>CM035841.1:113223072-113877344 GCA_020510985.1 Pholidichthys leucotaenia | reverse complement strand
GCACAGGGATAGCAACACTCAGAGCAATAATCAGAAGACAAGAAAAAAAACAAGAACATCTAGTAAACATATGTACATATTACTTTAAATATATATATAGACACACAGTGCGGAGCATTATGGTTGGTGAATGTGCAGCAGAAAGTCTAAGCTCTCTCTCCACGGATGCGGCGGGCCAGCTGGAAGTCTTTGGGCATGATGGTGACCCTCTTAGCGAAGAAGAGACCCACCAGGTAGGCCTCTCTGGTCTCCTGCAGAGCCATGACAGCGAAGCTCGGGAAGCGCAGGTGGGTCTAATAGTGGACTTTAGCAAGACTGGTCTCTTCATTGGTAATGAAGAGATAACAAGGGTGTCAAATTTTAAGTCCTAAGGTCAGACTGTGATGCAGGATCTATCCTGGCATAAAAATACAGTATCTCACAAAAGTGAGCACACCCCTCACATTTTTGTATATATTATATCTTTTCATGGGACAACACTGAAGATATGACACTTTGATACAATGTAAAGTAGTCAGTGTACAACTTGTTTAACAGTGTAAATTTGCTGTCCCCTCAAAATAACTCAGCACACAGCCATTAATGTCTAAACTGCTGGCAACAAAAGTGAGTACACCCCTAGTGAAAATGTCCAAATTGTGCCCAGTTAGCCATTTTCCCTCCCCGGTGTCATGTGACTCAGTGTTGCAAGGTCTCAGGTGTGAATGGGGAGCAGGTGTGTTATATTTGGCGTTATCGCTCTCATATTCTCTCATACTGGTCACTGAACGTTCAGCATGGCACCACATGGCAAAGAATTCTCTGAGGATGCGAAAAAAAGAATTGTTACTCTACATAAAGATGGCCTAGGCTATAAGAAGATTGTCAACACCCTGAAACTGAACTGCAGCACAGTGACCCAAGACCATACAGCAGTTTAATGGGACAGGTTCCACTCAGACCAGGCCTCGCCATGGTTGACCCAAGAAGCTGAGTGCACGTGCTCAGCATCATATCCAGAGGTTGTCTTTTGAAAATGGACATGAGTTCTGCCAGCATTGCTGCAGAGGTTGAAGGGGTGGGGGTCAGCCTGTCAGTGCTCAGACCATTTGCCGCACACTGCATCAAATTGGTCTGCATGGCTGTCATCCCAGAAGGAAGCCCCCTTTAAAGATGACACACAAGAATGCCAGCAACCCGTTTGCTGAAGACAAGCAGACTAAGGACATGGATTACTGGAACAATGCCCTGTGGTCTGATGAGACCAAGATAAACTTATTTGTTTCAGATGGAATCACGCGTGTGTGGTGTAAACCAGGTGAGGAGTACAAAGTCAAGTGTGTCTTGCCTACAGTAAAGCATGGTGGTGGGATTGTCATGGTTTGGGGCTGCATGAGTGCTGCTGGCACTGGGAAGCAACGATTCACTGAGAGAACCATGAATGCCAACATGTACTGTGACATACTGAAGCAGAGCATGATCCCCTCCCTTCGGAAACTGGGCTGCAGGGCCGTATTCCAACATGATAATGACCCCAAACACACCTCCAAGATGACCACTGCCTTGCTAAAGAAACTGAGGATAAATAGGTGATGGACTGGCCAAGCATGTTTCCAGACCTAAACCCTATTGAGCATCTGTGGGACATCCTCAAATAGAAGGTGGAGGAGAGCAAGGTCGCTAACACCATGATGTCGTCATAGGAGGAGTGGAAGAGGATTCCAGTGGCAACCTGTGAAGCTCTAGTGAACTCCATGCCCAAGAGAGTTAAGACAGTGCTGGAAAATAATGGTGGCCACACAAAATATTGACACTTTAGGCACAATTTGGACATTTTCACTTGGGGGTGTACTCACTTTTGTTGCCAGCGGTTTAGACATTAATGGCTGTGTGTTGAGCTATTTTGAGGGGACAGCAAATTTACATTGTTATTCAAATCAAATCAACCTTTTTTGTCATATTGCTGTACATACAACTGTAGTGCAGGCAAGATGAAATTACGTTTCTCTCGGCATCCATATAAGCCATATAAGTAAAAGAACATGGTTAAAGACACACTCACACATACCCTCACCCCACACCCTACCACAGCCATTCACACTTCCCTGAGACATACTTGAAAACTAACCAGAACTATAATATACAAATAATATACATAATGTCCATAGGTGCAGTAGTATGTATGAGAGATTCCGGATCAACTGTTCAGCATCCTAACAGTTTGTGGAAGGAAGCTGTTAATCAGTCTGGTGGTTCTGCCTCTGATGCTCCGGAATCGTTTGCCAGATGGCAGAAGTTCAGAGTGTTTATTCAGAGGGTGAGAACGGTCCTTGACAATGTTCAGTGCCCTGCTCCTACAACGGTTCTGAAAAAGTTCTTGGACAGAGGGGAGGGAAACTCCAATTACCCTCTCAGCTCCCTTAACTATCCTCTGCAGGGCTTTTTTGTCTGACATACTGCAGCTGGAGTACCATGTAGCACTGCAGTATGTCGGAACACACTCCACCACACCTCTGTAGAAGGTCCTGAGGATGCAGATGGGGAGAGAGGCCTGTTTGAGTTTCCTCAAGAAGTGCAGTCTCTGCTGGGCCCGCTTCCTGATCCCCAAGGAATTCTTGCTCCAGGTCAGGTCCTGCGAGATCTGCACTCCGAGGAACTTTATGTTCTCCACTCTCTCCACCAAATGGCCGCCGATGCTGAGAGGGACGTGTTCAGGCTGTGACCGCCGGAAGTCGATAATCATCTCCTTCGTTTTGTCCACGTTGAGCACCAGATTGTTCTCCCTGCACCAGCCCTCCAGGTCTCTCACTTCTTCCCTGTACATGGATTCCTCATCCCTCTGAATAAGTCCCACAGCCGTGGTGTCATCTGCAAACTTAATCTGGTTCCCCTCATGTCTGGATACACAGTCATGTGTTAGAAGTGTAAACAACAGTGGACTGAGTACGCAGCCTTGAGGGGAACTGGTGCTCAGCGTGATAGAGTTGGAGATGTTATTTCCAACCCGGACAAACTGAGGTCTCTCAGTCAGGAAATCCAGGATCCAGAGACATGTGGCGGTGTTCAGACCAAGAAGGAGTAATTTCTCCATCAGTCTCTGGGGAATAATGGTGTTGAATGCTGAACTGAAATCAATGTACAGGAGTCTGGCGTAGGTGTCTTTCTGATCCAGGTGGGTGATGACAGAGTGCAGGGTGGTGACTATAGCATCCTCCATGGAGCGGTTTGAACGATATGCAAACTGGAGCGGGTCATGTGATGCAGGGAGGCAGGCTGTGAGTGTGGTTTGACAAGCCGTTCAAAACACTTCATCACAATTTGTGTCAGTGCAACAGGACGATAGTCATTCAGACAGGACACAACTGGTTTCTTTGCCACCAGTACTATGGTAGAGGTCTTAAAGCATCTGGGAACGATGGCCTGACTCAGGGAGATGTTATAAATGTCAGTCAGGACATCCGCCAACTTGCTCGCGCAGTCTCAGAGCACACGTCCCGGGATGTTATCCGGACCTGAAGCTTTACGTGGGTTGACCCTGGTTAGGGACCTCCGTGTGTCCGCTGTGTTGATGGTGATAGCTGGCCCAACCCTCCTTCTGATTGTCGGGTTTGATGCTTCAAATCATGCAAAGAAGTCGTTGAGCCTGTCTGGAAGCGAAGTGTCGTTATCATCGACCCCCTGCCTAGACTTATAGCCCGTCAGTGTCTGAACTCCCTGCCACATCTGCTTGGTGTTTCTAGTGTCACAGAGGTGTCCCTGGATTTTCTCCGCATAGGCCCGCTTCACCGTCTTAATTCCCTTTGAGAGCGCAGACCTGGCTGAGCAAAGGGCGATCCTGTCCTTCGCTCTGAAGGCTGCATCTCTGGCTGTGAGCAGCAAGCGCACCTGTGCAGTCATCCAGGGCTTATGGTTTCCCCGTACAGTGATGGTCTTCACTATGACATCCTCTGTGCACTCCGTGATGTAGCTGGTGACTGTTTCAGCATACTCCTCCACATCTGTCTTGTCTTCCTGGGAGGCTGCTATTTTGAAGACCTCCCAGTCTGTGTGCAGAAAACAGTCTTTCAGTACTGAGGTTGCACTCTCTGGCCAAATCCTGATTTGTTTCACTAATGGCCTGCTGCGCTTCAGTAGAGGTTTGTAGGCAGGCACCAGCATCACGGATATGTGGTCAGAAAGGCCGAGGTGGGGGCGAGGTGTTGCCTTATATGCATCTGTGTTTGTGTACACCAAGTCCAACATATTCTCTCCTCTGGTCTTAAAGTCTACACATTGTTTAAACTTGGGGAGCACAGTCTTTAAACTGGTGTGGTTAAAATCCCCCGCAACCACCACAAAACTGTCCGGGTGTGAAGTTTGGATTTCGCCAATAGCATCGTGCAGCTCTCCGAGTGCCTCTTTAGCATTAGCTTTAGCGTTAGCGCTCGGCGCTTTGTAAACAGCAGCTACAAACACGTTGGTGAATTCCCTCAGCAGATAATATGGCCGACAATTTACAATAAGGAACTCCGCAAACGGAGAGCTGTGTTTAGATACTAACGTGGCGTTAACGCACCAGTTCTCGTTAACATAGATGCATAGGCCCCCCCCGGGGCTCTGACCCGAGCTCAGTTTCTCTGTCTGCCCGGAACACCGTTGTACCTTCCAGTTGAATGGCCTCATCAGGGATGTTGTCGTGGAGCCATGTCTCCGTGAACGCAAGCACACAGCAGTCCCTCCACTCTCTCCGGGTTTCTCTCAGCAGACATAGCTCATCCAGCTTGTTGTCGAGGGAGCGGACAGAGAGAAGGAGCGACAGTACTGCTGGTCGGGAGGGGTTAGCCTTTAGCCTAGCATGAATCCCGGCCCTTTTTCCCTCGCTTTTGCTTACGTTCACTCTGCTTACGCTTCCTCCTCTCCCGGGTAGCCACCAGTGGGAACTCCGCCAGAATTCCATGCTGGCGTAGAATGTCCACAAGTCACAACCGAGCGCCACGATTCTTGCAGCGTGCAGTACCTTGATGTTTAATAAGGTCTCACGGTTGTAAGTTTTGCAGAATGTATGTTTGGGAAGATCAAAACACTCAAAACTCTCACACTCGCTGATGCCAAGAGGGGCCGCTGCGTCCATGCGCGCCGCCATCACGTTTCATCAAATATTCAAGCTGTACACTGACTACAATTTATCAAAGTGTCATATTTTCAGTGTTGTCCCATGAAAAATATAATACAATATTTACAAAAATGTGAGGGGCGTACTCACCTTTGTGAGCTACTGTATCTCCTCAGCCACAGGGAAGGCTCAGCAGTGCCTCTGTTACCTAAGAGAATTTTAAAAAAGCTAAACTTCCCCAGAGGTTCATGGTGAAGTTCTGTCATTTTGTAATAGTGTGTTGATGTTACACCACTCAGGTTGGACAGCGTTCTTAGTGTGTAGAAAATGTCCTTTTTAATTAAAGCTTCACCATCAGAGACCGTGGAAACATACAAGCTTCAGGGCAGGAGCAGCCGCACCAGCCACACACCTAAGTTACAGGCTTCTACTCCCCGAAGGCCTCATGTATACATGGTGTGCACGCACAAAAACATTGCATACACTGGTTTTCACGCACACAGTGGAATATATAAAAAAACATGACGTTAGAATATGCGGGCCGAGCCTCAAAGTTTCCACCTGCTGTGAGAAGTTGTGGCTGTCCGCAAAATTCTGTTTGGCTCTATCAGATGGGTCTGTTAAACTACAAAACAGCCAAAACTCAGAATGTTAAAATAATGTTTCCACTTCAGTTAAAATGCTTTGTCTATGAATTAGTCTGTGAAAAATCCAATTATTATGTGATTCATCTCCATAACTTGGCTCATTGAGCGCAGTGAAACCCCGATGAATTGACCTGCCTCACTCATGGACCTGCCAGCGGTGCTGTTAACTGGATCCTGTTGCTATAAATGTCATTTTGACCCGAAGAAAAAAGGAGAGATCCTCTGGGTTAATGTTGAATAAAAGGAGGACCATGTGGAGTTCCAGGCTGCAATTTACCCAGATTTCCAGGGACCCTTAACAGATTCCCCCTCTGACATTTCGGCCTCCTCAGACCTCGGGAAGTGGGCCGTCGGACCCTTGTATAACGCCTGTTGTCTTTGAGCTGTTTTGTTCCAAAGACAACAGGAGGGTCCCCAGTGCAATATGTGCTGTACCTTGGAGGTTGTAATTTGGAAATAAAAGGCTTTTATATTGCGCTGCTCCATGTGTTCCTTGTGGCTGTCGTGCATAATTTGGATTCTGACAGATTTGGTTTGTAACTTGTATAAATTCAGCTTTAAGATTGGAGTGGTATTCAGTGGTCTTTATTTATTTTACTCGGTAACATCATGTCTGTCTGTGCGATTACCGAGGCCTTTCTTTCACAGCATTTTTTTTCCGTGTTTCAGCACCACCCCCCACCCCCCATCACCCCAGCAACACTGTCATTGAGTAGTGCTCTGTTTATTGACTAACTTTAATGGCAGACCATTTTATTTTATTCCAGTCAGAGCCAGCTGCACTAACTGCCATTGTAACATTTGTGAATAAGGGCTTTCACTGTGGTTTGCTGCAGTCTCAAAGCTTTAGAAATGGCATAACCTTTTCCAGGATGATAATCTCAATTACTTTTTATTTTTTCCTGAATTTCTTGGGATTGCAGCATGATGTCTAGCTTTTGAGGATCTTTTGATCTACTTCACTTCATCAGGCAGGTCCTATTTCAGTGATTTCTTGATTGAGAACACCTGTGGCAGTAATCAGGCCTGGGTGTGGCTAGAGAAATTGAACTCAGCTTTCCAAAGATGTGATAAACCACAGTTAATTTGTTTTTTTTGTTTGTTTGTTGTTGGGTTGTTTTTTTTGGGGGGGGGGGTCACTTTTTCACATAGGGCCATGTAAGTCTGGAATTTTTTTTAACCCTTAATAATAAACACCATTTAAAAACTGCATTTTGTGTTTACTTGTGTTATCTTTGTCTAATATTTAAATTTGTTTGATCTGAAACATTTAAGTTTGACAAATATGGGAAAAAAAAAAAAAAAAAAAAAAAGAGAGAAACCAGGAAGGGGGCAAACACAGAATTGCTTATTCTCAAATTTCAGAATTCCTGTCAGCTCTGGTTCTTAGCTCAGATAAAGTAATTATAAGAGGTGATTTTAATATTCATGTTGATGCAGATAATGATAGTCTTAGCACAGTGTTTTTATCCCTTATTGATTCCATTGGATTTCAGCAATGTGTAACTGAACCTACACACTGTCTTAACCATGTCCTTGATCTTGTTCTGCTATATGGCACCAAAATTGATATTATGATTATTCCACAAAATCCCATTCTGACCGATGATTATTTAATCACATTTGAATTTGTATTACTGGACTTTACCCCTGCTTGTAAAACCATTTTTACCAGACATTTATCTGATAGTGCCATGGTGCATTTTCAAGAATTAATTCCAACTGCTCTCACCTTATTTCCAGTTCCTAACATAACTGAAGATAGGATCATGAGCTTTAGCCTCTCCCAAATATATAAATATACTGATAATATATCAGTCTCACTGCAAACCACACTGGATACTGTTGCTCCTCTTAAAAAGAAGAAAATTAAACGTAGAAAACTAGTTCCATGGTTTAACTCCCAAACTCATAAGCTAAAATATCCATCCATCCATCTTCTACCGCTTTTCCGGAGGTCTGGGTCGCAGAGGCAGCAGTTCAAGCAGAGAAGCCCAGACTTCCCTCTCCCCAGCCACCTGCTCCAGCTCTTCAGAGGGGATACCAAGGCGTTCCCAGACCAGCTGGGAGACGTAGTCTCTCCAGCGAGTCCTGGGTCTGCCCGGGGTCTCCTTCCAGAGGGATGTGCCCAAAACACCTCGAGTGGGAGGCATCCAGGAGGCATCCTGATCAGATGCCCATACCACCTCAACTGCCTCCTTTCAATGTGAAGGAGCAGCAGTACTACTCTGAGCCTCTCCCGGATGACTGAGCTCCTCACCCTGTTTCTGAGGGTGAGTCCAGCGACCCTACGAAGAAAGCTCATTTCAGCCGCTTGTATCCGCGATCTCGATCTTTTGGTCATTACCCAAAGCTTGTGACCATAGGTGAAGGTAGGAGCGTGGATTGACTGGTAAATCGAGAGCTTTTCCTTAGAGCTCAGCACTCTCTTCACCACAACAGACTGGTACAACGTCTGCATCACTGCAGATGCTGCTCCGATCCGTCTGTCAATCTCTCCATTCTCCCCTCACTTGTGAATAAGACCCCAAGATACTTAAAACTCCTCCACTCTGGGCAGGAGCCTGTCCCCAACCCGGAGAGGACAATAAACCTTCTTCCTGTTGAGGACCGTGGACTCGGACTTGGAGGTACTGATTCTCATCCCAGCCTCTTCACACTCAGTGGCACACCGTCCCAGTCAGAACTGTAGGTCATTGCTGGATGAAGCCAGCAGGACGACATCATCTGCAAACAACAGATGAGATCCTGTGGTAACCAAGCATGACACCCTCCGTTCCCTGGCTGCGCCTAGAAATCCTGTCCATAAAAATTATGAAAAGGATCGGTGACAAAGGGCAGCCCTGGCGGAGTCCAACTCTCACTGGGAATGAGTCCGATTGAGTGTTGGCAATACAAACCAAACTCTCACAATGGTCATACAGAGACTGAATAGCTCATAAGCCTGATACCCCATACTTCCGAAGCACCCCCACAAAAAACCACGAGGAGCGTGGTTGAATACCTTCTTCAAGTCCACAAAACACATGTAAACTGGTTCAGCAAACTCCCACAAACCCTTGAGGATTCTCGAGAGGGTAAAGCGTTGGTCCAATGTGCCACAGCCAGGACAAAAACCACATTGCTCCTCCTGAATCCGAGGTTCGACCAACGGCCAGACTCTCCTCTCCAGTACCCTGGCATAGACTTTCCCCAGGGAGGCTGAGGAGTGTGATCCCTCTAAAGTTGGAGCACACCCTCCAGTCCCCTTTTTTGAAGAGAGGAACCACCACTCCAGTTTGCCATGCCAAAGGCATTGCCCCCGACCTCCACACAATGTTGCAGAGGTGTGTCAACCATGACATCCCAACAACATCCAGGGCCTTGAGGTACTCAGGGCGAATCTCGTCCACCCCCGGGGCCCACCCACCAAAGAGATTTTTTAACCTCCTTGGCAACCTCAGCCCCTGTGATAGGCGAGTCGTCCCGCTCGGCTACAAGCCCTGCTTCCTCTGTGGAAGGCGTATCAGTGGGATTGAGGAGATCCTCGAAGTATTCCTTCCACCACCCGATGATATCCCCAGTCGAAGTCAGCAGCGCCCCATTCACACCATACACAGTGTGGACAGGGAGCTTCTTCCCCCTCCTGAGCCGCCGGACAGTTTGCCAGACTCTCTTGGAGGTCGACCAAAAGTCTTGTTCCATGGCCTCACCAAACTCCTCCCATACCCGAGTTTTTGCTTCAGCAACCACCCAAGCTGCACTTCGCTTGGCCTGCCGGAACAGCTTTGGGAGTCCCACAAGCCAACCAAGCTCGATAATACTCCTTCAGCTTAATGGCCCCCCTCACCACTGGTGTCCACCATGCGGTTCGGGGGTTGCCACCACGAGATACTCCCAACAACCTTGCAGCCGCAGCTCTGGGCTGCTGCTTTAACAATGGAGGTGGAGAACATGGGCCATTCAGACTCCATATCTCCAGATTCCCTCAGAATGTGGTTGAAGTTCTTCCAGAGGTGGAAGTTGAAGACCTCCCAGACAGGGGCCTCAGCCAGACGTTCCCAACACACTCTCACTATACGTTTGAGTCTACCAGGTCTGAATGGCATCCTCCCCTGCCATCAGATCCAACTCATCACCAGGTGGTGATCAGTTGACAGCTCTGCACCTCTCTTTACCCAAGTGTCCAAGACATACGGTCACAGGTCTGATGACACAATAACAAAATCCATCATCGACCTGCGACCTAGAGTGTCCAGGTGCACGTATGGACACCTTTATGCTTGAACATGATGTTCATTATGGACAAACAGTGGTTAGCACAGAAGTCCAACAACTGAACACCAATCAGGTTCAGATCGGGCAGGCCGTTCCTCCCAGTCACCCCCTTCCAGGTTTCACTGTCGTTGCCCACGTGTGCATTGAAGTCCCCCAGTAGGACAATGGAGTCTTCAAGAGGAGCACTCTCCAGCACCCTAGTCAGAGACTCCAAAAAGGGTGGGTACTCTGAACCGTCATTTGGTGCATAGGCACAAATGATGGTCAGGACCCCTTTCCCAACCCGAAGGCGCAGGGAAACAACCGGGGGGGATACAAGAATACCCACCCCTGCTCGTCGCCTCTCGCCCGGGGCAACTCCAGTAAATTTCCCTTCTTTGACCTTCCAACCCCATTCTTCACATGACACTGTTGGACCTGTTGGTGCACGCTCAGACTGTGATATTTCACTGCAGTGGCTGTCGATGGTAAGGAGCATGGCTAAACTGGAACTGTGCAGGATAAGGTTTTGGTGCAAAATTGTTGAAATCTGAGATTGATTCCTTGTCCAGGCTTTCCACTGTACAAGCACATCACAGCCATCTCTGCTGACTTGGCAATAGCATCTTGTCATGCTCCATCTCTCATGAACGCCCATGCTTGTACCTGAAATAGACAAGCCATTTCCATCTTCATGACAGCAACTTTCTTCCCAAGCCCAAATACTCCAGGGGTTGTGTCACAACCAAGAATGATGGAAAAGAACATTTCTGGCTATGGAATCGCCAAGCAAGCCCTTTGGGAACATAATGTTCCAACATCTGTAGTATGTTGGGTATGCGTCTTTGCCTCAGACTTTAAGAAGGCACTAGCCATGTTTACATGGACACAAGTAACCAGATTAAAAGCCTGATCAAATAAAAATGCTCCATGTAAACACGCCAATCTGAATATTCTGACCTGATCACACTCATTCGGATCAAAATTTCCTTCCGATTGAGACGAGTGGGTTATGCCAATTGTTAATCCGATTGGTGCGCATATAAACACTTATTCCGAAGTTTGGGTAGAAAATATGTTAACTGCTCTTGTCTGTATGTCAGCCACACGTGAACTTGACGTATTTTCACCTTTACAGCAGCTAGTGGACGACATGGCGGGAGTAAAACAAAATTGGTCTGTATCGTCCTGCTGTCTCCCTCTGTCATATGCAGAAGTATGTACTTGTAGCTTCATTATGGAGACCACCAGAAGCAAAAGTACAGTCTGAATAACAATACAGGTCCATTTCAAAAAGAGACACGAAGCAGGGTTTGTTTACATTGGAAGTTGCTTCTTCTGCCATTTCCAGAATGTTGGATAATTGTGCACATGTCAAAATGATTTAGTCCGTTCAAACGTGTGACATATGGAAATGCACGTCCTACATCCAGGAGATTTTAGAGCACTTCATTCTTCCCTCTGCTGTCAAGTTTTATGAAGAAGCTGATTTCATTTTCCAGCAGGACTTGGTACCCCCCGCCACACACACACACACACACTGCCAAAAGTGTCACAACCTGGTTAAATGACCATGGCATCACTGTACTTGATTGACCAGCAAACTCTCCTGACCTAAACCCCATAGAGAATCTATGGAGTATTGTCAAGAGGAAGATGAGAGACACTAGACCCAACAATGCAGACGAGCTGAAGGTCACTATCAAAGCAACCTGGACCTTCATAACACCTCAGCAGTGCCACAGGCTGATCACCTCCATGCCACGCCACATTGATACAGTAATTAATCCAAAAGGAACCCGACCAAGTATTGAGGGTGTACATGGACATACTTTTCCGTCGGCCAACATTTCTATTAAAAAACTATTTTTTTGAAATAATTTTATGTAATATTCTAAATTTTTGATTAATTGAATTTGGGGTTTTCATGGTCTGTAAGCCATAATCATCAAAATTAAAATAAACACTTGAAATGTATCACTGTGTGTAATGAATCTATATAATATATGGGTTTTACTTTCTGAAATGAGTGACAAAAAATATTGAACTTTTTCATGATATTCTAATTTTTTGAGATGTACCTGGAGAACTGCTCCAGTCTGATATCCTGTTTGCCGTGTTAATGTCCAAGACAGCAGTCAGCAACAAAACAGTGATGAACCAGAGCTAAAGTGGTGATTTTTTTTCCTTCAATAGTGTCCTGTAGCTTGAAGGCGTTAACACTGAAAAAGTAGAAGAAACAGAGGGGAAAAAGGGGGGGGGGGGAGTCCTGTTGAGACTGCTGCAATCAACTGCTGTTCACTGGCATTATCATTAGGGACTGAGCCACTAACAATGTCAGTGGGCTAGAGTCCTATTGTATTTGTTAGATTGTTCTTTTTCTTCTCCATCTAAGATCTCATTTTTGGGGTAGTCATTGTGCACGAAAACGCACCATTTTTTGCAGGGACCTCAAGACTGGCAAAAAATTTAATATTTTGGAGGAAATATGAATGACCCCACAACAATGCCTCTACAGCGCCACCTAATGTGAAGTCTATGGGGAGTGTCACTCTTACTTTCACGTAGAAAGATGAAAATCACGTGAGATGTTTATCATGTCAAGACATGCAAAAAACTCAATAGAAGTGATGGTCTACACCCAACAGGAAGTCGACCATTTTGGCAGGAAGTGGCAGTGACCTGATATCCACCTCGCGCATTTGATCGAACTCGTCCTAGGGTTTTAGTCCAATTGAGCTCATTTGTGGTGACAATCTATACCCATGTGCCATTAAAAATTATTGAAAAAGTCTCACAAAACTCCATGGTTTGGCCATAGGGGCGTGGCAATGTTTGATGCATCGCCATGATCATTCTATGACCATTCTGATGGCAATAACTCTGGTATGCATTGTCGGATTTCAACCAAATTCAATATTATGGATATTAGTCCAATTCCAAACATTTCTATCGAACAATATTTATAGAAATCTACAGCGCCACCTATAGGAGGCAGAAAGTTTTGCACCAGAAAGTTTGCATCATGTTTTTTTTTTTTTTTTTTTAATACCTCGGGAATGGAATGTTGGCTTGGCACCAAGATAGGAATCATGTATATGGGTACACCTCTGAACAATTATAGCTATGAATATTCATGAGTAATAGCGCCCTCTCTTGGAGACGAAGTTTAGACCAAAGGTTTTCTTCAATATCTCTGAAATAAATAGTCTGATTGTCACCACAAATGGTACCAATCATCTATACCCATATGCCATCAAAAGCTGTTGAAAACTTTTCCAAATGCCCAACGGTTTTGCGAAAGGGGCGTGGCCAAGTTTGCAGTATCGCCATCACCCTTCCAATGGCTTTAACTCTGGCATACATTGACTGATTTCAACCAAATTTTGTGTGGTGAATAGGTAGCCAATAGTGATTATTTCTATAATAAAGAATGACACATAGCGACAGCGCCCCCTACCACCAATAGACAGGAAGTTGCCATAACTCGCATGTAGAATGTCCGATTGCTGCTAAACTTAACATATATGATACTAGTCAGACCCAGAAAATATTTTTGTAATAACATAGCTATAGTGCCTCCTAGGAAAAAAACAAAGCTTTTTAACTCAGGCATACTTTGTCCAAATTAAACCAAAGTTTGTGTGGTGCATCGATAGCCGACATTGTACCTTTGCATAATGAAAAAGACACATAGCTATAGTGCCTCCTAGCAGAAAAAAACAAAGCCTTGTAATTCTGAAATACTTTGTCCAAATTTAACTAAATTTTGTGTGGTGCATGGTTAACCAACACTGAACCTTTCTATAATGAACAATTACATATAGCTCTAGCACCCCCTAGCAGAAAAACAAAGCTTAATAACTCTGGCATACTTTGTCCAAAGTCAACCAAATTTAGCATCTTGAATAGGCAGCCAATGGTGAACATTTCTGTAATATACAATGAGATGCAGCAGTAGTGCCCCCTACAGACGTTGGACAGGAAGTTGTCATAACTCACATGTACATCATCCAATTGGACCCAAACTTGATATACATGGTACTGGTACCACCCAGAACAGATTTATAACTATACCACATATACCTATAGTGCCCCCTAGGTAAAAAAAAAGCAAAAACATAGCGATAGCATAGCTCGTCTAAATTCAAACAATTTTCCTGGTGAAATTTTCACCAGAAGTGGCCTTTAGGCTATGGATAAACATTAGATTTTTGAGGTAATCCGCAAGCTTATACAGTACCTCTGCCGAGGCGCTCTTTTGCAATGTACAGATGGATGGACTGATGGACGGGCAAATGGATTGATGGACGAATGGACGTATGGCGCTATGGAAGGATGGACGGACAAAGAGCAGGAGAGAGAGTTGGGGAGGGAGGAATGGAGCCTGCGCGGAGTTACGCGCTCTGAGTGGCAAGGCCGAGGTCTAGCGAGGACACAAGGGCCCGTTTATCACTGCTCGAAGCTTTAATTATGTAGTTGTTTCTATATAAATAATATATAACTGGGAAAGAGTTAAAGAAAGAACTGTGAGTTTATCATTATTAAAGTTTAACCTAGCTGATGAGAGGCATTTGAATGCAGCTCCACAGGTACCCTTTGCTGGTGCTATGCAGTGGCCGTACATGATTCGAGTACCCAAATGTGCTGCAGCTGAACAGATCAGAGCAGAGAGACCATCTGTTGAAATATCAACCGAGCATCAAAGACTCTTAATGTTCACGAGTCATATTCAAAGAGTCCAGGGTTTCCTCTTGTAACGTTTCCATGTGGCAGACCGCCATGCCAAGGAAATATAAATTTAAGAAAAAATATGAAGGAATGATGTTCTCTTAGTGCGCACATGAACAACGCGCATGACCGTCATCCGCGCGAAGTTCAGAAGCGCCCCGCCCATGTGTTCCAGTCGGCAGGCAGAGTGTCTCGCTACAAGTGTCACTGTGTGAGAGAAGCATGAGCTTATTAAAGTGCTTTAAACGTGGAAAAAAGCAGAATTGGTATGTAAGCTGTGGAGGCATTTATGGTGGTTTTAACCCACAGGTAACAATGAAGAATCCTTTAGCAGCCAGGTGTGGTGAGGATTCATATGCAGCCGGCTTTATATGCAGGGAAAAGCAAGGGGGACTGATGAATTGCTGAGGATTTATTTCACCAGCCACTACATTAACTAAGTTATGTTCACCATTATGTACCTGGCAAGTTAAGATTACCGAAATTCACGAAGTCAGTGACTTTAATCTGTCAACAGCCTTCAGACAAACTAAACGTGATAACATTTGGATTTCAAAATAGGGGAGGTTTTTCCTGCTGTCTGGATGGTGAGGCGAGTTCTAAAAATAAATAAAATTATAAATATATAGAAATATGACAAATTACTAAATCTTTGGTAATTTAAATTAATTTATTTCATTTTTTTTCTTTGAAATCAGTTAAATTATTCTGTTCTGGCTCTGCAAAATTATGGTCAAAAGTGTAAATTGTGTAAGGGAAAAAGTTAAATTTTTATAAGTTGTTTCAAATTAATACAAAAAAACAGTAATTTTATTTAAAAAAAAATAGAAAATGGCTGTAAAATCCACAAATTTATAATAGTCTCAAATCTACAATAAAACTAAATTTTACAAGAGGAAATTACAAATTTGAGGAAAATGGTTCAAATTTAGATAAATTTACAGAGAAAAGTAGAAAACTAAAAGAAAATTGTTATAAATTTGAGAAAAACCTCAAACCTTCAAGACTGAAGTCATTACTGAAGTTTTGAAGTGGGTGCCTTTTGTATCCTGAACTAGAATTTTTTTTTTTTTTTTTTTTTTTTTTTTTTTTTTTTTACACAAACGTAACACAAGCAATCAAACTCCAACACTAAAGTAATTTAAAAAAAAAAAAAAGAAAAAAAATGTACTAAAAACACCAACAACCACTAACAAAGGCAGGTCTTCAACAATGCTCCTCTGTTTAGTCTAGGTAATCCATTACATAAGTATACATATTATACATTCACCAGTTTGGAATTTACAAGGTCCACACACATCATTCACCTTCTTCAAAAGGTATGTTTAAATTCTTTACATAATCAATAAAAGGTCTCCATATATTCTCAAACACAGTTTCCTTTGATTTCAGTATGTATGTTATTCTTTCTAGTGGAAGGTTTGTTAACATCTGTCTTAATCACTGAGTCACATCTGGTCTATGAATCTTTTTCCACAATAGTGCAATACATTTTTTGGCATTGAGCAAACTGAGGTCTATGAATGCTTTTTCACTCTTATTAAAGTTATGTTTTTCTGGGTACAGACCCAACAAAAACAATTTAGAATTCAATATGATTTGTTTTGAAATTATTTTTTCAATTGTTACCCTCACCTCTTCCCAAAACATTCTATTTTTTCTACATTCCCATAAACAATGAAATAGGGTTCCTTTACTTTCCATACATTTTGTGCACGTATCTGGTATGTTTTTGTTATATCTATTTGACTCCACCGGTGTAACATACAACCGCATTAACCATTTAAAATGTATCAATTTAAGACGTGCATTTATTGATTTGGTTTGAGCTTCTGTACAAGCCAATTCCCATTGTTCCTCTGAAATTTCAGTTTGCAGGTCTTCTTTCCAATAATTGAGTCTTTTCTGTGAGTTTTCACTTGAGGATAATGTCAATGAGTTATAAAACTCTGAAATAATACCCCGTCTCTTACTATCTTTCGTCAAAATTTTTTCCAAGGATGAATAAGTAGGTCGGATGAGAGCATTATTTTGAGTTGATCGAATCAAGTTCCTAAGCTGAAGATATTTTAAAAAATGTGTTCTATTAAGATTAAATTTGATCCTCAGTTCTTCAAAAGACATTGTTATCTGAACATGACAAATATAAGTCTTGAATCTTTTGAATCCCTTTTAAATTCCACACTTTAAATACAGCATCCGCTCTCCCTGGTTTAAAATATTGATTACCCCATATTGGGCTAAATTGTGACAATAAGTGTGGTTCTTTTAAATATTTTTTGGTTTCACACCATATTTTGATCATATGCTTTACAAATAGATTTTTAACTTGTTTCTGTAATTTTTTTGCCGAGTCTGAGTATATGAATATGGGAAGAGGTAAAGGTAAATTGTATGATTCCATTTCAGTCCAGTAAGGGAGATCATTTGATGAAAAATATTATGTCATAGACCTCAGTTGTGCTGACCAGTAATACAACATAAAGTTTGGACATTTCAGACCTCCACGATCAAATGGTAAATATAGTAAGGACAGACGT
This sequence comes from Pholidichthys leucotaenia, assembly GCA_020510985.1. NCBI lineage: Eukaryota > Metazoa > Chordata > Actinopteri > Cichliformes > Pholidichthyidae > Pholidichthys > Pholidichthys leucotaenia. Next base: position 113,860,119 of record CM035841.1, on the reverse strand, counting down.
AATCTAGCCTTCCTATTGTTCCATATAAATTCCACTAACTTTTTTTTAATTCTTGAGAATAGATCTGAAGGTGGTGGTAAAGGAATGTATTGAAATAAATAAAGTATTTTGGATAAGATATTACTTTTAAGTATATCAATTCTCCCAATCATCGACATTGGTAGTGACATCCATCTCTGAAGTAACTCAATGTCTGTCATTAAGGCTTCATAGTTGACACTGGCGACTGATTCTAGCTTAGGCACAATTTGAATTCCTGAATATTTAAACTGATTTACAACATTGAATTGATTTACCTCGGGAGCTGGGTGATTTCTCTGGGTCTCATTTAGCATTAATATTGAAGATTTAGTTTTATTTATTTTATATCCTGATATTTCCCCAAAATTCTTTATTAAATTCAACAAGGTCGGAATTGATTTTTTAAGATTCGACAAACAAAATTATGTCATCGGCATACAGGGAGATTTTATGTTCTGTTGGTCCTACTTTAATTCCATATATTTGTGGATGTAAACATACTGCCATCGCTAAAGGTTCAATTGCCATAGTAAACAGTAAAGGTGAAAGTGGACAGCCTTGTCGACATCCTCTATTGATTTTTATTGATTTTGAGATATTGCTGTTTGTTAGGATTTCTGCTGTAGCATTATTGTATATTATCTGAACCCATTTTATGAAATTATTTCCAAGTCCAAACCTTTGTAGGACTTCAAAAAGAAAGGGCCATTCGACCCTATCAAAGGCCTTTTCGGCATCCAATGATAGGAGAGCTGTATCTGGTGCTTCTTTATTAGAATAGATCATATTAAATAGTCTTCTTACATTATGGAAGCCTTGTCTTTCCTTTATAAAGCCATTCTGATCTCGGTTAATAATACTTGGTAATATTTCTTGTAGTCGTCTTGCTAGGTTGTCTACTTTTAATTATTAATTTCATAGCACTGCTTTTACATGAGTAGAATTTCTGGCTACTATACATGACAAAAAAATCCTGCAGGTCAAAATGTGACACTTGGTATTTTCTAACCAGTTTGTATACCACCATAGACAGACAGAAAGAACCTGAATTAGAAAGTGCTCAGAGAGGGAAAGATGAGACAGACAAGATGAGCCAAGGAGAGGCAAGTGTTCACACAGAGGGTCTAGGAGAGGTGAGGGCAGAGGAAGGAGAGAAGGATACACCAGTAAAAAGTCCAAATACAGGATGTCTGGGTGGGACCCCAACTGGCCAAATATTCCAGCATTCAAGCCTTGGTTGTACAATACTTCAAATAAGAAGTTCCATACGCAAAGTTTCAGTGCAAAATAAAAAAGAAATAAATAGTATAAAATTAACATGTTCTGGTAACAATAGTATCATGCGTTTTCTGCACCCCCACCCCAAAAAATATGTTACCACCGCACCAAGGTCTTTAAGCCAGAGGAAACACTGTCAAGTGGCCCTCACTCTTGTGAGGTTTGACCAGCAGTTTCCCCCACTTGAACGGGATGCTTGCTTCGGAAGATAGAACTGGAAATCACTCAGTGACCAAGACTCAGCTTTTCCTTTTCTTTCCTTTTATTTTTGTAAAGTCATCAAGGCCAAGCACAGGCAAAAAAACCTTTAAATACAACACAAATAAAGGGTCAAGGAGAATGTAACCCAAGAACCCATAATAAATCAACATAACCCAAAATCAAATACTCAGTTTTTAAATTACTAAAACCCAATCTTGAAACAAATAGAAAATACACACATCTAAAGCACCCCAAATACTAAACACATCTTAAAACACTGTTCAATAATGATTTTTTAACCTTACAACTATAACAGCTTTTAACTTTTAAACTCTTAATACACTCCATTTTAACTATACTTTTAAACCCACATGATTTTATAAATATGACATTTTAACTTACATTTCAAACACACAATTTTTTTTTTAACACATCACATTTAACCTAAACTTAATCAAATTGCTTTTCAAATGCAGCTGCAAAGACATATCACAAATGGATGCTCACCGGCTCCTTCTTCCTTGCTTAAAACAAGCTTTAGTCCTGCAGTCTTTTCCAAAGTCTCCAACCATTTCTCTCACACACTGCTTACTCTCCACTGCCCTGTGAGTAACTGCCTCCAAACTCTCTTAATCACCAGATCATTCCCACCTGGTGCAATCAACCAACTGCTCTCAGGCTGGGAAGCACACCCAGATCTAAAGCACTCAGGCAGAGAGGGTGTGGCCTGCAGCTCAGCTCAACAAACATTGGAGTCACTGTCAAGTCCGAGTGAAAAATGTTGAAGTCTGAAGTCACATTTTTAGCGACTTGAGTCCAACTCCAATTAATCTCTGACTCATGTCCCCTATCTCTATCAGATCATCAGATTTTAATATTAGACAAAAATAACCCAAATAAATACAAAATGCAGTTTTTAAATAATCATTTAATTTATTAAAGGAAAAAAGCCATCCAAACAGTTTCTTTGATCCGAAACATGTAAGTGTGACAAATATGCAAAAATATAAAAATCTGCTAGGGGCAAATACTTTTTCACAACACTGTATGTTCACAGCCTCTTTTTTCTTTGTTGCTACAGGAAGATGACAAGAAAAATGGAGTGAAACCTCAGCAGCTTCAGGAGGATGAAGCTCCTCCAACTGCAGCAAACAAAACTAAATCACATCATGGCCAGAGTGGAAAAAGAAGACAGAAAAAACACCACACTGGGGATAAACAATACTTTTGTGACGAATGTGGAAAAGGTTTCATGCGGATAGCTAACTTAAAAAGACATAAACTGATCCACACTGGAGTTAAACAGTTTGTGTGTAGTCAGTGTGGAAAGGCCTTTACTGAAAGCAGTAGCTTAAAAAAACATGAACTCATCCACACTGGAGTTAAACAGTTTGTGTGTGGTCAATGTGGAAAAACCTTTACTCAGATGAGTCACTTAAGAACACATGAACTCATCCACACTGGAGTTAAACAGTTTGTGTGTAGTCAATGTGGAAAAGCCTTTACTCAGAGGGAGGGCTTAAGGAACCATGAACTCATCCACGCTGGAGTTAAACAATTTGTGTGTGGTCAGTGTGGAAAGGCCTTTAGTCAGAGGGCAGGCTTAAGGTACCATGAACTCATTCACACTGGAGTTAAACAGTTTGTGTGTGGTCAGTGTGGAAAAGCCTTTACTCAGTTGGGTCACTTAAGACAACATGAACTCATTCACGCTGGAGTTAAGCAGTTTGTGTGTAGTCAGTGTGGAAAGGCCTTTTCTGAAAGCGGTAGCTTAAAGAGTCATGAACTCATCCACACTGGAGTTAAACAGTTTGTGTGTGGTCAATGTGGAAAGGCCTTTACTCAGAGGGAGGGCTTAAGGAACCATGAACTCATCCACACTAGAGTTAAACTGTTTGTGTGTGGTCAGTGTGGAAAAGACTTTACTCGGATGAGTTACTTAAGACAACATGAACTCATCCACACTGGAGTTAAGCAGTTTGTGTGTGGTCAGTGTGGAAAAGCCTTTACTCTGATGAGTCACTTAAGACAACATGAACTCATCCACACTGGAGTTAAGCAATTTGTGTGTGGTCAATGTGGAAAAACCTTTACTCGGATGAGTCACTTAAAACGACATGAACTCATCCACACTGGAGTTAAGCAGTTTGTGTGTGGTCAGTGTGGAAAGGCCTTTACTCAAAGGGAGTGCTTAAGGCAACATGAACTCAGCCACATTGGAGTTAAGCAGTTTGTATGTGGTCAGTGTGGAAAGGTCTTTACTCGAAGGGAAGGCTTAAGGAACCATGAACTCATCCACACTGGAGTTAAGCAGTTTGTGTGTGGTCAGTGTGGAAAAGCCTTTACTTTGATGAGTCAGTTAAGAACACATGAACTCATCCACACTGGAGTGAAACAGTTTGTGTGTGGTCAATGTGGAAAGGCCTTTACTTGGATGGGTACCTTAAGACGACATAAACTCGCCCACAGTAAATTTAAATAAACCCATCTGCTGAATGTGGCAAGGCTTTAAGTGAATATCTTAAAATTACATGGAGTGATCCACACTAGGGGTAAAAGTGAGACACCTTTCACTTATACTTGAATCCCGTGTGAGACAGGAAGTTCCTCTGGTTACAGGTTCAAGTTAAGAAATCTTGAGATCAGCCTGCATGGGATCAAAGTCCCTTAAATGTCTAAACCAACAATGTTTCATTTAGAAAGCAGAGATGGTCTATATTTTGAATATATGTCTGACTTTTTCTTCTTTCTTGTTGCTTGATCAACTCATTCAGTTAATTTAATCTCAAATCACCTTTGTTTGTATTGTGCCAAATCACAGCCAGGGTTTCCACAGGTGCCTGAAATCCTAAAATTGAATTTTAATAACACTGAACAAACCTGAATATGCCATCAAATGTTTACATCACTGCATGAGAAGAATCTAAGACAGAGTAACAGTGACATGCACAGACTGTTGGGATACTCCTAAATACTGAAAAACATCTCTGTGGAGAAAATTTTAAATCTAAAGCTAGTGAAAAAAAAAAAGAAACAACTGTTCTCTAGAAGGGTACTTGTAAGGGCAAACTGTAAAGGGGCAGGTGCACCACTTGGGGGTCTATCTGTGCCATGCCTGCACAGTAAAATGTTCATTGTTATGCATTATTGCTTATGAGCAAATACAGTGTTGAGAAACAAAAACAACTAATAAGGGCACAATCTTTTTGACCATCTCAAATCAAAAACTTTACAAGAGTTCCAGTTTTTTTTTCTTTCTGGGTGCAGTCTTTCACAAATATCATTCCCTTTCATTCACCATCAGAATCAGTCTCCTGATAAATTTGTCATATTGGCACAAACCCCTCTACAGTCTGAGCATCCCACGGAATAAACTATGCCATTCCTTCAGGAATAGTCTGTTGGTAGTGCATCCAGATTTGCAGGTCCATCGAATGATTTCCAAGAGTTCACTGGGAGCAAGTTGGAGGTCTGTCATGATGAATGTACATTTCCCTTCCTTTACCTTCCAACCCCATTCTTGACATGACACTGTTGGACCTGTTGGGTGCACTCTCAGACTGATATTTCACTGCTGTGGCTGTAGATGATAAGGAGCATGGCTAAACTGGAACTGTGCAGGATGAGGTTTTGGTGCAAAACTGTTGAAATCAGATCGATTCCTTGTCCAGGCTTTCCGCTGTACAAGCACATCACAGTCATCTCTGCTGACTTGGCAATACCATTTTGTCAAGCTCCACCTTTCATGAACGCCCATGCTTGTACCTGAAATAGACACAAGCAATCTTCATCTTCATGACAGCAACTTTCTTCTCAAGCCCAAATACTTCAGGGGTTATGTCACAACCAAGAATGGAGGAAAAGAACATTTCCAGCCATGGAATCGCCAAGCAAGCCCTTTGGGAACATAATGTTCCAACCTCTGCAGTATGTTGGGTATGCTTCTTTGGCTCAGACTTGAAGAAGACACTCTCCATGTTTACATGGACACAAGTAACTGGATTAGAAGCCTGATCAGAATAAAAATGTTTCATGTAAACACACCAATCTGAATATTCTGACCCGATCACACTCATTTGGATCAAAAATTCCTTCCGATTGAGACGGGTGGGTTATGCCAATTGTTAATCCGATTGGTGCACATATAAACACTTATTCTGAAGTTTGGGTAGAAAATATGTTCACTGCACATGTCTGTACGTCAGCCACATATCAACGTGATGTATTTCTACCTTTACAGCAGCTAGCAGAAGACATGGCAGGAGTAAAACAAAATTGGTCTGTATCATCCTGCCGTCTCCCTCTGTTCGTCATATGCAGAAGTACTGTATAAGTACTTGTAGCTTCATTACGGAGACCAGCAGAAGCAAAAGTACAGTCTGAATAACGCAATACAGGTCCATTTCAAAAAGAGAGGCACGGTGCGGGATTTGTTTACATCGGAAGCTGCTTCTACTATTTCTGGAATGTCGGATAATTGTGCGCATTTCAAAATGATTTAGTCCGTTCAAACGTGTGACACATGGAAACACACGTCCTAATCGGATCAACAGTAAAGTTCTGCTCTGAATTGTAATCACATTGAAGAAATTTTGCACATGTAACTGTGGCTAATGGTTGGTGCTTTTTGCATGATAGATCAGTAGCACTAGAAGGTCTGTCATCTGCAATGACAACTGTCTCCTGCCAAGCTGCTGATGCTATGACTGAACAATCAGTAGTTCAGCGTCTTCTTTTACCAGGTGAAGATCACAACCAATCTGTTCCAGAGTTTGGGACAACAAAGCTATAAGGCATTGCTTATTTTCTTTGTTGGAGAACAACTCTTCCTTTTTGCTCTGAAGGGTCATGCTTGGGGTGAAATGCACTGCTGCTCCAACTTTGCCAGAACTTCTTTTCAGATGTGCACAGCCTTTGATGCTTGGTGCATCACTGTAACCATCAAACACCACAATGGCTTTGCCATTCCTGTGAAGAATATGGAGTTTATACTGCTCAAGGATCTTTTCCGATGTAACACCTCTTGTCCAAGGGATACGTTGCATCAATGCCCTACCATCCAACACATATTGGACTGCCTCATATGGCCCTGGCAAGGCAGCAACTTCTGGTGACCACAATGCATCTCCTAGTGTGGATTCGTTGACTGGTCTCAGCATATTTACAGAGTCAAATGGCATCTGTCACATCTTTCCTGGTGCTTGCAGTTGCCAGCATTTGAAATAATAAAAATAAAGAAAGAAGAGAAACACATTAAAAACAAAATTGGAAACAGAAATGAGCTGTTTGATCTTACACAAACTTTCAGCACCTTTTGATGTGCAATAAAATTACATGACATAAAAACAGTGTAGTAAATGGCTGTTTTAAAAGTTTAGCCAATGAGTCTAAAACTTTCAGACATACAAATGTAAACTGGAATGTTTTCCACTCAGTGTAACATGGTAAACTTTTTCAGCGTTATTTTTGCATGTTCCTGAATACAGGAAATGTACATGTGAAAACTATTGCAATTTGTTTTGGGTATATCTACAGATTACCTGGGCTTCTTTAAAAGAGTGAGTTGACTCAGTGGTGAAAATACCATCCTAGCCACGTTACACAGATTAGAGGGGGGCATTGAAGACAATCCTGGGAATACTTTTGGAATCATATAAAGACTGACAGAGACCTCACATTGGATTCACCAGTGAGGATAACATAATTATGACACATTTCAGTTCCAGTCACTACTTGCTATGGACTTGTGTTTTTGAAATATGAACCTGTCTGTATATACTTACTTTGTTTCTCAATGTTGATTTTTGTACTAATTTGTTTTGCCTGTTAAAAGTAAAAAATTCAATAAAAACTTTACTAACAAAATGAAGTTTTTTTTTTCCCTAAAGTGATAATGCAGTTAATTTTTAAAGCATTTGTTCATAATGTGTCTTGGAAGTTTACCTTTTAAAAAAATGTTAGTATAGGTTTAGTTTTCAACACCTAAAGGTAGAAATTTAGATTTGAAGTGTCAGTTTTAAGAACTCCTTTTTTTTCTCTCCCAAAATCCTTCATATGACATAAAATGAGGGAAATATCTGCTGTGTACAGCAGCAGTGGTAGTGAAATATATAGGTAGTACTTTAGTGGCAGTAGTAATAACTACTGTCTGAGCAGGTCACATCAACCTTCAGGTCATCGGGACATTTGCTTTTTAATTATTCAGAACAAAGTTTCACATGAACACAAAGGAGTATGGAGCTATTATTGTTGCAAAACTGTTTGTAAGCGTACACACCGATCCACAGATATGGAAAAATATTTGCAAATGTGTGCACTGATTCACAAATAAGTAATATTTGCAAATGTGAACACAGACTCACAAATATGTAAAAAGATCCAGAAAGGCACTAAAAGATTTTGTATTTGTGTACTTGGTTAGAACCGCTTGAAAAGACCACAGCTGTGTCTTCAGCTGTGACTTCTTAAAAAGAAACTGAGTTACTTACCAATTACTGCATGATTAAAGTAACTCACGTTACTTTTAAATGCATACTTAAATTATCTTGCATACGTAAATTTAGATTCCTGTATTAGTCCCACAATGGGGAAATTACAGGGCATCCACGAGTGGATGAGCCAGCCGCTGGTGTGGCGCCCAACACTTTCACCATTCACACACATTCACACCTGGGGCCACTTTAGAGTCTCCAGTTAGCCAAACTTGCATGTTTTTGGCATGTGGGAGGAAATCAGAGAAATCCCGGAGTAAGCCCACACAGACACGTGGAGAATGTGCAAACTCCACACAGATCACTGTTGGTCAGGGGCTGGGATCGAACCCATGATCCCCTGGCCAAGGGTGAGTTGCTGTGCTGCTGCAGTGCTAACCACTCTGCCACATTATGGGCTAATTATTGTCAGGCTGAAAACAGACCATTTCAGACAGAGCTTTTACAGCATGTTGAGTCTGCTTTATCCTTCCTTGAGAGCTCTTATTGTGGAAAAAATCTGGAAGAAAATCAACATGAAATTGCCAGTAATTTCCTCATTTTGGAGTGAGAAAATTGTTCTCCCCGTGTCTGTGTGGATTTACTCCGGGATTTCTCCAGTTTCCTCCCACATGCCAAAAACATGCAAGTTAGGTGAATTGGCATCAAACTGGGGATTCCAAATTGTCTTTAGGTATGACTGTGAGAGTGAATGGTTGTCTATTTCTCTTGTGTTGTCTATTTCTCTTGTGTTGGCCCTGCCATGGACTGGCGATCTGTCCAGGGTGTACCCTGCCTCTTGCCCAAAGATGCTGGGATGGGCTCCAGCGCCCTCCCCTCCCCCCCCCCCCCCCCAACCCATAAAGGATTAAGCAGAAGAAGATGGATGGAGTGAGAGAGAGGGAAAAAGAGGGAAAATCACCCCAAAAGAGTGAGTTGGCAACACTGCATAAATCTGTCAACGTTCTTACCTTCAATATTATGGATTTAATCCGATGTGCAGTGATCCAAAGAAAATGTTCATTATCCACAGTCCAAATGTCTGCTGTGACAGAGACGGGATCCAGTCTCTTAAATTCCTTTTGGAGATCAAAACCCATTTTTGAATAATCTTTGTCCAGGTAGCAGGCAAATGTGTTTTAACTTAAGTGGCTCACAGTCTCAGCTGTCTGATGGAAAAATGACTGTTATCAGATCTTCATTCTGTAATGGCGTATCTGGCAATTAGTCGGTTTAATTCTTGCTGGGTCACACGCTGTCCAGATGCATACCTGTGCTTGAAATCCAGCCTGGCTGTTCAGATAGCGTAAATCCACTAATAACAGGGTGTTAGAATAGCACTAGCTTTGATCTTGTTGCCGTTCAGGCGCTTCTGAAGATTCTGGTCAGTCTCACGTGACCCACCAATAAGCTTTTGTCCTTAAATTAAATCACCCTTTATTGTCATTCAACCATACAACCAATCATGTACAGTAGAACGAAATTGTGTTTTAGCCTATCTACAGTGTTAATCCCACACACCCCATGTGTAGAATCAGAAGGGCTGCTGCCATGCAAGGCACCGCCACAGATTTCCCTCCTCCATTCCATTATTGCTGAGCACCAAGCTGGACGGCAGGAAGTTCCACTTTTATATGGTCTTCGGCATGACCCGGCCGGGATTTGAACCCCTGCCTCCCGGGTGTGGGGCGGATGCTCTACCAACTGAGCCACCTGTGACAAAAAAAATAAATAATCTGCCTCTTTCCACAAAAACAAAGTAGCTTAATCTTTTCCCAGCAGGAGCAAGCTCCATTTCAGGTTCAGGTTCAGGTTACTTTATTTGTACCCGTAGGTAGATTTGTTTTGCAGTCAGGTGACATCCTTTTAGACACATATTTACAAACCATAATTACATTCAACATGAACACAAACACAAGCACACATGAAGCTCACTATAAACATGATAAAAATACTCAAGGCTCCACCAATCAGGACATAAGACAAAGAGATAAGAGAAAAAACAAAGAGAAAAGGGTCATATTAAAAAAGTTAAAAACTAAGTCAAAGAGATTAAAAACTCAATAAAAGTCTAAAACCCAATAAAAGATTTGAAACCCAAATAAAAAAACTACAAAAATAAATAAATATAAAATAAAAATTGATAAATAGATAATTCAATTCAATTTAATTCAACTTTATGGCGCTATTTATATAGCGCCATTTCACAACAACAGTCATCTCATAGCACTATCAACTGTAGGGAGGACCCCCACAGTTGCAGAAAGACCCCAGCAATCAAGCGATCCCCTGTGAGCAAGCACTTGGCGACGGTGGAGAGGAAAAACTCCCTTTTAACAGGAAGAAACCTCCAGCAGAACCAGGCTCAGGGAGGGGCAGTCATCTGCTGCGACTGGCTGGGGGGTGAGGGGACAGAGAAGAAGAAAAGAACAGACATGTAGAGAGCAAACAGCACGATGGGGACTCAATCTATGGGAGAGAACAAACAAATGTTAATGACCAGCAAAAAAAAAATATTTCATAGAGAGTGAGGAAAGGAGTGAGGCCCAGTGCATTACTGGAGGTCCCCCGGCTGACTAAACCTATTAGCAGCATAACTAAGGGAGGGTTCAGAAACACATGATCCCTCCCTAATTGTAGGCTATATCAAAAAGGTAGGTTTTAGCCCTATTCTTAAAAACAGAGATCGAGTCTGACTCCCGAATCCAGATTGGCAGCTGATTCCACAGGAGAGGAGCTTGATAACTGAAGGCTCTGCTTCCCATTGTACTTTTGGAGATTCTAGGTATTACAAGTAAACCTGCATTTTGGGAGCGTAGTGCTCTGTTAGGATGATATGGTAGTATCAGATCTTTTAAATAAAAAGGAGCCTGATTGTTTAGAGCTTTGTAAGTAAGAAGAAGGATTTTAAACTTAATTCTAAACTCTATGGGAAGCCAATGAAGGGAGGCCAGAACCGGAGAGATATGATCTCTCTTTCTAGTACCTGTTAAAACTCTTGCTGCAGCATTTTGGATCAGCTGAAGACTTTTTAAAGATGTTTTAGGACAGCCTGATAATAAAGAATTACAATAATCTAATCTCGAGCTAACAAAAGCGTGGATCAGCTTCTCAGCATCACTCTGAGACAAGATGCTCCTAATCTTGGCAATATTACGCAAATGATAGAAGGCAGTCTTAGAAACAAATTTAATATGTGAATTGAAGGACAAATCCTGATCAAAAATAACTCTAAGGTTCCTCACAGAGCTATTAAGAGAAAGAGTAACTGCATCCAAACTGAAAGTTTGATTTGGAAAGGAATTTCTAAGGTTTTTTGGACCAACAAGAATGACTTCAGTCTTATCTGAATTTAATAGCAGGAAATTACAAGTCATCCAAACTTTGATTTCCTTAAGATAACTAAATTATGTGCAATATATTGCTACATCTTGTTCAACTCTTTGACAGCAGCAGGAACAAAGCTGTTTTTGTAGCGCTGGGTTTTACATTTTGGGACAACAAACCTCCGTCTGGAGGGAAGAAGCTGAAAGTGGCAGTGCAAAGGGTGGGAGTCATCATTTAAAATGGAGGTAGCAATCCTCTGTACCTGTCTGGTGTACAGGGATGTCAGGCTCAGCTGTGACTCACCAAGCAAACAACTAGACCAGGGGTCGGCAACCCGCGGCTCCGGAGCCGCATGCGGCTCTTTCATCCCCCTGCTGCGGCTCCCTGTGGCTTTGGAAAATAAATAATGAGCATTTAATTAAAATGTATTTTATTATAGTTCATTAGTTTTTAAAATGTAATTCTAAATTTGAAGATTATGGTGATATTGTAAAATCTAAAAAAAAAAAACGTGTTAAAGTTTAATCACCGTCAGCGAAAATCAACACGATTACATAAGCGCTCGGCACTTCCCTGGAAGTCGTCTCCCACGATAACCCAGATGTGTTGTGTTCAAGCTACTGCTGTATTGCAGTAGCTTGACAGCCCTGCAATTGGATAGTTGCAAACGATTGGACCAATCAAATGGCTCATTGTATGCTTTTTCAAAGATTCATGGCGGCGTGTTCTCAGGGATGTGATTTTCTGCTAATTCGCCGAATTCCGCTTTATTTTATCTTCCAGGAAGATAAAGTACGTTAAGTACGTTAGCAGCTTGTGGTCCACAAACGCAGTGAAGCTGCACCCTTTCAGGCAGGACTGGAAGTGGCGTATGGCCACTTCCGGTAATCGGTATGGCCAGGTGGAGAGTCATTAACTCTCTGTTACTGGCGGCGAACAACGGCTGTATGAGCTGAGCTGGCGCGAGGGAGGAAACGGTAATAAAAGTTAACCATCCACTTTTATGATTCCAAACAGTTTGAAATTGACAGTGCACAGTGGACATTGACTCATAACTTTTGAATATTTCTAAGACTTGGCTACATCAGTGATTGTGCAAAATGAACTGGTCAAGTCTCAGTGGAGATTGAAACTGGTGATCTGAAATGAATGCTGAAATTATAAAAAGTAATGGTATGTTGGAATTTTATTTCTATTATGGAACAGATAAAATTAACTGATTTTGATTTGATTAAGTGTTAAAGCATGTGATGGATAATGCTTGTTGGTGTGGCGGCATGAAATAATAAGGAGCGAACTGAGGTTTAAAAGTGGGTTTTATTAATCATACCGCCATCACGAGAACTCACTCCAGCGCCGTGCATGCGCGCCGGAGCAAGCCCGGAGGCTCTCCTCAGCAGATACAGGCAATGCATGCAGTCAGATGAGCTGTGGTCAGAGAGAGAGGGAGTTACAGAGCAATGCAGTTTTTATACCCCACTACAGACAATACATGAAAGGCATGTTATCATCAAAGAAACTGCAGGAAGGCATGGGACGTTTGCATTTGAGCAGGAAGTCATACATAACAACAGGAAGATTACTGGCCGGAATTCGCCTCTGCTCCGGAGCTGTAGGACAAAAGAGGTTACAAGGCACATCTACATATTGTTATCAGTCCATAGATCACACTGCTGTGTTAATTGCTCCCGCTGAGCGCTCTGCTTGTCGTGGCTGTTGTGGGGGTTACCCATAGTTGGAATATTTTAGGACTGCTATCTTCTTAGAACATAAGTCAATATTATACAGTAATAAGTGGCATTCAGCTGTTTGTTTTATGTCATTCAAGCACAGTTCTGGTACTTAAAAATCATAAAAACCCAGGAGCTTCGGGGGGCTTTGCCCCCCACCCCAACGGGGCTCTGCCCCGGACCCCGCTGGGAGACTATGTCCCCCAGACCCCCTGCTGAATTTTCAGATAATTTCCCCAACCCCAAATCACATCACTGGTTCGTGTTGGAATTCTGAGCTTTCAGTATTGTTTTCAGCGGAATTATGAGATTTTTATCGAAGGATCAGGAGTCATCAGTGCTAGAAATAGCACTCTCCTTTCAACCCAATGTCTTTTTTTTTTTTTCGGAGTTCAAAATGTTTTTGTTGCATGCAGAAATGTAAATTTGTTTTCTCTGCAGGAGTTCCCTGATTTCATAAATGCAACACATTATAGTTTGTTTATACATAGCATAAAGGGAAAAAAAGTTATATGCAGTGTTATTTCATTTTAAGTGTCAAAAGGGTTTTTGTGGCTCCCAGTGTTTTCTTTTCTGTGGGAAACGGGTCCAAATGGCTCTTTGAGTGGTAAAGGTTGCTGACCCCTGAACTAGACCATCTAACTACCTGGTCTAAGGATTTCCTCTGTTTCAGTTTTATCTGACCAAACCATGACACTAAAGAAAAGGATAAAACAGATTCAATAAAAGCCCGATAAAACATTGTCATTATGGTTCGGTCAATTTGGAAGCGTGCAAGTTTCCTTAAACAATGCAAATGTTGCTGAACCTTTTTGCACACCCTTTCACAGTTCTCTTCAAAGTTTAAATTACTATCAATAATCGTCCCAAGATACTTGTAGGATTGTACACATTCAGTGGTCTAGCCTTTTAGTACAGTGACTTTGTGCCTGGGAGTTTTCCTCCTAAAGTCACTAATCATATCTTTAGTTTTTGTCGTATTCAGCTGCAGGTAGGAATCCTCACACCAGTGAACAAAGTCATCAACTACTGGGCCGTGGCCACTCTCACCATCCTGGAGGAGACTGACAACAACTGAATCATCAGCATACTTTATACTGTAATGTGTCTCTTGTCATGTCTGCTCCGACACATGTTTGTGTACAGGATGAAGAGTCGTGGTGACAACACACCCCCCTGAGGAGAGCCAGTAGAAGAACACTTTTGGTCAGACAATGTACCATTGCCCCTTACCCTCTGTGACCTGTTGGTTAAAAAATCCAGAATGCAACCCACCAGATTATTACTCAAATCAAATTGTTGCAGGAGCTTTTCAACTAAAATATGAGGTTGGATTGTATTAAAGGCAGAAGAAAAGTCCACAAATAAAAGCCTGGCATGTGTCCCATTAAAATCCAGATGTTCAAAAAGCATGTTAAACAGAGTGACAGTGGCATCCTCCACTCCTCTGTGAGGCCTATAGGCAAACTGCAAAGGATCCAATGCATGCTCAGTCTGCTTTAGGACCTCAAATCTGACCAGTTTTTCAAAAAATTTTCATTAAAATTGAAGTCAAAGCAACTGGTCTAAAATCATTTACCATTTTAGGACAGCTGGATTTTGGAACGGGGGCAACCACGGCATCTTTCCAGGTCTTAGGCACATGTTGTGTCTGTAAGGACTTATTGAAAATGTAGTGAAATACAGGACTCAGTTCATGTGCACAGGACTTTACCAAGCGCCCACATATATTATCAGGGCCCTGACTTTTGTTCACTTTTACAGCACAGAACGTCCTTTTAACATCCTGCACCTCAATATTAAAGTACTGATTGTCTTTGAGTTTCTGCTTCAAATCTTGGGTTTCTGTGCTAAAATCAAAGGAGTCAAAACGACCATAAAAACAATTAAGAGCATTAGCCAGCTCTGTGTCTGAATTAAAACCATCTAAAAACACATGATTACTGTGCTCTGTGCTCCGAAGGCCTGCAATAGTTTTCATACTGGCCCAGGCTGAACCAAGTTTCTTTGTTGCCATCTTGCTTTCCAACTCTGATTTATAATTCTGTTTTGCTCTTAAAATTTTGGATTTCAGCTCTTTTGTGGCAACCTGTAGCTCAGAAACAGACCCCTGTTTAAAGGCAAGAGCTTTCCTCTGTAAGCAGGATTTAACTGATTTTGTAACCCATGGCTTGTTGTTGGTATATATTTTGACACGTTTACGTGGAACGATCATGTCTCTGCAGAAAGCCATGTATGAGCATGTCACGTCCACTAAAGAGTCCAAATCATCTCCGCAGGACAGTATGAACACCTCCCAGTCCGTACAGTTAAGGCATTCCTGGAGGCAGAGCACTGAATCCTCTGTCCACACGTTTATGTCTCTGGTCTTCACCTTTTCTCTTCTGAGAGCAGTTTTATATGTGGGCAGCAAATGTACACAGTTGTGATCTGAGGATCCTAAAGGAGGAAGGGGAAGTGATTTATAGGCCCTCTCTATGGATCCATAGCACAGGTCCAATGTCTTTTTTCGCCTGGTTGGGCAGGAGACATACTGATTAAATTTTTTAAGTCTAGCGTGAACTTTTTACATTTTCCATAAATTTCACCGGAAAGCCAAATATCCCTAACTTTTTGTGAGTAGTGTATATTGGTTTATCAAGAAAAAAATACCTGATGCTCCCAAAAAAAGTCTATTGTTTGTGTTAAATGTGGTCTGCATTAGATGCACTAAACAAAACCCAATTTTCAACGTCTATTTGTGGGCTAAGTTAAGGCTTGGACGACAGAACTGATTTAGCCCAAGATACAATGTCTAAATTACAGCTTGTGCTGGGGATGGTGGGGGGGGTCAATTGAACCTCAAAATCAGTTAAATAAAAAGATGGCTTGACAGCGACAAGATAGATCACATCTCACTGGTGCCATTTGCCTTTTTCTGTGCTGAGATGACATGACACTCTCGGGGTGGGGGGTGGGGGGGTCAGCACCGGCTGTACTCATGTTGTATTTTTTAGCATGTTTTCCCTCCTGTCACTCACAGGCAGTGTGTGTCATGCACGTGTGTGGAGCACAGACTTGAAGTGACTTTCACTACAGGGTGCTGTTACGGCCCCGCTCCTCCCCGGAGTGGGACCTCTGTGTGCTTTTTTGTGTTGTAGGTGAAGCTGCAAAGGACTGCCCCTGGCTGAGAGGTGCCCTGTATGAGCCGGACCAGCACATTTGTCAGCAGCTTTTGGCTCCCGTTAGAGGCCGGTTACCTTTCTGTGTGTCTGCACTCTGCCTGCTGTTTGTTGTTTGGTTGGGGCTGCGCTGGTGACCCTCATTTGTGTCATCCGTGGCCTGTGGGCTTTTGGTTTTGGGTTTTCCACTGGGCGCATTTGCAGCCCTGACAGAGACGTACGGTCGCTGAGTTGGCCAGTGACTGTTTTGTTTTTTTCTTGTTTGTCTCATGCATCCAACACGTCAAGTTTAGTTATTGATCAGCCCACGAGCAGAATGCAACACCAGAGAAAAGCACTCACGACACTGAGAAGCATGTTTAAACAGTTTATTAAATTTCATAAAAGGAAGCACTGTCATATGTCTGAGCGTCTGTCCTCAGCGCTCAGACTCCCTTTGTAGTTTTGAGTGTTTTTCTGTTCATTATTATTTTTCTGTTTGTTCTGTTGTGTTGTTTTGGTGATACAAGCCCCTTTTCCTTAGTTCCAGGCCCAGCCTCCTTCACTCGCAGTCCGTGTCAGTCCCTCAGCTGTGAGTGATTGTGGGTTATTTTTGTCTCCTGCTATTTTTCCTCTCTCTCTGCTCTCAGGCTACTCTTCCATCAGCTGAGAGCAGTTAAGCTATTAGTGTTTGCCAGCCCAGCTCTCGCACCTGCTGCCCATTGCTTGTTATGTATTTAAACTCTTCTTTTCATCTCTGTCCCTGCGGCTGTCACATTTGTGTTCAGACTGGACTTCACTTCCACGGTCAGTCTCCCCCTTTTTTCCAGAGTTCCTTCACCCTGGAGATTCAACTCTGTGTAAGTTTTTTTTGTTGGCACTTTGGTATTTGTCATTTTTGGACTTGTCATGTTTTTCCTGTGAATAAATTGTCTTACTGCAGTCAAGCGATTGGGTTTGTTTTTGCCCCGGAGGTGTGTACATGGCAGTTGACAGCCGCCAGAATTAAAAAACCCAGCTTCTGCAGTGGAGCATTGTTTTTTTTTTTTTTTCACCTTTTTGTGAGTTTTTCAACTCACCTGTTTTCTGGAGATGATGATGGACATAGCGGGTCGGCACTATCCGATGAGCCTGGGGTGGGAGTGCTGCCGAGCCCTAATTGAAATAGACGGGCTAATTTCCTCGGCATGCACATATTCCACCCTGGAAGATGAGCTCTGGTATGTGGATCTGGCAGAGGCAGCAGTTCGGCGATGCCCTCAACTCTCGGAGCACCCAGAGGGAGCTGAGAGGATAACCCGGTTGGCAGCGCTAGCAGAAGACTTCCGCAGCATTGCACACCAAGCGTCTTTTTTTCCTCCAGCTGAATCCTCAGCTTCTCCCCACAGCACAGCTGCTGCCTCCTGCTTCCTCATGGTGACTCCTCCCACTGCTGAGAAGCCCACTGCATCCTACCTGGTCCCGTTCTCTCTCTGTGACGTCAGGAGCGGCTCCTCCACTATCCTTGGAGGGGGTCCATTTTCACCATGGCCACGGAGAGGGATGACTGTACACCTGCTGCAGCAGACAATATCGAATACCGGGAAAGCAGGCAAGTAACCTATCCTTCTGTGTTAATTAATGATGATAAACCTTGCCTGATTTCCAGTAATGAGGCTCCAGGTCTGCAGTCCCTGGAGCTCTCATCACCTGCTGCAGTAGTAAATCACTCACCTGCCCTCTTCATGCCCTCTTCTCCCGGTCCTGAGTTCCTGTTGGCCCTAAAATCTGATTCAACTCTGTGTAAGTTTTTCTTGTTGGCACTTTGGTATTTGTCATTTTAGGACTGTCATGTTTTTCCTGTGAATAAATTGTCTCACTGCAGTCAAGTGATTGGGTTTGTTTTTGCCCCGGAGGGGCATACATGACAAGCACTGCTAGGGAAAACACCAGAGGAAGACTCGGCCTGTGGGGAGAGAGACGAGAGCAGTTAATAGAAGGGAGACAGGGAGGAGGAAAACACAAATTGGCCACTTACATGAGCTGAGCAGAGAGCCCCTACAGAATAGCCCAGCGAGAATAGACAAACCAGCAGGAGGATGCTGGCGGGAGTAGAAAGGGAGTGAGCCGGGTGGTGTCTGACTGGGTGAAGATCAGTAGCTGCAGCGGGATAAGGATGATGAGGCAGGTGAGCGCACAACAATCCCTGAATACGCACCACATGATGGCAGCAACCTGGAAGAGAAGGAAGGAGAGAGAGGATAAATAATTGGGATTCTCCTCTCACACAAAATACACTTGCTGTTGTTTATTCTGCTGAGGCAGTATACCCAACAAGCCAGCGCTAAAGCTTCCGTTTGATGATCCTTATAAGCGCTGGCGATGAGGAAGTGGCAGGTGCGTCCACTCACGCAGGTGTGGTAATTACCTGCGGGGCTGGAGAAACAGGACGGAGGGGGCATGCGCTCACCTGAATATGACACCAACACCCTTACACATCACTGATTATTACAGACACCCTTTGACTTTTTTTTCTAAAAAATAAACGTGTTTAAATTGATACCTCCATGTGGTCTCCCTTTTTGACCAGCCTCGAGCCGGGTTGTGGCAAATGGGGGCTCCTCAGTCTGTTTAAACCCGGTTTGTTTGTTAAAATGAGAGTGGTTTGAACTTGGACCCGTTTATTCATCTGTTCTTTTTTGAGTAGACCTATTTATGGAAATAGGAGCTTGTTTGTTTGTTTGGCGGATTCTTCCATTTGTTAACTGGGTTAAATCAGGGAGGTGTTTTCCATTTATTTGGTTTTTGATATCACTGGAAATTTCTACTGTCTTTGGTTTAGTGCTGTAGTGAAGACGGTCTGGGGCCACTTCCATGGGAATTCTGCAAGTCGCTGTGTAGCAGTTGCTCGTCAGCCCAGTGGGTTCATGAGTGAAGATCCTCTCACCGGTAACTGCACAAAGACTATGGTCTACGTTAGGCAGATAGGCCTCTTTGACTAGGTAGTCAAGGAGGAGAGTTTCCAGTGTGTCATTTTTTTTTTTTGTATGGAAACACATCCTTCTGTTTGTAGCCCAGTTAGGTTTGGTTGTGCAGTCTATTCATGTGTGTGAGTAGTGTCATTGACAGTGGTTTTTGTGAATAAGCGAGTGACTGTGGTGTCCGAGTGACATCGGCACTCATTATTGTACAGTGTTTGCTGAGTGAACGTGCACCTGTTGGGGGAGACACGGAGGTTGGTGAGTGTCTGTTAATTTGTAAATCTGTCTGTGGTGTTTTTGTGTGGAGCGTGAATAAATTGTTTTGGGCTGTTGGGTAGAGTTCTGTACCTCTAAGTTATTATTGTACATCAGTCTGAATTTTTTACATGTTGACAGTGGTGTGACACAGCAGTGTGATGTTGGCTGTAGAGGATTTTCTACATTTTCCTTCCGAGGAGGGGTTGGAAGGCTGTTCACGGGAGCAGCTTGTTAAGATAGTAGAGTGGTTTGAGTTGGATGTGGGGGACAAATGGTCAAATGAAAATATGAAGCAGATTATAAAAGCAAATCTGTGGCCAAGGGTGTCCTCATATCTGCAGCTCAAGCCGAGGCTTCTGCTCAATGCCCCAATGGTGCGTCTGAATTGGATTTAACCAGAGATGTTGTCGGATTAACTTTTGAACTGCATGAAATGTTGTTGTTGTTGGAACTGGAAGTAAAACGGGTGCAGCTGGAGGACTGTAGATTGAGTGTTAATGTGGCTCGGGGTGCTGGTTTAGGTCCATATGGTACTTCCCATCTTGCACACTCATTTGATTTTTCTTCCAGTCTACGGCTAGCTCCTCAGTTTTCTGAGCGGGATCCCGACATTTTTTTTTTCATTGTTTGAGCAGGTTGCCGATAGACGGGCCTCTGACTCGGAGCACACATTATTGTTGCAGTGTAAATTGACCGGTAAAGTGCAGGAAGCTTATACTGCACTTAGTGTGACAGACAGTCGGGTTTATGTGTTCATGAAGGCTGCTGTGTTGAAAGCATATGAGCTGGTACTGGAGGCAAACTGTCAGAGGTTTCGCTTGTGGAAAAAAATCCTTTAAACAGACACATATGGAATTCCCCAGAGAGCTCGTTACTCACTTTAACCAGTGGTGTAATTCGTTGCAAGCTCATTCATATGAAGCGTTGTGTGAACTTGTAATTATGCAACAATTTAAAAACTCCGTTCCTGCCCTCATTGGAATGTACTGTATATTAATGAACATAAAGTAAAAACTGTCAGTGAAGCAGCCATTCTGGCGGATGAGTATGTGTTAATTCATCGTGGTAGACACGAGTATGCTGAGCCTAACTTCTCGGGGTACAGAGGAGATGTTTTTTCACCAGGTAAGAGAGGGGGACAGCAAAATTTTCAGCCGAGTCCGCATTTTGATTCAAATAAAATCTGCAATTATTGTAACAATAAGGGACACTGGATAGCACAAGTAGGTTCATTTTGTCTTCTTTTAATTATTTTTGTTCTTATTAAAGAACAAAGCATTTCCTTTCTATTTTTGTCTTTAATAAGAACAAAAGGTAAACACTGGAAAGCACAATGTCTGGTTAAACCTAAGGGCAGATTTGGTGACGTGCAGGATAAACCTGTGGCGTTGGTGGCTCTGATTAATTATGGTAACTCTAAAAACCTCTGTGTTGAACCTCCTCCTGTACAGTCTGTCTGTGACATGCCAGTAACACCAGTTAATGTAACAGATAAATTGTCTTCCGTGACAAACTGCCCGTTGGAACAGTCAGAGCCTTTGTCTCTGACGGTTATGTATCTCTGGGTGGTGCTGTTAAAGTGCCTGTGAAAATTTTAAGGGATACTGGTGCACCAAATTCATTTATTTTGGAGTCTGTTTTGCCCTTTCCCGATAATTATACAGCTACTGGTGATTATGTCCTGGTGAGGGGTATGGAGCGGTCAATGTTTCCTGCTCCAGTGCATAAGTTTCAGCTGGACTGTGATTTGGTTCAGGGAGACATGACCATGGCTGTGTGTCCCGCGTTGCCTGTTCCTGGTGTGCATGTCATCTTGGGGAATGATTTTGCAGGTGGTCAGGTTTGGGCAGAAGTACCTCCATCTCCCATTGTGACATCTGTTCCCTCTGTTTCAGAGATGGCGCCCGATCAGTCGGTTTGTGAATTGTCTCCAGCATGTGCAGTGACGTACGCCATGAGCAGGTTGAAACTGATGATACTGGTTTAAGTGACATTATAAAAATACCTGCTTCACTTCTGTCTGTGTCATTAATTTAATAGCAGAACAATGTGCTGATCCATCATTGAGTGTGCTTTTTGACGCTGTTCTTACAGATGCAGACAGTAAGAGTGCAGTTCAAGGCTACTTTTGACATGACGGTTTGTTGGTTCCTAAGTGGATACTACATGGTGATTTTATTGGCCTGCCGGTGTGTCAGGTGGTGGGGCTGTCAAAGTTGGGAGAAGTGAGAAGGTGTTGCGGACCACCCGCGATGTACTGGGACATTTGGGGGTTCGTAAAACTTATAAATACATCCTTAAGTATTTTTTGGGGCCTCGTTTAAAAAAGGATGTATACACTTACAGTGGGGAAAAAAAGTATTTAGTCAGCCACCAATTGTGCAAGTTCTCCCACTTAAAAGATGAGCGAGGTCTCCAGTTTTCATCATAGGTATACCTCAACTATGAGAGACAAAATGAGAAAAAAAAATCCAGAAAATCACATTGAAGGATTTTTAATGAATTAATTGGTAAATTCCTTGATAAAATAAGTATTTGGTCAATAACAAAAGTTCATCTCAATACTTTATTATATACCCTTTGTTGGCAATGACAGAGGTCAAACGTTTTCTGTAAGTCTTCACAAGGTTTTCACACACTGTTGCTGGTATTTTGGCCCATTCCTCCATGCAGATCTCCTCTAGAGCAGTGATGTTTTGGGGCTGTCGCTGGGCAACACGGACTTTCAACTCCCTCCAAAGATTTTCTATGGGGTTGAGATCTGGAGACTGGCTAGGCCACTCCAGGACCTTGAAATGCTTCTTACAAAGCCACTCCTTCGTTGCCCGGGCGCTGTGTTTGGGATCATTGTCATGCTGAAAGACCCAGCCACGTTTCATCTTCAATGCCCTTGCTGATGGAAGGAGGTTTTCACTCAAAATCTCACGATACATGGCCCCATTCATTCTTTCCTTTACATGGATCACTCGTCCTGGTCCCTTTGCAGAAAAACAGCCCCAAAGTATGATGTTTTCACCCCCATGCTTCACAGTAGGTATGGTGTTCTTTCTCCTCCAAACACGACAAGTTGAGTTTTTACCAAAAAGTTCTGTTTTGGTTTCATCTGACCATATGACATTCTCCCAATCCTCTTCTGGATCATCCAAATGCTCTCTAGCAAACTTCAGATGGGCCTGGACATGTACTGGCTTAAGCATTTTGATCAGGATTTGTCCTTCAATTCACATATTAAATTTGTTTCTAAGACTGCCTTCTATCATTTGCGTAATATTGCCAAGATTAGGAGCATCTTGTCTCAGAGTGATGCTGAGAAGCTGATCCACGCTTTTGTTAGCTCGAGATTAGATTATTGTAATTCTTTATTATCAGGCTGTCCTAAAACATCTTTAAAAAGTCTTCAGCTGATCCAAAATGCTGCAGCAAGAGTTTTAACAGGTACTAGAAAGAGAGATCATATCTCTCCGGTTCTGGCCTCCCTTCATTGGCTTCCCATAGAGTTTAGAATTAAGTTTAAAATCCTTCTTCTTACTTACAAAGCTTTAAACAATCAGGCTCCTTTTTATTTAAAAGATCTGATACTACCGTATCATCCTAACAGAGCACTACACTCCCAAAATGCAGGATTACTTGTAATACCTAGAATCTCCAAAAGTACAATGGGAGGCAGAGCCTTCAGTTATCAAGCTCCTCTCCTGTGGAATCAGCTGCCAATCTGGATTCGGGAGTCAGACTCGATCTCTGTTTTTAAGAATAGGGCTAAAACCTACCTTTTTGATATAGCCTACAATTAGGGAGGGATCATGTGTTTCTGAACCCTCCCTTAGTTATGCTGCTAATAGGTTTAGTCAGCCGGGGGACCTCCAGTAATGCACTGGGCCTCACTCCTTTCCTCACTCTCTATGAAATATTTTTTTTTTTTGCTGGTCATTAACATTTGTTTGTTCTCTCCCATAGATTGAGTCCCCATCGTGCTGTTTGCTCTCTACATGTCTGTTCTTTTCTTCTTCTCTATCCCCTCACCCCCCAGCCAGTCGCAGCAGATGACTGCCCCTCCCTGAGCCTGGTTCTGCTGGAGGTTTCTTCCTGTTAAAAGGGAGTTTTTCCTCTCCACCGTCGCCAAGTGCTTGCTCACAGGGGATCGCCTGATTGCTGGGGTCTTTCTGCAACTGTGGGGGTCCCCCCTTCAGTTGATAGTGCTATGAGATGACTGTTGTTGTGAAATGGCGCTATATAAATAAAGTTGAAATGAATTAAGCAGGGGGACACGTCTGGCACTGCAGGATTTGAGTCCCTGGCAGCGTAGTGTGTTCAGAATCAGAATGAACTTTATTGCCAAGCATGTAAAAAACACACGAGGAATTTGACTTGACATTGGTGCGCGTGCAAGCGCGACACAACGACACGGCAGCCATGATAGGCGCCTCATCAAACAGAGATAGATAAGAAGGGGAGGGGAGGGAACGACACAGTGGGGGGGGGGAAACTTCGTTATCAGAATACAGCTTATGAATATTTAAGCAGATTATGATTACAATGAAAAAAAATCTCTCAATAGCACAGAGCAACAATCAACCACAAAAAACCAAAAGTCAGAGAGGATCAGTGAATGGATGGGTGTAATTCAGTATATATGAATCAGTGTGTTCGTGTATGTTGAATGCAGGTGGGTGTTTATCAGTTACTGGAGGCAGCAAAATCTCTCCCAGCCGAGATGTTATGTCTTAGTGTCTGAAACTCGGAAGCATGTCCTTGAGGCATGGCAGATGGAAATTTCCTGAGCCAGTCACATGTCCTTGAGAGTTCAGATGCAGCACACCAGAATGTTTATGAAGAGAAGCACAATCTTCTGTTTTGTCTTAATCCAGGAGGAAAATAGTCAACAGGGCGCCAAATTCAAGGTCTGATAGACACAGATCACTCAGAGCATAGAATTTTTTCATCTCTTGCAATCCTGTGTTCATAATTTCCATACATAGGCTTTAAATCCATACCTTGGAGGGCACCAAAACGACTCCAGATGTTTCCCTTCTAAACATGGGTAAACATGTCCGGTAGAGTCCATCCCTCTACAGTGCACGCCAGATGGTAATTTCCATGTTAGTCATTGCCGTTGGTTGGTGCACTCCCCCGTCTAATCGAATTGTTGAAGAAGCAGCTACGCCGGGACCGCTTTTGATTAGCTCTTCCAGTTAAATTTTCGATACACCAGGAAAACTCCAGAGCCAATCAGCAGAAAATCCTGTGATCGTGAAGCCAAACCAGATAGATGTTTTCCACATCATCAGTCGAATCATGCAGACACATGCGTTCCAATCCATGGGTCTCTCCATAGGGGCTCCCCCTGGCCCGAATTTATGTAAAATGTTGTTAATTTTATTAAAGCCGCTCACCAAATCCATTTTTTTTGTTTGGATCAAGATTCAGCCAGAAGAACAACGACGCAGACAGACAGCAAGCTGGGATTCTCATTTAGGGAGGGAGGGAGGGTGAAAGAGGGAGCAGAAAAAGCGACTGTTCTCTCTGAAGGGCAGAAGCAGCACTGTGTTACTGATGTAGCCTTTGCTACTTTGGTCCCAGCTCTCTGCAGGTCATTCACTAGGTCCCCCCATGTGGTTCTGGGATTTTTGCTCACCGTTCTCGTGATCATTTTGACCTCACGGGGTGAGATCTTGAGTGGAACCCCAGATCGAGGGAGATTATCAGTGGTCTTGTATGTCTTCCATTTTCTAATTGCTCCCACAGTTGATTTCTTCACACCAAGCTGCTTACCTATTGCAGATTCAGTCTTCCCAGCCTGGTGCAGGTCTACAATTTTGTTTCTGGTGTCCTTTGACAGCTCTTTGGTCTTGGCCATAGTGGAGTTTGGAGTCTGACTGTTTGAGGTTGTGGACAGGTGTCTTTTATACTGATAATGAGTTCAAACAGGTGCCATTAATACAGATAACGAGTGGAGGACAGAGGAGCCTCTTAAAGAAGAAGTTACAGGTCTGTGAGAGCCAGAAATCTTGCTTGTTTGTAGGTGACCAAATACTTATTTTACCGAGGAATTTACCAATTAATTCATTAAAAATCCTTCAGTGTGATTTTCTGGATTTTTTTTTTCTCATTTTGTCTCTCATAGTTGAGGTATACCTATGATGAAAATTAGAGACCTCTCTCATCTTTTAAGTGGGAGAACTTGCACAATTGGTGGTTGACTAAATACTTTTTTGCCCCACTGTATATTAAAACATGTCACACCTGTCAGGTAACGGATAAGCCTAATCAGGTGATTAAACCGGCTGCTCTTGCTCTGATTCCTGCTCTGGTTCAACCGTTTGAACACATTATTATAGACTGTGTTAGTCCATTGCCACATTCAAAATCTGGCCATAACTAGTATTTACTCACAGTGATGTGTTTGAAAACAAGATATCCTGCAGCATATCCATTGCATACCATTACTGCTAAGTCGGTGGTTAAAGCATTAACACAGTTTATATTGGTTTTTGGTATTCCAAAGATCATCCAGAGTGATCAGGGCACAAATTTTTGATCAAAATTGTTTGCACAGGTTTTAAAACAGCTTTGTGTAAAACATAACCAGGCTTCCACGTACCATGCTCACAGTCAAGGAGCATTGGAGAGGTTCCACTAAATTCTCAAATTGTTATTGCATGCGTACTGCGTGGAGTTGAATCAAGATTGGGAAGAGGGCCTACCTCCATTATTGGTTGCCAGAGAGGTGGTGCAGGAAAGCATGGGTTTTAGTCTGAATGAGCTGGTGTTTGGACATTCAGTGCATGGACCACTTTCTCTGATACACAATGTTGTTGCAACTTTGAACTTCCTCAGGGTGTAACAGAATATTTCAGTGGGTTTTGTCGCAGACTGTTTTTGGCTGGGGAGAAGGCTGGAGTTAATCTAGCTTCCTCTCAGGCAACAATGAAATGAGTATATGATCAAAAGGCTGACGTTCATAAATTTAGTCCTGGAGAGCAGGTTTTAGCTTTATTGCCCACTAGTGAACTCACCTTTTCGGGCCAAGTTTCATGGGCCTTTTACAGTGCTGCATCAAACTTCTGATTTAAAACTATTTACTGTCGACACCTGAGCATAAAAGGAAAACACAGCTCTGTCATGTTAATCTGTTGAAACCATATTACTCCCGGGGGATGCAGGGTTTTGAACTGGGGGGGGGGGGGACTCAGCAGTCTGTTGGTTCAGCAGCTGCTGCAGTGGCTGTGGATGAACAGGTGTCAGAGGATGACATCAGGGTTGTTCCTGATGAGTGTAGATTGCAGGTTAGGCTAAAGAACTCTGAATCATTGCATAATCTCCATGGATCGTTGGGGCATTTGTCATTGGAACATTCTGCTGATATGGTGGCCTTGATCCAGGAGTATTTGCAGTTATTTGGTGATGTTCCGACCCGTACTCACTTAGTAGAGCATGACATCAATGTCGGATGATTCCATGCCTGTCTGTCAGCATTTTTATAGAGTCTTGCTTGAAAAACGTAAACTGCTGGAGCAGGAAGTGCAGTATATGTTAGAAAACGGGTTAGCCTGTCCTTCCACGTCTAGCTGGGCTTGCCCTTGTTTGCTGATGGGTAAATCAGATGGGAGTCACCAGTTTTGTACCGATTACCGGAAGGATAATGCTATAACTAAACCTGATGCGTACCCACTACGTTGTATGGAGGATTGCATTGACCAAGTGGGTTCGGCCCAATTTGTCAGTACGTTTGATTTGCTGAAGGGATACTGGCAGATGCCACTGTCCAAAAGAGCTAAAGAAATCTCTGCCTTTATCACTCCATTTGGCCTGTTCTCGTACTCAGTGATGAGTTTTGGATTGCATAATGCGCCAGCCTCATTTCAATGGCTCATGAACTTGGTTGTGTCAGGACTGGAAGGGTGCGCTGTATATTTGGATGATGTTGTTGTGTTCAGTAACACCTGGGAAGATCATGTCCTGTGCATGAGAGAGTTGTTTGATTGGCTGAGGGATGCAAATCTAACTGTTAATCCAGCCATTTGTGAGTTTGGTAAAGGCACGGTGACCTACTTGGGAAAAGTGGTGGGACAGGGGCAGGTACGGCCAGTACAAGCCAAAGTTTCAGCAGTGGAACAGTACCCATACCGACCACTAAGAAGGAGCTTATGCGTTTCCTGGGGTTAGTGGGCTATTACTGTTGTTTCTGTAAGAACTTTTCAACTGTGGTAGTGCCCCTGACAGACTTGTTGAAGGCCAGAACACAGTATGTTTGGTCTGATGTCTGTCAGAAATCTTTTGATAACGTGAAGGCTCTTTGTGTTCTTCCCCCGTCCTGGCAGTTCCACGTTTGGATCAACCTTTTCAGCTGTAGGTGGATGTCAGTGATGTGGGTGCTGGAGCAATTTTGCTCCAGTTGGGACAGGATAGAACTGACTGGCTTATAAGTTACTTTTCAAAGAAATTTAATTCTTATCAACTGAACTATTCGGTGATTGAAAAGAAGACAGTGGCTTTGGTGTGGGCTCTGAAACATTTTGAGGTCTATATTGACTCTGCAGGCTCCATTAAAGTCTACACGGATCATAATCCGTTGGGTTTTTTTTTTAATTCTTTGATTTGCCCCAATCGTAGACTGATGTGTTGGTTTTTGTTTTTACAGACCTACTATTTGGACATCCAACACATCAAAGACTAGGAGAATGTTGTGGCGGATGCCCTGTCCAGAGCACTGAGTTCCTAGGTGTTAGACTTAGAAAATCTTGTCTATAGTTACCTACGCCGTCTGTTTAGCTTGTCAGTACTCTTAAATTGCTTCTCCAGGTGCAGGAGTTGCTGGGTAGCTGAGGGGTTTGGATGGGTTGGCTGGGTGCCTACACCAGGACTGGGTTAAAAAAATAAATAGTAGATGTGTAATTGTGGTATTTTTTAATTGTATATAGAAAACTGTAGTTAGTAAATAAAGAAAATTGTATGAGTAGTTGTTTGTAAAATCAGTTTGTGTTGGCCTTCCCAATGGGAAGTCCATTCTTTGTGTGTGTGTGTGTGTGTGGGGGGGGGGGTTACGGCCCCACTACTCCCAGGAGTGGGATCGCTGTGTTTTTTTCCTGTGTTGTAGGTCAACTGGAAGACCCTTCCAGAAGAAGATATACTCCTCTCTGATTTCAGAGAGGGAGTCCTCCTCAGCAAAGCAGGCCTCAAAGATAGCCACAATATCGATGCTGTAGCACTTGAGTTCAGCGGCGATGAGAGCAGTGCGTCGATAAGATGAAGAATGATCTTTGGAGTCTTGCAATATGCATACGTTCCATGTTACTAGCCTGCAGAGATAAGTTGACTTGGTTCTTGATCTTTGGATGCCCTGATGAGTGCGGCTTCCCATCCAGGAGAAAATGGCCTGTCCTCGAAGGGGGACGAGCAGTGCAGTCCCTGAAGAGGGGGGCTGCTTGGTCGCACGAGTAGCTGCCAAATGGGGATGCCACTCCACCCCGGCCCCAGGGGGATCATCGCACTCATACCACCTGACGTGCAGGGGGTAAGTTAGAGGCCTCCAGTCTCGTCCAGAACCTGCTGATGCATCTGTCGCCACAGGGCTTAGATGTAGATTTAGGTTTGCAGAGAAGAAAACCTGCGCGGGGAGATGATTAGGGTGGCAAGAGGGGTGCCCAGTCCTTGGTGCCACCATCTTAAACAGGAAACAGCTGGTGGCGGGGCAAGACACAGGCCAAGACATCCGCAGGCTGTGCATGGCTGCAAGGGGCGACCGGATACTTCTATAGTTGCCTGAGTAACCACCCTTGGAAGGCGCTTCCCCCAGGGCGCTGCTGGACAGCCTTCACTGAACAATGTCCTTGTGACCTGACCAGGCCTCTTGCGTGTTGCACGATAGGCAAAACTGCAGCAGACCAACCATTTAACCCATGGCTGGGGGATGCATAATGGTGAGGAAAAATGTCCCTCTCCCTGACTGGAATTTTCCACCCAGGAACCCGTACCTCGTTTAGCTGGTGGAGTGACGCTGTTGCCCAGGTTGTGGCCGCTGCTGTGCCCAAGGCACCTGCTAGGAGCCAGACATACAAGCTGAGGTGGGTATGAGGACCAGGGTGGTCGAACCGCATGAAGGATTCAAGGACGCTCGTCCTCACACCAAAGTACTACCACTCCACCCAAACACCATACACCCCTGTGTGTATGTATTACTGTATGTATTATCATGTTTTTATTCTGTAAAGTGCCTTGAGATAACTCTTGTTATGATTTGGCTCTATATAAACAAATTATTATTATTATTATTATTTCTGTACAACGAGTAAAGTTAGGGTCACCAAACTTGATACACAGGTTCACCCAGTTAACCTGAAGTGTGACTATGGTTTTGGGATCACAAGATCAAAGGTCAACATCAAAATGGCTTATAAACTACAGTATATCTCAACAACAAAGAAAGCTTCGGTCACCAAACTTGCTCTACAGGTTCACCTTGGGATCCTGACCTTTAACTATGGGTTCGGGGTCAAATGTCAAGGTGAGCATTTCTTATGCATTATTACTGTACAACGAGTAAAGCTAGGGCCAACAAACCTGGTGCACAGCTTCACCTTGGTGTCCTGACCTGTGACTATGGGTTTGGGGTCAAAATGTCAAAGGTCAAGTTTAACATTCCTTATGCCTTATTTTGCTGTACAGCGAGTAAAGTTAGGGTCACCAAACTTGGTACAAAGGTTCACCTTGGGATCCTGACCTCTTACTATGGATTTGGGGTCAAAAGGTCAAAGGTCAAGTTAACATACCTTATGCCTTATTACTGTACCAGTAAAGTTAGGGTCACCAAATGTGGTACACAGGTTCACCTTGGAATCCTGACCTCTGACTATGGGTTTAGGGTCAAAAGGTTAAAGGTCAAGGTTAACATTCCTTATGCATTATTATTGTACAACGAGTAAAGCTAGGACCTATGACCCTGAAGTGTGACTGTGGTTTTGGGATTGCAAGGTCAGAGGTCAACATCAAAATGGCTTATAAATTTATATCTCAACAACAAAGAAAATTGGGTTGCTACACAGTTTCACCTTGGCAGTTGTGTGAGAGGAGTCATGCTGTATGCCTGTGTAGCATCATCTCACTTTGGCTCATCAATAAAATTATTCTTCAGTTTAAAGACATTGTTTCACCCATGAAAAGGACAGTCAAGAACTGCTGTTATCCCAAGACCACAGCTGAACTAACATTCCTTTGTTAAACCAGTCTCAGGAATCCCTCCTAATGCATTTCCTCCTGAACATTTTATGGCCCAATAAAACGTGGACAAAAGGCAGATTTTTGTGGAACGCCCATATGGCCTACAAAATATCCACAGCTCAACATTGCCCTCTACTGGCAACTCTGGGACATGCTGGATTTAACCAGCAAACCTTTTAACTGCATTATTGTTAAATGACTCAATTCTCAACATCCTCTTTTTTCAGGACACCATGGAAAAGCAAATGGACTCTGATGCTTGGTGTGGACAATCAATAATGGGTTTTTAATTATTCTCGAATTTCCTCATGAGAAGTCATTGATCCATGACATGCAGCTGAAGAAATCAACACGCCACGAAAAAGGAGACGTCTTGGGTTGGACCGCAGCCCTTGTTATCAAACATACAAAACCTCATCTTGTGACAACAGACTGAAAAGGTTGCCGTATCACGGAATATTTGCGGGCCAAATATTCCGGCTTTTGGCACTTCTCTACATCGAAAGCTTCCCGAGGACGACGAAAGAACCCTTCACCATGCAAGGTCACGTGAGCTGCATTCTTTATTCATCTGCTGAATAAAATGTCTGAGATTTTAGAATAATTCAATATCTGATCAGATGCAAAATTAAAGAGTAATTATCATAGCTCTTCTTTTCCTTAAAATTCCGTTTTCATTTTCTTAAGAGTAATCCTGAATTTTCCATATAATTAGTTTAATTTTCCCCATAAGTTTGCATTCAGTTTTCATAATCTGTTAACTTCACACTGATCTAAATTCAGCTTACATTTTCACCCTGGTTCTGCAAATGTTCACATGGTTACTCTATCATTTACAAGTTTAATTTAATGGTTAATGAAATCATTGCAATGTCCTTTAATTATCATTCCCTTTAATAAATATGTGAAAATGAGAGAAGTTGTTGGGAATTTATTTCATTCTGAGTCTGGTTTCAAAGACCCCAGTATCGAATTCACAAAAATTTTGAGACTGATTATTAATTAATTTATTGAGTGATTAAACAGGTATAAAGTGAAATTAAGGATTAAAGTGCTCCCTAAAGAGGAGCTGGTGCCCCACGAGTGTTTATTAACTTTTTCTGTGTGTGTGGACCCGAAGTAAATCTCAGGTCCCGATACATTTATATAAATTAAATAATGTTAATACCTGATCATAATTATTACTTGCATATTCCTACACCTGTGAGTGTTGGTCATGCTGCACTGGATGTGTAGTGTGAAACCCACAGATGAGACAAGCACGACAGAGTTGTGCGAGAGGTTGAGCTTTCTTGACCTTGAAATGATGATCAGGGTCAGCCGCATTAAATGGTACGGCCATGTTGAGAGAAGTGCCAGCGCTATCAAAAGCATGTGCTTCCTTTATGTAGGCGGGGGAAGGCCCAAGGGCATGCCATACAAGACGTGAATAGAGGTTGTTACTAGTGATTTAAAGCAGTCAAACCTCAACCAGGCTGACACCCAGGATAGGGCTAAGTGGAAGACAACTTTAAGAGACATGCAACGTCATACCCGTGATGACAGTGGATCAATGACGTAAATGGATAGTGGTAGAAGTAGTAGTATTGTGACCTCAGACTATGAGTTTGGGGACAAAAGGTCAGAAATCAAGGTTAGCGTTCCTTATGCCTTATTACTGTACGACAAGAAAAGTTAGGGCCATCAAACTTGGTCCATAGCTTCACCTTGGGATCCTGACCTCTGACTATGGGTTTGGGGTCAAAAGGTCAAAAATCAAGGTTAACATTCTTGATGCATTATTACTGTCCAACGAGTAAAGCTAGGGCCACCAAACTTGGTACACAGGTTCCTGTGACCCTGAGGTGTGACTGTGGTTTTGGGACCACAGGGGCAAAGGTCAACATCAAAATGCCTTGTAAATTACAGTATATTGCAACAACAAAGAAAGCTAGGGTCACCAAACCTGGTACACAGGTTCACTCTGAGACCATAACCTCTGACTTCAGGTTTGGGGTCAAAAGGTCAAAGGTCAAGGTTGGCACTCCCTGTGATCTCTTACTATAGCATGTGTAAAGCTCCCTAGGGTCACCATACTTGCTACATAGGTTCACCTCAGGATCCTGACCTACATCTGTGGGTTGTATACTTTGTTGTACATTTGTGGATGATGGGCTTTTTGTAATTTGGTTCTGCTACAGTAATTATATTGGCAAGTTGAAAACTGCTTTCCATCAGTAAGTATTGGGATCTTCAAAGAAAACAGAGGCGGGGGATATTGCACTCACCTCAGAGTCCACTTGTCCTCATTGTTAACAATAAGCAGCTGATTTGTAGTCTGAGTTATATGGGTAATAATCCCCAAAGCCAGAGGCTAATTAGCTTACAGTCACTTGGTCCACATAGAACTGCTCCAGTCTGATAGCCTGTTTGCCCTGCTAATGTCCCAGACAGCAGTCAGCAACAAAACGATGATAGACCAGAGCTAAAGGTCTTGATTTTGTTCTTCATACTGTCCTGTGGCTTGAAGGCGTTAACACTGAAAAAGTAGACAAAACAGAAGGGAAAAGAAGGGGGGAAAAAAAAGCTCAGTCCTGTTGAGACTGCTACAATCAACTGCTGCTCACTGCCATTATCATCATGTAGCTGTGTTTCTGTATAAATAATATATAACTGGCGGCAGTGGCTCAGGAGGTAGAGCAGGTCGTCCAATAACCGCATGGTTGGTGGTTCGAATCCCGCTCTCCCCGGATAGTCTGCTGTTGTGTCCCTGGGCAAGACACTTCACCCCCAATTACTCCTGGTGGGTCTGGAAGCGCCATGTTAGGTAGCATGCTGCCATCAGTGTGTGAATGTGTGTGTGAATGGGTGGATAGCAGGATCTGTAAAGCACTTTGGCCATCAAGAGATGAGAATAAGAGCACTATATAAGTGAATGCCATTTAACTGGGAAAGGGTTTAAAATAAAAGATAACTGTGAGTTTGTCATAATTAAAGTTTAGCCTAGCTGATGAGAGGCATTTGGATGCAACTCCACAGGTACTCTTTGCTGGTGCTGTGCAGTGGCCATACATGATGTGAGTACCTGAATGTGCTGCAGCTGAACAGATCAGAGCAGAGAGACCCTGTGAGACTGTCTGTTGAAATGTTGACAGAGCATCAAAGAGTCCAGGGTTTCCTCTGCTAATATTTCTGTGTGGTGGGCCGCCATGCTTGAAGTTATGCCGCCACACCAAGGAAATATAAATTTAAGAAAAAATATGAAGGAATGACGCTCAGTAAGCGCACACATGAACAACGTGCATGACCATCATCCAAGCGGAGTTTGGAAGCGCCCCGCCCGCATGTCCCAGTCGGCAGGCAGAGTGTCTCACTACTAGCGTCACTGTCCGATAGAAGCATGAGCTTATTAACATACTTTAAATGCGGAAAAAAAAGAAGAGGTACTGTTTGTAAGCAGTGGAGGCATTTATAGTGGTTTTAACCCACTGATAATGGGAACAATAATGAAGAGTCCCTTAGCAAACAGGTGTGGTTAGGATTCATATGCAGGGAAATGCAGGGGGGACTGATGAATTGCTGAGGAGTTATTTCACCAGCCACTACATAAAGTTATGTTCACTCTTATGTACCTGGCAAGTTAAGATGACCGAAATTCATGAGGTCAATGACTTTAAACTGTCAACAGCCTTCAGACAAACTAAACGTGCCAACATTTGGATTTCAAAATAAGGGAGGTTTTTCCCGCTGTCTGTTTGGTGAGGAGAGGTCGAAAAAGCTATAAATATATGGAAATATTATGACAGAAATAAATGAATCTTTGGTCATTCAAGTTAATTTATTTCATTATTTTTTTTTCTTGGAGTTAAATTATTGTTCTGTTCTGGCTCTGCAATATTATGGTCAAAAGTGTAAACTGTATAAGGAAAAAAAGTCAAAATTTTACCACAACTTGTTTCAAATTCATAAAAAAACACAATAATTTTATTTTAAAAATAGACATAAAATAATCCACAAATTTATAATAAAGTCTCAAATGCACAAGAAAAGTCAATTTTGCAAGAAGAAATTACAAATTTGAGGAAAATGCTTCAACTTTAAATAAATTTACAGAGAAAAGTAGAAAACTATAAGAAAATTGTTATAAATTTGAGAAAAACCTCAAACCTTAAAGATTAAAGTCATTACCCAAGTTTTGAAGTGGGTGCCTTTTATATCCTTAACTAGAAATTTTGGTTGTCTACTTTTACTTATTAATTTCATAGCACTGCTTTTACATGAGTACAATTTCTGGCTACCGTAACCACCTCTGATCATATAATTTAAGGATGCATGAGCAAATTACTATTATGAATGGTTTTTTTTTCCTTCCCTTTCCTACTCTTTCACAATGGAAAAAAGAAACACTAGAATAAAAATACAAAAAATACACCTTTTTTTTTTCATTTATGTAAACCATGACAAAAAAATCCTGCAGAACTAAACGTGACACTTGGTATTTTCTAACTTGTTTGTATACTGCCGGAGAAAGAGAGAGAACCTGAATTAGAAAGGGCTTAGAGAGGGAAAGATGAGACAGAAGAGAGGAGCTAAGCAGAGGAAAGTGTTCAGGCAGAGGGTCCGGGAGAGGTGAGAACAGAAGAAGGAGAGAATGATGCACAAGTAAAATGTCCAAACACACGATGTCTGGGTGGGACCCCAACTGGCCCAATGTTCCAACATTCAAGCCTTGGTTGTACAATACTTCAAATAATAAGGTCCATATGCAAAGTTACTGTGCAAAATACAAAAAAAGAAATAAATAGTGCAAAAATTAACATGTTCCGGTTCCAATAGTGTCATGTGTTTTCTGCCCCCCCCCCCAAAAAAAAAGTATGTTGCCACCGCGCCAAGGTCTTTAAGCCAGAGGAAACACTGGAGTCTAAGCCAAGTGCTTACTTGTTTACTACTCCTGTGAGGTGAGGGCTGGGTAGCCGTCACCATGCATAGAGCCAATCAGGTTAACCAGTGCATGCCAACATTGACGGTTTTGGGCCAGCTCCTTTGCATCGTCAACAGTGACTCTGAGCTGTCGGAGATCTCTCTCCATCACATCGAACCATCTGATGGGTGGCTTGCCCCAAGATCTTTTCCTCCCTGAGCCCCTGGGGTTGAACATGAGGATGTCTTTTGTCAGATGCTCTGGTGGGATGCGGAGGACATGACCAAACCAGTGGATACGCTGATGTGTGCGGGCTTGGAGAATGTCATTAGAAGTGTGCTGGGGCCACCTGATGTTCTCGATGGTTCTGAGGGCCCGACTATCAAACCCATCCACTCTCGAGGCCAGAGTCTTATTCAGTGGCCATGTCTCTGATCCATAGAGTAGGATGGAGAGGACTGATCCATTGTACAGCCGTGGACAAAATTGTGGGTACCCCTCTGTTAATGAAAGAAAAACCCACAATGGTCACAGAAATAACTTGAATCTGACAAAAGTGGTAATAAATAAAAATTCTATGAAAATTAACCAATGAAAATTAGACAACGCTTTTGAATTTTGGTTCAACAGAATTATTTTAAAAAGCAAACTCATGAAACAGGCCTTGGCGACGGTGGAGAGGAAAAACTCCCTTTTAACAGGAGGAAACCTCCAGCAGAACCAGGCGCAGGGAGGGGCAGTCATCTGCTGTGACTGGCTGGGGGGTGAGGGGATAGAGAAGATGAAAAGAACAGACATGTAGAGAGCAAACAGCACGATGGGGACTCAATCTATGGGAGAGAACAAACAGATGTTAATGACCAGCAAAAAAAAAAAAAAATTCATTGAGAGTGAAGAAAGGAGTGAAGCCCAGTGCAATTATTGGAGGTCCCCCGGCTGTCTAAACCTATTAGCAGCATAACTAAGGGAGGGTTCAGAGACACATGATCCCTCCCTAATTGTAGGCGATATCAAAAAGGAAGGTTTTAACCCTATTCTTAAAAATAGAGATCAAGTCTGACTCCCAAATCCAGATTGGCAGCTGGTTCCACAAAAGAGGAGCTTGATAACTGAAGGCTCTGCCCCCCATTGTACTTTTGGAGATTCTAAGTATTACAAGTAATCCTGCATTTTGGGAGCGTAGTGCTCTATTAGGATAATAGGGAAATATTAGATCTTTTAAATAAAAAGGGGCCTGATTGTTTAGAGCTTTGAAAGTGAGAAGAAGGATTTTAAACTTAATTCTAAACTCTGTGGGAAGTCAGTGAAGGGAGGCCAGAACCGGAGAGATATGATCTCTCTTTCTAGTACCTGTTAAAAATCTTGCTGTGTGGCACACATATTTGAGATGCTTAGGCTGCACATGTATATTACTGTTACCTCACGTCTTAGAAGGAACAATAAGTCTGGACCTCCTGGGGATAACAGGAGGGTGTGAAATCTGTCTTTAGAAATGGTTCTGAGAAGACTTCCTGACCACCAGGGTTTTAGGTGGAGAAGAGAAGACCTGGGGGGTGATGTATTGTCTCTGGGGATTGAATGACAATGTGACTCTGTACTTTGATGTCCCAGGTATAAAAAGGGGAGATGTGGGAAGTTCTTTCGCTTTTCTGTTTGAGAGGATGTTGGAGACACGTGATTGTTAATAAACCTGAATTGAGAAATAAATTCAGCCTCTTCATTTCACGCTCTCCACACTGGTGACCTTAAGACGTATAATGGGCAGAGACGATTCCCCCGAACCAGATTCGCCAGCAACCAGCCGGGCAAGTGCAGTCTCAGTCAAGCAACCAGAATTCTGGCAGGACAACCCGGACTCATGGTTCCTCCTGGCCGAAGCCCAGTTCGCTCTCGGGGGAATAACAGCAGATGACACAAGTTCTACCACGTCATCGCCAAACTCGACAGCCGCACAGCTCGACATGTGCGGAGCCTGGTGCAGCGCCCACCCGCTGGCGACAAATACGGCGGGTTGAAAGCTGCCCTCATCCAGCGTTTCACTCCCTCAGCCCAGGAGAGAGCTGAGAGACTCCTGGCCCTGCACGACTTGGGAGAAAGCACGCCTGTTGACCTGATGTTGACCTGATGAGTCAGACTTGATCTCTGTTTTTAAGAATAGGGTTAAAACCTTCCTGCAAGCCATTTTATTCCCCGCGGGAGTTTGCTTCATTCATCCTGGCCGCTGTTTACGTCCCACCCGACGTGGATGCGCGCGAGGCTCAGCGCGCGCTCGCGGATCACACTCAACATACGGAGCGGACTTTCCCGGACTCTCTGGTTATTGTGGTTGGCGACTTTAACCAGAGCAATCTGAGCCATGATCTCCCCCGATACAAACAGTTTATTAAATGCCCCACCAGAGGAGAGAACACGCTGGATCACTGTTACACTACAGTGAAGGACGCGTATCGCGCTGTTCCCCGCGCTGCACTCGGACTATCTGATCACTTGATGGTCCACCTCATTCCCACATACAGACAGAGACTGAAGCTCACTAAACCTGTTGTGAGCACTACGAAGAAATGGACCAGTGAAGCTGGGGAGAAGCTGAACACGTGCATGGAAATAACTGACTGGGGCATGTTTAAAGGAGCCACGCATGATCTGGATGAGTACACGGACACTGTGAACTCATATATCCACTTTTGTGAGGAGAGCATTCTTCCATCGCGCACCAGGGGGAGGTACTCTAATGATAAGCCCTGGTTCACTGCTAAGCTCAGACAGATCAGGAAGGAGAAGGAAGCAGCGTTGAAAAGTGGAGACAGGGACTGCTACAGGGAGGTTAAATAGCGGTTTAACAGAGAGCTGAGGAGAGCTAAATCTGTGTATTCTGAGAGACTCCAGCAGCAGTTCACGGCTAACGACTCTGCTTCTGTGTGGAGAGGACTGAGGCAAATCACCAACTATCGGCCTCAGGCTTCTAAGGGTCAGGATGACAAAGCCCTTTGTCAAAGACTGTCCCAACACTATGCCCGTTTTGACACATCGTCAGCTGTGTCCAACTCCCCCCCTCCCCCCAGCTCCACTGCCTCCACGGTCCCTACTTCATCAAAGGCGCCCCCCCTCCCCCCCTGCCCCTGTCAGACTGAACCCGCGCAAGGCCCCCGGTCCGGACGGCGTGTCTCCCTCCACCCTGAGACACTGTGCGAAAGAGCTGGCTCCTGTCTTCACAGACATTTTTGACACCTCCCTTAAGCTATGCCACGTGCCGTCCTGCCTCAAATCCTCCACCATCATCCCTGTCCCCAAGAAGCCACGGATCACTGGACTTAACGACTACAGACCTGTAGCACTCACCTCTGTAGTCATGAAGTCCTTTGAGCGCCTGGTCCTGCCCCACCTCAAGTCCATTACCACCCCCCTCGTGGACCCGCTGCAGTTTGCCTACCGAGCCAACAGATCTGTAGACGACGCAGTCAACCTGGCCCTCCACTCCATCCTGCAGCACCTGGACTCCCCGGGAACCTACGCCAGGATCCTGTTTGTGGACTTCAGCTCCGCATTCAACACCATCCACCCCGCTCTGCTCCAGTGGCCATAGGGGCCACTATGTGGCCATAGGGACGGTAGTGGAGCAACATGTTGCCGGGGCTTGGCAGCCGCTGGCCTTTTTCAACAGGACCTTGTGCGAGGCCGAGCGAAAATACAGCGCGTTCAACAGGGAGTTGTTAGCGCTCCACTTAGCCATTCATCACTTCCAGTTCTGGCTAGAAGGTCGGCGTTTCACCGCGTTTGTCGACCACAAACCACTCACTTTTGCGATGGCCAAAGTTTATATTAAATATATAACACGTAATATAAATAACATGTAAATATATAACACGATATTCAACACGTAGAATCAGAATCAGAATCAGATTTATTGCCATTGTTCATGTAGTACACAAACTAGGAATTTGTCTCGGTGCCATGCTGCAACATTAAACATGATAAAATAAAAGATAAAAAACTATACATGCAATAAAGTGTAGAATAAGAATGAGTAATACTAGTCAAAGCAGTTTTTAAATATATTAGCGAGCAGCAGATATTGTGGAGTACCACATAGTGCAGTCGGTAATGCAAAAAGAAAACAGATATGATTGACATGAGTCCGGTTGAGCTGCTGTACATAGTGCACGAGAGTCAATAAGTCACTTAGTGTTCAGCAGTCTGATGGCAGAGGGGAAGAAGCTGTTCATGTGACGGGAGGTTTTAGTCTGAATGGACCGAAGTCTTCTACCTGAGGGGAGGGGGGCAAACAGTATGTGACCAGGGTGTGAAGGATCGGCTATGATCCGGCCTGCACGCCTCCGGGTCCTGGAGATGTACAGGTCCTGGAGGGATGGGAGCTTGCAGCCGATCACCTTCTCAGCAGCGTGCATAACGCGCTGCAGCCTTAGTCTGTCCCTGGCAGTGGCTTCTGCGTACCACACGGTTATGGAGGTGGTGAGGATGGACTCGATGATGGCTGTGTAGAACTGCACTAACATCTTGGTGGGTAGCTTGAGCTTCCTCAGCTGCCGCAGGAAGAACATCCTCTGCTGGGCCTTTTTGATGAGGGAGCTGATGGTCGACTCCCACTTGAGGTCCCTGGTGATGGTGGTGCCTAGGAAGCGGAAGGAATCTGCAGTGATGATGGGAGAGCCTGTGAGGGTGAGGGGGGCAGAGGGGTTGTGACTTTCCTGAAGTCCACAATCATCTCCACTGTCTTCAGAGTGTTCAGCTGCAGGTTGTTGAGGCTGCACCAGGACGCCAGTTGGGCCACCTCTCTCCTGTAGACGGACTCGTCGCCATTGGAGATGAGCCCGATGAGGGTGGTGTCGTCCGCAAACTTGATCAGCTTGACAGACTGGTGGCTGGAGGTGCAGGAGTTGGTATAAAGGGAGAAGAGTAGGGGGGAAAGTACACAGCCCTGGGGTGATCCGGGGCTGATGCTAACAGAGTCTGAGACAGTCTTTCCCAGCCGCACATGCTGCCTCCGGTCCGTCAGGAAGTCGGTGATCCACCTGCAGAGGGAGTCAGGCACGTTGAGCAGGGACAGCTTGTCCCGGAGCAGAGCGGGGCGGATGGTATTGAATGCAGAGCTGAAGTCCACAAACAGGATCCTGGCGTAGGTTCCCGGGGAGTCCAGGTGCTGCAGGATGGAGTGGAGGGCCAGGTTGACTGTGTCATCCACAGACCTGTTGGCTCGGTAGGCAAACTGCAGCGGGTCCAGGAGGGGAGTGGTGATGGACTTGAGGTGGGGCAGGACCAGGCGCTCAAAGGACTTCATGACTACAGAGGTGAGCGCTACAGGTCTGTAGTCGTTAAGTCCAGTGATCCATGGCTTCTTGGGGACAGGGATGATGGTGGAGGATTTGAGGCAGGTCGGCACGTGGCATAGCTTAAGGGAGGTGTTAAAAATGTCTGTGAAGACAGGAGTCAGCTCTTTCGCACAGTGTCTCAGGGTGGAGGGAGACACGCCGTCTGGACTGGGGGCCTTGCGCGGGTTCAGTCTGGAGAACTGTCTGTGCATGTCCTGCTCACTGATGACAAGGGAGAAGACCTGGGGGGTGATGTATTGTCTCTGGGGATTGAATGACAATGTGACTCTGTACTTTGATGTCCCGGGTATAAAAAGGGGAGATGTGGGAAGTTCTTTCGCTTTTCTGTTTGAGAGGATGTTGGAGACACATGATTGTTAATAAACCTGAACTGAGAAATAAATTCAGCCTCTTCATTTCACGCTCTCCACAGCTGCAGCATTTTGGATCAATTGAAGACTTTTTAGAGATGTTTTAGGACAACCTGATAATAAAGAGCTACAATAATCTAATCTAGAGCTAACAAAAGCGTGGATCAGTTTCTCAGCATCACTCTGAGACAAGATGCTCCTAATCTTTTTTTTTTTTTTTTTTTTTTTTTTTTTTTTTTTTTTCTTTTTTTTTCTCTCGGCGCCACACGAGTCGGCTGCCTTTTGCAACAGCGGCTCGATTCCGAGTCTTTTTCCCTTCCTCTCTCTTTTGATCCGTCTTTTTTTTTCACCCCACCTATATCACGGACACACAGATCGTCCTAAATGTCTCCTGAGCCGGTGGACGGAGCCACTGTCTATAGCAGGATACGATACAGCAGAGAACAGCTGCTAGCATTCAACCGCCACCCGGTCCCATTGGAAAAACTCGACATACCGAGAGAACTGAGGCGAAAACGCCGCGGCTGCCGGGCTGGAGTAAGGCGGAGGACAAAAAATATAAGGTACAGACCCTCCCTTCCATCTGTTGTCATGGGAAATGTACGGTCGATACTGGGAAAGTTAGATGAGCTAGCGGCTATCTCCCGTTATGATAGCACATACCGGGAGTGCTCTCTCCTTTTGTTTACTGAGACGTGGCTAACTGAACTAGCAGCAGATGCTAACATTGAGCTGGAGGGTTTTCACATGATACGAGCTGACCGAACACCAGACAGTGGCAAGGCTAGGGGCGGTGGAGTGATAATGTATGTTAACAACAACTGGTGCAGACCGGGACATATCACTGTTAAACAACGACACTGCAGCAAAGACATTGAGTTGCTAGCTGTTAGCATGAGGCCTACATATCTCCCGAGAGAACACTCACACGTGATCTGCATTGTTGTTTATGCAAATCCGACGGCGAACGCTGGGACAGCACGTGACGTCATCCATTCAGTAACCAGCAGGCTGCAGACAGAACACCCAGATGCTCTTCTCCTCATCTCAGGCGATTTCAACCATGTTTCACTGTCTCCCATTCTACCCACGTTCACCCAGTATGTCACATGCCGCACTAGAGACAATAAAACACTGGATTTATTCTACGCAAACACTAAGGAGGCGTACACCTCATCACAACTCCCCCCACTCGGGAGATCGGATCACAACTTGGTTCATCTCCGGCCGGTGTACAAACCCCTAGTGCACAGACAACCTCCGGCCATGCACACTGTGGAGTTATGGTCTGAGGAGACAATGGACACCCTAAAGGGCTGTTTTGAAGCCACCGCCTGGAAGCAGCTCTGCGATCCACATGGTGAGGACATCGATGGCCTCATTCACACCTTCACGGGCTACCTCAGCTTCTGTGTGGACAAATCCGTTCCCACCAAGACCATACGGCGTCACTCAAACAACAAACCCTGGATCAACCCTGAGGTAAAAACACTTCTGAGAGAGAAGAAGAGGATCTTCAGGTCAGGGAACAGGGAGATGCTGAAGTCCGTACAGAGGGAGCTGAGGAGAAAGATCAGAGAAGGCAAGGACAGCTTCAGGAAGAAGATGGAGGACAAGCTGCAACAGAGCGACATCAGCGGGGTCTGGAGAAACCTCAAAACCATCTCGGGGCTCCAGAATACCTCCCCCCAGGCCACAGGGGGCAGGGAGTGGGCGAACAACCTGAATCTGTTTTTCAATAGATTTGACCAACCGCCCTCCCCCCTGACTGCACAACAACCACTGCTGCCTCTAAAGAAATCAAGTCCTGCTGCCCACTCCCCACTCCACCAACACCCCCCCACTCCCAACACACAGCCCCCCATCCTGACCCTGACCAGGACCCAGGTGAGGACGGAGCTGAGGAAGATCAAGGCGAGGAAGGCGCCGGGACCGGACGGCATCAGCGCAAAGCTCCTCAAGTCCTGTGCAGACCAGCTGTGTGGGATTGTGACGTATATCTTCAACATGAGCCTGAAACTGGGGAGGGTACCACAGCTGTGGAAAACATCTTGTGTGGTACCTGTACCAAAAACTTCCCACCCCAAAGACCTGAACAGCTACAGACCGGTGGCCTTGACGTCCCACTTGATGAAGACCCTGGAGAGACTGCTCCTTGCTCACCTCCGCCCCCTGGTGGAACCAGCGATGGATCCACTCCAGTTCGCCTACCAGCATGGCATTGGGGTGGAGGATGCGGTGATCTTCCTCCTTCACCGTTCTCTGTCCCACCTGGAGAAGCCCGGGAATATGGTGAGGATCATGTTCTTTGACTTCTCCAGTGCTTTCAACACCATCCAACCGATGATCCTGAAGGACAAGCTGCTGCGCGCAGGGGTGGACCAGCACCTGTCATCATGGATCCTGGACTACCTCACGAACCGGCCTCAGTTTGTGAGAACCCGGGACTGTGTGTCCGACACGATCATCAGTAGCACGGGGGCCCCCCAGGGAACGGTGCTGGCTCCCTTCCTGTTCACTCTTTATACTGCGGACTTCTCACACAACACAACACACTGCCATCTACAGAAGTTCTCTGATGACTCTGCGATCGTTGGCCTCATCTCCAATGGAGATGAAGCTGAGTACAGAGGGCTTATCCAGGACTTCGTGGACTGGTGCCATCGGAACTGCCTCCAGATCAACGCGAGGAAAACTAAGGAGCTGGTGGTGGACTGCCGCAGGCATGGGCAGCCCCTCACAGTA
This sequence comes from Pholidichthys leucotaenia, assembly GCA_020510985.1. NCBI lineage: Eukaryota > Metazoa > Chordata > Actinopteri > Cichliformes > Pholidichthyidae > Pholidichthys > Pholidichthys leucotaenia. Next base: position 113,816,177 of record CM035841.1, on the reverse strand, counting down.
CCAGTAAATATACAGGGAACAGACATCGAGATGGTGACATCCTATAAGTACCTGGGTATTCATCTGAACAATAAACTAGACTGGTCACACAATACTGATGCACTCTACAAGAAGGGACAGCGCAGGCTGTTCCTGCTGAGGAGACTCAGGTCTTTTGGTGTACAAGGGGCGCTGCTGAAGTCATTCTATGACACGGTGGTGGCATCAGCCATCACTTTTGGAGTGGTCTGCTGGGGCAGTGGCATTACTGCAGCCGATAGGAAGAGACTGAACAAACTGATTAAGAAAGCTAGCTCTGTCCTGGGGCAGCGCCTTGATCCGATGGAGGAGATAGGAGAGAGAAGGACGGTGGCTAAACTGTCATCTCTGCTGGAGTCCGAGTTCCACCCTATGCAGGACATACTGAATGCACTGAGGAGCTCATTTAGCAGCAGACTACATCATCCCAGGTGCACAACCGAGAGGTTTCGTAGGTCCTTCCTACCAACGGCTGTCAGACTGTACAACCTAAGCAGGGCTGCTCGCAGAGATAGCAAAAAGACGTAACAAACTAATAGTTTTTTGAATGCAAAAGATGCAATAGACTTACACAATGGTCCCCTCCGGCATACAACTAGGAACATACCGGTCGCTATGGAGGGTGAGAATATGTATGGGCACATAATCATACCATGTAGGATAACTAAGTAGACGGTTATGCTGTTTCATTCCATCTAGCAACAATGCTCTGCACTATGTGTGTTTATATATTTGCATATTTATTCCATCTAGCTACAATGCTCAGCACTGGGTGTGTTTATATATTTATATATCTACATATTATTCCATCTAGCTACATTGCTCCGCACTGTGTGTGTTTATATACTTGCATATTTATTCCACCTAGCTGCAATGCTCCGTACTGTGGGTGTTTATATATTTACATATTTGTTCCATCTAGCTACAATGCTCTGCACTGTGTGTTCATATATTCATATATTTATTCCATCCAGCTACAATGCTCTGCACTGTGTGTCTGTGTGTGTGTGTATATATATATATTTTATAGTAATACGTACATATGTTTATTAGCTGCTCTTGCTTGCTTGTTTTTTTTCTTGCCTTCTGATTGTTGCTCTGAGTGTTGCTATCCCTGTGCTGTTGCAATCCTGGAATTTCCCCGTTGTGGGACTAATAAAGGCTTATCTTATCTTATCTTATCTTATCTTGCCAGTATTACGCAAATGACAGAAGGCAGTCTTAGAAACGAATTTAATATGTGAATTGAAAAACAGATCTTGATCAAAAATAACTCCAAGGCTCCTCACAGAGCTATTAAGAGAAAGAGTAACTGCACCCAAACTAAAAGTTTGATTTGGAAAGGTATTTCTAAGGTTTTTTTGGACCAACAAGAATGACTTCAGTCTTATCTGAATTTAATAGCAGAAAATTGCAAGTCATCCAAGCTTTGATTTCCTTAAGACAAGCGTCTAACTTGGCTAATTGATTACTATCATCTGGCTTCATTGACAGGTATAATTGTGTGTCATCTGCATAACAATGAAAATGTATACAGTGCTTTCTAATAATGTTGCCTAATGGAAGCATATATAAACTAAAAAGAGAAGGGCCTAGCACAGATCCCTGTGGAACTCCATGACTGAGCTTTGAGTGGAAAGAAAACTCATTACTGACATGAACAAACTGGGACCTATCAGATAAATAAGATCTAAACCACTGCAACGAAGCTCCATCAAGTCCAACATAGTGTTCTAATCTATCAAGCAGAATATTATGATCGATAGTATCAAAAACTGCACTAAAGTCTAAAAGGACAAGTACAGAAACAAGTCCATTATCAGATGCAATCAGGAGGTCATTATTGACCTTCGCTAAGGCTGTTTCAGTACTATGATGGATTCTAAACCCAGACTGAAACTCTTCAAATAAACCATTTCCCTGCAAGTGGTCAAATAATTGTGTAGCAACAACTCTTTCTAAGATTTTTGAAATGAAAGGGAGATTAGAGATTGGTCTATAGTTAGCTAAAACTCCTGGATCGAGTGTTGACTTTGTGAGTAAGGGTTTAATTACAGCAGTTTTTAAAAGCCTGCGGTACATGGCCTAAAGTTAATGAAGAATTGGTTATTTGAAGAATAAAGCTACCAATAAATGGGAAGACTTCTTTAAATAACCTGGTAGGAATAGGGTCTAAAAGACAAGTTGAAGGCTTGGATAAGGAAACTATTTTGTCGAACTCTAAAAGGTCAGTTGGAGTAAACTGATCCAAACAGATATCAATTGAAGGAGTTGTAGTAGTTACTGTATTTAAGTTAACAGTGGGAAGAATCTGACTGATTTTATCTCTTATAGATGAAATTTTATTATTGAAAAAGTTCATAAAGTCCTGACTAGTAAGCTCTAAGGGAATGCTAGGATTGACAGAGTCCTGACTCTTTGTCAGCCTGGCTACAGTGCTGAAAACAAACCTGGTGTGGCGGTTTGGGAAACCCCCCACAAACAGACTAAGGACAGACAACTCGCTACTCCTGGTTTTTTCCGCTACACTACTGAGACGTAATGTGCCATTCATGCCTTGTGATGTTAATGTTGCCTCTCATGCATTGTGTTCATGTGTCCTGTCCTTACTGTGACCTAGAGACTCAGATCAATATGTAGATGTGCCTGTTAACCTCTTTGTTCTGCAGCTTGAGCAGAGTCTAGCATATCTGCCTATTGTGATGTATGTCTCACAAATGCAAATATCTCATGCCTGTTCTGCAGTCCCTTTGATCAGACCTACCGCTGTGACACTGCCTTGATGTATTGTTTGAGTTGGGTATAAATACTGCACAGGTTCTGTAACACGTTCTCTCTCTCTCAACCTCTGCTGTAGGACACACACGTGTCCGCCTCTCCTCTCCTTCTCTGAGAGCCGTGGGCTCGCTCTCGGCGCTCATGCACGGCGCCGGGAGCGGAGCTTGTGACGGCGGTATGATAATAAAACTCTACTTAAAACCTCCAACAACGCCGCTTTATTTCATGCCGCTGCACCTGGGATCATTCTTGTTCTCTTCTATTAATGCAGAATAATAACTCGTTCTAGCTTTTCTCAGAGATTTTTTATAAATTAAAAGATGATTTCTCCAAGCTAAATAGATCTAAATTAGTGGAGCGCCATTTTCTTTCTAATTGACGAGTCTTCTATTTTAAGCTACAGCTTTCTGTGTTGAACCAAGGAGTTAGAAATCTCTGAATAGACTTTTTCTTTTTTAAAGGGGCCACCATGTCTAGAGTCTGATGCAGAGAAGCTGTAACACTATCTACCATGCTATCAATTACAGAAGGAGTGAGCTGTCTATAGCTTATTTTTGACACATGACATAGAGGAAACAATGTGCATAAATTTGGTAACAACATCGTCTGAGAGGTATCTACTGTAGTAATATTTTTCCTTAGGAGCCAAATAGTCAGAAAAAGTAAAATCAAAGGTTAACAGACAATGGTCTGACAGTACAGGGTTATGATGAGACACTACCAGATTTTCTATTTCTATGCCATATGTCAGAACAAGGTCCAACATATGGTGGAGATAATGGGTAGAATTTCCTACTTTCTGAGAAAACCCCATTGAGTCTAATATTGAATTAAATGCCAAATTAAGGCAATCATTATCTACATCTACATGTATATTAAAGTCCCCTACTATAATTATTCTCTCTGATTTCAGCACTAAATCAGCTAAGAATTCAGCAAATTTGGATAAAAACTCTGAGTAGGCTGATGGAGAACGATAAACTATGGCAAATAAAATTGGGTTTAGCCTAAAATTGCTAAAGTGCCCAATACTGAGGACCAGGCCCTCAAAGGAATTATAACGTATTTTTTGTTTTACATTAACTAGTAATTTGGAATGGTAAATTGTTGCTACTCCTCCTCCACGACCAGAACTTCTGGGATTTTGACAGTTTAAATAATCAGAAGGAGTTGATTCATTTAAACCAACATAATCCTCTTGCCCTAACCAAGTCTCTGTAAGCGATATTAAATCAATCTGATGATCAATTAACAGATCATGGACTAGCAGAGACTTGGGAGTTAGAGACCTAATATTTAACAAACCACATTTAGTTTTTAAATTATGAGGAGGAACTGAGGCCAAATCATTCAATTTAGAGGCTTCATGTTTAATTTGAGTTTTACCAACTTTTTGTTTAATCACTTTGGGATGCTTATACAGTATATTTTTATTTACTTTGGAGGGAGCAGAAAATGATTCTCTGATGGGGAAGACAGGGGCTAAGTTGAAGGGTGGCGGATGAAGAGGAGCTGCAGAGAGGCGTTTAAGACTGTGTCTCTGCTTCCTGGTCCCAACTCTGAGTTGTCAGTGTTTTGGAAATTTGGATTAAAATGATGCCAGATTGTTAGATAAATGAGACGTACCATCCAAAGTGGGATGGACGTCGTCTTGTCTAATAAGACCAGGTTTCCCCCCAAAATGAGTTCCAATTGTCTATGTAGCCCACGTTGTTGGCAGGACACCACAATTTGCAGGACACCAGTAGTGAGGGGGGCAGCTTAATGGCCCCCCTCACCACTGGTGTCCACCACTTGGTTCAGGGGTTGCCACCACGAGATGCCCCGATGACCTTGTGGCCGCAGCGCTGGGCCACCGCTTCAACAGTGGAAGTGGAGAACATGGCCCATTCAGACTCCATGTCTCCAGACTCCCTCGGAATGTGGTTGAAGTTCTTCCAGAGGTGGGAGTTGAAGACCTCTCGGACAGGGGCCTCAGCCAGACGTTCCCAGCACGCCCTCACTTTACGTTTGATTCAAGATTCAAGATTCAAAGGCTTTATTATCATGTGCACAGTTAAGAAATGCTACATTTCTTGAGCAATGAAATTCTTACTTTGCTCTCCGAACGAAAGCCAAGTTAAAGGTACAGAAACAACAATTCTAATAGGTCATGACACACTAACACAGTAACTCAATCCTAGTACTGATGGATGCTAAGCCACATACACCAACACACAGTTAGGCAGTAGAGGAATGAAAATGAAAGTCACCGGATGACTAAAGTGATAGTGGTATATTGATATCAGAGATGATGTGAACCTGAGATGGCATGAACCTATGTACAGTGTGCAAATGAGCAGTGTGTAACCTGATGTAACCTGAGATGGCAAAGACTTATGTACAGTGTGCAAATGAGCATTGTGCAACAAGCAGTGTATCATTACAAATTATTGATAAGTAGCAGCAGAGATGATATGGACATCAGACAGGTGATAGTATATCTACTGTACAGGTGAGCAGTGTGCAAATTTAGCAGCCGGTGTGTGAGTTCCTATATGCAAAGCTGTGTTACATAGTTTTGGGAGTTGTTGTCTGGTCATGAGTCTGATGGCAGTGGGAAAGAAGGAGTTTTTCAGTCTGGTTGTCCGGCATTTCACACTTCTGTACCTCCGGCCTGAGGGTAGAAGTGCGAACAGTCTGTGTTGGGGGTGGATGGGGTCCCGGAGGATGGCGTCAGCTCTCTTTTGGACTTTATGGTGGTAGATGATCTGCAGAGAAGGGGGTGGAGTCCTGATGATCTTCTCCGCTGTCTTCACCACTCTCTGCAGGCGTTTGCACTCCAGAGCAGTGGTGTTTCCGTACCATGCAGTAATGCAGTTGGTCAGGATGCTCTCGATGATGCAGCTGTAGAAATTGTTGAGGATCCTGGAAGACATGCCAAACTTCTTCAGCCTCCTCAGAAAGTACAGTCACTGTTGAGCTCTCTTGACCAACTCTGTGGTGTTGTATGTCGACTTAAGGTCCTCGCTGATGTGGATGCCCAGGTATTTAAAGCTGCTCACTCTCTCCACCTCAAGCTCCCGGATAAACAGTGGCCGGTGGGGTCTCCTCCTCCCTTTCCTCATGTCCACAATCATTTCCTTTGTCTTGTCCGTGTTGAGGGTGAGATTGTTGTCCTCACACCATGACACTAGGTTGGCCACCTCCCTCCTGTAGGATGCTTCGTCATCACCAGTGATGCATCCTATCATTGCTGTGTTATCCGCAAACTTTAGGATAATGTTGTCTTTGTGAGAGGCAACACAGTCATGGGTGAAGAGGCTGTAGAGGATGGGGCTGAGAATGCAACCCTGGGGGACACCTGTGTTTGTGATGATGCTGGCTGAGGTCCTGTTACCCATCCTGACAGACTGGGGCCTGCCCATTAGAAAGTCCAGTAGCCAGTCACAGAGGGTGAGGTGCAGGCCAAGTGAAGACAGGTTGTCAGTGAGTTTGTGAGGGATGACCATGTTGAAGGCGGAGCTGTAGTCAACAAAGAGCATCCTAATGTAGGAGTCTTTATCTTCCAAGTGGGAGAGAGAATAATGGAGTGCTGCATCTGAGGTGGACCTGTTGGGCCGGTAGGTGTACTGCAGGGGGGCCAAGGGGCCCAGTATGCTGTCCTGAATGAGGTGCAGCACCACTCTCTCAAAGTACTTCATGATGATTGGAGTGAGTGCTACTGGTCTGTAGTCATTCAGACAGGTTGGCGGGCTCCTTTTGGGGACGGGGATGATGGTTGTTACTTTGAAGCAGGAGGGGACTATGTTCTGGTTGAGGGAGAGGTTGAAGATTGCTGTGAGAACATCAGTCAGCTCTGCAGCGCATACTCTGAGGGCCCGCCCAGGGATGTTGTCTGGTCCTGCTGCCTTGCAGTGGTTAATATTCCTTAGTGCTTTGTTTACTTGGTCTAGTGAGACTCTTAGTGGGTGGGGGGGGGTGAGTGTGTGTCTCTTCTCTGTACTGTGGCTGATGGTCTCGAAGCGGGTGTAAAGATCATCCGGCAGGCTGTCTGTAGGGCTAACGGTGCTGCTGTTGGTCTTCTTGTAGTCTGTGATGTGTTGCAGGCCTTGCCACATGCGCCCCAGATCAGGAGTGGAGTAGAGGTTGTCCAGCTTTTCTCTGTATTTCCTCTTGGCTGTTGTTATAGCCTTCCTCAGTCCATACTTTGCAGCTTTGTACTCGGCCTCACAGCCTGATTTAAATGCATGAGAGCGAGCACGCAGCATCTGACGTACCTGACTGTTGATCCAGGGCTTCTGGTTGGGGAACTTCCTGACCTGTATGGTGGGTACGATGGTATCAACGCACGTGTTGATGTACGCAACCACGTATTCAGCGTAGTCCTGTATGTTAACAGAAGAGTCCTCTTGAGTGGCTGCAGCTTTAAACACATCCCAGTTTGTGCAGACAAAACAGTCTTGCAGGATGTTCTCAGTCTCTGGAGTCCAGCGTTTAATTTGCTTAGTAACTGGGTTTGTTTGTTTCAGCTTTTGTCTGTAGGCTGGGTACATGAGCAGTGAGATGTGATCTGACTGTCCGAAGTGGGGGCAGGGTGCCACTCTGTAGGCGCCACGTATGTTGGAATAAACATGATCCATTGTGCTTTTATCGCAGGTGGGTATGCCCACATGCTGGTAATATTTGGGGACTACGGTCCGTATATTGCACTGGTTAAAGTCCCCAGCAAAAATAAAAACAGCATCAGGGTGTTTCGTCTCTACTGCGCTGATGATGTTGTGGAGTTTGTTTAGCGCTGCTGTGTAGTTGCTCTGTGGACAGATGTATACAGCGTCCAAAAACACAGCGGTAAATTCCCTCGGTAGATAATAGGGACGGCATTTCAGCAGTAAAAACTCCACGTCGGGCAAGCAGTGCTTGTAAACGGTCTGTACATCTCCGCACCACTAGTGGTTTATAAATACACCCCCACCCCCACCCCTCATCTTATCCGAGTCTCCTGTTCTGTCTGCCTGGTGTGTTGAGTGGGTCTGGAGCGGAATAGTGCTCTCCAGGACTCTGTCTGAAAGCCAAGTTTCACAGAATATTAGGGCACAACACTCTCTTGTCTCCTGCTGGTCTTCAATCCTTGCTCTTAGTTTGTCTAGCTTATTTTCCAAAGACCGAACGTTTGCAATTAAGAGACTGGGTAGCAGTGGCCGGCTGGAGCGAGCCTTTAGCCTAGCATGTAGCCCTCTCTTGCTTCGCCTTCGGCGCCTTTGACCCCGCCTCCAACACGCTTTCTTCAGGTCAGCATGCTCACGCAGGCTTGGTGCTTAAGGGCCTTCCTGGGGGTGCTGATGGTCACCGCTGGGGCGGATGATGCATTGCAGGTCGAGTGGTATAAAGCCAGTAAACTCCGTGTGGCTGCTTGACTTGGCGATATCCAGTAGTGTTTGTCGGTCCCATGTTAGCAGTGCATGACCTCCATGCACTGTAGAAAGAACAACAACTATGCAAAAAAGGAGAAAAGCCGGCATTAGGCATTTGGGTCTACTGGGTCTGAATGACATCCTCCCCTGTCATCGGATCCAACTCACCACCAGGTGGTGATTAGTTAACAGCTCTGCACCTCTCTTTACCTGAGTGTCCAAGACATACGGTTGCAGGTCTGATAACACGATAACAACTCAATCATCGATGTGTGACCTAGGGTGTCCTGGTGCCAAGCGCACATATGGACACCCTTATGCTTGAACATGGTGTTCGTTATGGACAAACTGTGGTTAGCACAGAATTCCAACAACTGAACACCACTCGGGTTCAGATCGGGCAGGCCGTTCCTCCCAATCACCCCCTTCCAGGTTTCACTGTCGTTGCCCACCTGTGCATTGAAGTCCCCCAGTAGGACAATGAAGTCTCCGAGAGGAGCACCCTCCAGCACAACCGTCAGAGACTCCAAAAAGGGTGGGTACTCTGAACCATCATTTGGTACATAGGCACAAATGATGGTTAGGACCCGTTTCCCAAGGCGAAGGCGCAGGGAAACAACCCTTTCGTCCACCGGGGAAAACGCCAATATAAAGGCAGCAAGGTGGGGGGATACAAGAATATCCACCCCTGCTCGTCGCCTCTCGCCTGGGGCAACTCCAGAGTAGGCCAAGCTCCAGCCCCTCTCCAGGAGACTGGTTCCGGAACGGGAGCTGTGTGTTGAGGTGAGGCCGACTATATCTAGCCGGAATCTCTCAACCTCATGCACCAGCTCAGGCTCCTTTGACACCAGAGAGGTGACATCCCACATTCCAAAAGCCAGTTTAGGAAGCTTGGGATCAGACCGCCAAGGTCTCCGCCTTTGACCTCCACCTGATCCACATAGCACCGGACCCCCATGATCCCTCCTGCAGGTGGTGAGCCCAGTGGAGGGCGGACCCATGTAACTCCTTTGGGCTGAGCCTGGCCAGGTTCCATGGGCGGAAACCCGGCCACCAGGCGCTAGCCATCGAGCCCCTCCCCCAGGCCTGGGTCCAAGGTGGGGCCCCGGTAACCCCATACCAGGCAGGGTACACTGAATCCTTGTTCCAGTATTTATCATGAGAGCCTGTTGGATCATTCTTAATCTGGCCCTTCACCCAGGACCAGTTTGTCTTGGGTGACCCTACCAGAGGCAAATTGCCCCAGACAACATAGCTCCTGGGATCACTGGGGTAGCCTCAAATGTATTGAGAAAGCATTTGCCAAGCGAAAGCATTTGCCAAGAATGTTTTCATTAATCAAGAACGAAAGTCGGAGGTTTGAAGATGATCAGATACTGTCGTAGTTCCGACCATAAACGATGCCGACTAGCGATCCGGCAGCGTTATTCCCATGACCCACCGAGCAGCGTTCAGGAAACGTATTTATAAATTTTATTGTTGTTTTGCAACTATTCAGCCATTTTGAATTTGATGTCTGCAACACATTCCACAAAAGCTGGGACAGCGGCATGTTTACCACTGTGTTACATCACCTTTCCTTTTAACAACATTCAGTAAGTGTTATAGACCTACAGGTGCATCTCAATGCATTAGAATATAATCAAAAAGTGAATTTATTTCAGTAATTCAATTCAAAAAGTGAAGCTTGTATATTATGTAAATTCATTACACAAAAAGTGACATATTTCAAGTGCTAATTTCTTATAATTTTGATGGTTATGGCTTACAGCTGATGAAAACCCCAAATTCAGTTTCTCAGAAAAGTAGAACATTACATATGCTCAATTTTAAAAAAAGATTTTTTAATAGAAATGTTGGCTGACTTAAAAGTATGTCCATGTACCACTCAATACTTGGTTGGGGCTCCTTTTGCATGAATTACTGCATCAATAGACTTAGACTTAGACTTAGACTTAGACTTAACTTTATTAATCCCTTTGGGATGACTCCCTCTGGGAAATTTAAAATTTCCAGCAACACATAAAAGGAGCATACAGATCAGAAAAGCAAAAAAGAAAAAAATAAACACTTAATAAACACTTAATAAACACTTAACATAATATACACAGTATAAATATAAGGCTAAATATGGCTTGTACAAGTATGGTTAAGTTAAGGTTATTTCACTATGAATGCCCTACTGTCCTCTGTACTCTATGTCCCCCCCCCCCCAAGTGAGGAGTTATAGAGTGTGATGGCATGGTGGACAAAAGAGTTCTTGAGCCTGTTGGTCCGACACTTGGGAAGGAGCAGTCTTTCACTGAACAGGCTCCTCTGGTCACTGATGACGGTGTGCAGAGGGTGGCTGACGTTGTCCATTATATCCATCAATGCGGTGTGGCATGAAGGTGTTCAGCCTGTGGCACTGCTGAGGTGCTATGAAGGCCCAGGTTGCTTTGACTGTGGCCTTCAGCTCATCTACATTGTTGGGTCTGGAGTCTCTCATCTTTCTCTTGACAAAACCACATAGATTCTCTATGGGGTTTAGGTCAGGAGAGTTTGCTGGCCAATCAAGCACGGTGACACCATGGTCATTAAACCAGGTTTTGGTACTTTTGTCAGTGTGGGCAGGAGCCAAGTCCTGCTGGAAAATAAAATCAGCATCTCCATTGAGCTTTTCAGTGGAGGGAAGCATGAAGCGCTCTATGGTTTACTGGTAGATGGCTGCGCTGACTTTGGACTTGATAAAACACAGTGGACCAACACCAGCAGATGATATGGCTCCTCAAATCATCACTGACTGTTGAAGCTTCACACTGGACCTCAAGCAACTTGGATTCTGTACCTCTCCACTCTTCCTCCAGACTCTGGGACCTTGATTTCCAAATGACAGGACTTGGCACCTGATTTGAGCAGTACCACAGGCTGATCGCCTTCATGCCATGCCACATTGATGCAGTAATTCTTACACAAGGAGCCCCGACCAAGGACTGAGTGTGTATGTTGCAGGTCCAGTCTAGGTTCAGACCCACAACAGGTAATTCCTGTATAAACAGGTAATATGATGAGACAGGTGGCTACATGATGTAGTTGCTGTGCAGTTTCCTCCATAGACTTTATTAACAAATTGTCACAAAAAATACATTCTGCTTTCAGATACAATTTCTTAAACTTGTGTATCTTCAGATCCAAAATACATAACAATGCTGCCTTTTTCCAAAGCTCTATCTACTAAAATGTGATAAATAAAAGCCTGATTGCTTCAAAAGTAATATATTAACCTTACATTTGTATTTAAATTGTTCATTATGTGGTGACCCCCACAGCCTACAGGACAAGCAGAGCGCTCAGCTGGAGCAATTAGCAGAACAGTGAGATGTATGGACTGATATCAATAGGCAGCCTCTCTTTGTTTAATCCTGGCGCCAGTAATCCTGCTATTGATATGTGTGACTCTAATGTAAATGTCCATGCCTTCCTGCTGTTTACTGTGATGCTAATATGCCATGCATGCATTGTCTAGCTGGGTATATAAGTCGACTGCATATCGCTTGCTCTCTCTCTTTTTGATCACTCGCATTGCTTGTTGTAGACCTTAGAGACACAGGGCCCGCTCCAGCACACTGCCACCGCGCTGGGCGAGGCTCGTGATGGAGGATGAATAAAACACCCTTTTAAACTTCAGTTCGCCGTGTCCGCCTGCACTTATTTCGTGCCTCCACAGTTAGTAAATTTCCAATTTTGATCTGCTGTTAACTGAACAAATACATTCAATAAATGTCTGTGTATCTACACTGTAATAGGTGAGTAAAGAAACTATTATCTTACCTGTACAGTCAATCAGGAAATATCTAAGCTACAGATCTACACTTTTTATATTAAAATATTTCCAGTGTACCAAAACACAATTACAAACACTTTTTACTAACCATATGTACCAAAATACACCAAAAAGTTAAAAAAAAAAAAAGGTCTAAATGTGAAGGAGCCATTTTAGAAAGCAAAAAATATAACGTCAATCAATCAATCAATCAAAAAATATAACGTGACGAGGGATGCAGGATCACCGATAGAACTGTTAGTTTCAAGTGAACACTTTCATCACATCACAGTTAAAATCAGCTACTTTTAGGTAAATAACCTTAGCAGAATGGTCTGAGCATTAACTAATACTTTTACCAACATTTATATACAGTTATGTATTGTTAATTTGTTCTATAACCCGTTAGAAACCTGTATAAACAGGTAAAATGATGAGACAGGTGGCTGCTTGGTGTTGCTGCGCAGTTTCCTCCACAGAATGAGGGCAGTTCCAGTTGGTCAGGTGATTGACAGCTGGACAGAAGCACAGCCAATAGTGCCACCTACTGGCCAATGCCAAAAATAATGTTCTACTGCACAGGTTGCCACAAAACAATTAATTTATCGCCATTTGACACATTGTCATTAAATGAAGAAAAAACAGAATGTATTATGGTCGGGGATACTGTAACGGCTGGCCTTGGTACCCTCTCTTTAAGGCTTAGTTCAGCTGTCAGAAAGTTGGGGGTGATTTTTGACAGCCATTTAAAATTTGATAAACAGATTGACAATGTAGTCAAGATGAGCTTTTATCAATTACGTCTGTTATCCAAAGCCAAACCTTTCCTGAGCCGTCATGATCTTGAGATAGCCATCCATGCTTTAATCACGTCTCGACTTGATTACTGCAATGCACTTTATGTTGGCATCTCTCAGTCTTCTCTCGGCCGCCTTCAACTTGCGCAAAATGCAGCGGCCCGTCTTTTGACAAACTCAACTAGGCGAGAGCACATTACTCCGATCCTTTTTTCACTTCATTGGCTTCCAGTCCATTTTAGAATTAATTTTAAACTTTTGCTTTTTGTTTTTAAAGCTCTTAATGGCCTTGCTCCGGTTTATCTGTCTGAGATTTTGACTGTCCGTGACCGAGGCAGGGCTTTGAGGTCATCCAGTCAGCTTTTGCTGGATGTGCCTAGGTCAGGGTATAAACATTGGGGTGACGAGCCTTTTCTGTTGTCACCCCCAGGCTCTGGAATAATCTCCCCCCTGACCTACGTGCTATCTCTGACCTGGCCCTTTTTAAATCAGAACTTAAAACATTTGTTTAGGATGGCTTTTAATACCCAATGGTGGTGATATTTGTCTTGGCATTTGTTTTTATTTTATTCTTATTTTTGTTTTCAGGTATTTTATTCTTATTTCTTTGTTTATATTATTTGTTATTAATGCTGTGTGTGTTTTTAATGCTGTTTAATTTTCTGTAAAGCACTTTGGTCACCTACAGGTTGTTTTAAAGGGCTATATAAATAAAGCACATTACATTGTATGGCCAGTTTAGAAAGCTTGGGATCAGTCCGCCAAGGTCTCCGCCTTTGACCGTCACCTAATCCACATAGCACCGGACCCCCATGATCCCTCCTGCAGGTGGTGGACCCACTGGAGGGCGGACCCATGTAACTCCTTCGGGCTGAGCCCGGCCGGGTCCCATGGGTGGAAACCCGGCCACCAGACGCTAGCCTTCGAGCCCCTCCCCCAGGCCTGGCTCCAGGGTGGGGCCCCGGTAACCCCATACCGGGCGGGGTACACTGAATCCTTGATATACAATTTATCATGAGAGTCTGTTGGATCGTTCTTAGTCTGGCCCTTCACCCAGGACCAGTTTGTCTTGGGAGACCCTATCAGAGGCAAATTGCCCCCGGACAACATAGCTCCTGGGATCACTGGGGCACGCAAACCCCCCCACCACGATAAGATGACGATCCATGAGGAGAGGAGGGGCAGGGGAGGAAGCCATTCAGACCTGGTAGACCCAAACGTATAGTGAGGGTGTGCTGGGAGCGTCTGGCTGAGGCCCCTGTCCGGGAGGTCTTCAACTCCCACCTCCGGAAGAACTTCATCCACATTCCGAGGGAGTCTGGAGACATGGAGTCTGAATGGGCCATGTTCTCCACCTCTATTGTTGAAGCGGCGGCCCAGAGCTGCGGCCGCAAGGTGGTCGGTGCATCTCGTGGTGGCAACCCCCGAACCAAGTGGTGGACACCAGTGGTGAGGGGGGCCATTAAGCTGAAGAAGGAGTCCTATCAAGCTTGGTTGGCTTGTGGGACTCCCAAAGCAGCTGAGGTGTACCGGCAGGCCAAGCGGAGTGCAGCTCAGGTGGTTGCTGAAGCAAAAACCCGGGTATGGGAGGAGTTCGGTGAGGCCATGGAACAAGACTTTCGGTCGGCTTCAAAGAGATTCTGGCAAACTGTTCGGCGGCTCAGGAGGGGAAAGCAGCTCCCCGTCCACACTGTGTATGGTGCGGATGGGACACTGTTGACTTCAACTGGGGATATCGTCGGGCGGTGGAAGGAATACTTCGAGGATCTCCTCAATCCCACTGATACGCCTTCCACAGAGGAAGCAGGGTTTGGGGACGAGGGGGATGACTCGCCTATCACAGGGGCTGAGGTCGCCAAGGTGGTTAAAAATCTCCTTGGTGGCCGGGCCCCGGGGGTGGACGAGATTCGCCCTGAGTACCTCAAGGCCCTGGATGTTGTTGGGTTGTCATGGTTGACACACCTCTGCAACATTGCGTGGAGGTCGGGGGCAGTGCCTTTGGCATGGCAAACCGGGGTGGTGGTTCCTCTCTTCAAAAAAGGGGACCGGAGGGTGTGCTCCAACTTTAGAGGGATCACACTCCTCAGCCTCCCTGGGAAGGTCTATGCCAAGGTACTGGAGAGGAGAGTCCGGCCGTTGGTCAAACCTCGGATTCAGGAGGAGCAATGTGGTTTTCGTCCTGGCCGTGGCACGTCGGACCAGCTCTTTACCCTCTCGAGAATTCTTGAGGGTTCGTGGGAGTTTGCCCAACCAGTTTACATGTGTTTTGTGGACTTGGAGAAGGCATTTGACCGCGTCCCTCGTGGATTTTTGTGGGGGGTGCTTCGGGAGTATGGGGTATCGGGCTTGTTGTTACGAGCTATTCGGTCTCTGTACGACCGTTGTGAGAGTTTGGTTCGTATTGCCAACACTTGGTCGGAGTCATTCCCAGTGAGAGTTGGACTCCGCCAGGGCTGCCCTTTGTCACCGATCCTGTTCATAATTTTTATGGACAGGATTTCTAGGCGCAGCCAGGGAATGGAGGGTGTCATGCTTGGTGACCACAGGATCTCATCTCTGTTGTTTGCAGATGATGTTGTCCTGTTGGCTTCATCCAGCAATGACCTACAGCTCTTGCTGGGACGGTTTGCCGCTGAGTGTGAAGCGGCTGGGATGAGAATCAGCACCTCCAAGTCCGAGTCCATGGTCCTCAGTCGGAAAAAGGTGGATTGTCCTCTCCGGGTTGGGGACAGGCTCCTGCCCCAAGTAGAGGAGTTTAAGTATCTTGGGGTCTTGTTCACAAGTGAGGGGAAAATGGAGCGAGAGATCGACAGACGGATTGGAGCAGCAGCTGCAGTGATGCGGACGTTGTACCGGTCTGTTGTGGTGAAGAGGGAGCTTAGTTCTAAGACAAAGCTGTCGATTTACCAGTCAATCTACGTTCCTACTCTCACCTATGGTCACGAGCTTTGGGTAATGACCGAAAGAACGAGATTGCGGATACAAGCGGCTGAAATGAGCTTTCTCCGTAGGATTGCTGGGCTCACCCTCAGAGATAGGGTGAGGAGCTCAGTCATCCGGGAGAGGCTCAGAGTAGAACCGCTGCTCCTCCACATTGAAAGGAGTCAGTTGAGGTGGTATGGGCATCTGATTAGGATGCCTCCTGGACGCCTCCCACTTGAGGTGTTTCAGGTACGTCCCACTGGGAGGAGACCCCGGGGCAGACCCAGGACTCGGTGGAGAGACTATGTCTCCCAGCTGGTCTGGGAACGCCTTGGTATCCCCTCTGAAGAGCTGGAGCAGGTGGCTGGGGAGAGGGAAGTCTGGGCTTCTCTGCTTGAACTGCTGCCTCCGCGACCCGGACCTCCGGAAAAGCGGTAGAAGATGGATGGATGGATGGATGGATGGACATTGTATGGCATACAAAAGTAGGGGAAGCTAGAGAAGTTCACAGAAGTAGAAGGGAAGAGGACATCATATCTTGATTAAGATTTGGTCACACGGGGCTGAATAGTACATTAGTTATAATGAAAAAACCACCCAAATGGAAACTGTGATTATTGTGGAAACAACTAAACAATTCAACATATATTTATACCTGTCCAAAGTATCAGTTAGCCCGGTTAGCAATGGTGGACAATCTATACAGAAACAAAACCCAGCTCAATATTAAATAAATTTTACAGAGAAGTTCAGGGGATGTGG
The DNA here is from genome assembly GCA_020510985.1 of Pholidichthys leucotaenia. Taxonomy (NCBI): domain Eukaryota; kingdom Metazoa; phylum Chordata; class Actinopteri; order Cichliformes; family Pholidichthyidae; genus Pholidichthys; species Pholidichthys leucotaenia. Next base: position 113,799,705 of record CM035841.1, on the reverse strand, counting down.
TCTATAAGGCAGTATTTAGGTTCATAAGGACAACAGATGTAATTTCAAGGCTACAGGAAGGAAATACCATTCTGAATCATACTCCTTTCCAGAAGGTGGCGGTAATGCACCCATAAGCTGTTTGGCAACCGCCAAAAACAATAGAAGAAGTAGTAGAAAAAGAAGAAGGATTTTGCGGCCTGCGTGTCTCGAGCCAAGATGGTGGAGGGGCCTAGTCGAAGTTATCGTCGTGGTCCAAGACTTGGTGGGTAAACGGTTAAAAAGACTTGTCTGTTGCCAACAAATATGAGGAGTGTTTGTCAGGGGACACTAATCTGACCCGGAGAAGCTTCTGCTTTCAAAAAGGATTTAAAAGAGCGGTGAACCGAGCTAACTGCAGCTAACCTAACTAGCTTAGCCACTCTCGCATTTTGCACTGTTCCTTTAGATTTGATTGGCGGTTGGCAACCATCTTACAGGTGCATTACCGCCACTGACGTGATTAACATCACTCTATATCTTTGTATAAGGAGTTCCGAACAACTCCTTATGTGTGAAAAAATTGTCCGACCCTGGACTGTGTCCGAGGTTCGGCCGAGATCGTCGTGTTTGATCTGTGGCGCTGGTCATGGACCTTTTCACAAATGCCGCCATCTTTGACACGCAAAGCAGTACGAGATCCGTGCACTCTTCTTTTAAGATTTCCTTTGTGAAACGAAAACAGAACTACCGAAAATGACCGGCCTCTGTTTTGACCACTTTACAACAGGTGAGGTGTACTATAAATTATGCTTCTAATTACTTTTTTCTCTTTTCGGATTAGTTTGGGCTCCTCATGTCGGCTCAGCACGTGACTACTGAGATGATGCAGGTTTCCAGCAGTTTTTATATGGCTGGAGTCTCTTTGATTTTAGTGTTGATATTTGCATTCTGGGTGATTCTAAGGTATTTGTACTTGATTGTCTTTTGTATTTTAACATGTCCCACTTTAGAAAGTGATGTTTTTGTCTTTTCATCCAAGTGTTACAGCTTCAAATTTTATCTTCCATAAAACTAATTTAATATACAGTGGTACCTCTACTTACAAATTTAATTCGTTCCGGAAGAATTCTCGTAACGTGAAAAATTCGTAAGTAGAGGCGCGTTTTACATGTAAATGCCGTAATCCGTTCCAAGCCCCCAAAATTCGGGCATAAATTTTTTATAAATCGTAAAAACGCATCAAAACATGTAACAAATACATGTTACAATTAGATTACTGCACAATAAACATAAAATGAGAGTTTAAAATGAGAGAGAATAATAAAAGAGAAAGAATAATAAAAATTATGTTCATTTACCCTTTAACTGCTATCGTCATCGACGTGGTCACCTTTTGCCTTCTTTGGTTCATGTTCTGCTCCAAGGACGTTTGCTTTTGTCGGCTTGTAAGTGCTTCGTTTTGTTTTAATACCGTGCTGATCGTTGATGTATTACGGCCATATTCTTTGGCGAGATCAACCAAACGCATAAAGTTTTGGGGAAAAAAAAAAAACTTTGTGGCCAATGGGATACCAGGAAGATGCTAGACGATAGCCAATGGCAGAGCAGCTACAGGTATGTTTACGTTCGGTAAACTACGGAAGCTGCGAGGAGCGCGTACTTTTTTGCTTTTCGTATCCTGAAATTTCGTTCGTAACTAGAGGCAATATTTTCCCGTTGAGGCGTCTCGTAACCTGAAAATTCCGTATGTAGAGACGTTCGTAAGTAGAGGTACCACTGTACAAGTAATCATTTTTATATGACTACCGTCTGTTTCCACAGTGAACAGCTTTACTTATTATAGTCTCTTCACAAACTTTTAACACGCGCAGTAATAAACTCAGAAAAATAGTTCATGGTATACTATGGTCTAATGTTCTATTTCTCTGTGTCTGATAAAAGATCCTCATATGCACGCAGCGACCGGTAGTGGGTGAAAAAGTTTGACGTCTTAGTCTCTGTTTTTATGCACTTTAATGTAATTCTCTGTCCTTGAATGTTTGTGTGCTGCATAACAAAGAGCTCTTTGGTTCCATCAGTATGGATTTTCTTCTTGTTTTTGCACTGTGGTTTCTTTCTTACCGGCTCTTTGTCCGGGACGTCAGCACGGTCACGCTGGGAAGAATGCAGTATCCCAGAGACATGTTACTGCAGCTAAACATGGATAATCCAGCGTCTGTGTTTGAGTCTGTGCCGCAAATGCCAGATTTGATTTTAAGAGACTTTCATGGACACAGCGATGAAAAGAGGAACAAAAGGAGGAAACGCGGAAAGCGTGGAGGCATAAGATTAAATCTGAGGAGGCGTCAACTTAACCGCATTCCTCGTCCTTCCATTATGAGGAACGTACAATCCCTGAGAAATAAAGTGGATGAAATTCAAGGAAATGTACGATATCAGAAGGATTTCAAGAACTGCTGTGTCATGGCTTACACGGAGACGTGGCGTACAGATCATGACCGGGACCCGGACCTGTTTGACTGTTTTGGAGCCTCACTTCACTTGGATCGGCAGGAAGAGGTAACGGGGGGAAATGTCAGGGGGGCGGCATATGTTTGTATATTAATAAGCAGTACTGTACATCTATCACGGTCAGAGAGCGCATCTGTACACTAGATGTGGAGCTTCTGTCTGTATCACTACGCTCCTTTTATCTGCGTCGCGAGTTCCCCCAGCTTTTCATAACGACTGTGTACATTCACCCGAGGGTGGATGCTGCCTCCGCCTCCAGCACAGTCTTTGATGTGGTACAGTGGTTGCAGTCGATTTCCCCAGAGGCTCCAAATTTTATCCTTGACGATTTTAACCATGTGTCTCTAAAGAAGACACTTAAAAACTTTTATCAGTACGTCTCCTACCCAACCAGGTGAGAGAAAACATTAGACCTCTGCTACGGATCTATAGAGGGGGACTATAAATATCTTCCCCTTCCTCCTTTAGGATCCTCAGATCGCAACTGTGTACATTTGCTGCCCACATATAAAACGGCTCTCAGAAGAGAGAAGACGAAGACCAGAGACATACACGTTTGGACAGATGATTCAGTGCTCTGCCTCCAGGAATGTTTTAACTGTATGGACTGGGAGGTGTTCACACTGTCCTGCGGAGATGATTTGGGCTCTTTGGTGGACTTGACATGCTGTTACATGGATTTTTACAGGGATATGATCGTTCCATGTAAATGTGTCAAAATATATCCCAACAATAAGCCATGGGTTACAAAATCAGTTAAATCCTGCTTACAGACTTCAGACTACGGACTTCAGAAAAGTCACAGCCCCTCTGCCCCCCCCTTACCCTTACAGACTCTCCCATCACCACTGCGGATTCCTTCCGCTTCCTGGGCACCACCATCACCCGGGACCTCAAGTGGGAGCCGACCATCAGCTCCCTCATCAAAAAGGCCCAGCAGAGGATGTTCTTCCTGAGGCAGCTGAGGAAGCTCAAGCTACCCACCAAGATGTTGGTGCAGTTCTACACGGCCATCATCGAGTCCATCCTCACCACCTCCATCACCGTGTGGTACGCAGGAGCCACCACCAGGGACAGACTAAGACTGCAGCGCGTTGTGCGCGCCGCTGAGAAGGTGATCGGCTGCAAGCTCCCATCCCTCCAGGACCTGTACATCTCCAGGACCCGGAGGCGTGCAGGTCGGATCATAGCCGACCCTTCACACCCTGGACATGCACTGTTTGCCCCCCTCCCCTCAGGCAGAAGACTTCGGTCCATTCAGACTAAAACCTCCCGTCACATGAACAGCTTCTTCCCCTCTGCCATCAGACTGCTGAACACTAAGTGACTTATTAGACTCTCGTGCACTACGTACAGCAGCTCAACCAGACTCATGATAATTATCACTGTTTTCTTTTGCACTACCGACTGCACTATGTGGAACTCCACAATATCTGCTGCTTGTTAATATATTTAAAAATTGCATAGATTAGTATTACTCATTCATATTCTACATTTTATTACATGCATATTTTTTTATTTTTATCTTTAGTGCTACTCATGTTTAATGTTGCAGCATTGCACCGAGACAAATTCCTGGTTTGTGTACTACATGAACAATGGCAATAAATCTCATTCTGATTCTTACAGAGGAAAGCACTGGCCTTTAAACAGGGGGTTGTTTCTGAGCTGCAGGTTGCCACAAAAGAGCTGAAGTCCGAGATTTTAAGAGCAAAACAGAATTATAAATCAGAATTGGAAAGCAAGATGGCAGCAAAGAAGCTTGGTTCAGCCTGGGCTAGTATGAAAACTATTGCAGGCCTACAGAGCGCAGTAATCATGTGTTTTTAGATGGTTTTAATTCAGACACAGTGCTCTTAATTGTTTTTATGGTCGTTTTGATTCCTTTGATTTTAGCACAGAAACCCAAGATTTGAAACAGAAACTCAAAGACAGTCAGCACTTTAATATTGAGGTGTAGGATGTTAAAAGGGCGTTCTGTGCTGTAAAAGTGAACAAAAGTCAGGGCCCTGATAATATACACACGTGGACAAAATTGTTGGTACCCCTCTTAATGAAAGAAAAATCCACAATGGTCACAGAAATAACTTGAATCTGACAAAAGTGGTAATAAATAAAAAATCTATGAAAATTAACCAATGAAAATCAGACGGTGCTTTTGAATTGTGGTTCAAAAGAATTATTTTAAAAAACAAACTCATGAAACAGGCCTGGACAAAAATGATGGTACCCTTAACTTAATATTTTGTTGCACAACCTTTTTGAGGTAATCACTGCAATCAAACGATTTCTGTAACTGTCAATGAGACTTCTGCACCTCTCAGCAGGTATTTTGGCCCACTCCTCATGAGCAAACTGCTCCAGTTGTCTCAGGTTTGAAGGGTGCCTTCTCCAGACGACATGGTTCAGCTCCTTCCACAGATGTTCAATAGGATTTAGATCAGGGCTCATAGAAGGCCACTTTAGAATAGTCCAATGTTTGGCTCTTAGCCATTCTCGGGTGTTTTTAGCGGTGTGTTTTGGGTCATTATCCTCTTGCAAGACCCATGACCTGCGACTGAAACCAAACTGACACTGGGCAGCACATTTCTCTCTAGAATACCTTGATAGTCTTGAGATTTCATTGTACCCTGTACAGATTTAAGACACCCTGTGCCAGATGCAGCAAAGCAGCCCCAGAACATAACAGAACCTCCTCCATGCTTCACAGTAGGGACGGGGTTCTTTTCTTGGTATGCTTCATTTTTGCGTCTGTGAACATAGAGCTGATGTGCCTTGCCAAAAAGTTGCAGTTTTCTCGTCTGTCCATAGAACATTCTCCCAGAAGCTTTGTGGCTTGTCAACATGCAGTTTGCCAAATTCCAGTCTGACTTTTTTGATTTGTTTTCAACAGTGGTGTCCTCCTTGTTCGTCTCCCATGAAGTCCACTTTGGCTCAAACAACAACGGATGGTGCGATCTGACACTGATGTACCTTGACCTTGGGAGTTCACAATGAATGTGTTTAGAGGTTGTTCTGGGCTCTTTTGTTACCATTTGTCTTATCCGTCTTCTCCTGCGGCCACGTCCAGGGAGGTTGGCTACAGTCGTGTGGATCTTAAATTTCTGAATAATATGTGCAGCTGTAGTCACAGGAACATCAAGCTGCTTGGAGATGGTCTTACAGCCTTTACCTTTAACATGCTTGTCTATAATTTTCTTTCTAATCTCCTGAGACAACTCTCTCCTTTGCTTCCTCTGGTCCATGTTTAGTGTGGTACACACCATGTCACCAAACAGCACAGTGACTACTTGTCACCCTTTAAATAGGCCGACTGACTGATTACAAGTTTGTAGACACCTGTGATGTTAATTAGAGGACACATCTTGGTTGAAAATGTCCCTATGGTCACATTATTTTCAGTCTTTTCTAGGGGTACCATAATTTTTGTCCAGGCCTCATGAGTTTGTTTTTTAAAATAATTCTGTTGAACCACAATATTCAAAAGCACTGTCTGATTTTCAATGGTTAATTTTCATAGACTTTTTATTTATTACCACTTTTGTCAGATTCAAGTTATTTCAGTGACCATTGTGGGTTTTTCTTTCATTAACAGAGGGGTACCAACAATTTTGTCCACGGCTGTATGTGGACACTTGGTAAAGTCCTGTGCACATGAATTGAGTCCTGTGTTTTACTACATTTTTAATAAGTCCTTACAGACACAACAGGTGCCTAATGTCTGGAAAGATGCTGTGGTTGTCCTTTTTCCAAAATCCAACTGTCCTAAAACGGTAAATGATTTTAGACCAGTTGCTTTGACTTCAATTTTAATGAAAATTTTTTGAAAAACTGATCAGATTTGAGGTCCTAAAGCAGACTGAGCATGCACTGGATCCTTTGCAGTTTGCCTATAGGCCTCACAGAGGAGTGGAGAATGCCACTGTCTCTCTGTTTAACATGCTTTTTGAACATCTGGATTTTAATGGGACACACACCAGGCTTTTATTTGTGGACTTTTCTTCCGCCTTTAATACAATCCAACCTCATATTTTAGTTGAAAAGTTTCCTGCAACAATTTGATTTGAGTAATAATCTGGTGGGTTGCATTCTGGATTTTTTTTTACCAACAGGACACAGAGGGTAAGGGGCAATGGTACATTGTCTGACCAAAAGTGTTCTGCTACTGGCTCTCCTCAGGGGTGTGTGTTGTCACCACGACTCTTCATCCTGTACACAAACATGTGTCAGAGCAGACATGACAACAGACACATTATAAAGTATGCTGATGATTCAGTTGTCAGTCTCCTCCAGGATGGTGAGAGTGGCCACGGCCCAGTAGTTGATGATTTTGTTCACTGGTGTGAGGATTCCTGCCTGCAGCTGAATATGACAAAAACTAAAGATATGATTATTGACTTTAGGAGGAAAACTCCCAGGCACAAAGTCACTGTACTAAAAGGCCAGACCATTGAATGTGTGCAATCTTACAAATATCTTGGGACGATTATTGATAGTAATTTAAACTTTGAAGTGAACTGTGAAAGGGTGTGCAAAAAGGGTCAGCAACATTTGCATTGTTTAAGGAAACTCGCACACTTCCAGATTGACCAAACCATAATGGCAATGTTTTATCGGGCTTTTATTGAATCTGTTTTATCCTTTTCTTTAGTGTCATGGTTTGGTCAGATAAAACTGAAACGGAGGAAATCCTTAGACCAGGTAGTTAGATGGTCCGGTTGTTTGCTTGGTGAGTCACAGCTGAGCCTGACATCCCTGTACACCAGACAGGTACAGAGGATTGCTACCTCCATTTTAAATGACTCCCACCCTTTGCACTGCCACTTTTAGCTTCTTCCATCCAGACGGAGGTTTGTTGTCCCAAAATGTTAAACCCAGCGCTACAAAAACGGCTTTGTTCCTGCTGCTGTCAAAGAGTTGAACAAGATGTAGCAATATATTGCACACAATTTAGTTATCCATTTATTAATTTTTATTTTATACTTATTTTTGTAGGTTTTTATTTGGGTTTTAAATCTTTAATTGGGTTTTAGACTTTTGAGTTTTTAATCTCTTTGACTTAGTTTTTATCTTTTTTAATATGACCCTGGTCACTTCTGTTTTTTCTCTTATCTCTATGTCTTATGTCCTGATTGGTGGAGCCTTGAGTACTTTTATTGTGTTTATAGTCGGCTTCATGTGTGCCTGTTTTTGTGTTCATGTTGAATGTAATTGTGGTTTGTAAATATGTGTCTAAAAGGATGCCACCTGACTGCAAAACAAATTACCTACGGGTACAAATAAAGTAACCTGAAATGTGCAAACTGAAGACAGTGTAGACCACTTGTCCCACACTGAGAACCAGTTCATGACCCCATCCATCACAGGTGAAATTCCGTGTCTTCAAGTGTTAAAGTTGCAGTACAGCGGGGGTCACCAACGCGGTGCCCGCGGGCACCATGTCGCCCGCAAGGACCACATGAGTCGCCCGCAGGCCTGTTCTAAAAATAGCACAACTCGCAAGTGAGCTGCGTCTAAGATGTAATTTTTTCTGCCGCTATTTTTTAAAATCACACTTGCATTTATATAGATTTTAAAATGACAATGTCTTAAAAAAAAAAAAAAAAAAAAGAAAATATGTTTATTATACGTAAAGTTAAGGTGAACTCTGACCTAGTTCAAAGGTCAGTATTGTGCGCATGACAAAACCTTCGCGCTTGTGGAGAGTAAGCTAGCGGGCAGTTAAGATGGTGGGCGCAGTGCAGTTTCCTAGCCCAAAAACATGGCAAAAAAAAAGACAGAAAATTTATCATTTTCAAAGTGAGCGGGAGGAAGAGTTCTTTTTTCCTACCGTGAAAGGAAGCTGCGTGTGTTTCTTTTGCAGGGCGACGGCGAAGCGGCACTATGTGGACCTTGTTCTCAATAAAGTTTTGGAAAAAAAAAAAAACTTCAATACGCGTCATGAAACTGCTACCCACTCTTTGTACCCGTAGGTAGATTTGTTCTGCAGTCCGGTGACAAGCCTTAACTCCCTAACCTGCATGTTTTTGGCATGCGGGAGGAAACCCATGCAAACACGGGGAGGACATGCAAACTCCACACAGATCACTGTTGGCCGGGGGCAGGGATCGAACCCACGATCCCGCGGCCGAGGGTAAACTGCTGCCGCGGTGCTGGTTATTACTCAGCATGATTCTAGGCGAGAACTGTATGGATATAATTCCAGTGAAGAAGAACACACAAAAGTGTGTTTATTAAATGTAACAGATTTTGAGCAGAATTGCAGCAGATTTGTTCAGTTAAAAATGTGATAAGATTTATTTAATATGAAAGTTGATTTTTCTTAAATGTTGCATAACTTTTTCAAACATGGTTCAACATAGTTCATGAATTAAAAGGGTTTAGTTTTTTATGGTTAAAAGGGACTGGTGAAAACTGGACATTTTTATAATGAAATGTAGAAGTGATCATATGAACAATTGCTGAGATTAATAAAAAAGTGTTGAATATTGATCTTGTCTGTTACCCACTCTAAGTTATTGATAATTATTTATTTATGTGTGTGTATGTATGTATGTATATATATATATATATATATATATATATATATATATATATATATATATATATATATGACGTTTTAACACACAAAGTTAAAGTCAAATTTAATTTGCAATGACTGCTGCTAGAAATAATATCAGAGAGATACTGAAATTGTGCCTTCTCTGAGGGACTTTTTTTATTTTTGCCAGTGACATGATCACATACACAAATAAACAAAACTCATAGCGCCCCACCGGAAACCGACAGTTAGCCAACCCGGTCTAATCCATGTCGAAATCATCTGACACAATCTTCAGAACAAAATGCGGTGCTGGCAATGGAGTAGGTGTGTGCGTTGCTGGCTCCTGCTATATTTTTTTTCCTTACTTTTTAAACCCTATTTTGCCTGTAAGCTGTTAATGTTTTGGACATTTAATACGCGCAGAATTTGTTTTGAGTTGTGAAATATGTCCAAAACAAGAAAGCAGACTGAAAAGGAGGCAGCAGGGAACAATACTGCACGGTGGCGCAGTGGTTAGCACTGCGGCAGCACAGTTTACCCTTGGCCGGGGGATTGTGGGGATCGTGGGATCGTGGGTTCGATCCCAGCCCCCGACCAACAGTGATCTGTGTGGAGTTTGCATGTTCTCCCCATGTTGCGTGGGTTTACTCCGGGATTTCTCCGGTTTCCTCCCACATGCCAAAAACATGCATGTTAGGTTAATTGGCTGTTCTAAATTGTCCCTAGATATCTGTTTCCTATAGGCCCTTAGAATAGAGGGTTAGTATTAATGAAAGCGCTTTGAGTGGTCTTTGTGACTAGAAAAGCGCTATATAAGTGCAGGTTAGTTAGTTAGTTAGTAATACTAACACCAGCTTAGCTGAGGATGCTAATATCAGCCTTAACCCTGCACTTGTTGCCTTGCTAGAGCAACACAGAATGTCCATAGCTGCTGACTTCAAAGCTTCATTTGAACTTAATGGTAAGCTGGACAAAATTCAAGCAGATGTGGCGAACCAGGAGCAACGCATTGGCGACCTTGAAAACAACGCGGAGGACGTCAGCCAGCGCCTAGCGGCGCTTGAAGTTACATGTGAGTCAATGCAGGAGGAGAACAAACTTTTGAAAAACAAACTTTCTGACCTGGAGGGAAGAAGCAGGAGGCTTAATATTCGTCTGGTGGGTCTGCCGGAGTCCTTTGATGTGGGTCCACGGCCATCTGAATTTTTTTCTCGGCTGTTGGTGGACGTCTTTGGCACACAAATTTTGCCATCTCCCCCAGAGCTGGATAGAGCCCACCGCAGCCTCATGCCCAAGCCGGGTCCGAATGGGAAGCCGCGCGCTGTCATTATTTGTTTCCACCGGTTTCGGACCAAAGACTTGGTGATGAGAGAAGCGCGGAGACGCCGTGGGACTTTGGAATATCGTGGACATAAACTTCAGTTCTACGAGGATTATAACGCCGACGTTCAGAAGCAACGAGCCGAATATAAGGAGGTTATGTCCGAGTTGTACAAGAGAGGGTTTTCGTCCTTCTCTTCTTTTCCCCGCCAGGCTCCGGATAACTCTTCCAGATGGCAAAAACCAGTGGCTGGCGTCCGTCTCAGAGGCCACCTGCTTCATGCAAACCAGGGAGAGAAACCAGCAATTTTCGCCTTGAACTGGACATTTCTGGGTTGACCAGCTGCCGCGCTGGACTGCTTGATTGTAACTTCATTGAAGCTGTACTGACTGGACATTGATGCATTTTTAGATGTTCAAAAACAAGGTAAAATTGGCTCCCTATACGTTGTTGTTTACTTAATTCTTTTTTAATTTAATTTAATTTTTTTTTTTTTAGGGTAAAACGTTCATATTATGCAGGATTGAAGCCAGTTGTATGGGAGCATTCTGTTAGGATGAAAATAGAGCAGGAGATGGAGCGGTTGCTGTTTTTTTGCAACCGGCTGGAGTGTTGTTATAGGTTTGGTTGTTGGATTTTTTTATTTTTATTTATTTTTGTTTTGTTATGGATTTATTTACACCCCCCTTACCCCCTCCTTTTTTTTTTCTTTTTTTTTTTTTACCCGTACCTCACTTTACTCTTCTTTGGGCTACACAACATAATATATAAATTTTACTCTTTGAATAGTAATCTTACTTTGGTAAGCTGGAATGTGAAGGGGTTGAACCATCCAATTAAACGAAAGAGAGTCATGTCACGTCTAAAGCAGTTTAAGCCTGGGGTATTGTTTTTGCAGGAAACCCATTTGCAGGATTCCGACCACTTGCGTTTGTCAAAATGTTGGTCAGGACAATTTTTTCATTCAAATTTTAAAGCTAAGGCCAGGGGCGCTGCTATTCTTATTGATCGAAATATCCCATTTATTCCCTCTAATGTTGTATTAGATAAAAATGGACGATTTGTAATAGTATCAGGTAAACTTGGCGATAAACATGTCACCTTGGCTAATCTGTATGCACCGAATTTTGATGATGTGCACTTTTTTCGCAACTTCTAGATTTAAATACTCATTCTCTAATTCTTGGGGGTGACTTTAATTTGTATATGGATCCGATCTTAGATCGCTCATCCTCAAAACCTGCTAGTCTTAATAAATCTGCAACTTATGTTAAGTCTTTTCTTGAGGAATATAGCCTTACAGATCCTTGGCGTTTTTTACATCCTAACGGCAGGGACTATTCTTTTTTCTCTCACGTACACCATACTTATACCAGAATAGATTATTTTTTTGTTGACAATTTATTAATTAATAACCTTTGCTCTTGCAGTTATGATAGCATCTCGGTTTCTGATCATGCCCCTCTTGTACTTAAAATGATCCTCCATGGATGTGACTCCATGAGAAAGCATTGGAGATTGGATCCATTATTACTTACAGATGAAAAATTGGTTGCGAATATTTCTTTTAAAATTAATTTTTTTTTGAAAGAAAATAAAACTCCTGGTATGCCAAATAAAACGATATGGGAGGCCATGAAGGCATTTCTTAGGGGGGAATTTATTTCATTGGCAGCGTTTAAAAGACTATCCTTAATACAGGAACAGAAGGCTATTTTAGATCAAATCCTGGACATTGACAGACAATATGCTCAATCTCCATCACCCGCTCTGTACAAGGAACGTATGACATTACAAACTAAACTTAATTTACTTTCTACTCGACAAATTGAAGGTTGTTTAATAAGGAACAAGAGTGAATTTTATGAACATGGCGAAAAAAACAGTAAACTTCTAGCTAATCAACTGCGTGGTATTAGAGCTAAGCAAATTATTACTGGAGTTAGGACAGATAAAGGAGAGGTGACATCTGACCAACAAGCGATTAATGATATTTTCAGGTCATTTTATTCCAAATTGTATACCTCAGAATATACAACAAACTTAAAGGATTTGGAAATTTTTTTTGATTCTATTGATATTCCTTCGATTTCTTCAGAATCTCGGCAAATTTTAGAAGCTCCCATCACAAAAGAAGAAATTCGGCTGGCAATATCATCCATGCAATCAGGAAAATCTCCAGGACCTGATGGGTTTTCCGCTGATTTTTTCAAAAAATTCTCTGACGACCTCGCCCCTTTCCTTTGTCAAGTTTTTACAGAGTCGCTTGACTCCGGTACACTTCCTCCTTCATGTTATCAGGCCTGTATCACTGTGTTGCTTAAAAATAAGGATCCTGTTGATTGTGCTTCTTACAGGCCTATTTCCTTGTTAAATACCGATGTTAAAATTTTGTCAAAGTTGTTAGATTCAAGGTTGGAAAAGATTCTTCCTTTTATAATTTCACAGGACCAAACCGGTTTCATTAAAAATCGCCATTCTTTTTTTAACTTGCGGCGGTTGTTTAATATTATTTATACTCCTCACCACAACATACCTGAATGTCTTATTAGTTTGGACGCTGAAAAGGCATTCGATAGGGTTGAGTGGGAGTATTTGTTTTTTACTTTGGAGAGGTTCGGTTTTGGTCCTTCCTTCTGTTCCTGGATTAAACTTCTCTATGCTAGTCCTTTAGCTTCAGTGTTAACTAACTGTCGCTATTCTGACTATTTTAGACTATACCGTGGTACGAGGCAAGGCTGTCCTTTGAGCCCGTTGCTCTTTGCCTTGGCAGTTGAGCCGTTAGCTATTGCAATCCGCGGGAGCCGGGACTTTCTAGGCATTCGTAGGGGTGGCATTGAGCATAGGGTTTCACTCTATGCTGACGATCTTTTACTATTTCTCTCCAACCCACTTACTTCATTACCCGCTATACTCAACATTTTGGATAGTTTTAGTAGGTTTTCTGGTTATAAAATTAATCTTAATAAGAGTGAACTGTTTCTGATTAATGAAAAGATTCGAGTTCAGGATTTTGAAAATTTTCCTTTCAAGGTTGTTATTGATCATTTTAATTATCTTGGGATATGTGTCACTAAACAATTTAATTACTTGTTTAAAAATAATTTTCTCCCCTTACTTGATCAGTGCAAGCTAATACTTTCCAAATGGTCCCCATTATCCTTGTCTTTAATTGGCAGAATCAATTCTGTAAAAATGATGTTACTTCCAAAGTTTTTATATTTGTTTCAATGTCTCCCCATTTTTATTCCTAAATCCTTTTTTAAGTCTTTGGACTCTCTGATTACCTCATTTATTTGGAATGGTAAACATCCGAGATTGAGGAAAGTTTTTCTTCAAAGACCCAAATCAGTGGGTGGCATGGCTCTGCCTAACTTTCAATATTACTACTGGGCAGCAAATATCAGGTGCATGTTATATTGGAAACATTTTTATCTGGAACCCAAATCACCCATTTGGATCCTTATGGAGTCACATGTGGACAATCAAACCTCCCTACCGGCAATTTTAGGTTCACCACTTCCCCTTGCTTTGTCTACACTGGGTAATAATAAAGTAGTTCGTCAGTCTCTTAGAATTTGGTCTCAATTCAGGAAAAACTTCGGTCTTCAGTTTTTCTCCATTAGAAGTCCAATTGCCGCAAATCATTTATTTACCCCATCAACTATTGATAGCGCATTTCATATATGGCACAGAAAAGGTTTAAAATCTTTTGCGGATTTATATTTTGATGGTCAATTTGCAAGTTTTTCTCAACTTTCCACTAAATTCGACATCACTTCTACACATTTTTTCCGCTTCCTCCAGGTCAGACATTATGTGCAAACCATGACAAAACAATTCCCTCAAAAACCTTCTGATAATCCTCTAGATGATTTTTTATTAGTTAAACCAACTTCTAAGGGGGTAATGTCAGTTTTATATAATTTACTTTCAGATTTACAATCTTCTTCTCTGGCCGCTATCAAATTGAATTGGGAACAAGATCTTAATTTTACTTTCACTGATGAACTGTGGGACTCTATTCTTGGCCAGGTTCACACTGTATCAATGTGTGCTCGTCACGCTCTTATTCAATTTAAGATTGTACACCGGATGCACCTGTCCAAGGTTAAGTTAGCACGTATTTACTCGGATATAGACCCAACTTGTGAAAAGTGTGGTAGCGCTCCTGGCACTTTGCTTCACATGTATTGGTCCTGCCCTGCATTGATGAATTTTTGGCATTCTGTTTTTATCACTATGTCTGAAGTCCTGCAATATCAAATTAAACCTGATCCATTATGCGCCATTTTTGGTGTGGCTCCAGAACTTGTCTTGCCAAATTCCAAATTAAAAGTATTCAAATTTTCATTATTATTGGCCAGACGTGCTGTATTACTGAAGTGGAAAGACTCTTCGCCCCCTTCACATTTACAGTGGATAAAAGATATAATGTCCTGTTTGGATTTAGAAAAAATCAGATATACAGTCTGTGGCTCTGAAAACAATTTCTATAAATTATGGCGCCCGTTTCTTGATTTCTTTGAAAGACCCACGATTATAGTTTCTGAGTAGCTCATATCCCCTTTACCCCACCCCCACTTCACACACACAATTTTTCTTTGTATTTTTTTTTAATTATTGTTTATTTAAAGGTTTTTGTGCTTTGAAGCATTTACATTTGTTAGCTTTAAATTCTAGTTTTTCACTGTTTGGTTAAAACAAAAATGAAAATTTCTAATACTTTGTATTGTATTGATACTTCAATTGATAATAATAAAAAGACCTTTGAAAGAAAGAACAAAATGCACTTCATTTTTATATTTACATATATATATATATATATAATATACACAATTTGTTATTTTAGAGGAGTGTGTCAAGTTGGTGCCCTTCACATGACTCGATACCCATGGAGTAGCTCTTGGTTTCAAAAAGGTTGGTGACCCCTGCAGTACAGGAAAGATTCCATGCTGTGACCTAAAATCACTTCTGTTTACAGAGGACAGCAGAGAAGATTACTGGTGTCATGAATTGCCTTTCAGGTGGAGAGGTGAGACCTATGCGCTGAACTGTGAGTTTGTGAGGTTTACTGAAAATAACACAACATAAGTCCAAACCATGCTCAAACAAGAGCGCAAACTTACTGATAAGGTTCACCAGAGTAGGGACAGGGCTCGGGCGGAGCTGAAGAAAAACTCAGTCAAGACAGCGGCGATGGGAAATGAAAAGAACTGCCCTTAAATAGGATTAGACACAATTCACATAAGTACTGACAGGTGTGGGTCACATGAGCGGGCAGAAGGAAACTGATACATAATTGGACCAGCTGGAGGCAATGAGAGAGAAGCGACGGGCTGACAGGGCTACGCCCACACGGAACACAACCCAGGAAATGCCAGTGACAGCGGTCAACCACAACAATAAGGAATTTAAAGAATAAAATGTCAAGTACATTCATTCATTCATCTTCTTCCGCTTAATCCTTTTCGGGTCGCAGGGGGGCTGGAGCCTATCCCAGCGTCTTTGGGCGAGAGGCAGGGTACACCCTGGACAGATCGCCAGTCCATCGCAGGGCCAGCACAGAAAGACAGACAACAATTCACTCTGACAGTCATACCTAAGGACAATTTAGAATCCCCAGTTTGATGCCAGTTAACCTAACTTGCATGTTTTTGGCATGTGGGAGGAAACCGGAGAAATCCTGGAGTAAACCCATGCAGACACGGGGAGAACATGCAAACTCCACACAGATCACTGTTGGTCGGGGGCTGGGATCGAACCCAGGATCCCCCGGCCAAGGGTGAGTTGCTGTGCTGCTGTAGTGCTAACCACTCCGCCACCGTACCGCCCTAAAATGTAAAATGTCAAGTACAAACTGAGAAATAAATGCCAATTAATAGAAAATAAGAGCATAACAAAACTAAGACATAAACGGGAAAATGAAAAACAGTGCAAGCATAACAAAATCCCAAAAAGCACAAAATACAACAAATGTAAAAAAAGGAAAAAAAGCCATGAGACTGAGCAAGGCGGAAACCTCCTGTGCTCAGCTCATGACAGAGCCCCCCTCTCAAGGGGTAGACACCAGACACCCCAGGGTAACATCAACAGAAAAAGAAAGCCCCCCCCCCCCCCCAAAAAAAAAAATAGGAGCCCAGCAATATCCAATCACGGGTGGGTGGTGGGGAGAAGAGGCTAGGAGAGAACGAAACAAAACCCTGCTCAGGACCCATACGAGGGAAACCCCCAACCATCAACACCCCCCGGACTGAAGAGCTGGACAGTTCAGGTGGGTGGCCAAAGTCCCAGGCCCGGCAGATGGCATGATGCAAAGAGTCCGGTGGCCTACCGGAGAACGTGGGCCATCCAACCCTGCAACAGTCTGTCGGGTGGTCTGCCAGTTTTTTAGCCACCTGAACAGAAAGGATGGTCCAGGAGGCAGCTGCCCAATGGGAAGAAATAATTGTGGGCACAACAAAGGAGTCGGGGCCGCCACGACGACCTCGGGCAGAGGAGGGGAAGCGACGACGGCATCTGGCACAGGATGGGGAGCCACGACAGCATCAATTCGATTCAACTTTCTTTATATAACACCATATCACAACAACAGTCATCTCGTGGCACTTTCAAATGTAGGGGAAACCCCACAATTGCAGAAAGACCCCAACAATCAGGCGATCCCCTGTGAGCAGGCACTTGGTGAAAAACTCCTTTAACAGGAAGAAACCTCCAGCAGAGCCAGGCTCAGGGAGGGGAAGTCATCTGCTGCGACTGGCTGGGGGGTGAGGGGATAGAGACGATGGAAAGAACAGACATAAAGGGAGCAAACATTAACGGAGACAAGCAGAGTACATTATTGGAGGTCACCCGGCAGTCTAAATCTATTAACAGCAAAACAAAGGGAGGGTTAAGAGACACAAGATCCCTCCCTAATCATAGGCTATATTGAAGAGGAAGGTTTTTACCCTGCTCTTAAAAACAGAGATTGTGTCTGCCTCCCGAACCCAGATTGGTAACTGGTTCCACAGGAAAGGAGCTTGATAGCAGAAGGCTCTGCCTCCCATTGTACTTTTGGAGATTCTAGGTATTACAAGTAATCCAGCATTTTGGGAGCGTAGTGCTCTGTTTGGATGATAGGGTAATATCAGATCTTTTATGTAAAAGGGGGCCTGGTTATTAAGAGCTTTGTAAGTGAGAAGAAGGATTTTAAACTTAATTCTAAACTCTATGGGAAGCCAATGAAGGGAGGCCAGAACTGGAGAGATATGATCTCTCTTTCTAGTACCTGTTAAAACTCTTGCTGCAGCGTTTGGGATCAAGTGAAGACTTTTTAAATATATTGGTCTATGCCAAGGTACTGGAGAGGAGAGTCCGGCCGTTCGTTGAACCTCTGATTCAGGAGGAGCAATGTGGTTTTCGTCCTGGCCGTGGCACATCGGACCAGCTCTTTACCCTCTCGAGAATTCTTGAGGGTTCGTGGGAATTTACCCAACCAGTTTACATGTGTTTTGTGGACTTGGAGAAGGCATTTGACCGCGTCCCTCGTGGATTTTTGTGGGGGGTGCTTCGGGAGTATGGGGTATCGGGCTTGTTGTTACGAGCTATTCGGTCTCTGTACGACCATTGTGAGAGTTTGGTTCGTATTGCCAACACTCGGTCGGAGTCATTCCCAGTGAGAGTTAGACTCCGCCAGGGCTGCCCTTTGTCACCGATCCTGTTCATAATTTTTATGGACAGGATTTCTAGGCGCAGCCAGGGAATGGAGGATGTCATGCTTGGTGACCACAGGATCTCATCTCTGTTGTTTGCAGATGATGTTGGCTTCATCCAGCAATGACCTACAGCTCTTGCTGGGACGGTTTGCCGCTGAGTGTGAAGCGGCTGGGATGAGAATCAGCACCTCCAAGTCCGAGTCCATGGTCCTCAGCCGGAAAAAGGTGGATTATCCTCTCTGGGTTGGGGCCAGGCTCCTGCCCCAAGTTGAGGACTTTAAGTATCTTGGGGTCTTGTTCACGAGTGAGGGGAAAATGGAGCGAGAGATCGACAGACGGATTGGAGCAGCATCTGCAGTGATGCAGACGTTGTACCGGTCTGTTGTGGTGAAGAGGGAGCTTAGTTCTAAGGCAAAGCTGTCAATTTGAGGCTCAGAGTAGAACCGCTGAGAGGCTCAGAGTAGAACCGCTGCTCCTCCACATTGAAAGGAGTCAGTTGAGGTGGTATGGGCATCTGATTAGGATGCCTCCTGGACGCCTCCCACTTGAGGGGTTTCAGGCACGTCCCACTGGGAGGAGACCCCGGGGCAGACCCAGGACTCGGTGGAGAAACTATGTCTCCCAGCTGGTCTGGGAGTGCCTTGGTGTCCCCTCTGAAGAGCTGGAGCAGGTGGCTGGGGAGAGGGAAGTCTGGGCTTCTCTGCTTGAACTGCTGCCTCCGCGACCCGGACCTCCGGAAAAGCGGTAGAAGATGGATGGATGGACAACCTGATAACGAGTTGCAAGCTAACAAAAGCATGGATCAGTTTCTCAGCGTCACTCAGAGACATGATGCTCCTAATCTTGGCAATATTGCGCAGATGATCGAAGGCAGTCTTTATGAAAAAAAAAACAGATCTTGATCAAAAATAACTCCAAGGCGCCTCACAGAACTATTCAGAGAAAGAGTAACCGCATCCAAACTAAGAGTTTGATTTGGAAAGGTATTTCTAAGGTTTTTTTGGACCAACAAGAATGATTTGAGTCTTATCTGAATTTAATAGCAGAAAATTACAAGTCATCCAAGCTTTGATTTCCTAAAGACGAGCGTCTAACTTGGCTAATTGATTACTATCATCTGGCTTCATTGACAAGTATAATTGTGTGTCATCTGCATAACAATGAAAGTGTATACTGTGGAGAATGTGGAAATGACGAGGCTGAGTTTATCTCACGAGTCAGGTTTATTACATTCTCCAACATCTTCCAAAAACAGAAAGAGAAAGAATCTCCCAACATCTGTCCCTTTTATATACCCCAGGACATCAAAGCACACAGTCACATTGTACTTAATCCCCAGTAACAATGCATCTTCTTCCCGATCTTAACACCCCCCACCTTCAGTCTCTGGCCGCTGGGCGAAATCCCCCAAGGTCGTCTCTTTGCATGCCAAAGACTAAACTTTCACATCCTCGTGTTATCTTCAAAGCGGCTCAGTCCTTTGTTCCGTCTCAGATGTGAAGCCTAAGGTGGTATATGTATGAATCATACAGTGATATACATATGTGCGTATATGTGTCCCACATGACCCCCCCCAAACATCTAAGATGGAACAACGTAATAACAGTCTGCATGTCATGGTAAAATTATTACACATCAGTCCACGTGTTGCTTGGGCCTCAGCCTCCTCCCGTATCTGCTGTAAGCGGGCTTTACCACTTTGGTGGCGCCCTCCTGCTGGGGAGCTGCTGTCTGAGGATGAGAACTGTTGGTCAATCCCTGTGGGTGTTCTGGGGAATGTTCCTTAGGGGGTCTGCCGCGCCGAGGAGCCGTGGCCAACAGCACATCCTCGTCGGCCAACATAAAGCCTGTTTATGCCAATCTTTTCTTTCCTGCCCCCCCAAATCTAGCAAAAAATGCTTATCCCCAGTTTCCAGCACTCTAAATGGTCCATCATAAGGTGGTCGCAACGGTGGGCGATCCGCATCGTGTCTGACAAAAACAAACTCCGCATTTTTTAGAGCCTTAGGCACAAAAACGCGCGGAAAACTGTGGTGAAAGGGGCCAGGCAGCATGCCCGCTTCCGTGCCACTCTGCAACCGCTGAGCCGGGGAGCATTCTAGCGCAGGATTATCTGGGAGAAATTCCCCGGGCAGCAGAAGTGGCTGCGCAAAAACTAGCTCCGCCGGGGAGGCTTCTAAATCCTCTTTAGGTGCAGAACGCAACCCCAATAAAACCCATGGTAGCCTGTCCACCCTATTTGCATCCGTAAACGACGCTCTGAGGGCCGCCTTCAATGACCTATGAAAACGTTCGCATAACCCATTAGCCTGCGGGTTGTACGCGGTAGTGCGGTGGATCGTTACCCCCAGGCTGCGGGCCATCGCTGACCAAAGTTCGGAAACAAATTGAGGACCTCTGTCAGACGTAATGTCCGACGGGACTCCAAAGCGCGCTACCCATGCCGTTAAAAACGCGCGCGCCACCTCCTCGGCTGTGGTTGATGACAGTGGGACCACTTCCGGCCAGTGCGTGGTGCGGTCTACCATTGTCAGAAGGTGTGTGCACCCCTGTGACGGCGGGAGGGGGCCTACGAGGTCCACGTGAACATGATCGAACCTCTTAGCCGGGATGTGAAACGGCTCCAAGGGAGCTCTTGTGTGCCTGTGTACCTTGGCTCGTTGACAAGCCATGCAGGCTGCTGCCCACTCTCTAACTTGTTTGCGCAGACTTGGCCATACAAATTTCTCTCCTACCATTTTGACCGACGCGCACACCCCCGGGTGCGCCAGAGAATGAATCGAGTCAAAAATGCGGCGGCGCCACCCGGCCGGTGCCACCGTGCAGCCCTCCACGGGACGACCACCGGGCGCGGTCGTCCCGTGGAGACATCGCAGATTGGGGGGGGGGGGGGCATACCATCCTGCAGCACCCTGTTCTCCAGCCTTAACCCTGTTGGTCCAGACTGGAGCGCGCACACGTCCGCGTCGCTAATCTGATCCGTGGCCATGGCTGCATAATCTATCCCTACGCGGACTGGGGCCACGCGCACTTCCGCGTCGCTAGCCTGCTCCGTGGCCATGGCTGCATAATCTAACGTAATCTAATCGTAACGGCATTCGCGTTCAGGAACTCTTGAGGATGAGCGCTCACTTCAACTACTTGTAAATGGAGACGTAAACGGGACACTCGGGCTTTTGTTTCCCCGTGTGCCAATGCACTTTGCAATGGCACACGTTTTACACGAAACAACTTCAACACTTCCAGTATTTTTCACGCATCAAAACTCATCAACAGCTACATATTCATGACATATTAAGATGTGATAGGGAGAATTTGAAGGTATGTATACACGTTGTTTGTTGGATAAGGCGTAAAATCACAAAAGGCGTAAATGCGGGACACGGAAGTTTGGACCTTCGATAACTTCAATATAAAGTGACCACGGTTAATCCTCTCCACATGGGTTGAGCACATCCGGGGTAGAGAAAATAAAAGTGCTTTCCCAGGGCGGTCACCTCGCCAGACAGGGCTGCGCGCGGCCGACCAAGACCGAAGACGTAAATTTTTTAAAGGACACCATATTCGATGTGTCATAAATGTTTGAGATTTTATTGAAATATTCTACATCTGAGCTTCACAAAGACTGATCTCCTTTTTACGTGTATGGTTTGGGATTTGAAAGGTGCAAAGTGAAAAGCATCAGCACTTCCTGTTTTCTGGTTACTTTACCAAATAACTTCCATGTTGCTGCGTAAATTTGGGGACACGGAAATTTACGTTGTACGAGTAAATTTGCAGGGGTCGCCGTACAAAAACCATAGATCCGATCACATTGGGGAATGTTTTATTTTGAATTTGCATTACAACTCTGTTATCTCTTGCATTTTGAGTAGAAAGAGTTACTCAGAGATCACGTTACAGTACTTTGAAATTGATGCGATTTTCATGTCACACAAAAACTGGGAAAAATGAGGGGACACGACCAATAGTTTCGATTCTAATGGCAAAATCAATGACTTTTTTTAAAATTGCAATGCAAGTCTGAAAATCTTTTATGTTCCCTTGCATATTATAAAAACAAAACCGACATCTGCAAATTACAGAAAAAGAGAGCGCTTGAAAGTCGGATACCCCTGATATAGTGCACTGGACCCCCCCCCCCCCCAAAACCCCCCCCACCCATATGTATGAATCATACAGTGATATGCTGTGTCCAACTCCCCCACTCCACCCAGCTCCACTGCCTCCTCGGCCCCTAATACATCAAAAGCGGTCCCCCCCCTCCTCCTCCCCCTCTGCCCTTGTCATCAGTGAGCAGGACGTGCACAGACAGTTCTCCAGACTGAACCCGCGCAAGGCCCCCGGTCCGGACGGCGTGTCTCCCTCCACCCTGAGACACTGTGCAAAAGAGCTGGCTCCTGTTTTCACAGGCATTTTTAACACCTCCCTTAAGCAATGCCACGTGCCGACCTGCCTCAAATCCTCCACCATCATCCCTGTCCCCAAGAAGCCACGGATTACTGGACTTAACGACTACAGACCTGTAGCGCTCACCTCTGTAATCATGAAGTCCTTTGAGCGCCTGGTCCTGTCCCACCTCAAGTCCATCACCACTCCCCTCCTGGACCCGCTGCAGTTTGCCTACCGTGCCAACAGGTCTGTGGACGACGCAGTCAACCTGGCCCTCCACTCCATCCTGCAGCACCTGGACTCCCCGGGAACCTACGCCAGGATCCTGTTTGTGGACTTCAGCTCTGCATTCAACACCATCCGCCCCGCTCTGCTCCAGGACAAGCTGTCCCTGCTTGGCGTGCCTGACTCCCTCTGCAGGTGGATCACCGACTTCCTGACGGACCGGAGGCAGCGTGTGTGGCTGGGGAAGTCTGTCTCAGACTCTGTTAGCATCAGCATCGGATAATCCCAGGGCTGTGTACTTTCCCCCCTACTCTTCTCCCTTTATACCAACTCCTGCACCTCCTCCCACCAGTCTGTTAAGCTGATCAAGTTTGCGGACGACACCACCCTCATCGGGCTCATCTCCAACGGCGACGAGTCCGTCTACAGGAAAGAGGTGGCCCAGCTGGTGTCCTGGTGCATCCACAACAACCTGCAGCTGAACGCTCTGAAGACAGCGGAGATGACTGTGGACTTCAGGAAAGTCACAACCCCCCTGCCCCCCCTCACCATCACAGGCTCTCCCATCACCATTGCAGATTCCTTCCACTTCTTGGGCACCACCATCACTCGGGACCTCAAATGGGAGCCAACCATCAGCTCCCTCATCAAAAAGGCCCAGCAGAGGATGTTCTTTCTGCGGCAGCTGAGGAAGCTCAAGCTACCCACCAAGATGTTAGTGCAGTTCTACACGGCCATCATCGAGTCCATCCTCACCTCCTCCATAACCGTGTGGTACGCAGGAGCCACTGCCAGGGACAGACTAAGGCTGCAGTGCGTCGTGCGCACTGCTGAGAAGGTGATCGGCTGCAAGCTCCCATCTCTCCAGGACCTGTACATCTCCAGGACCCGGAGGCGTGCAGGCCGGATCATAGCCGATCCTTCACACCCTGGTCACCTACTGTTTGCTCCCCTCCCCTCAGGTAGAAGACTTCGGTCCATCCAGACTAAAACCTCCCGGCACATGAACAGCTTCTTCCCTTCTGCCATCAGACTGCTGAACATTAAGTGACTTATTGACTCTCGTGCACTATATACAGCAGCTCAACCAGACTCATGTCATTCATCACTGTTTTTCTGTTGCATTATCGACTGCACTATGTGGTACTCCACATTATCTGCTACTTGCTAATTTATTTAAAACTGCTTTGACTAGTATTACTCATTATTATTATTATTATTATTATTATTACTTATTATTCTACACTGCATGTTTTTTTTTTGTTTTTTTTCCACAATATCTTTATTGAACCTTTTTTTTTTTTTAACAAACATGATACAAACAATCAAACACTAACACTAAAGTACTACAAAAAAAAAAAAATGCACTAAAAACACCAACAACCACCAACAAAATCAAGTCTTCAACAATGCTCCTCTGTTTAGTCTAGACAATCCAATACATAAGTATACATATTATGTTCACCAGTTTGGAATTTACAAGGTCCACACACATCATTCACCTTCTTCTTCAAGAGTTATGTTTAAATTTTTTACATAATCAATAAAAGGTCTCCATATATTCTCAAACACAATTTCCTTTGATTTCAGTATATATGTTATTCTTTCTAATGGAAGGTTTGTTAACATCTGTCTTAACCACTGAGTCACATCTGGTCTATGAGTCTTTTTCCATAATAGTGCAATACATTTTTTGGCATTAAGCAAACTGAGGTCTATGAATGTTCTTTCACTTTTATTAAAATTATGCTTTTCTGGGTACAGACCCAACAAAAACAGTTTAGGATTCAATATGATTTGTTTTGAGATTATTTTTTCAATTGTTACCCTCACCTCTTCCCAAAACATTCTTATTAATCTACATTCCCATAAACAATGAAATAGGGTTCCTTTACTTTCCATGCATTTTGTGCATGTATCTGGTATATTTTTGTTATATCTATTTAACTCCTCCGGTGTAACATACATCCGCATTAACCATTTGAAATGTATCAATTTAAGGCGTGCATTTATTGATTTGGTTTGAGCTTCTGTACAAGCCAATTCCCATTGTTCCTCTGAAATTTCAATTTGCAGATCTTCTTTCCAGTAGTTTAATCTTTTCAGTGAATTTTCACTTGAAGATAGTGTCAATGAGTTATAAAACTCTGAAATAATACCCTTTCTTTTACTATCTTTCATCATCATTTTTTCCAAGGATGAATAAATAGGTCGAGTGAGAGCTTTATTTTGATTTGATCGAATAAAGTTTCTAAGTTGAAGATATTTAAAAAAATGTGTTCTATTGAGATTAAATTTGATCCTCAGCTCTTCAAAAGACATTATGTTGTCTGCACATGGCAAATATAAATCCTGAATCTTTTGTATCCCTTTTAAATTCCATACTTTAAATACAGCGTCCGCTCTCCCTGGTTTAAAATATTGATTACCCCATATTGGACTAAATTGTGACAATAACTGTGGTTCTTTTAAATAGTTTTTAGCTTCACACCATATTTTGATCATATGCTTTACAAATGGATTTTTAACTTGTTTTTGTAATTTTTTTGCCGAATCTGAGTATATGAATATGGGAAGAGGTAAAGGTAAATTGTATGATTCCATTTCAGTCCAGTGAGGGAGATCATTTGATGAAAAATAATATGTCATAGACCTCAGTTGTGCCGACCAATAATACAACATAAAATTTGGACATTTCAGACCTCCACGATCAAATGGTAAATATAATAAAGACAAACGTAATCTAGCCCTCCTGTTGTTCCATATAAATTCCACTAACTTTTTTTTTATTCTTGAGAATAGATCTAAAGGTGGTGATAAGGGAATGTATTGAAATAAAGTATTTTAGGTAAAATATTACTTTTAAGTATATTGATTCTCCCGATCATCGACATTGGTAGTGACATCCATCTCTGAGTTAACTCATTGATATCTGACATTAAGGCTTCATAGTTGACACTGGCGACTGATTCTAGCTTAGGCATAATTTGGATTCCTAAATATTTAAACTGATTTACAACATTGAATTGATTTACCTCAGGGGCTGGGTAATTTCTCTGGGTCTCATTTAGCATTAATATTGAAGATTTAGTTTTATTTATTTTATATCCTGATATTTCCCCAAAATTCTTTATTAAATTCAACAAGGTTGGAATTGATTTTTTTTAGATTCGACATAAACAAAATTATATCATCGGCGTACAGGGAGATTTTATGTTCTGTTGGTCCAACTTTAATTCCATATATTTGTGAATGTAAACGTATCGCTATCGCTAAAGGTTCAATTGCCATAGTAAACAGTAAAGGTGAAAGTGGACAGCCTTGTCGACATCCTCTATTGATTTTTATTGGTTTTGAAATATTATTTGTTAGGATTTCTGCTGTAGCATTATTGTATATTATTTGAACCCATTTTATGAAATTATTTCCAAGTCCAAACCTTTGTAGGACTTCAAAAAGAAAGGGCCATTCAACTCTATCAAAGGCCTTTTCGGCGTCCAATGATAGGAGAGCTGTATCCGGTGCTTCTTTATTAAAATAAATAATATTAAATAGTCTTCTTACATTATGGAAGCCTTGTCTACCCTTTATAAAGCCATTCTGATCTCGATTAATAATATTTGGTAAAATTTCTTGTATTCGTCTTGCTAAAATTTTACAGATTATCTTAAGGTCGGCGTTTAATAGGCTTATTGGTCTCATATTTTCACATTTATTAGAGGGCTTACCTGGTTTTGGCAGCAGTATAATTAAGGCAGTATTTATGTATGATGGTAAATTATTATTTTGAAATGCTTCTAAAACCATTTCCAAAAAAGGTTTTATTAATTTATTCTTAAATTTTTTATAAAGGTCAACTGGAAGACCATCTGGTCCTGCACTTTTTCCTGATTTCATATTATCAATGGCTAGCCCAACTTCTTCTTGACTAATTTTAGACTCCAATATCTCCCTGTTTTCATTTGGTATACACGGTATAGATAGTTCGTTCAAAAACCCATTTAGTTTTGTTAAATCAGGTTCATTTTTGGTATCATATAATTTTTCATAGTAATCTCTAAAGGCTCTATTAATTTCTAAAGGATCTATAACTACCTGTCCGTTACTTATAATACTGGTAATTGGTGTTTTAATTTCCAATTGTTTAATCTGCCATGCTAATAATTTTCCTGATTTTTCACCTTGTTCATAAAAAGATTGTTTCAATCTTAGAAGACTCGAGGCAGCTCTATTCGCTGATTTTTTGTCGTATTCAGCTCTCAAAATCAGTAATTCATTCTCCAACCTTGGGTCACTTCCTGCATACACTTTTTCCTGAAGACTTTTTATTTTATGTTCCAATTTAGCTCTCTCCTCTCGAGTCTTCTTAGATTTTGATCCTGTATAACTAATAATATGTCCCCTAATAAAAGCTTTGAAAGCCTCCCACTTTACACATGCTGATGTTTGTGTAGTATTGATGTCAAAGAACTCGTCTATCTGTTTTTCTATATACTTGACAAATTCCTCATCCTGAAGCCATTTATGCTGAAATTGCCATCTACCTGATTCCTTTGTCAATTTTTTATCTACATATATTAGACAACAGGGTGCATGATCAGAGATCACGATGTTATCATAAAAGCAGTTTTGAATCTTGGACCTTAATTCTGTGGAAATCAAAAAATAATCAATACGTGAGAATGTCTTGTAGGTACTGGAATAACAAGAATAGGCTTTAACTTGTGGTTTCATTTCTCTCCATATATCTAACAATCTCAATTCTTTCATAAAATGATTAATAGTCATCCTACATCCAATGTGCGTACAATCCAGTCCTGTTGATCTATCCACACCTGGATTCAATGTACAATTAAAATCCCCTGCTATTATATGTTGCCCTGTAAGTGATGATAAGATGAGAAATAAATTAGCAAAGAACTTCTGATCATCTATATTGGGACCATATAAGTTCACAAGATTTATATTTTCTAATAGCAAAGAACCTTGAATGATTACATATCTTCCAAATTTGTCTCCAATTACATTTTTCACTTGAAAAGGAACTGATTTATGTATGAGAGTCATAACTCCCCTGGCTCGGGATGAAAATGAAGAGGTGAATACACTTCCCTGCCATCTACTCCTAATTCTTTTAACATCCTCCTCTATCAGATGAGTTTCTTGTAAAAACACAATTCTTGAACCCATGTCCTTTATTTTATTCATAACTTGTTTAAGTTTTTTTAAATTTTGTAGACCTCTGCAATTCCATGAAGTTAAATTAAGATTAACACTTTGGTCCATGATCAATAGAGAGTTTGGGATTACCTTGCAGTGTAAACATGCTCATACAGAGAAGCAAAAACATGAGTGGTTGAACATTCATCCTACAAACTACACACAAACAAATTCCCCCTTCCCACACTTGTGGCAAACCCCCCAAAATCAAAAGAAAAATTCTGTCTCCCGATATAGCCATCGACCGTTCCACACCCACGGGGAACAGCCTAAGCCACTCCTTCTTCATCCTCCCAATCACCCTAACTCTACTGCTTTTAATGACGTAACATTAACTCTCCTCTGTAGTTTTCCAACTTAACTCCAAAATTTTTAACAACTTTGTACATCATAGTTTTTTTTTTTTGTTTGTTTTGTTTGTATTATATATTAAAAAAACAAAACAAAATCTATATTTTGTAAACTTACTATTTACTTCAAGTCAGTCAGATGCCTGTGCAAATGCTTAATTATTCTACCTTATATTTTGTTCATGCTTAGCTCCCACCAGTCTCTTCTTCTTCTTTGATCTTCTTGATGAACTCCTGCGCCTCCTCTGGGGTCTTGAAGATGTGGGTTCTGCCTTCATACGTGGTCAGCAGTCTCACAGGATAGATTACACCATGACGAATCCCAAGGTTGCGCAGCTCCTTACGTACGGGATCAAACTGCTTCCTCAATTGCTGGATTCCTGTGGCCAAATCTGGGTAGAACCGCACCTGCTGGTCCTGGTGTTTAATCTCTCCTTTAGCACGTGCAGCGTTGAAGATCTTCATCCTGTCTCTGTTGCTAAGAAACTTCATAATTAAGGTCCTCGGCGGTCCCTTATCTCTCCGTGGGCCAATACGATGTGCTTTTTCCAGAACCACTGCTGATTGCAACTCCTCGCTGCCCAGCACCTCCGGAATCCACTTTTCCAGAAAGGAACATACGTCCCGACCTTCTGATTCCTCTGGAAGACCCACCAGCCTCAAATTATTCTGTCTCGACCGAGATTCCAAATCCAAAATATTATCTTCCAGAGATTTATTTTTTTTTTCCAAAGTGCGCACCTTTAATTGAAGACGGGTGACGTCATCTTCAGCACTAGCGAGACGGAGCTCCATCTGCGCCGTTCGTTCTACACAGTCACCCAATTCCTTTCTTATTCCTTCCAACGCTGTCATAATCCCATCAAATCTAGAGGAAAAGTCCGCTCTCATTGAACTCATGGCAGCCATCAGCGCATCTGCGCCTCCCCGCGCAGACATCGCACCGTTGCCAGCCTCCTCCGCCATATATGGAGTTTTGTTTGCTGCGTCACAGACCTGAAAGTCCGTTAATTTGGACTGTTTCGGCGGCTCGCTTTTTCCTTTTCCTGGTTTTCCAGCCTTAGGCTTCGCCGACATATCCTCGCCCAAATGCTGAGATACGTTCTGTCCCAAATGAGAGAGTTATTTGCCGATTTTTTTTCTCCAGGAGCAGAGCAGAGCGAGACACGTCCGTCCTACGTGGCAGCCATAACCGGAAGTCCACACTGCATGTTTTTAGTTTTTTAGTTTCTCTTTATCTTATGTTTTTAATGTTGCAGCATTGCACCGAGACAAATTCCTAGTTTGTGTACTACATGAACAATGGCAATAAATCTGATTCTGATATACATATGTGCGTTTGTGTCCCACAATACAGTGCTTTCTAATGATGTTTCCTAACGGAAGCATATGTAAACTAAAAAGAGTAGGGCCTAACACAGATCCCTGTGGAACTCCATGACTGAGCTTAGAGTTGGAAGAAAACTCATTGATATGGACAAACTGAAATCTATCGGACAATTAAGATCTAAACCACTGCAGTGAAATACCATTTAGTCCAACATACAGCCGTGGAAAAAATTATTGGTACCCCTCTGTTAATTTAAGAAAAACCCACAATGGTCACAGAAGTAACTTGAATCTGACAAAAGTGGTAATAAATAAAAATTCTATCAAAATTAACCAGTGAAAATCAGACAATGCTTTTGAATTGTGGTTCAACAGAATTATTTAAAAAAACAAACTCATGAAACAGGCCTGGACAAAAATGATGGTACCCTTAACTTAATATTTTGTTGCACAACCTTTTGAGGCAATCACTGCAATCAAACGATTTGTGTTACTGTCAATGAGGCTTCTGCACCTCTCAGCAGGTATTTTGGCCCACTCCTCATGTACAAACTGCTCCAGTTGTCTCAGGTTTGAACGGTGCCTTCTACAGACGACATGTTTCAGCTCCTTCCACAGATGTTCAATAGGATTTAGATCAGGGCTCATAGAAAGCCACTTTAGAATAGTCCAATGATTCGCTCTTAGCCATTCTTGGGTGTTTTTAGCTGTGTGTTTTGGGTCATTATCCTGTTGCAAGACCCATGACCTGTGACTGACACCAAGCTGTCTGACACTGGGCAGCACATTTCTCTCTAGAATACTTTGATAGTCTTGAGATTTCATTGTACCCTGCACAGATTCAAGACACCCTGTGCCAGATGCAGCCAAGCAGCCCCAGAACATAACAATACCTCCTCCATGTTTCACAGTAGGGACAGTGTTCTTTTCTTGGTATGCTTCATTTTTGCGTCTATGAGCTGATGTGCCTTGCCAAAAAGTTGCAGTTTTGTCTCGTCTGTCCATAGGACATTCTCCCAGAAGCTTTGTGGCTTGTCAACATGCAGTTTGGCAAATTCCAGTCTGACTTTTTTATGATTTGTTTTCAACAGTGGTGTCCTCCTTGGTCGTCTCCCATGAAGTCCACTTTGGCTCAAACAATGATGGATGGTGCAATCTGACACTGATGTACCTTGACCTTGGAGTTCACCATGAATGTGTTTAGAAGTTGTTCTGGGCTCTTTTCTTTCCATTCGTATTATCCGTCTCCTCCTGCGGCCACGTCCAGGGAGGTTGGCTACAGTCGTGTGGATCTTAAATTTCTGAATAATATGTGCAACTGTAGTCACAGGAACATCAAGCTGCTTGGAGATGGTCTTATAGCCTTTACCTTTAACATGCTTGTCTATAATTTTCTTTCTAATCTCCTGAGACAACTCTCTCCTTTGCTTCCCCTGGTCAATGTTCAGTGTCGTACACACCATGTCAACAAACAGCGCATTGACTACTTGTCACCCTTTAAATAGGCCGACTGATTACAAATTTGTAGACACCTGTGATGTTAATTAGAGGACACATCTTGGTTGAACATGTCCCTATGGTCACATTATTTTCAATCTTGTCTAGGGGTACCATCAATTTTGTCCAGGCCTCATGAGTTTGTTTTTTAAAATAATTCTGAACCACAATTCAAAAGCATTGTCTGATTTTCACAGAATTTTTATTTATTACCACTTTTGTCAGATTTGAGTTATTTCTGTGACCATTGTGGGTTTTTCTTTAATTAACAGAGGGGTTCCAACAATTTTGTCCACGTCTGTAGTGTTCTAATCTATCAAGTAGAAAATCATAATTGATAGTATCAAAGGCTGCACTAAGATCTAAAAGGACAAGTACAGAAACGAGTTCATTATCAGATGTGATAAGAAGGTCATTCGTGACTTTAATGAAGGCTGTTTTAGTACTATGATGAATTCTGTACCCAGATTGAAACTCTTCAAATAAACTATTTCCCTGTAAGTGGTCAAATAATTGCGTAGCACAGGGATGAGAATGGGGTTTGGGGAAAAAAGAGGAAACTAAGCCGGGGGTCTTGGGGACGCAGGCCCCCATGCTGCATCCAAGGCAGAGCCTCGGTTGGGCCAGAAGCTAACGAAATCTGGGGTTTTAGAATGCTCAAATGTGGTCTTATATTTAAAGTTATAAGTAAGTACAAATGCATTTATAGTTTACCTTTTTCATCTGTTGCTGCATCACATGTGTAAATTTATATCTGAATGGTATGTTCATGTAATAATACTAAATTATATTTTACGACTATTTAATATCCCCCTCATGGATCGTCACCTTATCGTGGTGGGGGGGTTTGCGTGCCCCAGTGATCCCAGGAGCTATGTTGTCCGGGGCAATTTGCCTCTGATAGGGTCTCCCAAGACAAACTGGTCCTGGGTGAAGGGCCAGACTAAGAACGATCCAACAGACTCTCATGATAAATTGTATATCAAGGATTCAGTGTACCCCGCCCGGTATGGGGTTACCGGGGCCCCACCCTGGAGCCAGGCCTGGGGGAGGGGCTCGAAGGCTAGCGTCTGGTGGCCGGGTTTCCACCCATGGGACCCGGCCGGGCTCAGCCCGAAGGAGTTACATGGGTCCGCCCTCCAGTAGGTTCACCACCTGCAGGAGGGATCATGGAGGTCCGGTGCTATGTGGATTAGGTGGCAGTCAAAGGCGGAGACCTTGGCGGACTGATCCCAAGCTTTCTAAACTGGCTTTTGGTACGTGGAATGTCACCTCTCTGGCGGGGAAGGAGCCTGAGCTGGTGTACGAGATTGAGCGATATAGTCGGCCTCACCTCAACACACAGCTCCGGTTCTGGAACCAGTCTCCTGGAGAGGGGCTGGAGCTTGGCCTTTTCTGGAGTTGCCCCGGGCGAGAGGCGACGAGCAGGGGTAGGTATTCTTGTATCGCCCCACCTTGCTGCCTCTATATTGGAGTTTTCCCCGGTGGACGAAAGGGTTGCTTCCCTGCGCCTTCGGGTTGGGAAACGGGTCCTGACCATCATTTGTGCCTATGCACCAAATGATGTTTCAGAGTACCCACCCTTTTTGGAGTCTGTGACTGGGGTGCTGGAGGGTGCTCCTCCTGGAGACTCCATTGTCCTACTGGGGGACTTCAATGCGCACGTGGGCAACGACAGTGAAACCTGGAGGGGGGTGATTGGGAGGAACGGCCTGCCCGATCTGAACCCGAGTGGTGTTCAGTTATTGGACTTCTGTGCTAACCACAGTCTGTCCATAACGAACACCATGTTCAAGCATAAGGGTGTCCATATGTGCACCTGGCACCAGGACACCCTAGGCCGCAGGTCGATGATCGATTTTGTTATCGTATCATCAGACCTGCGACCGTATGTCTTGGACACCCGAGTAAAGAGAGGTGCAGAGCTGTCAACTGATCACCACCTGGTGGTGAGTTGGATCCGATGGCAGGGGAGGAAGCCATTCAGACCTGGTAGACCCAAACGTATAGTGAGGGTGTGCTGGGAGCGTCTGGCTGAGGCCCCTGTCCGGGAGGTCTTCAATTCCCACCTCCGGAAGAACTTCAACCACATTCCGAGGGAGTCTGGAGACATGGAGTCTGAATGGGCCATGTTCTCCACCTCTGTTGTTGAAGCGGCGGCTCAGAGCTGCGGCCGCAAGGTGGTCGGTGCATCTCGTGGTGGCAACCCCCGAACCAAGTGGTGGACACCAGTGGTGAGGGGGGCCATTAAGCTGAAGAAGGAGTCCTATCAAGCTTGGTTGGCTTGTGGGACTCCCGAAGCAGCTGAGGTGTACCGGCAGGCCAAGCGGAGTGCAGCTCGGGTGGTTGCTGAAGCAAAAACCCGGGTATGGGAGGAGTTCGGTGAGGCCATGGAACAAGACTTTCAGTCGGCTTCAAAGAGATTCTGGCAAACTGTTCGGCGGCTCAGGAGGGGAAAGCAGCTCCCTGTCCACACTGTGTATGGTGCGGATGGGACACTGTTGACTTCAACTGGGGATATTGTCGGGCGGTGGAAGGAATACTTCGAGGATCTCCTCAATCCCACTGACACGCCTTCCACAGAGGAAGCAGGGTTTGGGGACGAGGGGGATGACTCGCCTATCACAGGGGCTGAGGTCGCCAAGGTGGTTAAAAATCTCCTTGGTGGCCGGGCCCCGGGGGTGGACGAGATTCGCCCCGAGTACCTCAAGGCCCTGGATGTTGTTGGGTTGTCATGGTTGACACGCCTCTGCAACATTGCGTGGAGGTCGGGGGCAGTGCCTTTGGCATGGCAAACCGGGGTGGTGGTTCCTCTCTTCAAAAAAGGGGACCGGAGGGTGTGCTCCAACTTTAGAGGGATCACACTCCTCAGCCTTCCTGGGAAGGTTTATGCCAAGGTACTGGAGAGGAGAGTCCGGCCGTTGGTCGAACCTCGGATTCAGGAGGAGCAATGTGGTTTTCGTCCTGGCCGTGGCACATCGGACCAGCTCTTTACCCTCTCGAGAATTCTTGAGGGTTCGTGGGAGTTTGCCCAACCAGTTTACATGTGTTTTGTGGACTTGGAGAAGGCATTTGACCGCGTCCCTCGTGGATTTTTGTGGGGGGTTCTTCGGGAGTATGGGGTATCGGGCTTGTTGTTACGAGCTATTCGGTCTCTGTACGACCGTTGTGAGAGTTTAGTTCGTATTGCCAACACTCGGTCGGAGTCATTCCCAGTGAGAGTTGGACTCCGCCAGGGCTGCCCTTTGTCACCGGTCCTGTTCATAATTTTTATGGACAGGATTTGTAGGCGCAGCCAGGGAATGGAGGGTGTCATGCTTGGTGACCACAGGATCTCATCTCTGTTGTTTGCAGATGATGTTGTCCTGTTGGCTTCATCCAGCAATGACCTACAGCTCTTGCTGGGACGGTTTGCCGCTGAGTGTGAAGCGGCTGGGATGAGAACCAGCACCTCCAAGTCCGAGTCCATGGTCCTCAGCCGGAAAAAGGTGGATTGTCCTCTCCGGGTTGGGGACAGGCTCCTGCCCCAAGTGGAGGAGTTTAAGTATCTTGGGGTCTTGTTCACGAGTGAGGGGAAAATGGAGCGAGAGATCGACAGACGGATTGGAGCAGCATCTGCAGTAATGCGGACGTTGTACCGGTCTGTTGTGGTGAAGAGGGAGCTTAGTTCTAAGGCAAAGCTGTCGATTTACCAGTCAATCTACGTTCCTACTCTCACCTATGGTCACGAGCTTTGGGTAATGACCGAAAGAACGAGATCGCGGATACAAGCGGCTGAAATGAGCTTTCTCCGTAGGATTGCTGGACTCACCCTCAGAGATAGGGTGAGGAGCTCAGTCATCCGGGAGAGGCTCAGAGTAGAACCGCTGCTCCTCCACATTGAAAGGAGTCAGTTGAGGTGGTATGGGCATCTGATTAGGATGCCTCCTGGACGCCTCCCACTTGAGGTGTTTCAGGCACGTCCCACTGGGAGGAGACCCCGGGGCAGACCCAGGACTCGGTGGAGAGACTATGTCTCCCAGCTGGTCTGGGAACGCCTTGGTATCCCCTCTGAAGAGCTGGAGCAGGTGGCTGGGGAGAGGGAAGTCTGGGCTTCTCTGCTTGAACTGCTGCCTCCGCAACCCGGACCTCCGGAAAAGCGGTAGAAGATGGATGGATGGATGGATGGACTATTTAATATGTTTAGAACTGACACAGAATTACATTTACATAGTTCTAGAACAGACAAAAATAATTTAACCAAGTAAAATAAATTATAAATATTAAAATTCCATCACCAAGTCCATCACCCATTTATTTCAATATACTAATATTCTGCAAACATTGATTTATTGTGTGCATTTGTTAGTGTTACTAGGAATATAAAAAAGTTGCATATTAGTATATTTTAATATTTGAAAGATAATCTAAGAAAGTAAGTAAAACCTAAAAGAGGTTTAATATTTTTATGCAATGACCATGAAGAAATTGTTTACTAATAAAAGCAAAGATATCTTAGGAAAGGCAACCCATCACCACCCATGACAAAAAAACTTACACATGCAATATGTAATTCCTCCTAGTGAAACAAAAAATGATAAATTATATTCAAAATTCTTAGATTGCATTTCAAATTGTGAGAAAATATGTAACTAGAAAAGCACTCGGAGAGCGCAGACCTCCGCCAAGCGCCACAGTTCCCCCATACAGTGTTTGTGTGTACGTTTTCAGATTCCTTGACCATGAAAACATATGACTAGTAATTGGATTCACAATGATGGGATTAGTGGTTCAGTAGTTATTAACGAAAATCGCATTTTGCGTAATGGCGGTTTTCTTGTGGACGGTGATCCGGATCACCACCAAAATCTAATCATCTGTAGGATACCTCATTTCTGACAATCTCTAAAAATTTCATGAAAATCCGTCCATAACTTTTTGAGTTATCTTGCTAACAAACAGACAGACAAACCAACGCCGATGAAAACATAACCTCCTTGGCGGAGGTAATAATAACATTTATCTATTAACAATCGATAATCAGCATTCAAATGCAATTAGTGTTTCAAAACAGGCATGACGTCACAACTTACACATGCTATTTCATAACAAATTCATTACGCGAAAATTCTCAAGTACATTACTTATAACAAGAAAAAAATCTTACCTCGGAATGTGTCTTCCGATCACTAATTGCTGTAATTGGGGCCGATTGTGATGAACTTTGATTGACTGGCATCTGAATTTGACCGTGTCCATCAATCGTTTTGAATGCAGCACGAGCGAGTAATTCGATCTCTTGTAGCCACAATTTTGAGATGTTTCTGTTTTGAACAGTGTTCAACTAAGGCAACACAACCACGAGATCCATAACTCAAGAAATCGTTACAATAAACACACTGGGCTTTCCCTGGTACTTTGCATTTCGCTATGAAGTCGGCCATTTTTTCAACCACAACTTCGGTATTTTTACTGATCTTTACGGTCATTGACAGTTTTTTTTTTTTTCGAGCCATTCCCAACGAAACTTGTTCCTTATCTTTGTCTATTTCTAAAATTCTTGCTTTGTTGTTTTTCGTGAGTTTTAGGTTCACCATTTTCACGAAATCGGGAAAACTCAGTTGATTGAACTGTCGGCCATTTGCATTTCGCTCCGCCTGTTGGATATGACAAAGGAATGACAAAATCGCCGATTAGTTGCTTCAGTAAGTATCAGCCCATCAGTGGCCTTGTTACATTACATTACTGATCTCGCTGGGTAGCGCGTTCTGCGCGGTGGATTTTAGCAGCCAATCGAAAATACGACTCGCCGCTCATAACAGACCCCCCCCCCCCAAAAAAAAAAAGAAAAAAAAAATTCTCCTCGAATTTAGACGATTCACGAGAATGACCCTAGACATGATCAAATCCAAGGAATTCCGCGGATCAGAGGAAGATTCTCATCCCTGGTAGCAACATCTCTTTCTAAGATTTTTGAAATGAAAAGCAGATTAGAGATTGGTCTGTAGTTAGCTAAAACTTCTGGATTGAGTGTTGGCTTTTTAAGTAAGGGTTTAATTACAGCAATTTTAAAAGCCTGCGGTACATGACCGAAGGCTAAAGAAGAATTGATTATTTGAAGAATACGGTTACCAATAAATGGGAAGATATTTTAAATAACCTGGTAGGAATAGGGTCTAAAAGACAAGTTGAAGGCTTGGATGAGGAGATTATTTTATCTAACTCCATCCATCCATCTTCTACCTCTTTTCCGGAGGTCTGGGTCGCGGAGGCAGCAGTTCAAGCAGAGAAGCCCAGACTTCCCTCTCCCCAGCCACCTGCTCCAGCTCTTCGGAGAGGATACCAAGGCGTTCCCAGACCAGCTGGGAGACATAGTCTCTCCACCGAGTCCTGGGTCTGCCCCGGGGTCTCCTCCCAGTGGGACGTGTCCAAAACACCTCAAGTGGGAGGCGTCCAGGAGGCATCCTAATCAGATGCCCATACCACCTCAACTGACTCCTTTCAATGTGGAGCAGCAGCGGCTCTACTCTGAGCCTCTCCCAGATGACTGAGCTCCTCACCTTATCTCTGAGGGTGAGTCCAGCAATTCTACGGAGAAAGCTCATTTCAGCCGCTTGGAGCCGCGATCTTGTTCTTTCGGTCATTACCCAAAAACTCGTGACCATAGGTGAGAGTAGGAACGTAGATGGACTGGTAAATCGGCAGCTTTGCCTAAGAAATCAGCTCCCTCTTCACCACAAGACCGGTACAACGTCCGCATCACTGCAGATGCTGCTCCCATCTGTCTATCTCTCGCTCCATTCCCGCTCCATTCTCCCCTCACTCGTGAATAAGACCCCAAGATACTTAAACTCCTCAACTTGGGGCAGGAGCCTGTCCCCAACCCAGAGAGGATAATCCACCTTTTTCCAGCTTAGGACCATGGACTCAGACTTGGAGGTGCTGATTCTCATCCCAGCTGCTTGACACTCAGCGGCAAACCGTCCCAGCAAGAACTGTAGGTCATTGCTGGATGAAGCCAACAGGACAACATCTTCAAACAACAGAGATGAGATCCTGTGGTCACCAAGCATGACATCGTCCATTCCCTGGCTGCGCCTAGAAATCCTGTCCATAAAAATTATGAACAGGATCGTGACAAAGGGCAGCCCTGGCGCAGTCCAACTCTCTCTTCCCGAGGTGGGAGTTGAAGACCTCCCAGACAGGGGCCTCAGCCAGACGTTCCCAGCACACCCTCACTATACGTTTGGGTCTACCAGGTCTGAATGGCTTCCTCCCCTGCCATCGGATCCAACTCACCACCAGGTGGTGATCAGTTGACAGCTCTGCACCTCTCTTTACCCGAGTGTCCAAGACATACGGTCACAGGTCTGATAGCACGATAACAAAATCGATCATCGACCTGCGACCTAGGGTGTCCTGGTGCCAAGTACACATATGGACACCCTTATGCTTGAACATGGTGTTCGTTATGGACAAACTGTGGTTAGCACAGAAGTCCAATAACTGAACACCACTTGGGTTCAGATCGGGCAGGTCATTCCTCCCAATCACCCCCCTCCAGGTTTCACTGTTGTTGCCCACGTGCGCATTGAAGTCCCCCAGTAGGACAATGGAGTCTCCAAGAGGAGCACCCTCCAGCACCCCAGTCAGAGACTCCAAAAAGGGTGGGTACTCTGAACCATCATTTGGTGCATAGGCACAAATGATGGTCAGGACCCGTTTGCCAACCCGAAGGTGCAGAGGAGCAACCCTTTCGTCCACCGGGAAAAACTCCAATATAGAGGCAGCAAGGTGGGGGGATTTTTTTTTTTTTTTTTTTTTTTTTTTTTTTTTGTTATTTGTACCCGTAGGTAGACATGGTTTGCAGTCTGGTGACAAGCCACCGGCTGCTGGTCGCTGCGTGCGCGAGCGCCCTAAACCTACATGTTTTGGTATGCGGGAGGAAACCGGAGAAATCCCGGAGTAAACCCGCGCAACACGGGGAGAACATGCAAACTCCACACAGCTCACTGTTGGTCGGGGGCTGGGATCGAACCCACGATCTCATGATCCCCGTGGTCCCCCGGCCGAGGGTAAAACTGTGCTGCCACAGTGCTAAACCACTGCGCCACCGTGCAGCCCAATAACATGGGCTGCACGGGGATGCAAGAATACCCACCCCTGCTCGTCGCCTCTCGCCCGTGGAAACTCCAGAAAAGGCCAAGCTCCAGCCCCTCTCCAGGAGACTGGTTCCGGAACGGGAGCTGTCTGTTGAGGTGAGGCCGACTATATCTAGTCAGTATCTCTCAACCTCGTACACCAGCTCAGGCTCCTTCCCCACCAGGGAGGTGTCATTCCATGTACCAAAAGCCAGTTTAGAAAGCTTGGGATCAGTCCGCCAAGGTCTCCACCTTTGACCGTCTCCTAATCTGCATAGTACCGGACTCCCATGATCCCTCCTGCAGGTGGTGAGCCCACTGGAGGGCGGACCCATGTAACTCCTTCAGGCTGAGCCCGGCCGGGTCCCATGGGTGGAAACCTGGCCACCAGACGCTAGCCATCGAGCCCCTCCCCCAGGCCTGGCTTCAGGGTGGGGCCCTGGTAACCCTATACCGGGCGGGGTACACTGAATCCTTGATCAAGAATTTGTCATGAGTCTGTTGGATCGTTGTTAGTCTGGCCCTTCACCTAGGACCAGTTTGTCTTGGGTGACCCTATCAGAGGCATATTGCCCCGGACAACATAGCTCCCGGGATCACTGGGGCACGCAAACCCCCCACCACGATAAGGTGACGATCCATGAGGGGTTTATCTAACTCTAAACGGTCAATTGGAGTAAACTTATCCAAACAGATATCAATTGAAGGAGTTTGTTTTTTTTTTTTTTTTTTGTTACTTATTTGTACCCGTAGGTAGATTTGGTTTGCACTCTGGTGACAAGCCACCGGCTGCCGGTCGCTGCGTGCGCGAGCGCCCTAAACCTACATGTTTTTGGTATGCGGGAGGAAACCGGAGAAATCCCGGAGTAAACCCACGCAACACGGGGAGAACATGCAAACTCCACACAGCTCACTGTTGGTCGGGGGCTGGGATCGAACTCACGATCCCCGCGATCCCCCGGCCGAGGGTAAACTGTGCTGCCGCAGTGCTAAACCACTGCGCCACCGTGCAGCCACAGTAGTTACTGTATTTAAGTAATATCCCGTTCTAGCTTTTCTGAGATTTTTTTTATAAATTAAAAGATGATTTCTCCACGCTAAATAGAATTCATTTAAATTAGTGCAATGCCATTTTTTTTTTCTAGTTGACGAGTCTTCTTTTTTAAGCTACGAGTTTCTGTGTTAAACCAAGGGGTTAGAAATCTCTCTACTTTTTCTTTTTTAAAGGGGCCAACAAGTCTGGAGTCTGATGCAGAGAAGCTGTAACACTATCTACCATGCTATTTATTACGGAAGGAGCAAGCTCTCAATCGCTTATTTCCGTTGTTGACACAAATGACCAACTTCATACAGTGCAAATGAGAGGCTATGATTTATATACCACAAGCAGGTCAAAAAAAAAGGGGTGGTGGTGTTGCTTTATATATCAGGTCCTGCTACCAAAGCCAAGTTGTAGAAAATGTCTTTTGAAATGGAAAACATCATGGAGTGTGTAACTGTGGAATTAATTACAACTACAAAAAACATAATAAGTTGCATTTATAGAGCACCGGGTACCGATATTGACATTTTCAAAGAAAAATTGTCTGAGCTTTTCAGTGCAGTTGGTAATAAGAAGCTGGTATTTATTTGTGGAGACTTCATTATTGACTTATTAAATCCAAATGACCATATCCAAATAAGTGAATTCATAAATTTCATGTTTTGTATGGGTTTCTACCCTTCAATAACATACCCCACTAGAATAACAACACATTCAGCAACGCTTATTGATAACATTTTCACAAATGTCACTGAGGGGAATGTAATTGCTGGTCTTATCAATGATGTGACAGACCATCTGCCAGTTTTTTTCTCTTCACACACTGGTGTAACACATAACGTTGAAATCGATAAGGTTTTTAAACGACTTGTAACAGAAACCGCAATCAACAATCTTTGAAATGATCTAAAAATACAAGACTGGAGCGGTGTTTATGTTGACGACATTGATACAGCATATGGAGAATTTGTCTCTATTTTATCACAACTATATAATAAACACTGCCCTCTAGTGGTAAAGGAAACTAAAGTTAAATACAGAGATAAGCCTTGGATCACCAAGGGCCTGCAAAATGCTTGTAAAAAGAAAAACTTGTTATACAAAATGTTTCTGAAATTAAGAACTGTGGAAGCCGAAAAGAAATACAGGACTTATAAAAATAAACTCATTAGTATTTTAAGATCGAGTAAAAAAACATTACAGTAAATTATTGGAAAATAACAAAACTAATACATGTCATACATATATG
This sequence comes from Pholidichthys leucotaenia, assembly GCA_020510985.1. Lineage (NCBI taxonomy): Eukaryota > Metazoa > Chordata > Actinopteri > Cichliformes > Pholidichthyidae > Pholidichthys > Pholidichthys leucotaenia. The sequence continues at coordinate 113,758,247 of CM035841.1, read as the reverse complement.
GAAGGTCCATCCATCCATCCGTCTTCTACCGCTTAATCCTTTTCGGGTCGCGGGGGGCTGGAGCCTATCCCAGCATCTTTGGGCGAGAGGCAGGGTACACCCAGGACAGATCGCCAGTCCATCGCAGGGCCAACACAGAGAGACAGACAACCATTCACTCTCACAGTCATACCTAAGGACAATTTAGAATCCCCAGTTTTGATGCCAATTAACCTAACTTGCATGCTTTTGGCATGTGGGAGGAAACCGGAGTACCCGGAGTAAACCCACACAGACACGGGGAGAACATGCAAACTCCACACAGAAGCGTCACCGATGGTCTGGGGGTGGTATCGAACCCACGATGGTCAAGGGTGGAATCGATCCCATGACCTTCTTGCTGTGCTGCCACTGTGCTAACCACTGCGCCACCGTGCTGAAGGTGTTAAATAATATAACAAAGAGGAAAACTTAATTCCAACCACATCTCTTATTTAAATTCAGATAATGGAGTAATCAATGAAAATAGCTTGATCTCCAACACGTTTAATGAATATTTTAATATAGGAAAAATGATCGCCAACTCCACTGTATCATCAGCAAATACAAGTGGTGCTGACAATGTCGTCAACATAACCGCTTCCTCAATGTTTATGAAAGAAACAGATGAAAAAGAAATTCTTGACATTGTTAATAAATTCAAAGACAAAAAAATCAACTGATTGCAATGATTTCAGTATGTTCTTGGTTAAATGTATTATTGATTGTATTGTTAAACACTTCACTTTCATATGCAACATGTCACTTACTGCTGGTAAATTGCCAAAGAAAATGAAAATATCAAGCCATTCCTTTGTATAAGACTGGTGACAAACGCTCATTGTCAAACTACAGATCCATCTCCTTGTTACCTCAGTTCTCCAAAATACTGGAAAAAATATTTGAGACTAAAGGATTTCACTTATAAGCACAATATACTCGTGTGAACAACAGTATGGATTCAGGAAGAACCGGACCACCTCACTGGCACTCATGGACTTTGTTGAACAGATTACGGATGCAACAGATAGAAGAGAATACATAGTTGAAATATTTCTGGACTTACAAAAGGCATTTGATACAGTTGACCATAAATTACTCCTGGATGGTGCTGCTTTTTCTCCTTGGTCCTGGATTTTTTCACATGCCGGTTCTGTTGCGAGGATGTATTCTTCATGGGGGATTCTGGCTGGTGTGATGGCAAAGTTCAGTCCTCTGTTAAGCACTGTTTTTTCCGTGTCCGTGAGTGTGCGTTGATAGGTTTTTGACCCACTTATCGTTCTTTTCCGTGTGTGTTTGTCTTCGTCCGTTCTTTCTTTCTGTGAATTTTTTTAGTTTTTTCAATTGGCGGTTTTTCGTTGTAATGAATTCTTGTTTGTGTGCGTGTTTCAATTGTGCTTTTATCTGCTCCTGCGTTTTCTGGTCGGTCGGGTAGCGTTGCTTGAACATGTCCGTTTCCTCCTTGATTTGGTTGTTGAGTTTGACTCAGACTCTGAGGATGGCGAATTCATTTTCGCCCACCTTTTCCTTCGGACCCTGCCGCCAGCAGTGAGAGTGGCCCTGGCAGAGTCGCCCCGATTGGCCAGGCGAGACTACCATGGGTTGAGCAAAGAGGCGCAGCGGTTGGTCGACGCCCACAAGCGGAATGCGGTTTCGGCCGCGGCGGCTAGCCCGGGAACGGCGTCCGGAGACGGCGCGGGTCCAGTGGCCGCGGCGCCAGACGCACCAACGACGGCGGCGACGGGAGCCAGACGACGCGGAGCGGAGGACGGCCCGTGTTTCTACCACCGTCGTTTTGCAGAGAGAGCACACAGGTGCGTCCCACCATGCAACTTTAAGCGCCAGGGAAACGCCAAGACCGAGGGCCGGTAGCAGCTGCGACCCTCGGCAACGAGAACAGGCTGCTTTACCTGACGGATGCACGCTCGGGGAAACAGTTCCTCGTGGACACGGGCTCTCAGCTGAGTTTCGTCACACCCACCTACGTGGAACGGCTGATGCCTTCTAAAGCTCCCTGGGTGTCAGTGTCAGCAGCGAACGGCTCCACGATTAAAACGTTCGGTGAGAGGACCATGCTTCTGTCCTTACAGGGCCGTTCATTTGAGTGGACATTTATTGTAGCAGCAGTCAGTTTCAACATGTTAGGGGCTGATTTTTTTGTGCTCACATGGTTTATTGGTTGACCTTGCTAATAGACGTCTGATTAATGCACTGTCCTTTCATTCTATTCCCTGCACAGCTCGGGTGGCCCCGCCGACTGCACATGCCAGCGTCTCAGCTGTGGGTGGTAAGTTTCACACATTGCTTGCTCAGTTCCCAGCACTCACAGTCCCCACGTTTTCGGCAACGGTGGCTAAACATGGGGTGGAGCATTTCATAACCACCACCGGCCCTCCCGTTTTTGCAAAAGTTCGGCGCTTGGACCCAGCTAAACTGGCCATCGCGCGCGAGGAGTTCACTAATCTGGAAAAACTGGGCATTGTTAGACGCTCCAAGAGCTCTTGGGCTTCGCCATTACACATGGTCCCAATGGCTGACGGCTCGTGGCGACCTTGCGGCGATTTCCGCAGGTTGAACAACGTTTCAGCTCATGACCACTACCCGATTCCGCACATTCAGGATTTTTCTGTTCATTTGGCGGGGGCGCGCATTTTTTCTAAAATAGACTTGGTGCGCGGTTACCACCAGGTTCCAGTGCGCACGCAAGATGTACCCAAAACAGCGGTCATAACTCCTTTCGGCCTTTTTGAGTTTTTGCGCATGCCTTTTGGCCTCAAGGGAGCCGCGCAGACTTTCCAACGCATGATGGATGCAGTTTTACGCGACCTTCCTTTCGTGTTCGTTTATTTGGACGATATTTTGGTAGCCAGCGCGTCCGAGGGCGAGCACGAAAAACACCTCACAGCAGTTTTTCGGAGGCTGGCAGAGCACGGGTTAATAGTTAACCCAGCGAAGTGCCAGTTTGGGGTGGCGCAGATTGATTTTTTGGGACATCGCGTTTCGGCAGAAGGAGCGGTTCCTCTTCCAAATAAAGTGCGTGCCATAATGGATTTTCCGCAACCTCAAACGGTCAAGGCGCTTCAGGAGTTTCTAGGGATGGTTAATTTTTACAACCGGTTCCTCCCAAGCGCAGCACGGCTCATGCAGCCATTGTACACCGCGTTAAAAAAACAAAAGCCCGCAAATAAAGTTGAATGGTCTCCGGAGCGGGAGCGCGCTTTTGCCCAGGTCAAATCAGCCCTGGCAAACACAGTTTTGTTAGCGCACCCAGTTCCAACGGCCCGCATGGCGCTCACCACTGACGCTTCCGATGTAGCAGTGGGGGCGGTAGTTGAACAGTTTGTGGCAGGTACCTGGCAACCCCTCGCGTTTTTCAGCAGGACTTTGCGCGATAGTGAGCGTAAATACAGTGCGTTTGACAGGGAGCTTTTGGCCCTACACTTGGCCATCCGTCATTTTCAGTTCTGGTTAGAGGGGCGACGTTTCACCGCGTTTGTGGATCATAAACCGCTAACGTTTGCGATGGCCAAAATTTCAGAACCCTGGTCAGGCCGACAACAAAGGCAACTAGCCGCAATATCGGAGTTCACTACTGATATTCAGCATGTCGCGGGTAAACACAATGTTGTGGCAGACTGCCTCTCGCGCGCGGTAGCACCACCAAGCCCCATAGGGGCAGACTCTGTAGCCGTGGCCGCGGGCCCGGGCAGCAACGCGGGAGCGCGCGCAGCCCCGGTCTGTGTTGGGTTAGATTATGCAGCCATGGCTGCGGAGCAGGTTAACGACGCGGACGTGCGCGCGCTCCAGTCTGGACCAACAGGGTTAAGGCTGGAGCACAGGGAGCAACAAAGTGGTATGCCCCCACTAATCTGCGATGTCTCCACGGGACGGCCCCGCCCCGTGGAGGCGTCGCCGCGTTTTTGACTCGGTCCATTCTCTCGCGCACCCGAGGGTGCGCGCATCGATTAAGTTGGTGGGGGAGAAATTTGTTTGGCCCGGGTTGCGCAAACAGGTCAAGGAATGGGCGGCAGCCTGCGTAGCGTGTCAGCGAGCCAAAATACACAGACACACTAAGGGCCTGTTGGAACCTTTTCACATCCCCGCTAAGCGTTTTGATCACGTGCATGTTGACTTGGTGGGCCCGCTCCCATTATCACATGGGCACACACATCTTTTGACGATGGTGGATCGCACCACTCGTTGGCCAGAGGCGATTCCTCTTGACATCAACCACAGCGGAAGAAGTTGCGCGAGCATTTTTAGCAGCGTGGGTTGCGCGTTTCGGTGTACCGTCGGACATAACGTCCGACAGGGGTCCCCAATTTATTTCCGAACTATGGTCATCGATGGTCCGCAGCTTCGGGGTGAAGATTCATCGCACTACCGCGTATAACCCCCAGGCTAATGGTTTATGCGAACGCTTTCACAGGTCATTGAAAGCAGCCCTCAGAGCGTCGCTGACGGATACAAATTGGGTGGACAAACTTCCATGGGTTTTATTGGGGTTGCGTTCTGCACCTAAGGAGGATTTGCATGCTTCCCCGGCTGAATTAGTTTTTGCACGACCTCTCCGTTTGCCGGGGGAATTTCTCCCCGATAATCCCGCACCAAATGGCCCCCCTGCTCAGCCGTGGCAGAGCGACTCGGGAGCAAACACGCTCCCTGGCCCGGTCCATCACAGTTTACCACACGTTTTTGTGCCAAAGGCTTTAAAAAATGCAGAGTTTGTTTTTGTTAAACATGATGCTCAGCGTCCAAGTTTGCGGCCGTTTTATGACGGACCGTTCCGAGTGCTGGAGACCGGGCAGAAGCATTTTCTGCTAGATTTAGGGGGCAGAAGGGAGTTGATTTGCATAAACAGGCTCAAACCCGCCTTTGTTTTGGCTGATGAGTAAGTGCAGCTCGTGAGGCCCCCCCGCCGTGGCAGGCCGCCGAGAGGACATTCTCCAAAATCTTCACAGAAAGGTGCTAACAGCTTTAATCCACAGGTGCAGAGAGATGTTGCAGGTGCAGCCAAGCCAGGTTGCAGCAGATTCGGCAGAAAGTTAAAACCTAGGCAGTTGGTGGATTGATTAGCGATATATGGAGTGTTTTGTGTTTTTCTTTTTTTTTTTTTTTTTATGCCATGCAGGTTTTGCCCTTACTAGACGTTTGGGGGGGGGGGGGGTAGTGTGGGCGACACACATTGTGGGCTCACGTTTCCACAGAGACAGGACTGCATGTGTATTGAGGGTGTCACGTCTGCAAGGACAAAGGACTCGAATCTGCAGAAGATAACAAGGAGGTGTGAGATTTCTCTTTGTCCCACAGAAGATGCCCCGGAGAGATTTCCGGTTCATCAGGAAATGAGAGACAATGGTGAAGATTCAAAGGGATGCTTTGTGACTGTATGTTTACTGAAAACACCATGTGACTTGAATTCTGATGCTGGAAACATATAAAAGGGTGATGAGATATGATTGTTTCTCTTTCCTGCTTTGAGAATGCTAGAAGCTGTGTTCTGTCAATAAAGCTGGTTTACGACTAAACTCAGCCTCATCATTTGAGCACATCTTCTACAATACGTTCTTTTATGAGGTCTTTCCGTGCTTTGTTGATTTTTTTCTGCGTTTTTGGTCTGGATTGGATTTCTTATATTGAGGCTTATAGGTGTGACATCCTCATCTCTGCAACGGAGGTTGAATCGTAGGTGGTGTCTGAAGCGTGCTCGTGTTTTCTCCAATTTCTCCAGCCGGCGGAAGTCTTTAATGCAAACTTGTCCATAACTTCCACGTAATACGTCAAATAGGTTCATTTTGTCGTCTTTTAATTATTTATCTTTTCTTCATATGAAAGACAAAAATAAAATAGAAAGATGTCCTTACCTTCTTTACATGTTTCAACTGCACTGCAGCCTTCATCAGAAGATCAGAAAGCGGGGAAAAGACACCATGAACCGAGATGAGGGGGCCTTTATGCTTTCCCACACCTGGGACCACATTCTCCAGAGACCATCTGACGGCGGGAGGCGGGGCCGGCTCGGTGGATCTGACAGATCTGCTGAGCTGGCCCCGCCTACAAAAATCAGCTGATAAATGTCACCTGGCAGCAATCAGCTGACTCTTCTGATGAAGGCTGCAGTGCAGTTGAAACATGTAAAGAAGGTAAAGACATCTTTCTATTTTATTTTTGTCTTTCATATGAAGAAAAGATAAATAATTAAAAGAAGACAAAATGAACCTATTTGACATATCCATTGGAGTTTGTGTTTCCAACCCCTTCTCTCCCCAGCGTGCCACTCCATAGATGATGGTTTCGTCCCACTCTGGCATTAAAGTCTCCAAGCAGGATTAACTTATCCTCCTTTGGGACTTCAGATAGTATTTTGTCCAGGTCAGCATAGAAGGCCTCCTTTACTTCATCCTGTGCATCAAGCGTTGGAGCGTAGGCACTAATCACGGTGGCCATTTGACTGCAGGCAAGCATCAGACGAATGGTCATTAGGCGCTCGTTGATGCCCACAGGGAGTTCATGGAGGTGGTTGATGAGGCAGTTCTTAATAGCAAATCCCACACCATGGATTCGTGGCTCATTTGCAGGCTTTCCCTTCCAAAAGAAAGTATACCCGCCTTTTTCCTCCTTCAACTGCCCTTCATCAGCCAGTCGGGTCTCGGAGAGTGCTGCGATGTCGATCCGGAACTTCCTTAGCTCTCTGGAGATGATGGCAGTTCTCCTTTCAGGTCGATCACTGGCTTGGTTGTCCATAAGGGTTCGCACATTCCAGGCTCCAATATGTAGTTTTGTATGTTTCTGACCACGTGGTGGTGATCCCTCTGGATGTGGTATTCCAGACAGGATTTTGTGAGGCAGGCTATGTTTGGGGTACCTTTTCTAACCCCCTCCCCTACTGGGGTGAGCAGAGTGGATCCTGAATAGGGCTGCTCAGTCATGAGTGCAGCTGTCGAGAAGCTCTTTCTGCCTCAGTCCAAGAGCTTAACGACTTTATCACGCACCCATCGCCTGTGTGCCAGGTCGTGGCTAAGAACTCCCAGACTTCACTGTCCTGTCCCCGTTACCACTTCCTGATCGCCACAGGACTTTATCTTGTCCAAGATGTAAAGTGGATGGGCTCCCTTTGGGAGGACGCCTGCGCGTGACGTCTTTTATCGTGGGGAGACTGATGCGCCTGCAGCCACCACACGGTCCTTGGCAGAGAGGGGCCTGAATCCAGTGGCATGGAATCCAAAACAACTGGAGACCACTCTCTGTTGCAGCCTTCATCCGCCTTCAGTGCCGTTGTGACTCATGGTGTCATCCTCCGCCACTCCCACCGTTGAGGTCTTTCTTTCTTTCTTTGGATCGCTCTTGGTCTGGGACCTCCCCCTCGACCTTACCGCCATGGGTGACCCTACCAGGAGCCAAAAGGCCCCCGACGGCATCGCTCTCGGGATCATTGGAACACAAGGTTCTCCACCGCGACAAGGTGGCGATCCATGGAGAACTTGCAAATAACACACAGCTGTCAGATACGGACTGGAAAATGCAACAGAAATGTAGAACCAAGTGTTATCCAGCTGAGGTCAAAATTTTGTAACAATACCACAAAAAATGAATACATTAGTTATTTTCTCAGGTTGTTCCCAGGCGTTTTTGAACTGTGCCAAATTGTGCCAAATGGCACAGTTTGGAAAAACGTCTAACTTTTGAATGATTTAACATAGAAGCTTGATCTTTGGCTCTAATGAAAGGTGACACTCAGGGCTGTGTGTGTGTGGGGGGGGGAGGGGTTGTTTATTCATTCATGAATGAATGAACAAACAAGCCCCCCACACACAAAGAAGCATGCCACGTAAAAAATGTGGCCTTTTTTTTTTTTTTTTTTTACAAGAAAAAATGACCTACAGTGCAATAAAAATTATACTAAAATATCTGCAATGTAGAGGATAACAACGCCCCCCCGCCCCCCCCGCTACAGAGGAGCGTCTGTCATGTGGCGATGACACACAGTTGTAATTTTCCGATCGGTCATTTTGATTACTATTTTCAGTGATAAAGAATAATTTAGCTTATAACACTTACCTGTCCACAACAGCAGTGTCGCTGGCGAACATCTGTTCCTCATTGTCAGATGAACATGACGCTGGTCCGCTTGTTACGACTCGTGGTTCTGGTCATGCGACCCGGTCCAACCATGATTCCATTATTGTGGTTTTGCACTTCCATGATTGCGGTTTTGGCGAACGATTTTTCAAAACAAATAAGAACAGTAGTAAGAAAAAAAAAAAAGACTGGCGAACGCTACCGTTACACACAGCAGCTTACACAAAACAGATTTTACGCACGGGACGCACGCTTTCAATCGTCGAACTTCTCTGCTTCAATTGGCTCGCTGTATTCGCAGCCATTGGTAGGCGAGTCCTTCTTGCTAGATTTTCAGTCATTGGTTCTTCAAGGTTTCGGAAACCCAATTCAAGGCTCTTATTAGTCGAATGAGAGGTCAATCAAATCTAAACCAATCAAAGCACTCCTTTGGCTTTCTGTTCGCGGCTGTGTCTGTAGTGGAAGAACAGAAATGCAGCTTTTTTTTTTTTTTTTTTTCCCAGTGCGCACTAGTGTGCGTCCTAGTGCGTCCCGCCCGCGGTATCCCGGAGTGCAAGAGGTTAATGTCTTTATACTTGTTTTTAATGCCTTTATAGTTGTATTTGTGATTGTGTGTTTTATTTTATTGTGAAGCACTTTGTGATTCTTTCTGTGAAGTGCTCTATAAATAAATTTTACTTAACAGACTTATGAATCATGTGTTGAGACATGTTATATTCCATTTAACCCTAGCCTGTGGAGAGTGTAAATAACGAGACTGATTCATGTAGCAGACGACTTTATTCACTCTCTCATCAGTCATACACAGAAAAAGCATGTCTCAATACACCATGGGTTCTCCTTTTATACCAGACATTTCACATCACAATACATTCATCCTTTCTCCCCCCAATTCCTTCTTCCTGCTATCTCACCATGATCTCCCTAGCTATTGTTCTCCTCTGTTTACCCTCTGCATCCAGTCTGAGATGATTAACCCAGTCTCTACACTGCCCCCCCCCCCACCAGAATCTCAGACAGAGTTTCAGTCCTCACGTTCTTTTGGCTTCAGTCTCCTCCCATATCTGCTGTAACAGGGGTTTACCGCCTCCGCAGCGCTGCTGTGCCGGCGGGGGGCTCCTGGGGGTGTATCTGTCTGCGGGTGGGCCATGGCGAGGGGGGAGGAAACTTCGACTTGCCCGTGTGGTTGCTCTGATGAATCATTTACCTGGGGAGTTCCCAGTGGGGGTCTTCCACGCCGAGGGGCCTGAGCCATCAGCACTTGTTCGTCCGCCACCAGAAAGGCGGGCTTAAGTCTGTCTATGCATATTTTCTCCCGACAACCCCCCAAGTCTAACAAAAAATGTTTGTCCCCTGTTTCCAGCACTCTGAATGGGCCATTGTAGGGTGGGCGCAATAGAGGGTGGTGGGCATTGTGCCTGACAAACACGAACGCCGCGTTCTTCAAAGTTTTCGGCACAAAAGCGCGTGGAAAACAGTGGTGGGCCAGGCCCGGCAGCGTGCCTGTGTCTGCACTATGCTGCAAACGCTGAGACGGGCAGCTGTCCGGCGCGGGATTATCTGGCAAAAATTCCCCGGGCAGCTGCAGTGGCTGAGGAAAAAACAAGCTCTGCCGGGGAAGCCTCCAAATCCTCTTCTGGTGCGGAACGCAACCCCAATAAAACCCACGGCAACCGGTCTACCCAATTTGCATCCGTCAGCTAAGCCCTGAGCGCTGCTTTCAGTGACCTATGAAAACGCTCGCATAACCCATTGGCCTGTGGGTTGTACGCGGTTGTGCGATGAATTGCAACACCCAGGCTGCGTGCCATCGCGGACCAGAGGTCGTAAACAAACTGAGGGCCCCTATCGGACGTGATGTCCGACGGGATTCCAAAACGCGCCACCCATGTCGCCAAAAAAGCGCCGCCACGTCTGCGGACATGGTTGCTGCCAGTGGGACTGCTTCTGGCCAGCGTGTGGTGCGGTCCACCACTGTCAGAAGGTGCGTGCACCCCTGCGATGGCGGGAGGGGGCCCACGAGGTCCACGTGAACATGGTCGAACCTCTTAGCCGGTATACGAAACGGCTCCAAAGGAGCCTTCCTGTGTCTGTGTACTTTGGCTCGTTGGCACGCTACGCAGGGTGCAGCCCACTCTTTCACTTGTTTGCGCAGGCCTGGCCACACGAACTTTGCTCCCACCATTTTGATTGAAGCGCGCACTCCTGGGTGCGCCAGAACGTGAACTGACTCAAACACGCGGCAGCGCCACGCGACTGGGACCACCGGGCACGGGCGTCCTGTGGAGACGTCGCAGATTAGGGGGGGCTTTCCATCTTGCAGTACTCTGCTCTTCAGCTTTAACCCTGTTGGTCCAGACTGGAGCGTGCACACATCCGTATCGCTAATCTGCTCTGCGGCCATGGCTGTATAATCTATCCCCACGCAGACCGGGGCCACCACTGCGTGCGAGAGGCAGTCCGCCACCACATTCCCTTTAACAGACACATGCTGAATATTGGTCGTAAACTCCGAGATCGCAGCCAGCTGTCTCTGCTGCTGGCCCGACCATGGTTCCCAAACCTTGGCCATCGCGAACGTCAGCGGCTTGTGGTCCACGAACACGGTGAAGCTGCGCCCTTCCAGCCAGTACTGGAAGTGGCATATGGCCAGGTGGAGAGCCAGCAACTCTCTGTCGAACGCGCTGTATTTACGGTCACTGTTGCACAAAGCCCTGCTGAAAACAGCGAGCGGCTGCCAAGAACCGGCGACACGTTGCTCCACGACGGCCCCATGGCCACATCCGAGGCGTCGGTAGTGAGTGCTATCCGGGCCGCCGGGTCTGGGTGCGCTAACAGTGCGGCGTTTGCCAGGGCTGTTTTGACCTCAGAGAACGCCTGCTCTCGCTCCGGAGTCCATTCATCTCTGTCCGCAGGTTTCCATCTCTTGAGCGCGGCGTACAATGACTGCATGAGTTGAGCTGCACTGGGGAGGAACCGGTTATAAAAGTTAACCATCCCCAAAAATTCTTGCAGTGCCTTGACCGTTTGAGGACGGGGAAAATTTGCCAGGGTGCGCACTTTGTCGGGCAAGGGTATCACCCCCTCCGATGAGACGTGGTGCCCCAAAAAATCAATCCCTGTCACGCCAAACTGGCATTTTGCCGGGTTGATTATTAACCCGTGCTCCTCCAACCTCCGGAAAACCGTCCTGAGGTGGGTTACGTGTTCGTCCTTGGATGCACTGGCCACCAGGATATCATCCAGGTAGACAAACACAAACGGGAGATTGTGCAACACCCCATCCATCATGCGTTGGAATTTCTGTGCTGCTCCTTTTAATCCGAAGGGCATGCGTAAAAACTCAAACAAGCCAAACGGAGTTATTACCGCTGTTTTGGGTATGTCCGCCGCGCGCACTGGGACCTGGTGGTAACCGCGGACCAGGTCTATTTTAGAAAAAATGCGTGTTCCGGCGAGGTGAACAGAAAAATCCTGAATATGGGGAATCGGGTAGCGGTCGTGCGCTGTGGCGTTATTCAATCTGTGGAAATCACCGCACGGTCGCCACAATCCCTCGGCCTTAGGGACCATGTGTAGCGGGGATGCCCATGGGCTGTTCGATCGCCTGATGATGCCCAACCTTTCCAGGTTGGCAAACTCCTCGCGCGCTATGGCCAGTTCAGCTGCGTCCAAGCGCCTAGGCCGTGCGAAAACGGGCGGCCCAGTGGTGGTGATAGTGTTCCACCCCGTGTTTAGCGATGGCCGCCGAAAACGTCGGGACCATGAGTGCTGGAAACTGAGTGAGAATTGTGTGGAACTTACTGCCTGGAGCTGTGACGCTGGCTTGTGTTATTGGCATCCTCTGTGGCGCGGTTTGAACGATATGCAAACTGGAGCGGGTCATGTGATGCAGGGAGGCAGGCTGTGATGTGTGGTTTGACAAGCCGTTCAAAACACTTCATCACAATTGGTGTCAGTGCAACAGGACGATAGTCATTCAGACAGGACACAACTGGTTTCTTTGCCACCAGTACTATGGTGGAGGTCTTAAAGCATCTGGGAACGATGGCCTGACTCAGGGAGATGTTATAAATGCCAGTCAGGACATCCGCCAACTCGCTCGCGCAGTCTCTGAGCACACATCCCGGGATGTTGTCCGGACCTGCAGCTTTACGTGGGTTGACCCTGGTTAGGGTCCTCCGTGTGTCCGCTGTGTTGATGGTGATAGCTGGCCCAACCGATGGTGGAGATGGGCCAGCCCTCCCTCTGATTGTCGGGCTTGATGCTTTAAAATGTGCAAAGAAGTTATTGAGCCTGTCTGGAAACGAAGTGTAGTCATCATCGACCCCCTGCCTAGACTTATAGTCCGTCAGCACCCGAACTCCCTGCCACATCCGCTTGGTGTTCCTAGTGTCACAGAGGTGTCCCTGGATTTTCTCCGCATAGGCGCGCTTCACCGTCTTAATTCCCTTTGAGAGCGCAGACCTGGCTGAGCGGAGGGCGATCCTGTCCTTTGCTCTGAATGCTGCATCTCTGGCTGTGAGCAGTGAGCGCACCTCTGCAGTCATCCAGGGCTTATGGTTACCCCGTGCAGTGATAGTCTTCACTATAATGACATCCTCTATGCACTTCGCGATGTAGCTGGTGACCGTTTCAGCATACTCCTCCACATCGGTCTTGTCTTCCTGGGAGGCTGCTATTTTGAAGACCTCCCAGTCTGTGTGCAGAAAACAGTCTTTAAGTGCTGAGGTTGCACTCGCTGGCCGAATCCTGATTTGTTTCACTACTGGCCTGCTGCTCTTCAGTAAAGGTTTGTAGGCAGGCACCAGCATCACGGATATGTGGTCAGAAAGGCCGAGGTGGGGGTGAGGTGTTGCCTTATAAGCATCTGTGTTTGTGTACACCAAGTCCAACATATTCTCTCCTCTGGTCTTAAAGTCTACACATTGTTTAAACTTGGGGAGCACAGTCTTTAAACTGGTGTGGTTAAAATCCCCCGCAACCACCACAAAACTGTCCGGGTGTGAAGTTTGAATTTCACTAATGGCATCGTGCAGCTCTCTGAGTGCCTCTTTAGCACTAGCTTTAGCATTAGCACTAGGCGCTATGTAAACAGCAGCTACAAACACATTGGTGAATTCCCTCGGCAGATAAAATGGCCAACGATTTACAATAAGGAACTCCGCCAACAGAGAGCAGTGTTTAGATACTAACGTGGCGTTAACGCACCAGTTCTTGTTAACATAGATGCATAGCCCCCCCCCCCCCCCCGGCTCTTACCGGAGCTCGCAGCTTCTCTGTCCGCCCGGAACGATTTCGTACCTTCCAGTTGAATGGCCGCATCAGGGATGTTGTCGTGGAGTCATGTCTCCATGAACGCAAGCACACAGCAGTCCCTTCACTCTCTCCAGGTTTCTCTCAGCAGACGCAGCTCGTCCAGCTTGTTGTCGAGGGAGCGGACATTAGGGAGAAGGAGCGACGGTACTGCTGGTCTGGAGGGGTTAGCCTTTAGCCTAGCATGAATCCCGGCCCTTTTTCTTCGCTTTTGCTTGCGTTCGCTCCCCTTACGCCTCCTCCTTTCCCGGTTCGCTTCCAGCGGAGACTCTGACAGAATTCTATGCTGGCGTAGAATGTCCAAGTCACAACCGAGCACCGTGATTCTTGCAGCATGCAGTACCTTGATGTTTAATAAGGTCTCACGGTTGTAAGTTTTACAGAATGTACGTCTGGGATGATCAAAACACTCAAAACTCTCACACTCACTGATGCCAAGAGGGGCCGCTGCGTCCATGCGCGCTGCCATCAGGAAGATGCCGTTTATAGGATGTTTAAGTAGTTGGATTCCATAATATACAATTGGATTTCATAATATGCTCCAGTACAGTTGTCTACCAGCCCTTTTTTTCTAAAACTATTGAGTAAATTGGTTATGTGCTACAGACACGTAACCTGATGTACATCAGCATTTGGTTAGAAGAGAAGATGTGCATGTAATTATGGACTCTTTTCATAACCGACAAACCACAGTTATGATGCAAACACTACTGGTTTATTACAGCAGTGCAAGTATGTACATAAGTTAAAAAAACAAAACAAAAAACCAAACACTGTGGGTGGGGTGACAGGGTTACACACGCCGGCCACTCAGCACGTCCACAAGCCTGCCAAATTCAGCCAGGAAAGCTTGGTTGAAGGCGGCAGTTTGTGCAATCTCCTCCCTTCGGAAGGCGGCTTCTCGCTCCATCGCCTCACACGCTTCATTGTCAAGCCGGTTGACGGTCTGTTTGTGCTGCAGGTGCTGTTCGAGCTGCCATTCATGGAGCCGCACCTCATCACCATGCATCTGGGCAAAGACAGTTGCAAGGTTGGTTGTGGGGTGGCTCCTTTTCCTCTTGGCTAGATGAAAGACAGAAATGGATGGTGGTTTGTTAAAGCACATTCAAAACATACAGTGGGGTAAAAAAGTATTTAGTCAGCCACCAATTGTGCAAGTTCTCCCACTTAAAAGATGAGAGAGGTCTCCAATTTTCATCATTGGTATACCTCAACTATGAGAGACAAAATGAGAAAGAAAAAAATCCAGAAAATCACATTGAAGGATTTTTAATGAATTAATTGGTAAATTCCTCGGTAAAATAAGTATTTGGTCAATAACAAAAGTTCATCTCAATACTTTGTTATATACCTTTTGTTGGCAATGACAGAGGTCAAACGTTTTCTGTAAGTTTACACAAGGTTTTCACACAATGTTGCTGGTATTTTGGCCCATTCCTCCATGCAGATCTCCTCTAGAGCAGTGATGTTTTGGGGCTGTCGCTGGGCAACACAGACTTTCAACTCTCTCCAAAGATTTTCTTTGGGGTTGAGATCTGGAGACTGGCTAGGCCACTCCAGGACCTTGAAATGCTTCTTGCGAAGCCACTCCTTTGTTGCCCGGGCAGTGTGTTTGGGATCATTGTCATGTTAAAAGACCCAGCCACTTTTCATCTTCAGTGCCCTTGCTGGTGGAAGGAGGTTTTCACTCAAAATCTCACGATACATGGCCCCATTCATTCTTTCCTTTACACGGATCAGTCGTCCTGGTCCCTTTGCAGAAAAACAGCCCCAAAGTATGTTGTTTCCACTCCCATGCTTCACAGTAGGTATGGTGTTCTTTCTCCTCCAAACACGACAAATTGAGTTTTTACCAAAAAATTCTATTTTGGTTTCATCTGACCATATGACATTCTCCCAATCCTCTTCTGGATCATCCAAATGCTCTCTAGCAAACTTCAGACGGGCCTGGACATGTACTGACTTAAGCAGGGGGACACGTCTGGCACTGCAGGATTTGAGTCCCTGGCGGCGTAGTGTTTCTGATGTAGCCTTTGTTACTTTGGTCCCAGACACAAGTAATTGGAAACTCTTGTGCCTGTCTGATCTCTCTATCGAAGATGTCGAAGATTTACACATCTTCGTAGCAATGGTCATCGGGATCGTTCTGATTGGATCTGGGATTGTCCTGGTGTACCGTAAATTGATGAAGATGGACGTAGCCTATCAAAATGCTGGCCAGGCGAGGCTTAACCATCAAATTGAACAAATGGGGACGACTCTGACAGCGGCTAATGGAGAACTGTCTAGGAAAATGGATTACATCATGTTCACACTGAGAGCCGTCCATGAAGAATTCGACGTCCAGCACTGAAGGATTAAAGTACTGAATCTGTAAGAGAATATAAAGTCTTTTTCTCTGGGATCAGTACTATTCGACTAATCTGACCTGCCCTCACACAAGTCCTCCAGATTATCTGCAGTTTTTTGTTTCCAAAACAATTGAGCTGCATTGACTCTATGGACAGCCAGCTGCCTGGCTCAAGGACAAATGCCAGCCGCTAGACAAAACATCTCCTGCCGAAGAGACTTTGTTGTTCTTAACTGATACAAACACTTCCACTCAACACTACACCCACACTGACTCAAACTGATGAGAAGATCATTCACTC
This sequence comes from Pholidichthys leucotaenia, assembly GCA_020510985.1. Lineage (NCBI taxonomy): Eukaryota > Metazoa > Chordata > Actinopteri > Cichliformes > Pholidichthyidae > Pholidichthys > Pholidichthys leucotaenia. The sequence continues at coordinate 113,742,183 of CM035841.1, read as the reverse complement.
ACTGCTCCCTTTGTGTCTTTGTGTACATTCTTGTCTGCTAATTGTGCATTGAGGGCTTTTTTTCTTGTAATCATAATTTTGATCATATATGACCGGTATTCTGACAATCAATGGTTTTTTGCTCTTTCCTATTGTGTTATCCTTTTCTTCCCTATGCATCCTGTACCCATCTGATGACAGGCGCGTTTCGACGCTGCCGCGTCACCGGAAATGCAGGTCGTTTTCTGTGTCAAGTCAAATCCCTCGTATGTTATCAGTTGTTTACTGTTAATGTACTTGGCAATAAATCCTTTTCTGAGTTCTGAGCTCTCTGCAGGTCATTCACTAGGTCCCCCCATGTGGTTCTGGGATTTTTGTTCACCGTTCTCGTGATAATTTTGACCCCACGGGGTGAGATCTTGCGTGGAACCCCAGATGGAGGGAGATTATCAGTGGTCTTGTATGTCTTCCATTTTCTAATAATTGCTCCCACAGTTGATTTCTTCACACCAAGCTGCTTACCTATTGCAGATTCAGTCTTCCCAGCCTGGTGCAGGTCTTCAGTTTTATTTCTGGTGTCCTTTGACAGCTCTTTGGTCTTGGCCATAGTGGAGTTTGGAGTCTGACTGTTTGAGGTTGTGGACAGGTGTCTTTTATACTGATAACGAGTTCAAACAGATGCCATTAATACAGGTAATGAGTGGAGGACAGAGGGGCCTCTTAAAGAAGTTGTTACAGGTCTGTGAGAGCCAGAAATCTTGTTTGTTTGTAGGTGACCAAATACTTATTTTACTGAGGAATTTACCAATTAATTCATTAAAAATCCTTCAATGTGATTTTCTGGATTTTTTTTTTCTCATTTTGTCTCTCATTGTTGAAGTATACCTATGATGAAAATTGGAGACCTCATCTTTTTAAGTGGGAGAACTTGCACAATTGGTGGCTGACTAAATACTTTTTTGCCCCACTGTATAGTCGGGAAGTACACTTGTGAAAGCCAGTGGTGGGATGTGACAAAAATGCTTCGTTGTTGTATTTAAGCATAATTGTCATGTTGCTGCGCCTCAGTAGAGCAGATTTTGCAAGTGCAAGGTTATGTTTAAAAGAATTTGTTTTTATTGTGGCCTCAAAAATCAGAATGAATTAATGCAGTCAGCTGATGTGAATCATTTCAATGTAGCACGTTGACTGCAAGTACAGTCGAAAGTACATTCATGTGCTACATCAGTTTTTCCAAAAAAAGAATTGCACTTGTTGCAAAAAGCCAGTGGTGGACTGTGACAAAGTACTTTATTGTTGTATTTAACCACAATTTTCATGTTGCTGCGCTTCAGTAAAGTAGATTTTACAAGGGCTGGATTATGTTTAAAATCATTTGTTTTTACTGTGGCCTCAGCAATCAGAATAAGTTGATACCTTCAGTTGAATGGAATCCAGTACGTTAACTGAGGGTGTGCATCCCCTTTCCCGAGTATGGAGTCGCTCAGTCAAAATATGTATTTTTTATCAATAAAAGTTTAGCCACCACTGTGTCACCCTGGCTTCAAGTGTGGGCGGTGTTTTGTCCTTGTATTGTTAAAATATAAAAGGATGCACTACAATGGGTCTTCAATTTTTGTAATGTGTCCTGTTATTATAATACTGCATGAGTTTATTGACGATAGACTATAAACTACACATATAAACTAAATTATAATGGTGACTGAACAACTCCCATTCCCCAAAGTGCAACATACACTCTTATGAATATAACTTACAAAGGAGCACACAAGTAATCTGACAAAAAATAAACAAGTGGTTTATTTTGCAGTGGATGTGCCATTCATTTTCAATTATTCTGTAATTAATATTCACACAGTCAAATAAATCTCAGTTCAGTCCCTTTCATATTAAGTGGAAATTGTGCTACTTTAGTTTTGGCACTGGCACTTTATCTATACTTTAAAAAGCAAAAGGATTTGAGTACTTTGTCCACCACTACTAAAAACAATGGGGTGTGCTTACCAGTCAGAACACATTGATGTGTCGTGCTGTGTTGTCGATGGCAAAGCAGATGCTGGTTGGACTCTAGAACGCAAATACACGCAACTTAAAGTAGAACTGAACCCACCTTTTGGCGCAAAAAGTAGAATAGCAGATTAATTCCTTATTACCTATTGCATTTTTCAACACGTAAAAGAAATTTTTAGGCCGTGCGATGGCCAAGCTATAAGCCGATAAACTTTTGCCTCTGGCGGGCAGTGCCAAACAAACCGGAAGTAGTGCAGACGACGCTGCGTGGCGTCACGAGTGTGATCCCTAAACAAAACAACAATGGCAGATGATAGTTCCAGCAGTCAAGAACACCAGAGTTTTCAGAGTGAAGAGGCATTCAGGATCGGTGATGAGACAGAGGAGGATGCAGGAGTGTGGCAGGCGGCAGGCGTGCACAAGGGCGAGCCCGGGAGACAGCGACCTGATGCACCTGTGACAGCAGCTGGCAGACGGCGATGCAGAGGCGAGGTCCGCCGCCGGGGAATACACCTGTGCACAGGGGAGAGACTGGAAAGGCAAAGGTAGGTATGCTTACGCTGTAGATCTTGCTGGGAGATGAGGGGGTTCCTCTGCAGCAAGAGGGGCTGAAGGAATCAGACGGCTTCATGCCGAAGCCCAGGGCAGAGTGGCTTATATCCCACGCTGCTGACGAGGCGCAAGTGTGCGCGCAGCTGGCGCCGCTAATGAGCGGCGAGTTGTAACATATCCAGCCTGTGTTGTGTTGTAGCTTAGTTTTCTTTTTTCTCTGTCACATTTTGTCTTAGTTTTGTTTTGAATTGTAATCGCTCTTGCCTGTTTTCTCTTTTGAATTCTTGGATGGAATATGGGTGGGCAATATAAGCTGCGGCTTCAGCCATCACCCATTTCAGATAACTTAACGTTGAATTGTATAATCAGATGAGTCATTGTTCAATTTGACCTTGTTGTTATATCATTCAGTTTCTTTCAACCTGTACTGTACTATCCGAAATAAATTCATTCATTCATTCAAAAAATTGGGCTATGTATTACAATACTTCTACAGACTATAGTGGCAATACACATGAACAGAACTGGCCTCTGCATTTGGCTGTGCTATTTATAAATACAGTGATCCCTCACTTACCGCGTTTAATGGGGACCAGAACCGACCGCGAAAAGTGAAAAACCGCGAAGTAGCGTCACCCCCCCCCCCCCCCCAAGGGCGTCACAAGCACTATTTTGCACAAAAAGGCACAAGAGAACAGCGAAAAGTGCCACTAAGCAGCACGAGCGATAAAGAACAATGAATGCGGTCTTCCTTCGCTGGGTATGGGCGCTCTGCAGGGAGAGAAGCTGGGTAAAACGTCTCGGCCAATCAGCTTGCGAGGTAAAATGTCTCGGCCAATCAGCTTGCGAGATTTCCGAGCGGTGAAGAGGTGGGCGGAGAGGTGGATTTTGAGTTGTGCGGGCTCTCCGTGTTGATACCTGATGTTCTAATGTAGTCTCCCTGCCTTCTGCTAGCGCCTGGGCAACTTTGGTGCCATTTTTTTCTCAATTTTGAATTTTTGATGAATATTTTTGAAAAATCCGCGTTGCACTGAGGGCGCGAAAGGTGAAACGCGACGTAGCGAATACAGTAATATCTATATCTAGAAACGCATCGCTTCCTGGTCGCTTTTCCTCCCCCTTTCTTTTCTTTCGTCGCCATGACAGCTTTCCTTGGCCACTGAACAGATCTTCCCAGGTGTTCGAAGTGTTTTGTAGTTGACTACCACGACAAAATGCACCAAAAACAACCAGTGTCGACGTGCTCGCAATGGTAAACATGGAGGACTGTGTCACACTCGTGACGTCACGCGGAACTCCGGCTTCACTTCCGGTTAATCGGCGGATTTGTCTGATTTTTCAGGGCGGGAAATTCAAAATCGCGATTTTCTCCAAGATTCCGGGATTTGTGGAGGGGGTGCCAATGATAAATTATCTTTATAATTGTATGTACTATCACCCAGTGCCGTTCAATGCCGTTCAGTTCAGTTCTACTTTAAGTACATGCACAGCACGAAAGTGCAACATGTAAAAAAACAACCCCCCCCACCTTTTTCACCAGGATTACAACTAGCTTATTTTATCAGATATTGTCAATACACGGAGAGCACCGAGTTAGCATTGATGGCTAACTAGCTAGCTCATTATCTGCACACAAGCGACGTTGTTGTGAACTTTCCACTGCTGGGATAAATAAGATAAGATAAGATAAGCCTTTATTAGTCCCACAACGGGGAAATTCCAGGATTGCAACAGCACAGGGATAGCAACACTCAGAGCAACAATCAGAAGGCAAGAGGAAAAAAAAAAAAAAAAAAAAGCAAGCAAGAGCAGCTAATATACATATGTACGTATTACTATAAAATATATATATATACACACACACACACAGACACAGTGCAGAGCATTGTAGCTGGATGGAATAAATATATGAATATATGAACACAGTGCAGAGCATTGTAGCTGGATGGAATAAATATATGAATATATGAACACAGTGCAGAGCATTGTAGCTAGATGGAATAAATATGTAAATATATAAACACCCACAGTACGGAGCATTGCAGCTAGGTGGAATAAATATGCAAGTATATAAACACACACAGTGCGGAGCAATGTAGCTAGATGGAATAATATGTAGATATATAAATATATAAACACACCCAGTGCTGAGCATTGTAGCTAGATGGAATAAATATGTAAATATATAAACACACACAGTGCAGAGCATTGTTGCTAGATGGAATGAAACAGCATAACCGTCTACTTAGTTATCCTACATGGTATGATTATGTGCCCATACATATTCTCACCCTCCATAGCGACCGGTAAGTTCCTAGTTGTATGCCGGAGGGGACCATTGTGTAAGTCTATTGCATCTTTTGCATTCAAAAAACTATTAGTTTGTTACGTCTTTTTGCTATCTCTGCGAGCAGCCCTGCTTAGGTTGTACAGTCTGACAGCCGTTGGTAGGAAGGACCTACGAAACCTCTCGGTTGTGCACCGTAACGTAAAAGATGCATAATATCACATATCGCGTCACTCACCATCCTCTATATCCGAATATCATGGCTTTCAACTGTTGAAGTTGGGTGCTCCCGCGGCCGCAAATTCATTTTGGGTGGCTGCGTCTAGTTGCCTCTGGATTCTGTCATCAGCCGAAAGGCACAGAAAACTCTGCTGGACCGCGGTGTTGATTTCTGTGGGTCTTTCTGTGAAGCCATTCTGTCGTTTATACTGACGCTTGCTGGCTCACGGACGAATCTTTGCAAATGGCGTCTCGAAATTCTGAATTCAGCCTTGAAACGTTGCTCTCATGACGTTACGCCCTGACCAATCAGTGGCCTGCAGTCTGTTGACATCACATTTTCAGCCCAGCTCGGCTTGCTTAAAACCCCACTGGACTGGGTACGAAAAAAGTACCAGATACTCATGGAAAAGCCTACAAACTGGGTAGAGTAGAGTAGGGCTGAGTGGGTACTAGTGGAAAAGGGGCTTTACAACGCAAGTCCAAACCGTGCTCATACTCAAAATACAAACAAGAGAGCAAACTTACTGATAAGGTTCACCAGAACTGGGACAAGTCTCTGGTGGAGCTGAAGAGAAACTCAGTCAAGACAGCGTTGATGGGAAATGAAAATAACTGCCCTTAAGTAGGATTAGACACAATTCATATAAGTACTGACAGGTGTGGATCACGTGAGTGGGCAGAAGGAAACAATGATAAATAATTGGACCAGCTTGGGACAATGAGAGAGGAGCGACCTGCTGACAGGGCTACTCCCACACGGAGCACAACCCAGGAAATGCCAGTGACAGCGGTCAACCACAGCAATAAGGAATTTAAAGAATAAAATATCAACAAGTACAAACTGAGAAATAAATACCAATTAATTGAGAATAAGAGCATAATAAAACTAAGACATAAATAGGAAAATGAAAAACAGTGCAAGCATAACAAAACCCCCAAAAGCACAAAATACAACAAATATATACATACGGAGAAAAAGCCATGAGACTGAGCAAGGCGGAAACCTCCTGTGCTCAGCTCATGACAAGTGGTCCTTCACTTCATCCTGTTCAGGATGTTTCACACCAAACAGGAGCGACCAGGACTCCCACTGTCATCACCACCATCGTGCACTCTTCTCCCTGTTTTAATTGTTGTAATAAAATTTAACAGGACAGCAAAATACATTTTCTTATTTATTTGTTAATTTTCTAGCTACATTGTTTAAAACCAGAGGAGGGTAGAGAAGCCAGAAATTGTTCTCGAGTAATATTAATGCATACTAATACTACACAAGAAAAATCTGTCCAGGGTGTACCCTGCCTCTCGCCCAAAGATGCTGGGATAGGCTCCAGCCCCCCCGCGACCCGAAAAGGATTAAGTGGAAGAAGATGGATGGATGGATGGAAAAAGTTTGCAGTTTATTTTTTCATTTATGGTTTGTTTTGTTCATGTTGTTCGACAAACTCACACAGAAAAAAGTGTCAGCTGTCAAGCCTTCATTATAATTCCACTCAGTTTTTAGCTTTCTTTGAAGCTGCCAGGAGAATTTGTCGGATATAACTTTTGTTTAAGCACAAACCCCAGTAAAACAGTTTATTTTTGTTTGTCATATATCAGAGTTTTGATTTTCATTTCACGTGGTAGACTCCTTTGTTTAAAATGTATAAATTAAGTATTTGTATATAATTTAAAAAAGGACTACTCAAGAATAAATTGATTATTGACCAACATAGTTATTTTATTAACACAAGAACCGTCAAGATGGTCTGATGGAGACTGGGGTTTTATTATCAGAATCAGATTTATTGCCATTGTTCATGTAGTACACAAACTAGGAATTTGTCTCGGTGCAATGCTGCAACATTAAACATGATAAAATAAAAGAAATAAACTATACATGCAATAAAGTGTAGAATAAGAGTGAGTAATACTGGTCAGCAGTTAAAATATATTAGCGAGCAGCAGATAATGTGGAGAACCATATAGTGCAGTCGGTAGTGCAGGAAGAAAACAGTGATGATTGACATGAGTCTGGTTGAGCTGCTGTACATAGTGCACGAGAGTCAATAAGTCACTTAGTGTTCAGCAGTCTGATGGCAGAGGGGAAGAAGCTGTTCATGTGACGGGAGGTTTTAGTCTGGATGGACCGAAGTCTTCTACCTGAGGGGAGGGAGGCAAACAGTACGTGACCAGGGTGTGAGGGATCGGCTATGATCCGGCCAGCACGCCTCCGGGTCCTGGAGATGTACAGATCCTGGAGAGATGGGAGCTTGCAGCCGATCACCTTCTCAGCAGTGCGCACGACGCGCTGCAGCCTTAGTCTGTCCCTGGCAGTGGCTTCTGCATACCACACGGTTATGGAGGTGGTGAGGATGGACTCGATGATGGCTGTGTAGAACTGCACTAACATCTTGGTGGGTAGCTTGAGCTTCCTCAGCTGCCACAGGAAGAACATCCTCTGCTGGGCCTTTTTGATGAGGGAGCTGATGGTCGGCTCCCACTTGAGGTCCCTGGTGATGGTGGTGCCTAGGAAGCGGAAGGAATCAGCAGTGGTGATGGGAGAGCCTGTGAGGGTAAGGGGGGGCAGAGGGGTTGTGACTTTCCTGAAGTCCACAATCATCTCCACTGTCTTCAGAGCGTTCAGCTGCAGGTTGTTGTTGTTGCACCAGGACGCCAGCTGGGCCACCTCTCTCCTGTAGGCGGACTCGTCGCCGTTGGAGATGAGCCCGATGAGGGTGGTGTCGTCCGCAAACTTGATCAACTTGACAGACTGGTGGCTGGAGGTGCAGGAGTTGGTATAAAGGGAGAAGAGTAGGGGGGAAAGTACACAGCCCTGGGGTGATCCGGTGCTGATGCTAGCGGAGTCTGAGACAGTCTTTCCCAGCTGCACATGCTGCCTCCGGTCCGTCAGGAAGTCGGTGATCCACCTGCAGAGGGAGTCGGGCACGTTGAGCAGGGGCAGCTTGTCCCGGAGCAGAGCGGGGCGGATGGTGTTGAATGCGGAGCTGAAGTCCACAAACAGGATCCTGGCGTAGGTTCCCGGGGAGTCCAGGTGCTGCAGGATGGAGTGGAGGGCCAGGTTGACTGCGTCGTCTACAGACCTGTTGGCTCAGTAGGCAAACTGCAGCGGGTCCAGGAGAGGGGTGGTGATGGACTTAAGGTGGGGCAGGACCAGGCGCTCAAAGGACTTCATGACTACAGAGGTGAGCGCTACAGGTCTGTAGTCATTAAGTCCAGTGATCCGTGGCTTCTTGGGGATAGGGATGATGGTGGAGGATTTGAGGCAGGACGGCACGTGGCATAGCTTAAGGGAGGTGTTAAAAATGTCTGTGAAGACAGGAGCCAGCTCTTTCGCACAGTCAGTGTCTCAGGGTGGAGGGAGACACGCCGTCCGGACCGGGGGCCTTGCGCGGGTTCAGTCTGGAGAACTGTTTGAGCACGTCCTGCTTACTGATGACAAGGGCTGGGGGGGAGGAGGGGGGGCGCCTTTGATGAAGTAGGGATCGTGGAGGCTGTGGAGCTGGAGAGAGGGGGGGAGTTGGACACAGATGACGAGGTGTCGAAACAGGCATAGTGTTGGGACAGTCTTTGACAAAGGGCTTTGTCATCCTGACCTTTAGGAGCCTGAGTCCGATAGTTGGTGATTTGCCTCAGTCCTCTCCACACAGAAGCCGAGTCATTAGCAGTGAACTGCTGCTGGAGTCTCTCAGAATACACAGATTTAGCTCTCTTCAGCTCTCTGTTAAACCGATATTTAACCTCCCTGTAGCAGCCCCTGTCTCCACTTTTCAGCGCTGCTTCCTTCTCCTTCCTGATCTGTCTGAGCTTAGCTGTGAACCAGGGCTTGTCATTAGAGTACCTCACCCTGGTGCGCGATGGAAGAATGCCCTCCTCACAAAAGTGGATATAAGAGTTCACAGTGTCCGTGTATTCATCCAGATCATGCGTGGCTCCTTTAAACATGCCCCAGTCAGTTATTTCCATGCACGTTTCCAGCTTCTCCTCAGCTTCACTGGTCCATTTCTTCGTAGTGGTCACAGCAGGTTTAGTGAGCTTCAATCTCTCTGTATGTGAATTATGTGAATAACTTTGTTTTAACAAAATCTACAGGTCTCCCAGTCAATGACTTTTCGTAAATATTTGTGTTTTATCTTTTCTGAAGTCTGGAACATAATAAAATTAAACACACACGATTTCACTTATTCCTTGGACAGCCAGAGCAGAGACTGCTGTCACTGAGTTACTATGATGTGGCAATTTCAGGGGGCGTATATGGATCTGTGCTCTTTTTGTCCACTCCAGGTAGGAAGGGCTGTCCTATTTGATGGATACAAATTCATTGTTTAGGAAGGCTTTTTAATTCTATTTATGTGACCTTTATTTTACCAGGTAAAATGTTTGCAAGCCAATTTTCACCAGGGATGTCCTGGTGTGTCATCATATGTACTTAATCTTTGGTTTTATTCTTGTTCTTAATCCTATTTGTGTAGAGATTTTGCCCTGGAATGTAAAGTGCGTTATAAATGAAATATAGTAGTAGTGTGGAGGAAGAAAGCAGACGAGGCAACGAGCTGGGTGACACACGACCTTTATTCCACCTCCAACATCAAGTACAGTAAAAATCTCCCTGGGTCTCTCAGCACCTTCTCTTTTTATCCTTTAATCCTGTGCCCTGAGGCCCAGGAAGCTGAACAGTACATTTACCAGACAGACATGCGTGACACATTAACATCACATAATGCCCGACCCGCTTCTCACACCGTCTCTTCCTCAGCGGCTCTGGCGCCTCCTGAACTCCTTGGCGGGCAAATAGTCCTTTGTGTCCCGTCTGAGACCCCCCAGTACCACTTCCTCCTTGAGTCCATTGTTCCCTCTTCCACCAGCTCCCCTACTCTGGGTGGAGAATTCCCCACACAGTGCCTCCACACAGCCCCCCCCCCCCCCCGCCCCCGGTTGAACTGGCACCCATAGCGGCTGAAGCAGGGGGTCACCGATCCGGTCAAAATGCCCTGCTGGCGAGGTGTACAGGAGGGCACGTCAGTCTGTAGAGGGAAAAAATGTTGGGAGGAGGGGACATGTTAGCTTCGCGAGCGCAGGTCTTTACCGAGGGAATACCAACTTGAGGAGCCACCGACAGTGGGCGTCCGTGCTGGGGAGCTTGGGCAAACACCACCTGCTCCTCTGCAAACACAAAAGTGGGCTTCAGCCTGTCGATGCAGATGGTGTCCCTACCCTTCCCCACCCCCCCAAGTCTAACACAAAATGCTTTACCCCAGGTTCCAGCACCCTGAACGGTCCGTTGTATGGTGGGCGCAGCGGGGTCCGGTGCGCATCATGCTTGACAAAAACAAAACTGGTGTTCTGTAAGCTTTTTGAGACTAAGGTGTGGGGAAAACAATGATGGGCCGGACCTGGCACATTAGCAGCCTCCATATTGTGCAAAAATTGCGCGGGCAGATCGGCCCCGGGTGCGGGGTTTTCTGGTAAAAACTCCCTGGGGATCCGCAACGTCTGAGAAAAAATTAGTTCTGCTGGGGAGGCTGCCAGATCCTCCTTAGGTGCGGAGCGCAACCCTAAAAGAACCTTGGGAAGGCGGTTGACCCAATTTGCATCCATGAACAAAGCTCTGAGCGATGCTTTAAGTGATCTATGAAAATGCTCACATAACCCGTTAGTCTGGGGGTTATACGCGGTAGCGCAGTGAATTTTGACCCCCAGGCTCTGGGCCATCATGGACCAGAGTTCTGAAACGAATTGCGGACCCCTGTCTGAAGTGATGTCCGACAGGGATGCGAACCGTGCAGCCCAAGCCAACAAAAAACGTGCAAGCCACTTCCGCGGATGTGGTGGAAGCGGGACCACTTCAGGCCAGCTTGTGTTGCGGTCCACGATTGTCAAAAGGTGCGTTAAACCTTGTGACGGCGGGAGGGGTCCCACCAATTCCACATGGATGTGGTTGAACCTCCTGGCCGGGAGTAGAAAGGGCTGGAGGGGGCCTCTGGTGTGCTTGTGTAATTTGGCCCGCTGGCACGTGATGCACGCTGCAGCCCACTCTTTCATATAATTGCGCAAGCGCAGCCAGACAAATTTCGCCTCGACCTGTTTAACTGAAGCGCGCATGCCTGGATGCGAAAGGGAGTGGACTGACTCAAAAATGCTGCGTCGCCAAGAGCTTGGAACCACCGGGCATAGGCGACCGGTGGATACGTCACAGAGCAAGGGCGGGCACCCTTCACGCACCACCCTGCTCTCCAGCTTTAACCCAGTAGGCTCAGACTGGAGCATGCAAATGTCCACGTCCCTGGCTTGCTCAGCGGTCATAGCAGGGAAAACTATTGCCATGTTGACTGGGGACAGTAACACACGCAACAGGCAATCGGCCATGACGTTGAGCTTGCCAACAACATGCTGAATGTCGGTCGTAAACTCTGAGATCGCGGCCAAATGCCGTTGCTGCCGGGCTGACCACGGTTTCGAGACCTTGGACATCACGTACGTCAGCGGCTTATGGAACGCGGTGAACATGCACCCCTCTAGCCAAAACTGGAAATGGCGTGTCGCCAGGTGGAGAGCCAACAATTCTGTCGAACGTGCTGTATTTATGTTTGTTGTCGCACAAAGTTCGACTGAAAAATGCGAGCGGCTGTCACGAACCGGAGACAAACTGCTCCACCACTGCCCCTATGGAAACGTCAGACATGTCCGTGGTGAGCGCTATCCATGCCGACAGGTCGGGGTGGGCTAGCAAAGCTGCATCTGTGAGTGCCGTTTTGGAGTCTGTGAAAGCCTGGACTCGCTTGGGAGTCCAGTCGAGGTTTACTGTGGGCTTCTTTTTCTTAAGCGCAGCATACAACAGCTGCATCAGCTGCCCGGGGAAGGAAATGGCTTTAAAAATTGACCATTACCAAAAACTTCTGTAGGGCCCTCACGGTCTGCGGATGCAGAAAGTCCGACACGGCGCACACCTTCTCCAGTATCGGAATTGTGCCGTTCGGCGAAATGCAGTGGCCCAAAAAATCGATTACTGGCACACCAAACTGGCACTTGCCGGGTTCAGTATCAGCCCGTGTGCTTCCAACCTCTGGAATACCATCTTGAGATGGGTGATGTGCTCCTCCTCAGATGCGCTAGTCACCAGAATGTCGTATAAGTAGACAAAAATGAAGAACAAGTCACAGAGCACTGCGTCCATCATTCTCTGGAAGGTGTGTGCATTGCCCTTTAATCCGAACGGCATGCATAAAAACTTGAAAAGGCCGAAAGGCGTTATTACCGCCATTTTAGGAACATCTTCCGCACGCACCGGGATCTGGTGGTAACTGCAGACCAGATCCACCTTCGATAAAACACGCGTCCCGGCCAGGTGCACGGGAAAATCCTGGATGTGGGGAATGGGATACCGATCGTGTTCCCTGACGTTGTTCAAGCGTCAGAAATCGCCGCACGGTCGTCACGACCTGTGAGCCTTAGGCACCATGTGTAGCGGGTACGCCCACGGGCTGTTGGCGCGCCTGATGATGCCCAACTGCTCTGAAGTTGGCAAACTCCTTTTGTGAGCTGGCCAGTTTAGCCACATCCAGGTGCTGAGGTCGCGCGAACACTGGCGGGCCTTTTGTAGTTATGAAATGTTTGATTTGTAGTTATGAAATGTTTGACCCCGTGCTTTGTTACCGTAGCTGAAAAAGTTAGGACCGTGAGTGCTGGGAACTGTGCAAGTAAATGCTGGTACTTCCCCCTGGAGCTATAACGTTAGCCAGTGTTGTTGACCCAGCTCTCCGAGCTGTACAGGGCAGTGAAGTGAAAGAGACAGACTCCACTAATCGTCTATTGGCAACATCGACTAATGACCCATAAGCACATAGAAAATCTGTGCCTAAAATGGGAGCAGAGCATGCAGCTACCACAAAGTCCCACTGAAAATTGCCTCCGTGTAAGCATATCATCAGTGTCCACTCACCAAATGTCCTGATGGTAGACCCGTTGGCGGCCGTAAGCTTGAGACCGCTGCTTCCTGCCGACCTGTCTGCACTGGCTGCCAGGATGAGGTTCTCCTGGGAGCCAGAGTCCACCAAGAAATGTCTCCCCGAACATGTCCGCGATTTAAAAAAACAAACAAAACAAAAACGGCTTATTTCTGTTGCCAGCGGTCGCAGCTGCTTCTGACTGCTGACCGTGCTGTTTCCCGAAATTGGCATGGTGGGAGGCAGCGTTGGGCATTCGAGGCGATGCGGCGATGATAGAAACAGATCACCCCGTTCTTGCTTCTCCTGGCGTCTGTCCTGGCTACCACCAACGGCTCCTCGACCTCGCTGGAGTCCCTCATGGATACTAGTTCCGCTGCATTCATGCTGAGACCTCTGTTTGCTAAAATGATGTGATCCGCTTCATGCGCCAGTGCGCGGTAGTCCTTGGTCACCAGCAGTGGCGAGTTGGCCAGGATTACCCTCGCTGCAGCCGGTAGGTTCCTGAGGAACAAGTGGGTGAACAGGAAAGATTTGTCGTTCTCCCCCATCAGTGCCAATATGCTCTCCATGAGCTCCACGGCTGATCTGTCACCTAACTGCGAACGTGTTAGGAGTCTCTCTGTCCTATCACTGTCAGACAGGGTATAGCGCTGGAGTAATATCCGCTTGAGCGCTTCATATTTCCTTTGGGCCAGCGGCTCCTGGAGCAGGCTCGTCACCTGTTGTGTGGCAAGCGCATCCAGCGCAGCAGCCACATAGTAATATTTTGTGTTGTCCGTTGTTATCCCGCGGAGTGCGAACTGGGCTTCTATATGCAGGAACCATGCGGTTGGGTTGTGAAGCCAGAAGTCTGGGAGTTTGACTGAGACAGCGCACGTGGTGCTGGTGCTCTCCCTCCGGGTAGTCTCCGGCATGATGCTCAGCTCATTCTCCATGGCACATCTTGGGGTCACCAATGTGGAGGAAGAAATCAGACGAGGCAACGAGCTGGAGAACACATGACCTTTATTTCATCTCCTACATCAAGCACAGTAAAAATCTCCCTGGGTCTCTCAGCACCTCCTCTTCATAACCTTAAATCCCGTGCCCTGAGACCCAGGAAGCTCAACAACAATACATTTAGTTGACAAAGACACGTGTGGGACATTAACATCACATAACGCCAGACCTGCTTCTGACACCCTCTCTTCCTCAGCGGCTCTGGCACCTCCTGAACTCCTGGAGGGGGGGGGGGGATAGTCCTTTTTGTCTTGTCTGAGACCCCCCAGTACCACTTCGTCCTTGAGTCCATTGTCCCCTCTTCCCCCCAGCTCTCTACTCTGGGTGGAGAATTCCCCACACAGTGCCTCCACAGTAGTAGTAGTAGTAATCCTCTGCCATTTGATGCCCAGTTCGGCACAACACCAATCTGACATTGTTTCTGTTTTTTCATGCCAAATGCAGTCACGCACAGGGAGAAGCTTCTGTCTCTTCGCCCACACAGCGTCGGCACCAACGATCGCGTTCATTAGGCGCATATGAATTAACACATGCTTTTTTGTGCCATTAAATCCTGGCACATTTAGCAGGTGGCTGACAACCGCAAACCTTGGTAAATAACCTTGTCGCAGTCATTTAAATAGTCTCCTCCCTCAAATTTGCACTTTGACATGACAACTCCTCCAAATACAGTGGTGTGAAAAAGTGTTTGCCCCCTTCCCAATTTCTCATTTTTTTTTGTATGTTTGTCACACTTAAATGTTTCAGATCATCAAACAGATTTAAATATTAGGCAAAGATAACACAAGAAAACACAAAATGCAGTTTTTAAATGGTGTTTATTATTAAGGGTAAAAAAAAATCCAAACCTACATGGCTTTGTGTGAAAAAGTGATTGCCCAACCCTCCTGTTAAAACATAAATTAACTGTTGTTTATCACATTTTTGGAAAGCTGAGTTCAATTTCTCTAGCCACATCCAGGCCTGATTACTGCCACACCTGCTCTCAATCAAGAAATCACTTAAATAGGACCTGCCTAACAAAGTGAAGTAGACCAAAAGATCCTCACAAGCCAGACATCCAATGAAATTCAGGAACAAATGACAAAGTGATTGAGATCTATTAGTCTGGAAAAGGTTGTAAAGCCAATTTGTAAAGCTTTGGGACTCCAGTGAACCACAGTGAGAGCCATTTTCCACAAATGACGAGAACGTGGAACAGTGGTGAACCTTCCCAGGAGTTGCTGACTGACCAAAATTACCCCAAGAGCGCAGCGACGACTTATCCAAGAGGTCACAAAAGATCCCACAACAACATCCAAAGAACTGCAGGCCTGACTTGCCTCAGTCCAGGTCAGTGTTCATGACTCCATCATAAGAAAGAGACTGGGCAAAAATGGCCTGCATGGCAGAGTTCCAAGATGAAAACCACTTATGAGTGAAAAGAACATAAAGGTTCATCTCAGTTTTGCCAGAAAACCTCTTGATGATCCTCAAGACTTTTGGGAATATACTCTGTGCACTGACGAGACAAAAGTTGAACTTTTTGGAAGGTGTGTGTCCCATTACATCCGTCGTAAAAGTAACACAGCATTTCAGAAAAGGAACATCATACCAACAATAAAATACGGTGGTGGTAGTGTGATGGTCTGGTGCTGTTTTTCTGCTTCAGGACCTGGAAGAACTGCTGTGGTAAATGGAACCATGAATTCTGCTGTGTACCAAAAAATCCTGAAGAAGACTGTCTAGCCATTTGCTCGTGAACTCAAGCTATAGTGGACTTGGGTTCTGCAGCAGGACAATGATCCAAAACACACCAAGTCCGCCTCTGAATGGCTTAAGAAAAATAAAATGAAGACTTTGGAGTGGCCTAGTCAAAGACCTGACCTGAATCCGATTGAGATGCTTTGGGATGATCTTAAAAAGGCAGTTCATGCTCAAAAACCCTCCAATGTGGCTGAATTACAATAATTCTGCAAAGATGAGTGGGCCAGAATTCCTCCACAGAGCTGTAAATGACTCATTGCCAGTTATCGTAAATGCTTTATTGCAGTTGTTGCTGCTAAGGGTGGCCCAACCAGGTATTAGGTTTATGGGGCAATCACTTTTTCACACAGGGCCATGTAGGTTTGAATTGTCTTTCCCTTAATAATAAACACCTTCATTTAAAAACTGCATTTTGAGTTTACTTGTGTTATCTTTGTCTAATATTTAAATTTGTTTGATGATCTGAAACATTAAGTGTGACAACATACAAAAAATGAGAACTCAGGAAGGGGGCAAACACTTGTTCACACTATTGTACATGTGCAGTGAGGTCAGGTGCAAAATAAAGAGAGGCCACACCTTTCCATTGCTAACTTTTTCCTGCATCCTTTAGTAAATGTCAGCAGTAGATTTTTAACACCAAAACAGGGTTTTGCAATGGCGCAGCCTTTGATAAATCTGCCCCATAGTTCCTACATTTAAAGTCCCTACCTTCACCTCCACACTTCTACCTTTCCTTTTCCCTCTTTCCCTTCTAACACACCTTTCCCCTCTCTTCCTCCATCATTGACCAACAGTAGCCCAATTTCCACCACCACTGTGTCGATTAACTGCACCAGTGGCGGTCGTTGTTAACCCAGGCCTTGACCATTCAGGTATGGAAGTCTCATTCGTCATGATCCGCATGTTTGATTCGGCAAAGGTGTTGCATCGGATTCCCTTTCTGACACAAACCTCCCCATTTACCTGGGCTTGGGACCAGCACTAGAAGTGCACTGGCTTGTGCACCCCCGTGTCTAGAAATCTATTGCAGCCATGTCGGGCACAAATGAGTTAAGACATGCTTTTTTTGGGCGTTTGATCCCAGTGCAATTAGCAGGAAATCGACAGCCACAAACCTTAGTAAATTACATTGTGCCAGTGATTGAAATACTCCCCCAGATTTGACTTTGATATGGCATCTCCTACCATCTCATCTCATCTCATATGCATTGAGGCCAGGCACAAAGTTAACATTGTCCATGACTTTCCACCACTAAGTTTGCATTGTGCCCTTTAGTAAATCTCAGCAGTAGTATTTCAATGCCAAAAATAGTTTTGTGCTGGCGCAGCATATCAGTAAATCTGCCCCGAAATATCTTGTCTATGTAATGTATTCATTTAAATATAGATTGTAAAGGATTTGCAAATCTTTTTTTTTTTTATTGTTGTTGGTGTTGTTTTTAATTACATTTTAAACATTTCAACTTCATTGGGATTGGAGTGTTTAAAAAAAACAAAAACAAAAAACTAAAATTTACTTTTTCTTTATTTTATTTAATATGGACATAACAAATTACATTAGTACAATCACAAGGAGAGACCAGATGTTTTGCATAGGTGTATATAGCACAAGTGCTAATTCTCAACACCAGTCCATAGGTGGCTTATATAGGTCATAAATTAGGCTGTACAAACAAAATTTACAAGTTAATTAAAATTACAAATAATTACAAATTATAAATAGAGCAAGAGATCCATGATCACAACAACACAATTCAGACTAGACATGCACACATTGCTGGTGGGATTTTAGCCAATCTTTAGCGCCTCTGTTGAAGAGGCTGGCATTTGTCTCCAATTTTAAGTGAGTTGGCAGAGAGTTTCATAAGTTTGCCCCTTTTATGGAGAAAGCAGACTGACCAAATGAAGTTCTAGACATGATGATAATGCAGTCACCGTTGATGGAAGCTCGTGTGCATGCTCTGCTAGAGCTCGAGCGTCTAGCCACCAAACCAGAGAAAGGTGGTGAAACAAGATTGTATAGACATTTAAAAACCAGTCTGATATTACAGAAGATAATGAAATTTTCAAAAATAAGAAGATTCCATCCATCCATCCATCCATCTTCTACCGCTTTTCCGGAGGTCCGGGTCGCGGAGGCAGCAGTTCAAGCAGAGAAGCCCAGACTTCCCTCTCCCCAGCCACCTGCTCCAGCTCTTCAGAGGGGATACCAAGGCGTTCCCAGACTAGCTGGGAGACATAGTCTCTCCACCGAGTCCTGGGTCTGCCCCGGGGTCTCCTCCCAGTGGGACGTGCCTGAAACACCTCAAGTGGGAGGCGTCCAGGAGGCATCCTAATCAGATGCCCATACCACCTCAACTGACTCCTTTCAATGTGGAGGAGCAGCGGTTCTACTCTGAGCCTCTCCCGGATGA
Organism: Pholidichthys leucotaenia; assembly: GCA_020510985.1. Lineage (NCBI taxonomy): Eukaryota > Metazoa > Chordata > Actinopteri > Cichliformes > Pholidichthyidae > Pholidichthys > Pholidichthys leucotaenia. The sequence continues at coordinate 113,724,025 of CM035841.1, read as the reverse complement.
CTGAGCTCCTCACCCTATCTCTGAGGGTGAGTCCAGCAATCCTACGGAGAAAGCTCATTTCAGCCGCTTGTATCCGCGATCTCGTTCTTTCGGTCATTACCCAAAGCTCGTGACCATAGGTGAGAGTAGGAACGTAGATTGACTGGTAAATCGACAGCTTTGCCTTAGAACTAAGCTCCCTCTTCACCACAACAGACCGGTACAACGTCCGCATCACTGCAGATGCTGCTCCAATCCGTCTGTCGATCTCTCGCTCCATTTTCCCCTCACTCGTGAACAAGACCCCAAGATACTTAAACTCCTCCACTTGGGGCAGGAGCCTGTCCCCAACCCGGAGAGGACAATCCACCTTTTTCCGGCTGAGGAAAGAGGATTAGAGAATAAGAAGATTGTGCTTGACTAAAATACCACAGTGATGCCACTGCATTGGTTTGCGGTCCAAGATTTTTATAGCCTGTTTATATATTGCAGTTATGGGTTTTAGTGTAATTTGAGATGTTTGTGACCAAGATGTGATACAGTATGACAGATGTGAAAGAATCATCGCGTGCATATATGTATGAGCAGTTCTGAATGACAAATCCCTTCTAATGAGACGGAAGCAATTTAAATTGGGTTTGACCTTCTTACAAATGTAATGCACCTGCTTGTCGAATTGCAGGTTCCTGTCTAGAATGATCCCTAAATACTTGACCTCATTCACTTCAGTGAGCACCTCATTTCCAATTTTAACATCAAAAACATCATTCATGGGCCTGTTTCTAATAGAGATACACATAGCAACAGTTTTTTTGACATTCAAGGTTCAATGCGACAATACAAGCCATTTAGAGATGCTCTGTAAAACCTGGGTCAGGTGCTCAGCTGCCATGCTAGCCGTTTTGGCATACAGATAGATTACGGTGTCATCAGCATACATCTGGCAGTTGGCACCTGAGCAACTATCGGGCAAGTCGTTGATGTATATTGTGAACAACAATGGCCCTAGTATAGATCCTTGTGGTACTCCCATGTTATTTGTGAGCAGCCCAGATTTCTCCCCATTGACCTTGACACATTGTTCTCTCCCCTCCAGGTATGACCTAAACCACTGTATTGCCTCAGTTGAAATCTTGAGGTCTTTTAACTTCGACAATAGGACAGTGTGGTTTACCGTGTCAAAGGCCTTTTTTAGATCCAGAAACACGGTCCCCACAACATGCCCCTTAACCAATAAAGCCTTGACCTTCTCAATAAAATAAGTTAGCTGTTTCTGTGGAATACTTGGGTCTAAACCCAAATTGCTGTGAATAAAGTAATTGGTTGGACTCTAAATGTTCTATCAATTGATCAGCAACAATCTTCTCCAAAATTTTTGAGACTACGGGCAGTATGGCAATCGGCCTGTAGTTGCTTGCTAAGTCCTTGTCTCCCGACTTATAGACCGGGGTAATTACTGCTGTCTTCCAATTCTCTGGAAATGTATTTGTCCTTATTGACAAGTTAACTAAATGAGTAATAGGCTCCAACAGACTATTCTGGTGTTTCTTAATTAAGGCAGCATTTGAGTTATCAACATCCTTTGCCATAGAGTTATTCATTTTCCCAATAATCTCTTTAACTGCATCACTGGATACCTCTTTAATGTGAAAACTGTTGTGAACATTAACATGTTCCTTAGAGGATAACTCAGGTGGTCTAAAATAACTTGCCAATTTATGAATGGATTCAGTGAAAAAACAGTTGAAGACATTGGCCATGGACTCATTACTATCAATGAGGTTATCATCTACCTTGAGACTACTTATTTTTGAATGCTTTTGTTTACTCAAATTTGTTAATCTATTAATGTGTTGCCAGAGTTTAGAACTGCTCCCATTGGCCTCCTCAATTAGTCTAAGGAAGTAATTAGTCTTAGCTTTCCGAAGCTCAGACACCACTTTAGCCTCTTTTCCACTAGCCCAGCACACCTCGGTACGGCTCGATTCACTTCAGTACGGCTCGGAATGCTTCTGTCTCCATTAGCACGGTGTTTGGCATGGGTGTTGTGCTGGGGTGGGTGGGTTTATAACAGCGAGGCGGTGCCACACTCCCGTGACGTAACACACGCGACCCAAGCAAAACATTTTTTTTTCCAAAACTTTGAGAAGACCCAAGCAAAACATAACACATAGCTGTACAAGGCCACTCCTCGGTCTGTGGCTTTTTTCGTAAACGCCAAAAAGGACCGCCAGACAAGGGTACAGGCAGCGAGATGAAATATGAATGAATATTTCAATTTAATACTATCCCACTTGTACTTGCAAAAACGTGTGAATATTCATAAAAAGCACACACATGAAAGGTAGCACCACAAACAGTGGGTCACAGCGGTTTTGGGCAACAGCAACACAATTGTGTATCCTTTGCCAATCTGTCTGCTGTTATTTAATGTTTAACAGTTAAGGGACGGATGATTATATGCTCCAAAACTGGAGAAACTCTCTGATAAAAAAGCTGCAACAACACAAGTGACTTTTGTTTTGAATTAACTGCCAAATGACCTAGAAATAATGAGCTGAAACTTGTTTTTATTCGTATTAAATAATGAGACAGTGGCACACTGGCCAACACCAAATTGTATTATTTTTTACATCCTAGGGCATTTTGTATGTACTGAATAAAAAAAAAAAAATTCATGTTTTTCACCTTCAGGTCAACGTTTGGAACAACAGTATTATTATTTTCCGTTTAGATGATGCTACACTCCTTCTAAAGTATTGTAATTCTCTGAATTTGGAATGCCGATAGAACATTCAATTTACTTATACTTACTTTTTTTTACCTACTTTGACTTGTAAGCTTGATCAGTCTCTCCTGCTGCATTTTAAAGTCCAACTGTGCAACTTCTTATAAGTTAACATAAAAAATTTACCCAAAGTTTAGAACTGTATCATGTGGTGCTAATTTTTTGTGATATTTCAATAAAAAGAACAGAAAGCTTACAAAAACATTTGTTTTTTGGTCTAGTTAAAAATTACATTACCTTTACAATTTGACCCCTGACAGGATGATCAGCATCATTTTCATCAGACTAGGCAATGGAATTTCTATGTAATTATACTGTTTTATAATTCAGTGTTATAACAGACAAACCACACTTTCCAAAACAATTCCATTTTATTATATACAAAATATTAAAATAAAGAAAAAACTTTGCAACACAACATGAAGGTTAATCAACATTTTATACACGCCGACCACTGAGTGCTTCTACACCAGCTTCCCAAACTGGGTCAGGAAGGCTCGGTTGAATGAAGCAGTCTCTGCCAGCTCTGGGTCAGGAAGGCTCTGTTGAATGAAGCAGTCTCTGCCAGCTCTGGGTCAGGAAGGCTCTGTTGAATGAAGCCGTCTCTGCCAGCTCGTGGGATACCCTCGTGTTTTCTGCAACCTCATTTAAATGTTGCAAATATTTATCATTGAATACATTTTGCGCCTGGTGGCGGGACAGATTCACATTGGAGAATCCGGGCGTGCTGGCGCGGCGGACGCGTGGGATGATTCTACAAGGAAAATGCACACAATAAAATACAGCACGAAAGTGCAAGATATACAGAAAAGACAATAGTTTTTAACAAGATTACATAAGCTTATTTCAGCGTATTGTTCACATGAGTAATTAAAAGAAAAGCGAGTCCGCAGTGTGCTGCGATAAAGCAGCGATCATCATCCACAAATGAACAGCTTTTTTATTGCGTAAATAAACTGAGCGTCTTACCGAATATATTTGCGAAAAAACGCACAATAAAAAAAAAAAAAATTAAAACTCACCGTTAAAGGACTCCGATGTCGAGACCTCCCGGTATATTTTTTCATTCCGGGTGGCTCCGTCTAACTCGCGCTGGATACGTTCGTCTGACAATGCAGTGAGCAGACACTGCACCTCCTTATTGGTCCGTGGAACACCCTTATTACGCGAAGCCATTTTTGATAGAGAATAAATGAAAATAGCACAGCAATACACTGAAAATAAACCGCCAACAGTGGTTGTGCGCTGAGTAATGGCGGTCGTGAAGATTCTTTTTTTTTTTTTTTTTTCCAAAAACTTTATTGAGAAGGTCGTGAAGATTCGGCAGAAGAGGAGGAGGAGAGGGGCGGTTACAACCTGACCAATCAGCGCCGGTTACGACCTGACCAGTCAGCGGCGACCAGTCTGTTAACGTCACAACACGGCCCAGCTCAGCACTGCTGTACCCTGCCCTTGAGCGGGGCTGAGAATCGCGGCTGTTAAACCGTGTTGGGGCTTGTGGAAAAGCGTACAAAGCGTGCTGAGCCGTCCCGTGTCACGCTAAAGCGTGCTAGTGGAAAAGGGCCTTTTGTTCCTTAGACTAGTGAAAATGAAATGGTCAGTGTTGGTTTTAGTGACCAGAGACCTTTTGAGAGCAAGATCTCTCTTTTTCATAAGCTGAAAATGTCCTTATTAAACCATGGGAGGGAGCATTTCTTAGGTCTGCTTTTCCAGGTTCTTGTGTATTTACTAAGTAAGTTGCTTAAGGTTGACATAAAATTACTGACACTACTCTTTAAGTTCGACACTTTGGTTACATTCTCCCAATTTGCATTCATTAAGTCCTGTTCAAAGTGAGCCATGTTTGCTTTAGAAATACCTGTTGTGAACCTAGATTGATTTTCATTTTTAATATGGTGGACAAGGTGTTGTTGGATAGCTTTCTTACAACCAGTGTCATGTTGTGATCTGAAAGTCCAGTAATCAAACTATATGTTTTTATGACTCTCTCTGGCCTATTAGTGAAAATCAAGTCAATAAGAGTTTCAGATGTCCTTGTGATACGGGTGGGTTTATCAATCAATTGTACATATCTAAATTTCCCCGTAGCTGATTTCAATTTGCCTTTGGTACTTTTATCCATCCAATTAATGTTAAAATCACCGAATACAATACATTCATTACATTTATCACAGATGGAAAGAAGACTCTTGAATTAATTGTAAAACTCACAAAATTACAGGAAAAACTCACAAATTTATGACAAACCCATAGTTCCTGATTTACCAAGTGTAGGATTAATAAAGGTCTTTCTCATATTTTCTTTATTCTTGGAAATGTGAGATTTTTTCTAAATCTTCAACTTTATTTTGATGTTTTGTTTTTAATTTTGTTTCCTTTTCCCAATAAATTTCCAACTTTTTTCATTCAAGTTTTTTAACTTTCAAAGCCAAATTCCAGTGCTACTAATACCAAAGACAACAGTGGGAAATTATCTTCATTCTTTCTTTTCTCCCACAGTGAACACTCTGCCTGGTTCTTCGGGTTAAAAGCCCATCATTCATCTGGTGTCGGAGTAGCAGTGAAGCAGAGACCACACAACGTGTTCGTCTGAACTTCGTCCACCACCATGTCGCCCAGGAGGAAGCTAACGTCCATCCAGGAAGGAGAGGTATTGTTACACCTGTGCTCCGTCATCATCCCCACTTTTAGGTTGCTGTGGTGCAGCAACTTGTTTTTGATGACATTTTTCTGTCAGCAGGATTACAGAAAAATCTAACGGATGGTATAGAGTAACAGATTATTAACTGAGCCCCAGGAGAACAGTGAGCCTCATTCACTACCCTTAAGGCGGTGCTGCAGCATCAGCAGGTGCTGCTAATTAGGAGACAAAGGTTTATTGACTGTGAGAGCAAAAGATGGATGAGACTATTATTGGTTCATATTTGGTTAGTGTTTGGAGAGTTTATTTTACTGGAGTTTTTTTTTGTAACTTTGTTTTTTATTCAGTTTTCATCAAACATATTACATTCAGAACACAGTCTCTATATATTTAAAAAGGAACTAACCATACAGTCAACCCCCCCCCCCCCAGAAAATTAAAAGGGGGGGACAAATGTTGGAGCATCAAGTTTATAGTTTCCATCTATAGATTCTTCTGGTTTTTCCAGTTTCTTTGGTTATTCTTTCAATTTCTGTCTCATTGTTGCACTTTGTATTGCGTCCATTTCCACCATTTTTTTTCATATTGTCCTTCTTGCATTCTCTGTCGACATGTTAGTTTTTCCATTAGACGTATATTCTCAACAATACCTGTCCATTGCTCTTGGCCAGGAAGAACTTCTGATTGCCATTTTCTTGTGATTGGTTTTTTTACATGCAATCAGCATGATTTTAACTAGATATCCATCTTCAGCCTTTATTACATTGTCCCTTTTAAGATCGCATAAATACATCAAGTTACAGTTCAGTGGTATATTGTATCCTAATATCCTCTGTATTGTCACTTGAATAAATTTCTAGAATGATGAGATTTTTCTGCATTCCAGTGTGGAGAGTGTAAATAACGAGACCGTTTCATACAGCAGACGACTTTATTCACTCTGGCATCAGTCATACACAGAAAAAGCATGTCTCAATACACCATGGGTTCTCCTTTTATACCAACCACACATCTCACATCACAATACATTCATCCCTTCTCCCCCCCAACTCCTTCTTCCTGCTAACTCACCATAATCTCGATAGCCATTGTCCTTCTCTGTTTATGATGATGTATGTCAATAACAACTGGTGCAGACCGGGACACATCACGGTTAAGGAACAGCACTGTAGCAAAGACATTGAGTTGCTAGCTCTTAGCATGCGGTCTACATATCTCCCGAGGGAATACTCACACGTGATCTGCATTGTTATTTATGCAAATCCAACGGCGAACGCTGGGACAGCGCGTGACGTCATCCACTCAGTAACTGGCAGGCTACAGACAGAACACCCAGATGCTCTTCTCCTCATCTCAGGCGATTTCAACCATATTTCACTGTCTCCCATTCTACCCATGTTCACCCAGTATGTCACATGCCACACTAGAGACAATAAAACACTGGACTTATTCTACGCAAACACTAAGGAGGCGCACACCTCCTCACCACTCCCCCCACTCGAGAGATCGGATCACAACTTGGTTCATCTCCTGCCGATGTACAAACCCCTAGTGCACAGACAGCCTCCGGTCATGCGCACAGTGAAGTTATGGTCTGAGGAGGCAGTGGACGCTCTAAAAGACTGTTTTTGAAACCACTGCCTGGGAGCAGCTCTGCGATCCACATGGTGAGGACATTGATGGCCTCATTCACACCATCACGAACTACATCAGCTTCTGTGTGGACAACACCGTACCCACCAAGACCAGACAGTGTTGCTCAAACAACAAACCCTGGATCAACCCTGAGATAAAAACACTTCTGAGAGAGAAGAAGAGGATCTTGAGGTCGGGGAACAGGGAGATGCTGAAGTCCATACAGAGGGAGCTGAGGAGAAAGATCAGAGAAGGCAAGGACAGCTTCAGGAAGAAGATGGAGGACAAGCTGCAACAGAGTGACATTAGGGGGGTCTGGAGAAACCTTAAAACCATCTCTGGGCTCCAGAATACCTCCCCCCAGGCCACAGGGGGCAGGGAGTGGGCGAACAATCTGAACCTGTTTTTTAATTGGTTTGACCAACCGCCCCCCCCCCCCCCGACTGCACAACAACCACTGCTGCCTCTAAAGACATCGAGTCCTGCTGCCCACACCCCACTCCACCAACACCCCCCCCCCCCCCACTCCCAGCACACAGCCCCCCAACCTGACCCTCACTAAGACCCAGGTGAGGACGGAGCTGAGGAAGATCAAGGCGAGGAAGGCGTCGGGACCGGACGGCATCAGCGCAAAGCTCCTCAAGTCCTGTGCAGACCAGCTGTGTGGGATTGTGGAACTCATCTTCAACCTGAGCCTGAAGCTGGGGAGGGTACCACGGTTGTGGAAAACATCTTGTGTGGTACCTGTACCAAAGACTTCCCACCCCAAAGACCTGAACAGCTACAGACCAGTGGCCCTGACGTCCCACATGATGAAGACCCTGGAGAGACTGCTCCTTGCTTACCTCCGCCCCCTGGTGGGACCAGCGATGGATCCACTCCAGTTCGCCTACCAGCATGGCATTGGGGTGGAGGATGCAGTGATCTTCCTCCTTCACCGTTCTCTGTCCCACCTGGAGAAGCCCGTGAATGCAGTGAGGATCATGTTCTTTGACTTCTCCAGTGCTTTCAACACCATCCAATCGATGATCCTGAAGGACGAGCTGCTGTGCGCAGGGGTGGACCAGCACCTGTCATTATGGATCCTGGACTACCTCACTAACCGGCTACAGTTTGTGAGAACCCGGGACTGTATGTCCGACACGATCATTGGTAGCACGGGGGCCTCCCAGGGAACGGCTTTGGCTCCCTTCCTGTTCACCCTGTATACTGCGGACTTCTCACACAACACAACACACTGCCATCTACAGAAGTTCTCTGATGACTCTGCGATCGTCGGCCTCATCTCCAGCGGAGATGAAGCTGAGTACAGAGGACTCATCCAAGACTTCGTGGACTGGTGCCATTGGAACTGCCTCCAGATCAATGCGAGGAAAACTAAGGAGCTGGTGGTGGACTGCCGCAGGCAAGGACAACCCCTCACAGCACCAGGGAACAGACATTGAGATGGTGACATCCTACAAGTACCTTATCTGAACAATAAACTAGACTGGTCACACAATACCGACGCACTCTACAAGAAGGGACAGCGCAGGCTGTTCCTACTGAGGAGACTCAGGTCTTTTGGTGCACAAGGGGCGCTGCTGAAGACATTCTACGACATGGTGGTGGCATCAGCCATCACTTTTGGAGTGGTCTGCTGGGGCAGTGGCATTACAGCAGCCGATAGGAAGAGACTAAACAAGCTGATCAAGAAAGCTAGCTCTGTCCTGGGGCAGCGCCTTGACCCAGTGGAGGAGATGGGAGAGAGAAGGATGGTGGCTAAACTGTCATCTCTGCTGGAGTCCGAGTCCCACCCTATGCAGGACATACTGAACGCACTGAGGAGCTCATTTAGCAGCAGACTACATCATCCAAGGTGCGCAACCGAGAGGTTTCGCAGGTCCTTCCTACCTACAGCTGTCAGACTGTATAACCTAAGCAGGGCTGCTCGCAGAGATAGCAAAAAAACGTGACAACCTAATAGTATTGAATGCAAAAGACCCAATAGACTTACACAGTGGTCCCCTCCAGTATACAACTAGGACAATATCGGTCGCTACGGAGGGTGACAATATGTATGGGTACATATTCATACTATGTAGGATAACTAAGTAGACGGTTATGCTGTTTATTCCATCTAGCTACAATGCTCCGCACTGTGTGTATATATATTTATATATTTATTCCATCTAGCTACAATGCTCCACACTGTGTGTTTATATATTTATATGTACATATGTATATTCGCTGCTCTTGTTTTTCTTGTCTTCTTGATTGTTGCTCTGAGTGTTGCTATCCCTGTGCTGTTGCAATCCTGGAATTTCCCCATTGTGGGACTAATAAAGGCTTATCTTATCTCTTATCTCATTTCCAAAACATATGCGTGTGGTCTGCATTTTGAGCCCCACAGCCCCTCCAGCACATAGATTTAGTATTTGTATATTTTCTTTGGATCTGTGGTGTAATGAAATAGCGAATCAGGTTTTTCCATCCAAATTCCCTCCATTTATTTTTTTTTTATTACTTATTTTGTACCCGTAGGTAGATTTGTTTTGCAGTCTGGTGACAAGCCACCAGCTGCTGGTTGCTGCATGCGCAGGCGCCCCGTATCCTTAACCTGCATGTTTTTGGCATGTGGGAGGAAACCGGAGAAATCCCGGAGTAAACCCACGCAACACAGGGAGAACATACAAACTCCACACAGATCACTGTTGGCCGGGGGCAGGGATCGAACCCACGATCTCATGATCCCCGCGATTCCCCGGCCGAGGGTAAGCTGTGCTGCCGTAGTGCTAACCACTGCGTCACCGTGCACCCCAGCCCAGCTCAGCTCCATGTCCTTGAACTTGTTGATGTGTGTTGTGTTTTTCATATTTCTTGCCAGTTTTCTTCTGTTATGTTTAAATTTAGCTCTTTCTCCCATTTCTGCTTTATATAGTTACTTGAATGTTTGTTTGCCATAAGTTTCTGATGTAGCTTTGAAATAATTCTTGTTTTATTTCCTGCATACGAGCTTAAAATGAATTGTATAATCTCACTCACATCTGTGTGGAAGTTATGCCTAATCCTTCTCATATAATAATCTCTCATCTGCAGATATCTGAAGAATTCAGATTTTTCTTTTCTTTTTTTTTTGAAACTTTTTATTGATGAACATTTTTCAATTATAAAAACACAAACACAAGAGGCCATGGGATGATCAATATAGTACAAAACAGATGTAGCAAAAACATACAATTCCGAATCCGCACATTAATAAATACTGTCATGTCTTATGAAGTCCAGCCATTTTTTCCAACGTCTTTTTCCTAGCTCCTCTTGGAGTCGCAGAGTATAGGTCATGCGTTCCATAAACCTTATATTGTCTATTATGGAGGTGAAGAGGTTCCGTGTGGGGGGCTGTTTTTGTAGCCAGCACTTTTTTATAGCCTTTTTGGCCGATGCTGAAAAAATTTTCAGGAGGTAAATATCATCTGCATTCAGTTTGTCAGGGAAACATCCAAGGAATAACAAAATAAAAGAGCAGCTGATATTAAAGTCCAGTACCTTAGAAATGACATTTGCTACGTCTGTTCAGAAAGGCTGAATGTGTGGGCAAGACCAGAATACGTGCCCATGGTCTGCTGTTGTTTCCCCACATTCTCTCCAGCAGTGAGCAGGAACTCCACTGTACTTAGATTTCTGATTGGGTGTTATGAAAAAACGAATAAGGGTCTTCCAGCAAAAGTCCCTCCAGGTGCTGGAGTTGGTGGATGAGGATTGCACCTCCCAAACCCTTGACCACATATCATCAGTTATTTCAGTGTTCATTTCCTTTTCCCACTTTTGCTTTATATATGTTGTTGAGTCTGTTTTAAGTGTCAATAAACTGCGGTATAATTTACTAATAAGTTTTTTAAGACTTGTTGACTTATATGCATTAATAAAGATATCAAGAAATAATGAAGATTCTTTGATATTCCTGCTTTGTATCTTTTTACTAATGAAATCGCGAAGCTGCAAGTATCTAAAAAAATCTTGCTTCTCCAGGTTGTACTTCCTTTGTAGAGTATCGAATGACATTAGGTTTGATTTCTCGTACATTGTACATGCTGCGGTAAGGCCCCTGAATGTCCATTGTCTAAATCTAAAATCATGTGAGGCGGGCAAAAAGTCAGGGTCATATGCTGGCCATCTGAGTAATTTAACTTCTTCCTGGAGTTTTAGTTTTCTTAGCTCTGATTTCCAGATTTTAAATGTCCGATTAGTCCACTGACTAGTTGTTGGGGTAGTTTTGCTTTCAAGGGTACCTAGTTTAGATTGGATTGGGACCTCAGATAAAGACATCTCAATTGTTTTCCATTTTGCATAATAAGATGGGTCACACAGACAAACCAGTGGTCTCAGTTGGGCTGATATGTAGTAATCTCGTAAAGAGGGCAGAGCCTGCCCCCCCCCCCCCCCCCCGTCCTTCGGCAGCTGTAAGGTAAAATACTTAACTCTTGGTCTCTTTTTAAGCCAAATAAACCTTGAAATGTATTTATTCTATTTCCTAAATTGTTTGTCAGGTATTGATACTGGAAGAGATGAGAAGAGATATAGCAATTTAGGGAGGATATTCATCTTGATTGCCTGTATTCTGCTGCCAAAGTCAAGGGGGAGCAGACTCCAGCTATCAAGATCATCAATTATTTCTTTGTTTAGTCGATTGTAATTCATATCATACAATTGTGACAAATCTTTGGGTAGGTACACTCCTAAATATTTTATATGGTCAGAATGCCAATTAAAATTATATTTAGATATTAATTCTTGTCCAGGGTGAAAATTGAAGGTCATAACCTGAGTTTTATGGATATTAAGGGCGTATCCAGAAAATGAACCATACATTTCTAAGATTTCCATCAGCACTGGTAAACCAGATACCGGATCTGAGATTGTGATCAATACATCATCCGCATACAGGCTCAATTTATATTCCTCCTCACCAATCCGAACACCCTTTAGTGTGGTCTCTTGGCGTATTGCTTGTGCTAAAGGCTCTATAAATAGATTAAATAAATTGGGGCTACCGGGGCAACCCTGTCTACATCCACATTGTAGTTGTATAGAATTAGAAAGACTCCCGTTTATTTCTATTCTTGCAGTAGGGGAAGAGTAAAGGGCTTGAATGCATTTTATAAAGTCAGTACAGAATCCACATCTCCTCATTACTAAATAGAGGAAGTCCCACTGAACTGAGTCGAATGCTTTTTCACCGTCAAGACTGAGGATAACTGAGTTTCTTTATTTTATTAATCTGTTCAATTATATGTAGAGTTCTCCTTATGTTATCCGAAGTTTGTCTATTTTTAAGGAAGCCTGTTTGGTCTTCATCAATCAGTGAGGGCATCACAGTGTCCATTCGTTTGACCAAAATAGTTGTGTATAATTTATAATCCGTGTTCAATACATTTATTGGTCTATATGATTTGCATTCTATTTTGTCCTTTCCCTCTTTTGGTATAACAAATATAAAGGCTTCCTTCCAGGACGGAGGTACAGGGCCTCCTTTCAGAATATAGTTGAAACTGGTTTCTAGTAGAGGTATCAGACTTTCTTTCATTTTCTTGTACCATTCAGGGGGGAACCCATCAGTACCAGGTGACTTGTTAGGTTTAAGGTTGGAGATGGCCTTGTCACTTTCCTCACGTGTTATTGGTGACATAAGCTTATTATTTGCATCTGTGCCGAGTGAGGGAAGATCCAAAGAGTCCAAAAAATCAACTACTGCATTTTTATTAATCGGCGCAGATTGGCTATATAGATTTTTGTAATATGTTTCAAATGATTTTTGAATACCATCCAAATCAGTTAAAATGTTGCGACTTATAGGGTCTTTTATTTTGTAGACTGAATTTTCTGCTTGTTGTTGAAGTCGCCATGCCAACAGTTTAGATGCTTTAGATCCTGCCTCATAATATCTCTTTCATAAACCGTAAGTTTTTCTTTACTTCCTCACCTAGTATCCTGTCTATGTCCTGTTTAACTTGTCTTATTTGTTGTGTTATAGTGGGACTTTTTTTTGTCAGTTGTGTTTTCTCTAGATCTTTCAGTCTCTCTTGTAGTCGCAGCAATTCTTGAGTCTTTTGTTTTTTAAGCATAGCCGATCTTGCTATTATTTTCCCCCTCAGAACCGCTTTAGCTGCATCCCACACTATGCTAGGGTTTGTCTCGCCATTATTATTATCCTGTAGGTATACAGTGATCCCTCGCTACTAAGCGCTTCACCTTTCGCGCCCTCAGTGCATCGCGGATTTTTCAAAAATATTCATCAAAAATTCAAAATTGAGAAATAATGGGCGGGCGCTAGCAGAAGGCAGGGAGACTACATTAGACCATCAGGTATCAACACGGAGAGCCGCACAGCTCAAAAAATCCACCTCTCTGTTCGCTGTTCTCGTGTTTGCTCGGCTCGGAAATCTCGCAAGCTGATTGGCCGAGACGTTTCACCCCGCAAGCTGATTGGCCGAGACGTTTCACCCACCTCCTCTCCCTGCCGAGCGCCCATGAAGGAAGGAAGACCGCATTCATTGCTCTTTATCGCTCGTGTTACTTTTAGTCTCGCCGCGTGGAACTTTTTGCTGTTCTCTTGTGCCATTTTGTGCGAAGTAGTCTTTCCGTCGAGCCACTACGCCGCCTCCTGCAGCTGCCCTCGACGATGCTGCGCCTCCAGCACCTGACGATGAGGCGTCACCTGAGGAGCAGTAAAGCTCTCATTAACCTGTGCAGTAAATCATTTTCATCTTGAGTTACGTATCTTGTTATAAGAATAAAAGAGTTCTAAAAACATATTTATGTACACTTTATTTACATCTACGTATGTATGTACACGTGTACACACACACACACACACACACACACACACACACACACACACACACACACGTATCATATGAGAGAGAGAGAGTGAGAGAATGAACGTACGTATTATTTATGGATGACGTCATTAGGGGTGACGCTACTTCGCGGTTTTTCACTTTTCGCGGTCGGTTCTGGAACCCATTAACCGCGATAAGTGAGGGATCACTGTAAATTTAGATCGGTTGTCATTAGGGATGGGCATTCGGTGAAATTTTCTTCACCGATCGTCGGGAGAATTAATGATTAATAATCGGTTAATCATTAACATTTTTAGGTAGGTAACAAGGCAGGTAGACTACATTAGAACATCAGGTATCAACACGGAGAGCCGCACAACATGTCGTGTTGCCGTCGTGTTGGCTCGGCTCGGGAATCTCGCAAGCTGATTGGCCGACACGTTTCACCCTGCAAGCTGATTGGCCGAGACGTTTTACCCAGAACCGACCGCGAAAAGTGAAAAACCGCGAAGTAGCGTCACCCTCCTTTGTGGAATTCCAGGCTGATCTCGTTAGTTTTTTGATACATAAAATAATGTATAAATAAGATAAATAATACGTACGTTCATTCTCTCACTCTCTCTCTCTCGGGAGAGAGAGAGAGCGAGAGAATGAAAAGAATCTCGCGAGAGTGCATCTCTCGCGAGATTCCCGAGCCGAGTCAACACGAGAACAAAATCTAGAGTCGGGAGCGATCTCTTGGGGGGAGATGCTGGCCAGCGAATCAGAGAGGTGGATTTTGAGTTGTGCGGGCTCTCTGTGTTGATACGGGATGTTCTAATGTATTTTTTCTCAATTTTGAATTTTTGATGAATATTTTTGAAAAATCCGCGATGCACTGAGGGTGCGAAAGGTGAAGCGCGAAGTAGCGAGGGATCACTGTATTTCTTTTTACTTTTTTCTTTTGTATGCTGCATTGCAGTGATTGCAGTACACCTGGTCATTTTTTAAATTAAAATGGTCCCGCGCAACACTTCGCCGCAACCTCTTAATGATTTGGCGATTGCCCTACGGAAGCTCGCATGTATCAACTGAGGCACGCCAGGGTACGGCGATGGTGTAATGTTGCCCCCTGGTGCCCAAATTTTGCCAGTGGCACAGTTAAATGGACGGCCGTGCACTAGGCCTAATAACCTACATTCGGATTGTTTAAAAAAAAACCAAACGGTTTGTCGACGAAAATGAACTTCCTCGGTGAAATTCTTAATGATCAATTATCGGTTAATTATGCCCATCCCTAGTTGTCATGGACTGTAGAAAAGTGAGATCATTTAGCATCCCTGTATTTAATCTCCATAGTGTTTTCCTCTGTCTGACATCAAGGTGTAAACTTAGGTAAATTCCAGAGTGATCAGAGATATCTCTTTGACCAATTCTACATTCTTTTATCCTGTTTAAGTCTTTATTATACATGAAACAGTAATCTATCCTTGAGTGAAAAGAATGGGGTGCAGAGTAAAAAGTAAATCCAGGGGCAGATCTGTGTACAGAGCGCCATACGTCAATAAGTCCTAAATCTGAAAGCATTTTTTTACACGTTTCTCTATAGGCAGACGTTTCCTTCTAATATTTGTTGTATCCAATTGAGGGTTTAACAATAGATTAAGGTCTCCAGCGAAAATTAAAGGTCCATAAGATTCTTTAGTAGTCAAATCAAAAACTTTTTTATAGAAACCAATATTACTCCCTGGGGGAGCATATACATTTAATAATGTGACCTCTCTATGATCGATTTTACCTTTCACTAAAATATATCTGCCTTCTTTGTCACTCAATTCAGATATGAATTCAAAATTAATTCTATTAGAAATAAAGATGGCTACTCCTTTTTTTTACCACTTCTATGAGAGGAATAGTATGTATTTTTAAAACCCATTTTTTTTTTATTTATCATGCTCTGTGTTGGATAGATGAGTTTCTTGCCAATATGCAATATCTACTTTCTCTTTTTTCATCTTTAGCACCAGTTTACTTCTTTTTACAGGGTTATTCACTCCATTAACATTTAGTGACGGTGTAGCGGGTTGATTCAACCCCCACAACACAGAGACAGAACACAGAGACAGTCAGCTCGCACTCCTGGGTTTTTCCGCTGCATGCTACGTTTACAGCTGTGAGGTTAGTGTCATCCATGCATTGTGTTCATGCATCCTGTCTGTACCTCTGACATGCAAATGCCCAGATTGACTGCTGTGAATGTCTTTGATGTATTGTCTGAGTTGAGTATATATGCTGCACTGTTCTGTAAATCTGCCCCTCATTCACTCTGCAACTGCTACTGCTGGACACACACACCGTGTGTCTCCTCTCCTCTTTGAGAGCTGGAGGAATGAAGCTGCAGCCTGCTCAAGCCATGGGCTGCAGCTGAGTTCTGATGAAGGCGGGTGATAATAAAGCTTTTTAAAAATCCAACGCTGCCTTTATTCCATCATCCTCTTCAACAGTATATTATAATATTTAAGAGACATAGCTTAACATGTGAGAATAAAATATCATCCCAGACCTCAAAACAACAGCTGTAAAACGTGAACACGCTGAACAGTAAAACAACATAACACTGAACTGGGCTTCCAACAGGGAGGATACAATGTAGGCCTTGAAAAAGGAGGGGACTGGCCACAAGGTGGGGCCCCTCTCCACGATGAGCATCGTGGGAAACAAAAAAAAAAAGGAGAGGGGGAAAAAAAAAAAGGGGTTAACCCCCCCCCCCCCCAGCAATAATAAAAAGGAAAAAAAAGAGAAAAAAAAATCTGTGGTTAAATACAAATAAAGTAGTCAGAATCAGAATCAGGTTTATTGCCATTGTTCATGTAGTACACAAACTAGGAATTTGTCTCGGTACAATGCTGCAACATTAAACATGATAAGATAAGAGAAATAAACTATACATGTAATAAAGTGTAGGATAAGATTAAGTGATACTGGTCAACAGTTAAAATATATATTAGCCAGCAGCAGATACTGTGGAGAACTATATAGTGCAGTCGGTAATGCAGGAAGAAAACAGTGATGATTGACATGAGTCTGGTTGAGCTGCTGTACATGGTGCACGAGAGTCACTTAGTGTTCAGCAGTCTAATGGCAGAGGGGAAGAAGCTGTTCATGTGACGGGAGGTTTTAGTCTGGATGGACCGAAGTCTTCTACCAGAGGGGAGGGGGGCAAACAGTACGTGACCAGGGTGTGAGGGATCGGCTATGATCCGGCCAGCACGCCTCCGGGTCCTGGAGATGTACAGATCCTGGAGAGATGGGAGCTTGCAGCCGATCACCTTCTCAGCAGTGCGCACGACGCGCTGCAGCCTTAGTCTGTCCCTGGCAGTGGCTCCTGCGTACCACACGGTTATGGAGGTGGTGAGGATGGACTCGATGATGGCTGTGTAGAACTGCACTAACATCTTGGTGGGTAGCTTGAGCTTCCTCAGCTGCCGCAGGAAGAACATCCTCTGCTGGGCTTTTTTGATGAGTGAGCTGATGGTCAGCTCCCATTTGAGGTCCCTGGTGATGGTAGTGCCTAGGAAGCGGAAGGAATCAGCAGTGGTGATGGGAGAGCCTGAGAGGGTGAGGGGGGGCAGAGGAGTAGTGACTTTCCTGAAGTCTACAATCATCTCCACTGTCTTCAGAGCGTTCAGCTGCAGGTTGTTATTGCTGCACCAGGACGCCAGCTGGGCCACCTCTCTCCTGTAGGCGGACTCGTCGCCGTTGGAGATGAGCCCGATGAGGGTGGTGTCGTCCGCAAACTTGATCAACTTGACAGACTGGTGGCTGGAGGTGCAGGAGTTGGTGTAAAGGGAGAAGAGTAGGGGGGAAAGTACACAGCCCTGGGGTGATCCGGTGCTGATGCTAGTATAGTCTGAGACAGTCTTTCCCAGCCGCACATGCTGCCTCCGGTCCGTCAGGAAGTCGATGATCCACCTGCAGAGGGAGTCAGGCACGTTGAGCAGGGACAGCTTGTCCCGGAGCAGTAGTCTGGTGACCCTCAGCTCGAGTCTGCAGGCTCCAGCCCTTTCATCAATAATGAGACTGGATAAGATAAGATAAGCCTTTATTAGTCCCACAACGGGGAAATTCCAGGATTGCAACAGCACAGGGATAGCAACACTCAGAGCAACAATCAGAAGGCAAGGAAAAAAAAAAAAAAAAAAAAAAAAAAAGCAAGAGCAGCTAATATACATATGTACATATTACTATAAAATATACACACACACACACACACACACACACACACACACACACACACACACACAGACACACAGTGCAGAGCATTGTAGCTGGATGGAATAAATATATGAATATATGAACAGTGCAGAGCATTGTAGCTAGATGGAATAAATATGTAAATATATAAACACCCACAGTATGGAGCATTGCAGCTAGGTGGAATAAATATGCAAGTATATAAACACACACAGTGCGGAGCAATGTAGCTAGATGGAATAATATGTAGATATATAAAAACACAGTGCGGAGCATTGTAGCTAGATGGAATAAATATATAGATATATAAATATAAACACACCCAGTGCTGAGCATTGTAGCTAGATGGAATAAATATGTAAATATATAAACACACACAGTGCAGAGCATTGTTGCTAGATGGGATGAAACAGCATAACAGTCTACTTAGTTATCCTACATGGTATGATTATGTGCCCATACATATTCTCACCCTCCATTGCGACCGATATGTTCCTAGTTGTATGCCGGAGGGGACCATTGTGTAAGTCTATTGCATCTTTTGCATTCAAAAAACTATTAGTTTGTTACGTCTTTTTGCTATCTCTGCGAGCAGCCCTGCTTAGGTTGTACAGTCTGACAGCCGTTGGTAGGAAGGACCTACGAAACCTCTCGGTTGTGCACCTGGGATGATGTAGTCTGCTGCTAAATGAGCTCCTCAGTGCATCCAGTATGTCCTGCATAGGGTGGAACTCGGACTCCAGCAGAGATGACAGTTTAGCCACCGTCCTTCTCTCTCCCATCTCCTCCATCGGATCAAGGCGCTGCCCCAGGACAGAGCTAGCTTTCTTAATAGCCTTAATAGAAGCTTAATAAAAGCTTAATAGAAGCTTAATAAAAGCCTTAATAGCCTTAATTCTTAAGGCTACAAAGTCATAGTCATGGATAATCCAAAACAACCACTCTCACCATAGTAAGGCCGTGTGCTCCTGCGGCGCACTCATCAGTCCGCCGTTGCTTCCTCCGACGTCCGCCGAAACTCACTCAGCTTCTCCCGGATGTGTTTGTGGAAATCCCCTCGGCGGGTCCTCTGTGTCTCCCATGGCAGAAGCTGCTTCAGCATCTCCTCTGACGTCATCTGAGCAGCTCTGTTTCTGGCAGCAGTGATCTGAACCGTGGCGATGCCTCTCCTTTGTAGATCTTCCGCGACTTCTGTGGCACTATTGTAGAGGACACTTCCTGAGGCGTAAAAAATATGCATCTTGAATGGCATTTGAAAGCGAATCCCTTTCTCCTTCAGAGCTCTTTTGACGGGGATATATTCTTTTCTTCTTTTCTGAACTTCCACCGCGTAGTCATGGTCAAAATACACTTGCTTGTTATGAATGCATATTACCTTTTTCCATGCAGCGCGGAGTATTTCTTCCTTAACTGTGAACCGGAGAAAGCGGACTATTATTGAACGTGGCGGGGCCCTCGCTGGAGGCTTTGGGCCCAAGGCACGATGGGCGCGCTCAATGCCGAGATCATAGTCTTGGCCTAAAACATCACCGAGATCTTTAATAAAACTTTCGGCAAAGGAAGCCACAGATGTGCCTTGCTCCGAGTCTTTGGGTACCCCGTATATGCGAATATTATTCCGCCTGGCCCGGCCCTCCATTTCGGATATCTTATCCTCAAGTGTCCGCTGATTTTGTAACAGTTGAACAAACGTGTTTTTAACACCAATGTTCCAATTCTCCAGTTCTGCCATATTTTCCTCAGTCTGTTTTATACGTTCTCCTGCGTCATGCACCTGTTTAGCGGTTTCCTGGAGCTGTTGCTGTACTCCCGCTGTGAATTCAACCATTTGTTTCTTCATATCCTCACGAATCACTGAACGAAAATCTTGTAAATCTGTTTTTAATTCAGCTCGAAGAGTTGCCATTCCAGCTGCCACGGCCTTGCTCACGGTAACTCGAATCTGGTCCAAACCAGCCGTGTGGTCGCCATGTTGGTCCGATGCTAGGTCCGTTTCATTAGCCGAGATTTCTTTTGTTGCTTCGTTATCAGGATTGTTTCGTAGCCCATATCCACCTTTCTTGAATTTGTCCCCGCTCATTATGGCAGCAAAATATTGCAGTTTTTCCCAGGTTTGGGTCTTGAGTCTAGGGGAAAAATGGAGCTGGAGCCAGAGCTCAGTTTTTATGCGTCCATGCTGTTCCGCGTCACCGGAAGCCTCTCAGAATTCAGATTTTTCTAGTTTAAATTTTCTTCTCATGTTTACAAAGCTCTCAATCTTTTTTTCCCATAATGCCCCATGCTGTGATTCCTTTGTTCACCAGATTTTTGTATCCCTTATCTTGCTTTGCTGGTTCAAATTGGCTGTCAAATGCTACCCATTTCAATAGTTTTATGTCCTCCTTTATATTATACTTTTGTACTATTTTATACCACAGTTCCAATAATTTCATTGTTGTGCATGTGTTCTGTAGGCACCCATGCACAACAACAGCAAATTATTTGCAAATCTTTGGGCCAATTAAGAAGTGAAATGAGAAAATTTCCCACAGAAGCCTGAACGTTCCAGGGACCTCTGGTTGGGCACCCCTGGCCTAGGTGATAAAGAAGATTGCAAACACCCTGAAACTGAACTGCAGCATGGTGGCCAAGACCATACAGCGGTTTAATGGGACAGGTTCCACTCAGAACAGGCCTCGCCATGGTCGACCAAAGAAGTTCAGTGCATGTGCTCAGCGTCATATCCAGAGGTTCTCTTTTGAAAATAGACATGAGTGCTACCAGCATTGCTGCAGAGGTTGAAGGGGTGGGGGGTCAGCCTGTCAGTGCTCAGACCATACGCCGCGCACTGCATCAAATTGGTCTGCATGGCTGTCATCCCAGAAGAAAGCCCCTTTTAAAGATGATGCACAAGAAAGCCCACAAACAGTTTGCTGAAGACAAGAAGACTAAAGACATGGATTACTGGAACCATGTACTGTGGTCTGATGAGACCAAGATAAACTTATTTGGTTCAAATGGTGTCAAGCGTGTGTGGCGGCAACCAGGTGAGGAGTACAAAGACAAGTGTGTCTTGCCTACAGTAAAGCATGGTGGTGGTGGTAGTGTCATGGTTTGGGGCTGCATGAGTGCTGCCGGCCCTGGGGAGCTACAGTTCATTGAGAGAACCATGAATGCCAACATGTACTGTAACATACTGAAGCAGAGCATGATCTCCTCCCTTCGGAAACTTGGCCGCAGGGCAGTATTCCAACATGATGACCACCCCAAACACACCTCCAAGACAACCACTGCCTTGCTAAATAAACTGAGGGTAAAGGTGATGGACTGGCCAAGCATGTCTCCAGACCTACAGCCGTGGACAAAATTGTTGGTACCCCTCTGTTAATGAAAGAAAAACCCACAATGGTCACAGAAATAACTTGAATCTGACAAAAGTGGTAATAAATAATAATTCTATGAAAATTAACCAATGAAAATCAGACAATGCTTTTGAATTGTGGTTCAACAGAATTATTTAAAAAAACAAACTCATGTAACAGGCCTGGACAAAAATGATGGTACCCTTGAGCTGAGGAAAGCTAAATCTGTGTATTCTGAGAGACTCCAGCAGCAGTTCACTGCTAATGACTCGGCTTCTGTGTGGAGAGGACTGAGGCAAATCACCAGCTATCGGCCTCAGGCTTCTAAAGGTCAGGATGACAAAGCCCTTTGTCAAAAACTGTCCCAACATTACGCCCGTTTTGACACCTCGTCAGCTGTGTCCAACTCCCCCCCTCCACCCAGCTCCACTGCCTCCTCGGCCGCTAATTCATCAAAAGCGGTCCCCCCCCTCCTCCTCCTCCCCCCCTGCCCTTGTCATCAATGTGCAGGACGTGCACAGACGGTTCTCCAGAATGAACCCACGCAAGGCCCCCGGTCCGTATGGCGTGTCTCCCTCCACCCTGAGACACTGTGCGAAAGAGCTGGCTCCTGTCTTCACAGACATTTTTAACACCTCCCTTAAGCAATGCCACGTGCCGACCTGCCTCAAATCCTCCACCATCATCCCTGTCCCCAAGAAGCCACGGATTACTGGACTTAACGACTACAGACCTGTAGCGCTCACCTCTGTAGTCATGAAGTCCTTTGAGCGCCTGGTCCTGTCCCACCTCAAGTCCATCACCACTCCCCTCCTGGACCCGCTGCAGTTTGCCTACCGTGCCAACAGGTCTGTGGACGACGCAGTCAACCTGGCCCTCCACTCCATCCTGCAGCACCTGGACTCCCCGGGAACCTACGCCAGGATCCTGTTTGTGGACTTCAGCTCCGCATTCAACACCATCCGCCCCGCTCTGCTCCAGGACAAGCTGTCCCTGCTCGGTGTGCCTGACTCCCTCTGCAGGTGGATCACCGACTTCCTGACGGACCGGAGGCAGCATGTGCAGCTGGGGAAGTCTGTCTCAGACTCTGTTAGCATCAGCATTGGATCACCCCAGGGCCTTTATACCAACTCCTGCACCTCCACCCACCAGTCTGTTAAGCTGATCAAGTTTGCGGACGACACCACCCTCATCGGGCTCATCTCCAACGGCGATGAGTCCGTCTACAGGAGAGAGGTGGCCCAGCTGGTGTCCTGGTGCAGCCGCAACAACCTGCAGCTGAACGCTCTGAAGACAGTAGAGATGATTGTGGACTTCAGGAAAGTCACAACCCCCCTGCCCCCCCTCACCATCACAGGCTTTCCCATCACCATTGCAGATTCCTTCCGCTTCTTGGGCACCACCATCACCCGTGGCCTCAAGTGGGAGCCAACCATCAGCTCCCTCATCAAAAAGATCCAGCAGAGGATGTTCTTTCTGCGGCAGCTGAGGAAGCTCAAGCTACCCACCAAGATGTTGGTGCAGTTCTACACGGCCATCATCGAGTCCATCCTCACCTCCTCCATAACCGTGTGGTACGCAGGAGCTACTGCCAGGGACAGACTAAGGCTGCAGTGCGTCGTGCGCACTGCTGAGAAAGTGATCAGCTGCAAGCTCCCATCTCTCCAGGATCTGTACTTCTCCAGGACCCGGAAGCGTGCAGGCCGGATCATGGCCGATCCTTCACACCCTGGTCACGTACTGTTTGCCACCCTCCCCTCAGGTAGAAGACTTCGGTCCATTCAGACTAAAACCTCCCGGCACATGAACAGCTTCTTCCCCTCTGCCATCAGACTGCTGAACATTAAGTGACTTATTGACTCTCGTGCACTATGTACAGCAGCTCAACCAGACTCATGTCATTCATCACTGTTTTTCTGTTGCATTATCGACTGCACATCATCTGCTACTTGCTAATTTATTTAAAACTGCTGTGACTAGTATTACTCATTATTATTATTATTATTATTATTATTATTATTATTACTTATTATTCTACACTTATTGCATGGTTTTAGTCTAAGTTTTTTTCTTTTTTTTTTTTTTTAGTTTATCTCTTTATCTTATCATGTTTTAATGTTGCAGCATTGCACCGAGACAAATTCCTAGTTTGTGTACTACATGAACAATGGCAATAAATCTGATTCTGATTCCTTAACTTAATATTTTGTTGCACAACCTTTTGAGGCAATCACTGCAATCCAACGATTTCTGTAACTGTCAATGAGACTTCTGCACCTCTCAGCAGGTATTTTGGCCCACTCCTCATGAGCAAGTTGCTCCAGTTGTCTCAGGTTTGAAGGGTGCCTTCTCCAGACGGCATGTTTCAGCTCCTTCCACAGATGTTCAATAGGATTTAGATCAAGGCTCATAGAAGGCCACTTTAGAATAGTCCAATGTTTCGCTCTTAGCCATTCTTGGGTGTTTTTAGCTGTGTGTTTTGGGTCATTATCCTGTTGCAAGACCCATGACCTGCGACTGAGACCAAGCTGTCTGACACTGGGCAGCACATTTCTCTCTAGAATACCTTGATAGTCTTGAGATTTCATTGTACCCTGCACAGATTCAAGACACCCTGTGCCAGATGGAGCAAAGCAGCCCCAGAACATAACAGAACCTCCTCCATGTTTCACAGTAGGGACAGTGTTCTTTTCTTGGTATGCTTCATTTTTGCGTCTGTGAACATAGCACTGATGTGCCTTGCCAAAAAGTTGCAGTTTTGTCTTGTCTGTCCATAGGACATTCTCCCAGAAGCTTTGTGGTTTGTCAACATGCAGCTTGGCAAATTCCAGTCTAGCTTTTTTATGATTTGTTTTCAGCAGTGGTGTCCTCCTTGTTCGTCTCCCATGAAGTCCACTTTGGCTCAAACAACAACGGATGGTGCGATCTGACACTGATGTACCTTGACCTTGGAGTTCACCATGAATGTGTTTAGAGGTTGTTCTGGGCTCTTTTGTTACCATTCTTCATCAAGTTTCCTCCTGCGGCCACGTCCAGGGAGGTTGGCTACAGTCCCATGGATCTTAAATTTCTGAATAATATGTGCAACTGTAGTCACAGGAACATCAAACTGCTTGGAGATGGTCTTATAGCCTTTACCTTTAACATGCTTGTCTATAATTTTCTTTCTAATCTCCTGAGACAGCTCTCTCCTTTGCTTCCTCTGGTCCATGTTTAGTGTGGTACACACCATGTCACCAAACAGCACAGTGACTACTTGTCACCCTTTAAACAGGCCGACTGACTGATTACAAGTTTGTAGACACCTGTGATGTTAATTAGAGGACACATCTTGGTTGAACATGTCTCTATGGTCACATTATTTTAAATCTTTTCTAGGGGTACCATCATTTTTGTCCAGGCCTGTTTCATGAGTTTGTTTTTTTTAAATAATTCTGTTGAACCACAATTCAAAAGCATTGTCTGATTTTCATTGGTTAATTTTCATAGAATTTTTATTTATTACCACTTTTGTCAGATTCAAGTTATTTCTGTGACCATTGTGGGTTTTTCTTTCATTAACAGAGGGGTACCGACAATTTTGTCCACGGCTGTAAACCCTATTGAGCATCTGTGGGGCATCCTCAAATGGAAGGTGGAGGAGCGCAAGGTCTCCATGCCCAAGAGAGCTAAGGCAGTGCTGGAAAATAATGGTGGCCGCACAAAATGTTGACACTGTGGGCACAATTTGGACAGTTTCACTAGGGGTGTACTCACTTTCGTTGCCAGCGGTTTAGACATTAATGGCTGTGTTGAGTTATTTTGAGGGGACAGCAAATTTACACTGTTATACAAGCTGTACACTGACTACTTTACATTGTATCAAAGTGTCATATCTTCAGTGTTGTCCCATGAAAAAATAAAATACTTACAAAAATGTGAGGGGTGTACTCACCTTTGTGAGCTACTATATCTCCTCAGCCACAGGGAAGGCTCAGCAGTGCCTCTGTTAAAAAAGCTAAACTTTCCCAGAGGTTCATGGTGAAGTTCTTTCATTTTGTAATCGAGAGTGTGTTGATGTTACACCACTCATGGCTGGACAGCGTTCTTCGTGTGTAGAAAATGTCCTTTTTAATTAAAGCTTCACCAACAGGGACTGTAGAAACACCAAAGCTTCAGGGCAGGAGCAGCCGCACCAGCCACACACCTAAGTTACAGGCTTCTACTCCCCGGAGGCCTCATGTATAAATGGTGTGCACGCACAAAAACATGGTGTACGCTGATTTTCACGCACACAGTGGAATATATAAAACAAACTTGACGTTAGAATATGCTGGCCAAGCCGTAAAGTTTCCACTTGTGAGAAGTTGTGGCTGTCCACAGAATTCTGTTTGGCTCTATCAGATGGGTCTGTTAAACTACAGAACAGCCAAAACTCACAGAATATATTAAAATAATGTTTCCACTTCAGTTAAAATGCTTTATCTATGAATTAGTCTGTGAAAAATCCAATTGCACAGGGTTACAAAAATAATTTTTTTGTAAGTTGCCTGTGTTTTTTCAACTGATTTAAGACAATTTTGCACTGCTGAATCCGAAAATGACATCAGTTTCTCTCGATCAGGTGCCAAGTAAAAACCTGTACTTACTTAGTACTGTGCATGTACTTACCTTCATATAAAGGTAAGTACATGTAAATTGAATGTTACGTCATCATTGTTCAAAATTCAGAGAATTTCAAGACAAAGAATTTTGCATCATATAAAGTGAAAATACCCGTACATGTAAACAAAAATGTATAAAACATGTAGCCATAATTCAAGAAGTTGACCTGATTGAGCAAAACCAATGTGATTTTTGGATTCAGCATATCAAGATTGTCCTAAATCAGCTAAAAAAAAAAAAAAACTTGGACAATACATTTGTCTGGTGTTGATCAGTGTTGTTATTATGTGATTTATCTCCATAACTTGGCCCATTGAGCGCAGTGAAACCCCGATGAATTGACCTGCCTCACTCATGGACCTGCCAGCGCCACTGTTCACTGGATCCTGTTGCTATCAATGTCATTTTGACCTGAAGAATAAAGGAGAGATCCTCTGGGTTAATGTTGAATAAAAGGAGGACCATGTGGAGTTCCAGGCTTCAGTTTACCTGGATTTCCAGGGACTCTTAACGGATTCCCCCTCTGACATTTCGGCCTCCTCAGACCTCGGGAAGTGGGCCGGGGAAACTGTTATAACACCTGAGTCGTTTTGATCCGATCCAAAGACAACAGGAGGGTCCCCAGCTCAATATGTGCTGTACCTTGGAGGTTATAATTTGGAAATAAAAGGCTTTTATATTGCGCACCTCCGTGTTTTACTTGTGGCTGTCGTGCGTAATTTGGATTCTGACAGATTTGGTTTGTAATTTGTACGAGTATAAATTCAGCTGTAAGATTGGAGTGGTATTCAGTGGTCTTTATTTTTTTTATTTTACTAGGTGACATTACGTTTGTCTGTGCCATTACTGAGGCCTTTCTTTCACAGCATTTTTTTCCGTGTTTCAGCACCCCCCCCCCCATCACCCCAGCAACACTGTCATTGAGTAGTGCTCTGTTTATTGACTTTAACTTTCATGGCAGACCATTTTGTTGTATTTTATTCCAGTCAGAGCCAGCTTCATTAACTGCCATTGTAACACGGCCCACTCGGTAAACTTAGGTTTATTGTTTATTCCAGAGGGTCAGAACATAATAAAATATTTTTTTCTTACCTCCACCTCCATTATCAACATCTCAGCGTTGCACTCCAATAAGTTATTATTTTTTTTATGTTGTGCTTTCCCGCAGGATTTATGATCACTGTTTGACAGAAGAGTGACAGAAGGGGCGTTTTTCTTCATTTAAATAGTCATTAGTGGGAGGAACCGAGGCGGAGTAAAGAGATCGTGTATGTGTGCTGGTTTTCACGTGAGGTGGGATGTATAAAGAAAAGGAGCGGCGAATCGGGCGTGCGCACGGGTTTATAAATCTGAAAGTTTTTGAGTGCACTTACTTTTCAAATTTTGTGAGTACGCCATCTTTCAGTATGAAAGCTGTGCAATCCTTTATACATGAGGCCCTGGGTCCCCACCCTCTTCTTCTCTCATTACCTGGCAGTAGTATGTTATATAGAGACTATACTGCCCCCTACTGACTGGTGAAATAAATGTCCAAAACAGAACCTATGAACAGTAATCCAGTATGCCCCCAACACTTCTGAAGAGCAATGCCCTGTACATTTCCCCCATATAAGAGTCCATTCTCACAGGTGCGTGGGACAGGAAGTCTGCATCTATGTTACTCTTCACTGGGCGATATTTTAAAGTTATGTTGAAGTCAGCCAGGTTGGACACCCAGCAATGCTCTGTTGCGTTGAGTGTCCGTTGAGTGCTCATCATAGGCTCAAGCATAAGTCAGGGGGTTGTTATCGCTATAGACTGTGTTCCAGAGGGGGCGTAAAATAAATAGTCTCAACCTATCTGTAACAGCCCATTTGACAGGGTGCCCGCGATGTCTAAAAAAGTCTAAAATTACACATTTTCAATTTTAGGCCTAAAAAAGTCTAAAATACAGGGATATTTTGCACTGTGAGTCTAAAATTGAGTTTGAGTAATTTAAGACCTACATTTCAATGCAAAATATCGATAAAGGATTGTTTTTTTTAAAAGTATTGTTCTTATGTCTTTTCCACGCCATTCAGTTTTTTTTCTGTTATGGTGGCAGTTATGGTCCGTGTAGTTCTACAATGTAGAACTACACGGACCATAACTGGTCGGGAACCTATGGCTCGCGAGCCAGATGTGGCTCTTTTGATGGCTGCATCTGGCTCGCAGACAAATCTTTAAACTTTAAAGATTTTGTTTTCACAAGAGCGCCGAGTGTCTGCTGCTCTGTATATAGTTTTAGAATCATCTTCTGTGTTGCGGCCATTACAAGCTCAGATCACACGAGACGGCCCGCTGAATTTAAGCATTTATTTATTTATTTTCTACTCGTTTCAGTTCTGCATTTAATATGAACCCTGAGTTTGAAATAAACGTTTGAATTTAAATTTGAATATCCCGGAAGCCGCTGCACATCCGGGTACTTCAGGCTCAGCCAATATTGATCCAGATCACATAGTTTTAGAATCATCGGCCATTACGAGCTCAGATCACACGAGACGGCCCGCTGAATTTAAGCATTTATTTATTTATTTTCTACTCGTTTCAGTTCTGCATTTAATGTGAACCCCGAGTTTGAAATAAACGTTTGAATTTGAATATCCCAAAAGCCGCTGCACATCCGGGTACTCCAGGCTCAGCCAATATTGAGCATCAGAAGTCGCATTAATGGTAAGAAATACTCATCATTGATTAGCAACAGCATAACAATGGTATTAAAAAGAATTCAGAGACTTATTGTACTTTAAAAGTGTTGAAATTACATAAAATGCACACATTTACTTGTATTTTTAGTTTTAAACATATTGTATGGCTCTCACGGAATTACATTTAAAAATATGTGGTGTTCATGGCTCTCTCAGCCAAAAAGGTTCCCGACCCCTGTTCTACATGAAATGTTGCTGTTAGTGGAACGCACAATAAAACTACAGATGTGAAACGGAAATGTACTGTCGTCACAGGATGCTGGAGCAAGCATTTTGGCTCTGGTCTGAATGAGCTGTGTGCGCGAGCAAGGCGGGAATAGTTGTGAAGTAACGTGCGAATGGCAGGAGAGAAAGCTAGCAGGACAAAATTAAAAAGATGGGCAAATGTAAATTTAATGACAGTTGGCTCTCAAGAGATGACTTTGCAGACTGGCTCAAACGCGTTCCCAACGACGACACTGAGGCGTACTGCACGTTGTGCAAAAGAACACTTAAACTCGGGACCCTGGGTGTCAGGGCACTGGAGTCACACATCAAAGCTAGCAAACACCAGGAATCAGCAAATGCAGCACGCAACTCTCATGGAATTGCTCAGTTCTGTTCGGTTGCAAGCAGCACGTCAAGAAATAATACAAATGATATTCGCGATCTAATGGGCTCGACTGAAACGATGAAGGCAGAAGTTCTGTGGGCGCTTAACACCGTGGCTAAACACCAGTCATACAGAGCTAATGACGACATCGTGGAACTGTTTCAAGCAATGTTTCCCGACTCGACAGTAGCCAAAACATTCCAATGCGGGAGAGACAAGACCGCCTATATCATCCGATTTGGAGTAGCAGAGTTCGTCAAGAAAGATTGTATCTCAAAGGTTTGCACACAGGCTTGTTTGCGACTATGTTGCAATACATGGGGGCGTTACCAGGGTTCCACTTACACCTGACTTAATGAAATCTGTCATGGCTGCCAGGTCACGGTACCGTGTGCATTTGGACGAAGAGAGGAAGAGGAAGGAGGCAGAGACACAAGGGAAGAAAAGGGCACACGCGGAGGAGCAGTTACAAGACCTGAAAGTCAAGAGGGACAGTCTGCATACAGTCATTGAGAGCCTGGGCAAAGATGCAGATGAGTTGGCAGAGCAAGCAGAGGGCAAGGCTGGGAGCAAAATGGCACAGCTCCTCTCAAAATCAAATGCTCTGAGGAGGGCTGCTAAAGACAAACTGTCCCAGCTTAAGGTTCTGGAGGACGAAATTTGCCACCAAAAGTGCAGAGCTTAGAAGCATGTAAAATAATGAAAATAATGGGTGTATATATGTTCGTTTCATTGACAATAAACGTCAATTGACCGCAATCTGGGTTTGTTCTTTCTTTTTTTAATACTTCGTGAAGGTCATAAATTTAATCCATGATGGTCTAAAAAAGTCTAAAATTGCACTTGTTAAAACCTGCAGACACCCTGATTTGAGCACTACAAACTCCAGCTTTCCTGCATGCAACCTATAGTTTTTTTCAGCTGGTATCAGTGTTTGTGAGCCATACCCAATAACTATGAGTTTGGCCTCCTGTCTCTGGTACAAAACTGCCTCTAATCCCTCTTCTGAGGCATCTAGATGCAGAATAAGTCAATCTTCGAACCTAGGGTAAGCATTACTGGATGGTTATGTATAAGGGAAGGAGTCGGAGTCTCTCTCATTCAGCGAACCAACCACCACTTTATTGTAGAGAACAGAACTATATACAGTGGGGCAAAAAAGTATTTAGTCAGCCACCAATTGTGCAAGTTCTCCCACTTAAAAGATGAGAGGTCTCCAATTTTCATCATAGGTATACCTCAACTATGAGAGACAAAATGAGAAAAAAAAAATCCAGAAAATCACATTGAAGGATTTTTAATGAATTAATTGGTAAATTCCTTGGTAAAATAAGTATTTGGTCACCTACAAACAAGCAAGATTTCTGGCTCTCAGACCTGTAACTTCTTCAAGAGGCTCCTCTGTCCTCCACTCCTTACCTGTACTAATGGCACCTGTTTGAACTCATTATCAGTATAAAAGACACCTGTCCACAACCTCAAACAGTCAGACTCCAAACTCCACTATGGCCAAGACCAAAGAGCTGTCAAAGGACACCAGAAACAAAATTGTACGAGACCTCGTAGACCTACACCAGGCTGGGAAGACTGAATCTGCAATAGGTAAGCAGCTTGGTGTGAAGAAATAAACTGTGGGAGCAATTATTAGAAAATGGAAGACATACAAGACCACTGATAATCTCCCTCGATCTGGGGCTCCACGCAAGATCTCACCCCGTGAGGTCAAAATGATCACGAGAACGGTGAGCAAAAATCCCAGAACCACACGGGGGGACCTAGTGAATGACCTGCAGAGAGCTGGGATCAAAGTAACAAAGGCTACATCAGTAACGCACTACGCCGCCATGGACTCAAATCCTGCAGTGCCAGACGTGTCCCCCTGCTTAAGCCAGTACATGTCCAGGCCCGTCTGAAGTTTGCTAGAGAGCATTTGGATGATCCAGAAGAGGATTGGGAGAATGTCATATGGTCAGATGAAACCAAAATAGAACTTTTTGGTAAAAACTCAACTTGTCGTGTTTGGAGGAGAAAGAACACCATACCTACTGTGAAGCATGGGGGTGAAAACATCATACTTTGGGGCTGTTTTTCTGCAAAGGGACCAGGACGACTGATCCGTGTAAAGGAAAGAATGAATGGGTCCATGTATCGTGAGATTTTGAGTGAAAACCTCCTTCCATCAGCAAGGGCATTGAAGATGAAACGTGGCTGGGTCTTTCAGCATGACAATGATCTCAAACACACTGCCCGGGCAATGAAGGAGTGGCTTCGTAAGAAGCATTTCAAGGTCCTGGAGTGGCCTAGCCAGTCTCCAGATCTCAACCCCAAAGAAAATCTTTGGAGGGAGTTGAAAGTCTGTGTTGCCCAGCGATAGCTCCAAAACATCACTGCTCTAGAGGAGATCTGCATGGAGGAATGGGCCAAAATACCAACAACAGTGTGTGATAACCTTGTGAAGACTTACAGAAAACGTTTGACGTCTGTCATTGCCAACAAAGGGTATATAACAAAGTATTGAGATGAACTTTTGTTATTGACCAAATACTTATTTTACCGAGGAATTTACCAATTAATTCATTAAAAATCCTTCAGTGTGATTTTCTGGATTTTTTTTTCTTCTCATTTTGTCTCTCATAGTTGAGGTATACCTATGATGAAAATTGGAGACCCCTCTCATCTTTTAAGTGGGAGAACTTGCACAATTGGTAGCTGACTAAATACTTTTTTTCCCCACTGTATACCATGGGCTGTGCCTTCCTGACGTCACGCCAGGGGCGGGTACGGCAACACACATACATACCACACTCACTACACCACAGGTTAGTCAGAACATCAACCAAATAGTTCAAAGCTCTCTGTTGAACATCATCCAAACATTTTTCTGGTGAGGAGGAGGTTGTCACCCCTTAGCTATTCAGGACTTGGACTTTTGTTCGGTGTCTGTATTTGCATCCACTGAAAGCAAATCATACAGACATTTTGCATGATGAGAAAAGTCTTTGACTTCTGTAATAGCCCCCAAAAACCTACCAATTTCCGCAGTTCGTTTGTGGGGGGTTTTGTCTTGAGAGCCTGTACTGCTGCTACCTCTCTTGTATCCATGTTGTAGCCTTCCACAGAGATCACTTTTCCAACATAACGCTCCTCATTTCTGAATAATTCACATTTATCTGGCCTTAGCTTAATTCCCCAGGCCTGTCGCTGCTTGAGGACTGCTCTGCCATCCTCAGCATGCAGGGCTTCAAGTTTTCTGGCACTGTGCCAGATTTCCGGCGTGTCCCATTTGGCTGTGGGGAAAAAAAATTCTCCTATAACAGCAGTCCGTGAGCTCCCTATTTGTGACCCCCGAACTCCTTCACTACGTGTTTTGGTTTGGTCAGCACATGTAAACGTGGACTGTTTTCTCCATGCCAACGATGTACTGACAGCCTGTTAGTGTGCGTGAGGCTGCAGCCGAGCGGCACTTTTTTTACTTTCTCTTTCGGAGCCTAGCTTGAATGAAAATGGCATGCTCCAAGTTGGCTGCTGAAAGAAAAGTGGACAGTGAAAATCGGCAATTCAAAGACGAATGGACTGAGCAATTTGCATTTGTTCTCGCTCCTACCAACACAAGACCACAGCTTGATAAAGATTTACAATTTGAAACGGCATTATGAGAGCAAGCATAGGAATTTTGAAGAAACATTTCCTCAAAATTCAGAGAATAAGAACAACAAAAATAAAGATAAGATAAGCCTTTATTAGTCCCACAACGGGGAAATTCCAGGATTGCAACAGCACAGGGATAGCAACACTCAGAGCAACAATCAGAAGGCAAGAAAAAAAACAAGCAAGCAAGAGCAGCTAATATACATATGTACATATTACTATAAAATATATACAGTATATACACACACACACAGACACACAGTGCAGAGCATTGTAGCTGGATGGAATAAATATATGAATATATGAACACACAGTGCAGAGCATTGTAGCTAGATGGAATAAATATGTAAATATATAAACACCCACAGTACGGAGCATTGCAGCTAGGTGGAATAAATATGCAAGTATATAAACACACACAGTGCGGAGCAATGTAGCTAGATGGAATAATATGTAGATATATAAAAACACAGTGCGGAGCATTGTAGCTAGATTGAATAAATATATAGATATATAAATATAAACACACCCAGTGCTGAGCATTGTAGCTAGATGGAATAAATATGTAAATATATAAACACACACAGTAAATGTGTGTGTTCAGTAAATGCACTGAAATCGTCATATCAAGCTGCAAGCAGGATTCTTGTTACATCTGACACAAAAAGCAGCAGAGTTATGAAAGTCTGTTCTAAAGTGGCTGCCTTCAGCAGCTCCTCCCACAGCAGAACAGCCTGGTGACATGGGTGCAAATCAAGGGGGTCCGGGGGACCTTTTTTTTTTTTCTTTAAAATTTGGAGCTCTTCTCATAAATGTGTAATTTTTTCTCATTAATTTACTGCATTTATCAATACATGTAAAACTTTTGTTGTAAATTTCCCACTTTTCCCCTCATAAATCTGCTGTTTTTGCACCTTAAATCTGTAATTTTCATGTAAATTTGTAACCTTTTATGTGACTTTTTTCTTGTAAATTTACATATTTTTTTCCTCACTAAATTTGCAACTTTTTTCTAGTAAACTTGACTTTTCATAAATATGCAATTGTTTTTTAAATTTGCAGTTTTCTTTCTCATAAATTTATGACTTTTTTTTGTAAATTTGCAGCGTTTTCCCCGTCGGTGTACATTTGTACATTCTTTCTCATAAATTTGTGACTGACAGCAATAATACTTATAGTGTCCCCTCAATATTTACTCTGGAGAAAATGTTCTGTTTATTGTCCCTCCCAACATAAAAATGAAATATCCGCCCATGCAGCAGGCTTTCACTGCTCTAGACCTCTGGTCCACTGGAAAAAAACAAATGAGGACCCCTGGCAAAAACATTTGAGGACCCCTGTCAAAGTCAAAGTGCCTTTATTGTCATTCCATTGCTAAAAAACAATACAATGAAATTGAGATACTGCTCCCTAAAACAAACTATCACACTCACAGTTTACTCATGCATTTAACATTCTCATAATTACAACAATAAATAATGCTTAAAAAGATTTACGTCCTATTCCTATACACAGAACTACTTTTTTTCCAAGCGTTGTTGCCATATGTAGCGTGACTGGAGGCGCGAGTGCAGGACCAGAGTGGCCCATATCCCAGTGGGCCGCTTCACTGATGGGCCGGTGTTCTAGTTGGTCTTAAGATTATTAGGTTATATTGATGTTAATTAATCTGTGGTAGGCATGTTGTGAACACTGTCTCGATGTTTAATAGCCCTAAATCTGCCTGATGGAGCTACACACCAGAGCATCCCTCACAATTTAGTGCCGGTAATGACTGGTCTGACCGAAAGACAGACTGACAGCATTCAACAGGGCGCGGGACTCCAGAAGGTGTGTTCACATTTTGGTGGTTAACAAATGGCAGAAATTGATAGAAGAGGTGATTTTCCCAAAGAAAAATGAGTCAAACGGCACAGGTGAGGGGAGAGGAGGCTGCAGAGGAGTGTGTTCTACACAGAGAGGCCGTGAGATTTTCAGCACCTCAGGTTAGTGAAGTGACTCTCAGAATAAATTCGATAATATTTAGCTTCCATCAAATAGTTCACAATTCTCTGACTCTGTTTTTCTCATAAACTGAAAAAACTAATTAATTCCTCATTACAAAGATTTTTAAATAAAGTTCTAAATTTCCAAGAAAAAATGAGCTACATGAACCTAATAACCTAATAATATGAATATTTATAAGCAAAGGCTGCAATTTTTGTGTTTAAAAAGGGAAAAAAATACATTCAAAAAGTTCTAAAATTAAAAGTGATTTTTTTTTTATGTGAATAAAATTTATAGAAAAAGCTGCATATTTATAGTAGCCTAAACATTCATAGTAGTGATGGCCTTTTACCTATTATCTTGATTTTAAGATCAAATATGCAGATTTTTGTGGACACAGTTTGGTGAAAAAGCCTCTTTCCACAGCAGATGTTGCTGAAAGAAGAATAAAAGACCTTGCTTGTTCTCAGGTGATTCATTATTACCTCCGCCAGGTCGCAGGCCAGGAGGTTGTTTTTGCCGGGGTTTGTCTGTCTGTCTGATGGTTAGCAAGATAACTCAAAAAGTTTTGGATGGATTTCCATGAAACTTTCAGGCGTTGTTGGAAATGGTACAAGGAAGAACTGATTAAATTTTGGGGATGATCTGGATCACCGTCTGGATCCAGGAATTTTTTAAAGGATTCTTTAACATTGTGAGATAGGGCCATTTTCAACATGTGTGCAGGCGCAATGGAGGGCGGTGATCGTCGTGTCTGACGAACACGAACTCCGCGTTATTCAAAGTTTTAGGCACAAAAGCACGCGGAAAACAGTGGTGGGCCGGGCCCGGCAGCGTGCCTGTGTTTGCACTACGCTGCAAAAGCTGAGACGGGCAGCTGTCCGGCGCGGGATTATTTGGCAGAAATTCCCCGGGCAGCCATAGGGGCTGCGCAAAAACAAGCTCTCTGCCGGGGAAGCTTCCAAATCCTCTTTTGGCGCGGAGCGCAACTCAATAAAACCCACGGCAACCTGTCTACCCAATTTGCATCCGTCAGTGAACCCCTGAGTGCTGCTTTCAATGATCTATGAAAACGCTCGCATAACCCATTGGCCTGTGGGTTGTACGCGGTTGTGTGATGAATTGCAACGCCCGCAGCCTGGGAGTTTGGAGATGGAGGAGATGGACACAACAGCAACACTTGAGTTTATTACCTCTGCCAAGGAGGTAATGCTTTTACTGGCATTTGTCTGTTTGTCTGTCTGTTACCAACATAACTCAAAAAGTTATGAATGGATTTTGACGAAATTTTCAGGAAAGGTGTGTAATGGCACAGGGAACAGATGATTAGATTTTGGTGATGATCTGAGAGTGCATACCTCCACCAAGGCCTTTGTTTGTATTTGTGCAGCAGGATTACACAAAAACTACTGGTGTGGAAATGTGAAAATGACGAGGCAGAGTTTATCTCACGAGTGAGGTTTATTCACATCTTCCAACATCAGCAAAGCAGAAAGAGGAAAAAACACAAAGCATTCGTCCTTTATATACCAGGACTCTCCCAGTTCACAGTCACATTGCATTTCAATCACAAGTAACAATGCATCTACTCTTTGATCATATAACATCCTTTTCATAGTCTTCGGCACACCTGGAAATCCCCCAAGGCCGTCTCTTGCATACCAAAGGCTAAACTTTCACATCCTCCTGTTATCTCCAAGGAGGCTCAGTTCTTTGTTCTAATCTGAGATGTGAGGCCTAAAGTGATACATATGTGTCCCACACTGGATGAATTTGGATGAAATTTTCACCAGAGGTGGTTCTTGGCCTAGAGAGGAACCCATTACATTTTGGTGATGATCTGGGAATGCATACCTCAGCCAAGGCTCTTCTCACAGTGTGTCAGCCACAAAACTCCAAAACTAATGGACAGACTTGGATGCAGTTTTCACCACAAGTGGCGATAGGCCTACACACAAGCCCATTACATTTTGGAGGTGATCCATGAGAAACGGAAGGAGCCTTGGCGGAGGTATGCGCTCTGAGTGCTTTTCTAGTTTTTTAACAAGCTGGATGGGAGTGGACTCACAAATTTAGTGTAAGGTAAAGCCTATAAATGTAAATTAAGCATAAATGATCTAGAATAAAGCTGTAAAATATGACAAAGGAGGCCAATTTACAAGTAAAATAGAAAATTTGTGAGAAAAAAGTTACAATTTTGTATGAAAAACAATAAATGCAGGGGAGAAATGGCACATTTCTACAAAAGATAATTACAAATTCACAAGAATGAAGTCAGAAATTAAAAAAAGCTGCAGATTTGTATAAATATTATAGTTTTTCCCATTTTCTATGCAATGAGTGAGGTTTTTCTTAACATTCTTGGACATTTTTAACTTTTTTCTGGTAAATTTGTGACACATGCACATATTGGAACAGGACAAAAAATCTATATGGAGAAATTACACAGTGACATGATATTACTGACACTGAACTGACATGAGACTGTATATATTATGATTACATACTAGGTTAAAGTTGTTGAATGAATAGCTATTTTGTTTCTGTAGAATTTTTATGCCACTGAACTGAATTGATGTATTTATCTTTCAGTTCATTAGTCAGCTGGTTTACTGAGGTGAACTAAGTTCTATATTCTTGTCAAAACATGTCTGCAATAAAAACTATTGGATAGAAATAGAACTTTTGCTCTAATTTCCTCCACTTGGCAAGAAGTGGGTTGGTCTTGGGTATGAAACTCCGAGGCTGAAAATTGGTCCCACTCCGGCCCTGCATGAGTGTTTCATCCTTCAACATACACAAAACCTTTCATACATTCCGTAGGATAGACAGTAAGATTTTGAAGCTTCGGGATTATTTCTTTTGAACTAAACAATTATAGAAATAATGCAATTTAGAGTATTATATAAAGTTTACTGTTGCCTTTTTTTTTTTTAAATATATATATAATTTGTGCATGTCCACCCTGATGACCCTGCCCCTGGAAAAAAGTTCAGGCTCAGGAAATGTTTTTTGCTTTAACCCCTGCACATGCTGTGTAAATGTTTTCCTGTAGACCAGCAAATCATCTAAATATGGAATGCAAATTTTGTCCCTAAGACCCTCCAGACTCTCTTCCATGCTACACTGAAAAGCAGAAGGTGCATTTGTGAGACCAAATGGAATTCTGTTCCATTCTGGAATTCTGTTCCATACAGCTCCCATGGAGCTGGAAAAGCTGTGAATTTCTTAGTGTCCTCACTGATGCTACCTTGATGGTAAGCTTTGCCTTGGTCTAGCACGCTAAACCACATTTCCCTGAAGCCCATCAAGAATCTCCTGAATGTGTGGGATGGGGTGCCTATCTGGGATTGACTTTTTATTAAGACCCCTGTAATCACATAGTTTTAATCATCACAGTTTTAAACCTCCATCTTTTTTTCTCACACAAACGACTGCTGAAAAATAAGAGGTGGATTTGCATATGAATCCCTTATTTAGTAGATCTTGAATGTGGTTCTTTACCTCATCATACAATGGTCAGGGTGTGGCGTTATACTGTATATTTTGGCTACTGGGACATCATCACTAAGCATAAGCCTTATTCATGCTGCATTTCCCCTCTAGTCCACTTTCGTCCACGTGTGCTTTGGATGAGCCCGGCACGCACGCGGCGCTGTACATGCTCACTTTTTTCATCTACCCAGGCCAAGAGGTTGATGCATGCACACAACCATGTAGTTTCACTCCCGCCCTAAAGGTAGCGCCAGTGCGCTGATGCGCCAGTATTTTCACCAACGAAGTAGCGCTGCTTGCTTTCTGCTGCTTGACTTCCCTGTTTTCATTCCTTTTCCACGAAGATGCTGCTGCTGCAGTATGCATGTATGTTTCATGTTTGTTTATTCTCGTCTTCCGCTTCTTCTTTGTCTTGGTATGCCTTGTCGATTTTGCCACCTCGTGAATGGGATGTTCAGTCTTGCGCATGCGCTTTTTAACGCGTTCAGGTCGTGGGCAGGCGGCGCGGTCACAAAATTTGGGCTTCACGCGGTCGTCCACGGTCGAGCACTGCGGACACTAGCAGAGCGCAGATGATGATGTAAATTTCGTCACACAAGGTTTCCGGTTGCACGTACATGGACAGCAGAGGTGCAGCATGAATTCAGCTTTAATGTCCATTTTTAAATTTTCAACATGGCCCACTTCATCTTTATGCCTGGCAAACGTACCCGTCTCATCCTGGATCATCTGCTTAACCACTACTTGTTGCTCACTGGTTAAATGACCAAGGTTAACAGGTGGATCCCAAAGCTTCACTCCACAGTCAATCTGGGAATTGTCTGCAGTGGAGCCACGTTGCACCTTGGGGATTTCAACCTCAACTGAGCCAATTTGCTGTTTTTCAACCCGCACTGGGTAACAGTCTATTATCCCCCTGTAGGTTTCCTATGAGGGTCCTAGCTGGCTCTGTGATGTCGTGAAGTGTAGTATTCCTGACCCCAATGCTCACTTTACATGAGGAGGGGGAGACACTGATGACCTGATTTTAAGCCCCTCCTCCAACGTCAGATTCTCTTCAGGTTCATAAACCATTTCAGTTTTCACTCTGTGAGATATGGTTCCAACACGACAATTAATGCACTGTATTTTCCCCAAAAAAAATCTACAACAGGTGCACTACCAGTCCTAATGGGGAAAATGATGTCATCACTTGCAGCTTCCTGCATTAGATTTAGCAATGCCACTACCTTCCCTGACCCCAATCATAGTGAGTTTCTAAGCAAAGGCAATTTCTGACCGGGCTGATTCTGTACCACATCCCTGCTCACGAATACGGGAACGGACATCTCACTAGACCCGGTTGTTTTAGTTTTTGGATCATACAACATGACAAGTAAGTCCACAACATGGATATCGCCACAATTCATTTGCATCGTTCGTCTTTCGCTGACTCGGCCCAAAGTCAGAGTATGTACCCGGCTTTTCTTTAGTGTCATGGTTTGGTCAGATAAAACTGAAACAGAGGAATGGCACCTTCCTTCCAACACTGGCAGAGGACGTCATGCAATGGCAGCAGTAGGGCGGTCTTGCAGTGCTTGATCGGGTCAGGGGGTATACCGTCGTTGCCGGGTGCCTTGCCAGCGGCCAAGCTATCAATGGCCTTGCTGAGTTCGTCGATGGTTGGCTCGGCGTCAAGTTCGTCCATGGATGGCAGGCAGTCGATGGCATCAAGGGCTGACGGTGTCATGGTGTTCTCTCTGGAGTAGAGGTCGGAGTAGTGTTCCACCCATCTCTCCATCTGCTTGTTCTTTTCTGTGATCATCACCCCAGTGGAGGATTTGAAGGGGGGGGTGTCTTGCTCTGAGCCGGACCAAGTGCTTTCTTGATGCCATCGTACATACCACGGATGTTCCCAGTTATGGCAGCGGTTTGAATGTCTTCGCTGAGCTGAGTCCAGTACTCGTTGGCACAGCGCCGAGCAGTCTGCTGAACTTTGCTTCTTGCAGCCCTGAGAATCTGGAGATTCTTCTCGTTTGGGTACTTCTTGTACTCAGCAAGTGCTGAGCGCTTGGCTTCAATGACGGGGATCATCTCGGTCAACTTGGCATCAAACCAGTCCTGTGACTTCGAGGTCTTCCTCCCAAAGGTAGCCAAGGCTGTGCGGTGGATGGTGTTTTGCAGCACTTCCCACTTCTGCTTTGCAGATTCTCCTTCTTGTGGTACACCAAGTTCCTTCTCAAAGGTGGAGGCAAACTGCTCAACAAGTTCTGGTTGAGCCATCTTGCTGGTGTCAATCCGTGCCTTTCCAGGCTGTCTAGCACGATGGAATTTCTTCAGCTGCAGCTTGACCTTGCAACACACCAATGAATGGTCTGTGTCGCAATCTGCACTCTGGAACGAACGGGTGATTAGCACGTTCTTCAGTGAGGTGCGCCTGGTCAGGATCAAGTCCAGCTGGTGCCAGTGTTTTGAGCGCGGATGTTGCCAGGAAACCTTGTGTTGGGGCTTGGTCTTGAAGAACGAGTTTGTGATGCACAGATCGTGATATGTGCAGAACTCGAGCAGCCGCTGTCCGTTGTCGTTCATTCTGCCCACGCCAAAAGGTCCAAGACAGGAGGGCCAGGAGTCGTGGTCAGCACCCACTCTGGCATTGAAGTCTCCAAGGAGAATGAGTTGTTCAGAGTTGGGGATGGTCCTGATAGTTGTTGCGAGATTCTCGTAGAACTCGTCTTTTGCCTCTGGTGTGGCTGTCAGTGTTGGGGCATACACACTGACGAGGGTGACTGGGCCTTGAGTGGTGTTCAGGCGGAGGGTGAGGAGTCGTGCAGAGCCAGTGCTGCCCAGTTCCACCATCTTCAGCAAGGTGTTCTTCACTGCGAAACCCACTCCGTGTTCCCTGTGTTCATCGCTGCCCTTTCCCTGCCAGTAGAACGTGTAGTCCTTCTCTCTGTGTTCCTGCGTCAGCCAACCGTGTTTCCTGGAGAGTGACAATATCCACTCCCAGTCTCTTCAGCTCATTATTGATGATGACAGTCTTCCTGGTGTCGTTGATGTCCTTGAGGTTAGCAGCGAGTCCTGTCATCATAGTGCGAACGTTCCAAGTTCCCAATTTTAGAGTTGGTCTCTTTTGTTTTATTGTCTTGCCTGGGGCGAAGGTTCTCAGCCTGCTGTTCGGACTTCTTCTCATCCCCATGCACCCAATGAGGAAAGCAAGCTGTGGCGGGACAACACCTTATTGGCTGAGGGCTGCCCAGCTTGAGGCGGGCGGTAGCTGTCCAGTGAGATCCGATGATCCCTCCCACCGTCGGGAACAACCCCTGGCGCCGCGCTCTACGCCAATTGAGCGGTGGCTTATAACCGGTAACTGTCATTCCCCGTGTTTTTTCTACGCCAAAGGTGAAGCTGGAGTGTCCTCTCCAGTGATGCGGTGTTCTACCTTCCAGCGTTGGGCGTTAGTAGGATTCAAGCCTGGGCAGGAAGATATGGAGGACAAGATGTTGCCCATGCAGCATGTCCCCCCTCTCCACGTCACTGATGAATCCAAAGGAACAGCAGGGCTGCTACAGTTTGGCACCAGCGCCGTTGCAGGAGCTGCCAGAACGATGTTGAGCACAACATAGAACTGCCTTAGGGGCTCCGACTCCAGATTTTTCCTCAGGGTTGACTCCCGAAGCCTTTCCGGTGACCGGGTATGCCGCAAGGCAGCGGAGGTTTGAAATCAGGGTTTACCTTCCCCTAGATGGGCTACCTTCCCAGGTTGACGAGCCACCATCTACCCGAAGCATCTGGTTTTAAGGCGCCAGAGATCCGCGCTCGCCCCTTCTCCTATTAGTAAAAGCAGTTCCGCCGGGCTTAGAGACTAAACCACACGGGCAGGCTAGGAGTCAGACTTAGTTGTCAGAGGCTTTTCAAGACGCACGCCATAAGGAGCATTTTATGAGCACTGGGAGCTTAACCCCAGTGCCGCTCCTGGCCATGACAACCTTGGAACCAGAGGATGGCTACCTCCATTTTAAATGATGACTCCCACCCTTTGCACTGCCACTTTCAGCTTCTCCCCTCAAGACGGAGGTTTGCTGTCCCAAAAAGTAGAACCCAGCGCTACAAAAACAGCTTTGTTCCTGCTGCTGTCAAAGAGTTGAACAAGCTGTAAAAATACATTGCGCA
Organism: Pholidichthys leucotaenia; assembly: GCA_020510985.1. Classification (NCBI taxonomy): domain Eukaryota; kingdom Metazoa; phylum Chordata; class Actinopteri; order Cichliformes; family Pholidichthyidae; genus Pholidichthys; species Pholidichthys leucotaenia. The sequence continues at coordinate 113,681,344 of CM035841.1, read as the reverse complement.
TAATTTAGGTACCTGTTTATTAACTCCATTTTATATTTACTTATTTTTGTAGGATGTCATTTGGGTTCTAAATATTTTATTGGGTTTTAGACCTTTGAGTTTTTAACCTCTTTGACTAATTTTTAACTTTTAATATGACCCTTCTCTCTTACCTCTGGTTTTTCTCCCATCTCTGTCTTTTTATACCCTGATTGATGGAGCCTTGAGTATTTTTATCATGTTTATAGTCAGCTTCATGTGTGCCTGTGTTTGTGTCTATGTTGAATGTAATTTGTGGCTTGTATATATGGATGTCACCAGACTGCAAAACAAATCTACCTACGGGTACAAATAAAGTAACCTGAACCTGACATGTCCTACCAGTCATCAAGGTCTTCATCCCCAGTGCTGCTTTCAGGATGTGGGACTTTGTCCATCTTAGCTGCTGGGAGGTCTGAAGAAAGAACCAAAATAAAGTATCAGCCCTTTATATCTGGCTTATTAGGATATAAGTGAGTGATGTGTTTTAAAAATAAAATCTAGTAAAAAAAAGGTAAATTATTTTTCACAGAAAATGCTGAGAAAGACATTTATTTGAGACACTAATATTATTGTGATTATTTTATCGATCAGTTTAATTTGGTGGCATAAATGAATGTGGTGGGACAGAATATCCAAATATGAGATTAATTCTTAAAAAGACAGTTATTTGTTTTGGAGTCTGACAGTATCCGTAATGTAATACACTTCAAGAACAGTTAAAAGGTCAGTTACTAAATATAGTAAATACTGTGACATTTAATTTATGCTGGATCCGGTATCCCTAAAAAATAGACTTGTTACATATTTTTAGTTATCTGTTACAGGCGAGAAGGGGTAATAGCAGACGCAGGTGGGAAAAGTTTACCTTGGAGTCTTTGTGGAAGAAATCCTGTCCTCCCTACCTGCATTACAGGAAATCAGGGATCACTTTTGTGTCTGCTACTCATGTGCGACCCCAAATGGACAAATTGGGAATAGCAGTTACTTCATTGAAAAAGTGTTACTCGCATATTCTACTGTTTAATTTTCACACTTTGCAAATTCATCCCGTGGGCCAGTTTGAAGTCTGCTGGGCCAGATTTGGCCTGTGGGCCGTATGTTTGACACCCCTGATGTAGAGAAATGGAGACTAGTTTGTATCATCATCATCATAGCAGTCTGTCGTGGGCGACAATGACTTTCATTTAGGTCTGATCAGATTCCTCCACACAGCTCTGTCCTTAGCCTTCCACTGCCAGGAACTCCTGTCTGTCATACTGATATCAAAAAAACAATCTCCATTAACATAAGCAACATCCCTTCGAGCATAAGAAATGTTCTAAACAGATTTACAGTGGTGTGAGGAAAGTGTTTGCCTCCATCCTGATTTCTCATTTTTTTGTATGTTTGTCACACTTAAGTGTTTCAGATGATCAAACAAATGTAAATATTAGACAAAGATAACACAAGTCAACACAAAACGCAGTTTTTAAATGAAGGTGTTTATTATTAAGGAAAAAAAATCCAAACCTACATGGCCCTGTGTGGGGGGGAAAAAGTGATTGCCCCCAAAACCTAATAACTGGTTGGGCCACCCTCAGCAGCAACAGCTGCAATCAAGCGTTTGCAATAACTGGCAATGATTCTTTTACAGCGCTGTGGAAGAACTTTGGCCCACTCATCTTTACAGGATTGTTGTAATTCAGCCACATTGGAGGGTTTTTGAGCATGAACCGCCTTTTTAAGGTCATGACACAGCATCTCTGTGATGACGGAGTGTCACCACTGCTACGGTCTTCTGTAATTGAGAATTATATGTCTAGAATTTGCAAATGTTAACATGGATTGTATTGATGAAGTGCACATATAATTGGAGATCTGTTTTGACTGAATTGAATTCCTTCTGTGAGATAAATGTTAAGGTTAATTATATTAATTTGGTGAGGCAATTGAATAATAAGACCACGTACCTTTGCCAGCATGCTTCTTGGTGGTATCCAGGCAAAAGACTCCTTAGGGGTTTGAGTGCCTTTTAAAGGATGCCAGGAGGAAGGAGGCATGTGGTGATTGAGTAAAGGGTAATTTAATGTGTAAATAAGGGGTTTAAACTATTTATTGTATTATTTATGGTGTGGTATTTATTCTGTAAATGGGTGGGAAATTATTTATGGATTTATGTCTCTTTTAGATGTTATTACCTCCGCCAAGGAGGTTGTTTTCATCGGCATTGGCTTGTCTGTCTGTTGGTTTGTTTGTTAGCAAGATAACTCAAAAAGTTATGTACGGATTTTCATGAAATTTTCACAGATTGTCAGAAATGGGGTATCCTACAGATGATTACATTTTGGTGGTGATACGGAAAACCGCCATTATGCGAAATGCGATTTTCCTGAATAACTACTGAACCACTAATCCTATCCATGTGAATCCAATTGCTACTCATATGTTTTCCTGGTCAAGGAATCTGAAAACGTACACACAATAAATGTAGCATTAATATTTATGATGTAAAACACTGTATGGTGGGAACTGTGGCGCTTGGCGGAGGTCTGCGTTCTCCGAGTGCTTTTCTTGTTGGGTATGTGGAAATATGAAAATGTTTATTGTTTTGCTTGGGATTTTGGTATGTTCCAATGAAGTCTAATTATCTCACTAGGTATATTATCAGGTGTTTCATTTGGTGTGGTGGTGGGGTGTTGGAAGTTTATGTGAGTTGTTGCCTGTGAAGTATCTTTTGTAATAAATGGAAAATTGCTGATTGCAAGACTGTTTGGAAGCCTCCGCTCTTTCTGTAGTGCCTTGTCCGCTCGGGCAACGTGACAGTTGGTGTCAGAATTGGTTCGTTCCCTGACAAATGGTGACGTTTGGTCAAGAAAGTGTTGTCAGATTAAGAAGTGATAACACGGGATAGAAGGAGCGATGTCCAAAAGGAAAATAAAGAAGCAACAAGAACAAGTAAAGGATTTTGACGCAAGTATGGCAACTGAGAGCAGGGGGCCAGTGGACTGGACAAGCTGGAAGAATTGACGAGCTTGGTGAAGTCCATGGTACGTTCACTGACAGAGACCATCAGAGGGAGGAAGGAGCCTCTCTTCAAGAACAAAGGTGGCAGACTGTGCAGCATCAAGTTCGCCAGATGCCGTCACAAGTGGCGGAGATGAGAGAGGAGTGTGGGAGCCAGGCTGAACGCAGCAGTGACGACGGCACTTCGGGGGGAGACCCCAGGGTGACGGCCAGTCGGGTCGGCCCGCAGGAGGAATTGCCGCTGCAGGTGCAGTTGAGGACAGCGCAGATGCACCGTGAGCCCAGGCTGAATCCGCTCTCTCCCAAGGACGACATCGAGCATTATCTGGCGACGTTTGAGAGGATTGCTACGGTCTGCCGCTGGCGTAAAGAAGAGTGGACTATGCAGTTGGCTCCTCTGCTCACAGGTAAATCACGGAGTGCGTATGTGCTTATGGACATTGCAGACACGGACGATTATGACAAAGTTAAGGAAGCAATTTTAATTAAATATGAAATAACACCCGACACCTATAGGAGAAGGTTTCGTGCCCTGGACATTCTTCTGGACGAACCCCCCCCCCCCCCCCCCCGTGAACTTTATATACATTTAAAGGACCTGTTTTATAAATGGATTAAACCAGAGACCTCAACTATAAAAGACATTTCGGAACTGATGATTTTGGAGCAGTTTCTGCGGATGGTGGACCCGGAACTGGGAATCTGGATACAAAAGCGGGACCCGAAGACTGCAGAGGGCGCTGCTCGTCTTGCGGAGGTCTTTGTGTCAGCCAGGTCTGGGAGCAGGAGACCTACTCTCAGCCGTGACAGCTCTCTCACCACACGGAGTAAGTGTAATGGGGGTGAAAGGGGTGGTCAAGCTCAAAATAGACTGTATTCCAGTTCTAGTCAGGTCACAAATGGTAAATATAATGGTAGTAAAAAGTCACCTTTTGTCTGTAATAAAAATATACGCTGTTATCAGTGTAATAAAATCGGTCATACTCAATATTCATGTCCTGCCACGAAAAATGGTAAGCCTTCATTGTTACACTCAGTTCCAAGACCCACTCTTTCAGCACCAGTTTACAGTGAAATGTATAAAACAACTGTTCTGCTTAATGGTCAGTGTGAAGAGGTCTTGTTAGACTCTGGTTGTTTTCAGACTGTTGTTCTGCCCAGTTTGGTCCCTAGGGATTTGTGGAGTGAGTCTTCAATGAATATTAGTTGTGTTCATGGGGATAAGAAGTTGTACCCGACCACTGAGGTCTATTTAACAGTGGGGGGTCACACTTATCTCCTTTCTGTAGCTCTTGTGCCTGATTTGCCGTATCCAGTTATTCTTGGCAATGATGTTCCAACTTTGTTGGACATCATACAACAGGTTAGGGATGAACAACAAACTGAAGAGGGACAGGCAGGTGGCGCTATTGAGCAGAGGCTTAATGCACCTGTTGGAAAAGATTGTAATATGGTGACAACCAGGGCGCAGAGGGCTGCCAATGTTCTCCAGGAGTTGCCTTTTTATGATTCTGGGGTAGAGGCAGGCCCTATTAAGCAGCCAAAATCCAAAGGCTCAGAGAAGAACAGACAAGGTTTTAGCTTCAGTGAAGAACTTGGGGGAAGAAACACCACAGCTAAGCCAGTCAATAGATTTTGACATCCCTTCTGACATAGCTGCACTGCAGAAAGCTGACCCAGTGCTAGAACCTTGGTTTGGTAGTCTCTGAGATTGAGGGTGTGAAACAGGGCAGAGTGGCTTGTTTGGCTGAGGCCGTGTATGTCTTTAAAAAGGGCATTTTGTACCAACAGCAAGGTGAAGTTATGGCCATAGCTTTTGCCACAAGGCCTCACACCAAAGGTTATGGAATTGGGACATGTTATCCCTTGGGCAGGTCATCTAGCATTCCAGAAAACATTACAAAGAATTGCTAGAAGGTTTGTGTGGCCGGGAATGTATACCCCAGATTAAGGAGTTCTGTGCAACATATGAAACATGTCAGATTACATCACCTCGGGGAGTAGCCCGTGCCCAACTGCAGCCATTACCAGTCATTGGAACACCATTTGACAGAATAGGGATGGATATAGTTGGCCCCCTTGAGAGAAACTCCTCGGGTAATAAATACATTCTGGTGATATGTGACTATGCTACTCAGTACCCAGAAGCCTTCCCATTAAAATCTATTAAGGCTAGGCAGGTTGCCAACTGCCTCATTCAGTTATTTTCGAGGGTAGGCATACCCAGAGAGGTCCTGACGGACTGTGGAACAAATTTCTTATCAAAACTGTTGCAGCAGGTATATAAGCTGTTGGGCTTTAAGGGAATTTAGACCACCCCATATCACCCTCAGACGGACTGGTTGTGTGATTTAACCAGACTTTGAAGAACATGCTGCGGAAATTTGTTTCCGATACGGGCTCAGATTGGGACCAATGGGTGCCGTACTTACTTGCTTACCGGGAGGTTCCCCAGGCTTCAACAGGGTTCTCGCCTTTTGAACTACTATATGATCGTCAGGTGAGGGGCCCACTGGACTTATTAAAGGAGCACTGGGAGAGTCCACCGAGTGATAAGATAAGATAAGATAAGCCTTTATTAGTCCCACAATGGGGAAATTCCAGGATTGCAACAGCACAGGGATAGCAACACTCAGAGCAACAATCAGAAGGCAAGAAAAAACATCTAGTAAACATATGTCCATATTACTATAAATGTATATATATAGACACACAGTGCAGAGCATTATGGCTGGTGAATGTGCAGCAATCAAGACAATGTGGTCTCATATGTCATTAAAATGAGAAAAAAACTGGATCAAATGACTGCTTTGACTCAGGAGCACATGAGGATGGCGCAGGCCAAACAAAAGACTTGGTATTATAAGAAGGCCAGAAAGAGGGTTTTTCACCCAGGTCAGCAGGTGTTGTGACTGCTACCCTCTTGTGACAGTAAGCTGTTGGCTCGATGGTAGGGGCCTTATGAAATTTCTAAAAAACTAAGTGCAGTGACATATGAACTATATATGCCTGACAGAAAGACAAAACATCAGTGCTTCCATGTTAACTTGTTAAAGGAGTTTCAGCAGCCTGGGCATCAGCAGCAGCAGCCTGTTCTTCAGCAGACGTATCATCAGCTCCTCATTTGTGCGACGGAAGTGGATGAGAAGAGAGAACAATCCTTTCCCACAAATGTGATAGAGCCTTGTTCATTTCAGGTGTCTCATTTGCAGGTTAATCAGCGGAGAGAGTTAGAGGCACTGTTAGATCCAGAACTGTTTCAGGAGAGACCTGGTTTCACCACATTTGTTCACCATAAGGTTCAATTAAAGGAAGAGGCTGTTTTCCGTAGCAAGTCTTATAGGGTCCCCGAGCGGTTGGTCCCGAAACTGAAGCAGGAAATTGACCTGATGTTGCAGCTGGGAGTGATTGAAGAGTCAGTCAGTGAATGGTGTAGCCCGATTGTGTTGGTCCCCAAAAAGGATGGCTCTTTGAGGTTCTGTATGGACTTCAGATACCTTAACACACTCTAAGTTTGAGTCGTACCCCATGCCCCGTTTGACGAGTTATTAGAGAAAGTGGGCAGGGCTAGGTTTATTTCAACATTTGACCTAATCAAGGGGTATTGGCAGGTGGCCTTGGCACCTGAAACGAAAGAATTGACAGCCTTTAAAACACCTTATGGCAATTTTCAGTTCAAGGTTATGCCATTTGGCCTCCAGGGGGCGCCTGCAACTTTCCAGCGGCTCATGGACCAGGTATTAAGAGGGGTATCAGGCTTTGCGGCTGCCTATTTGGATGACATAGTCATCTATAGTCAGACCTGGAAGGAACATTTGCTATATCTTAGGCAGGTCCTTCATTGGATTAAGAGGGCAGAACTGACTATCAGTCCACGCAAATGTGCATTTGGACAGCAGCAGGTGGAGTACCTGGGACATGTGGTTGGTCAGGGGGTCATTAGACCACGAGTGGGTAAAGTGGATGCCATTCGGACCTATCCTGTGCCTACTACCAAGAAGAAAGTATGGTCGTTTATGGGAATGGGAGGTTGGTATAGTAAATTGAACCCCATTTTGCTGAAAGAGCAGCAGTCCTGACTGACCTCACTAAGGCTTCAACACCAAATAGGGTAAAATGGACAGAGGAGTGTGGTAGAGCCTTTGAAGATCTGAAGGGTGCTATTTCTGGTGAGAAGGTTCTCTACAGTCCGGATTTCGTCCATCCATTTATTCTACAGGCAGATGCTTCAGGAGTTGGCATCGGAGCAGTACTTCTCCAGGAGGTGAAGGGAGAGAGACACCCGGTATAAGTTGTTGGACCGGGAGACGAGATGCTCTACGGTAGAGAAGGAGTGTCTTGCCATGAAATGGGCAATAGGATCTCTTAAATACTATTTACTTGGGCGTCATTTCACATTGGAGACAGATCATCGGGCCCGACAGTAGCTGAATAGGATGAAGGACACAAATAGTCGTCTAACTTCACTGTTCGGTATATGGCAGGGAAAACCAACCTTGTGGCAGACAGCCTTTCCTGAGTACATGACTCATAGAGTACTGTACTTCTTCTTCCGGCTATCAGAGAGAGCAGACGCATTTCTTCTCCTCTCCCTTCTTCTCCTCCGCTTACTGATCCCAACTTGCTGTGTGCTGTCTGTGTCTCGCTCTTCTTCTGCTGCATCTCGACCCAAACGGAAATTATGGAATTGAGCTGGGCTTTAATGCTATTGACACCACTTTTTAACAGGAAATCGGGCCAGGGGGAGCCCAAGTGGAGAGACTCATGTAACAATTGGAACTTGTGTGTCTGCGTGATTCGATTGAAGATGTGGAAGTTATCTACCTGTTTTGGCTTCATGATTCACAGGATTTCTGCTGATCAGCCTTGGAGTTTTCCTGGTGTATCGAAAATTAAAGAAGTTGGAAGAGCTAATCAAAATGCGGACCTGGCAAAGCTCCTCCAATAATTCGACCAGCTGGGGGGAGCACTGATAGCGGCAATGGTGAACTGAATTGGAAAGGTGGGATACATCTCGGGAGTCGCTGGGTGTTCTCCAGGGAATGATTTTAAAGCCTGTGAATGTTAATTTAAATTGTGATGCACAGAATCGCATGAGAGAGGAAATTTCTATGCTCTAAGTGAACTGTGCCTATCAGGCCTTGATTCGGCACCCTTGAGATTTCATTCCTCCTGGAGGAAGATAAGGCAGAAGGGAGTTTTGGCTTGGCTTCTCCCTAACCCAAACACACTGGTGTGCAGTAATCTGAACTCTCAAGGACAGCGTCATGTGACTAGCATGGAATTTACCATCGGACATGCACTGAGAGAATGAACTCTTGTGGACATGCTATCTATGTTTTAGGACACTAAAGACATAACATCTAAACGTTGCTCAGGAGAGGATTTTTGCTGTTCACCAGTAACTGATACACACACTGCATACAACATTACATGACTGATACACATACACTGACACACACACACACACACACACACACACAGTCTCTCTCAACTTGCTTTGTTAACGTGTGTATTGTAACTTGTCTGCTTAGTGTGCATTGAGGGTTTTTTTTCTATGTGATCATAATCTTGCTCACTTGAGCGCTATTCTGATAACTATGGTTTTTTTTCTCTCTGCCCAATGTGTCATCCCCTCCCCCTTCCCCTCTTTACCCCCCACTGTATGATGAGGCGCCTTGCATGGCTGCCGCGTCATTAGGAAGCGCTTACCGAGCGCGCTTAATGTCAAGTCAAATTCCTCGTATGTGTAAACATGCTTGGCAATAAAGTTCATTCTAATTCTGTACTCTTGGGAGGGGGGGGGAGGAAATGTGACGACGGCGTGTCGCCACTGCTACGGTCTTCTGTAATTGAGAATTATATGTGTAGAATTTGCAAATGTTAACATGGATTGTATTGATAAAGTGCACATATAATTGGAGATCTGTTTTGACTGAATTGAATTCCTTCTGTGAGATAAATGTTAAGGTTAATTATATTAATTGGGTGAGGCAATTGAATAATAAGACCACGTACCTTTGCTAGCATGCTTCCTGGTGGTATCCAGGCAAAAGACTCCTTAGGGGTTTGAGTGCCTTTTAAAGGATGCCAGGAGGAAGGAAGCATGTGCTGGTTGAGTAAAGGGTAATTTAATATGTAAATAAGGGTTTAAACTATTTATTGTATTATTTATGGTGTGGTATTTATTCTGTAAATAGGTGGGAAATTATTTATGTATTTATGTCTCTTTTAGATGTTATTGGGTATGTGGAAATATGAAAATGTTTGTTTTCCTTGGGATTTTGGTATGTTCCAATTAAGTCTAATTATCTCACTAGGTACAGTATATTAACAGGTGTTTCATTTGGTTTGGTGGTGGGGTGTCGGATGTTCATGTGAGTTGTTGCCTGCAAAGTATCTATTCAAAGTAGTATTGAATGCAAAAGACGCAACAGACTTACACAAATGGTCCCCTCCAGTATACAACTAGGACAATATCAATCGCTACAGAGGGTGACAATATGTATGGCTACATATTCATACCATGTAGGATAACTACTGTAAGTAGATGGTTATGCTGTTTATTCCATCTTGATACAATGCTCCGCACTTTGTATATATATTTATTGTATGTGTACGTATGTATATCCACTGCTCTTATTTATATTTTTCGTATCTTCTTAATTATTGCTCTGAGTGTTGCTATCCCTGTGCTGTTGCAATCCTGGAATTTCCCCGTTGTGGGACTAATAAAGGCTTATCTTATCTCTTGTAATAAATGGAAAATTGCTGATTGCAAGACTGTTTGGAAGCCTCCGCTCTTTCTCTGGTGCCCTGTCCGCTCGGGCATCGTGACAGTCTCAGTCAGATTCAGGCCAGGATTTTGACTAGGCTATTCCAAAGTCTTCATTTTGTTTTTCTTAAGCCATTCAGAGGTGGACTTGCTGGTGTGTTTTGGATCATTGTCCTGCTGTAGAACCCAAGTGCATTTCAGCTTGTGGTCACAGATAGATGGCCCGACATTGTCCCTCAGGATTTTTTTGTAGACAGCAGAATTCATGGTTCCATTTACCACAGCAAGTCTTCCAGGTCCTGAAGCAGCAAAACAGCCCCAGACCATCACACTACCACCACCATATTTTACTGTTGGTATGATGTTCCTTTTCTGAAATGCTGTGTTACTTTTACACTGGATGTAATGGGACACACACCTTCCAAAAAGTTCAACTTTTGTCTCGTCAGCCCACAGAGTATTTTCCCAAAGTGTTGGGGCTCATCAAGATGTTTTCTGGCAAAACTGAGATGAACCTTTGTTCTTTTTGCTCAGCAGTGCTTTTCGTCTTGGAACTCTGCCATGCAGGCTATTTTTGCCTTTCTTATAGTGGAGTTATGAACACTGACCTTAACTGAGACAAGTGAGGCCTGCAGTTCTTTGGATGTTGTTGTGGGGTCTTTTGTGACCTCTTAGATAAGTTGTCGCTGCACTCTTGGGATAATTTTGGTCAGCCGGCCACTCCTGGGAAGGTTCACCACTGTTCCATGTTTTCGCCATTTGTGAATAATGGCTTTCACTGTGGTTCACTGGAGTCTCAAAGCTTTAGAAATGGCTTTATAACCTTATCCAGAATGATGGATCTCAATTACCTTGTTTTATTATTTGTTCCTGAATTTCTTTGGATTGCAGCATGATGTCTAGCTTGTAGGGATCTTTTGGCCTACTTCACTTTGTTAGGCAGGTCCTATTTAAGTGATTTCTTGATTGAGAACAGGTGTGGCAGTAATCAGGCCTGGGTGTGACTAGGGAAATTGAACCCAGCTTTCCAAAGATGTGATAAACCACAGTTAATTTTGGTTTTAATGGGGGGGGGGGGGTCACTTTTTCACATAGGGCCATGCAGGTTTGGATTTTTTTTACCCTTAATAATAAACACCTTCATTTAAAAACTGCATTTTGTGTTTACTTGTGTTATCTTTGTCTAATATTTAAATTTGTTCCATGATCTGAAACATTTAAGTGTGACAAACGGACAAAAAAAAGATGAAAAATCAGGAAGGGGGCAAAAACAGAATTGCTTATTCTCAAATTTCAGAATTCCTGTCAGCTCTGCTTCTTAGCTCAAATAAAGTAATTATAGGAGGTGATTTTCATGTTCATGCAGATAATGAGATGAGATGAGATTCAACTTTATTGTCATTACACATGTATGAATACAAGGTAACGAAACCTGACTTGGCATTTGGGCACGCTCTGCAGAGCGCATCCAAGGCCGGGGCAGCCGCTAGGCGCCAGTCATAAAGAAGAAAGGGGGGGAAAAAAAAGAAAAGAGAGGATATGACACAATAGGCGAGAGAAAAAAAACATGTTTTATCAAATTGACGCTTAATGAGTAAGCGAAATTTTGATTGCAGGCAAAAAAAAACCTCAATGCATATTTAGCAGACATTTAGTAGACAAATCACACGCAGAAGGAGAGCAGTGTGTGTATATCATATGCATGTAGTGTTGTATGCATTGTGTAATGTAAATGTAACAGTTGTTAGTGAGCAGCAGAGGGCGCCTCCTGGCAGTGGATAGATGTTATAATCATGTGACTTATAAACAAGTCCAGAGTCTCTCTCTCTCTCTCTCTTGCTTGCAGAAGGCACACGGGCATTGTCCTCGGGGGTCCAATCCGCTGACGACAAACAACTGATTGTTGATTGTTTGGGTAGACATGAGCCGATCCTTCCACTTATCTCAGTCAGGAGGAATGTAAACACGGGGCAAACAAGGTCAAATCAAATCAGCACAGTGCACTCAGAGAATAGAATTTGTCCTCATCCGTGTAGTTCTGTGCTTTCATTATATATGCAGGCTTAAACTGTTTTTCCATAGAGAGCACAGGGCTTCAGATGCATTCCTTCACTGAATCACTGTCATTCAGTTCACCGTTGCCGCTACTCGTGCCCTCCCCAACTGGTCGAATTTGATGAAGGAGCTTGCTGGGTCCGCTTGAACAGCTCTCTCACTTTCCTTCAATTTCTGATGCATCAGGGAACTCCACAGCCAAAAATAGAAGTCCTGAGATCATAACCAATAATGTTTCCATAGACGCATGAATTCCAATGTCCATGAGTCTCCTCGTAGGTTCCAATTCTTGGGCTCCCCCAATGGTAGTCTTTGCACAGCGTTTTTATCTCTTATTGATTCCACTGGATTTCAGCCATGTGTAACTGAACCTACACACTGTTTAACTATATCCTTCATCTTGTTCTGCTATATGGCACAAAAATTGATAATATTATGAATTTTCCACAAAATCCCATTCTGACCGGTCATTAATCACTTTTGAATTTGTATTACTGGACTTAGCGCCTGCTTGTGAAATCATTTTTACCAAAGATTTATCTGCTAGTGCCATGGTGCATTTTAAAGAATTAATTCCAACTGCTCTCACCTCATTTCCAGTTCCTAACATACAGTAACTGAAGATAGGATCATGAACTTTCGTTTCTCCCAAATAGATAAATATACTGATAATATAGCAGTCTCACTGCAAACCACACTGGATACTGTTGTTCCTCTTGAAAAGAAGAAAATTAAATGTAGAAAACTAGCCCCATGGTTTAACTCCCAAACTCGTAAGCTAAAACAACTAGTGCATAAATATGAAACGAAATGGCATTCCACGAAGAGTGCAGTATCACACTTAGCCTGGAAAAATATTCTTAAAACTTATGGAAAAGCCCTCTCGAGTGCTAGGCGAATATACTATTCTACATTAAAAGAAGACAATAAAAACAATCATGATTTCTTTTCAGCACTGTAGCTAGGCTGACAGTCATAACTCCATTGATGCTTGCATTCCTACTACTCTTCAAAGTAATGATTTTATGAGGTTCTTCAATGAAAAATTTACCAACATCAGAGTTAAAATTCAGAATCTTTTACCTTCTTTTACCCAAGATTAATTTTCTGATGCACACGCATGTTCAAACTTGTATTTATATTGAGACAGATTCCTCCCAATCAGTCCCTCTGACTTAGACTCACTTTTTTCATCCTCTAAATCAGCTACTTGTCTTTTCGACCCCATCCCAACTAAACTCCTCAAAGATCTATTGCCTTCAATTAGCACACATTTTCTCAACATAATAAATACAGTGGTGTGAGAAAGTGTTTGCCCCCTTCCTGATTTCTCATTTTTTTAATGTTTGTCACACTTAAATGTTTCAGATCATCAAACTAATTTAAATATTAGACAAAAATAACAAGTAAACACAAAATGCAGTTTGAAATGAAGGTGTTTATTATTAAGGGAAGAAAATCCAAGCCTACATGGCCCTGTATGAAAATGTGATTGCCCCCTAAACCTAATAACTGGTTGGGCCACCTTTAGCAGCAAAACCTGCAATCAATATCACTTTTTCACACAGGGCCATGTAGGTTTGGATTTTTTTTTTTTTTTATTCTTAGTAATAAACACCTTCGTTTAAAAATTGCTCTTTGTGTTTACTTGTTATCTTTGTCTAATATTTAAATTTGTTTGATGATCTGTAACATTCAAGTTTGACAAACATACAAAAAAAAAAAAAAGAAATCAGGGAGGGGGCAGACACTTTTTCACACCACTATATGTCTTTATTATCAGGACATGTACCTTTGTCCTTTAAGGCAGCTGTAATTAAACCCCTTCTTAAACTATTCTTGATTCGGGAACCTTGACTAACTACACACTTATATCCAGTCTCCCTTATCTCTCAAAAATCCTTGAAAAGCCAGTTGCTAATCAGTTATGTGCCTTTATAGAGAATATTTGTCTATTTGAGAAGTTTCATTGGGGATTTAGGAAACATCACAGTACTGAAACAACACTCGTGAAGGTTACAAATGACCTTCTAATGGCATCAGATAAAGGACTGGCCTCTGTGCTTGTTTTGCTCGGCCTTAGTGCTGCCTTGGACACCATTGATCATTGTTTCCTCTTGCAAAGACTAGAACATTCAGTTGGTCTTAAAGGAACAGTCCTTAAATGGATTGAGTCTTAGGGCGCATTCACATGGTCACTATTTGGTCCGGACTAAAGGACCAAAGTGTGTATTGCCTGCATAGTTTGGTTCGTTGGGCGCTGTCTGAATGCGCCTGGAACTCTGGTGCAGCACCAAACAAACAAACTCTGGTCCCCCTGAAAACGGGGGTCTCTGTTTGCTTGCAAACACAGTCTGGTGCACTTCGCTTGCCGTGTGAATGCAAACGGAGTATCCAGCGGACCAAAGGATGGACGTGCCCCTCTGCGTTCGTGTAACCACAGCAACACACGGTGAGAAGAGAAAGTGGCGTTTACTGTAAAGGTGCCTTCAAATCAATCGTGAACAGGCAAATTTTTTTGTACAGCACAATTACGTTATAACTCAATGTAACTACATGAAAAGACATGAATTCACCGTCTGGGTCAGGTGCAGACAGGCAAAGTTGCCACTCAACTGAAAAAGTTGTCCCTGTTGAAAACTCCGTGTGTTTCCATGGCAGGAATCCGTGGGTAAATAAATAAATCCAACACCCCGATTCAGCTGAAGAGCTCCTGGTTCTTCAGCCTCCATTTTGGGTAGAAAATGACAGACAACCGCGCAGATCCAAGAAATACTTTTACCAGAGAACACCGAGGAAAAAAGTTTAAAAAAAAAAAAAAATGTCTCTTGGACTTTGAGTGAAGTGCTGTGTGAATCCAAACCAATCCAAACAAAGGTGTGAAAATTCTCGCCATTCCCCGCCGAGTCAAACCAAGACCCTCGGACTATCCTGGTGTGAATGCAGCCTTTCTTCACTTCACTGAAGCAGACCAAACTGCTTGGACAACGTCACACAGTTACAACAGCTGCTCGTTTGTGGTACTGTAGCCAAAACCACCACTGACCAGGAAGAAAAAATCTCGGCAAAGAAGAGAAATCTGGCTCATGGATTGTCCAGGACCGAAAAGGGAAATCTGATGTTATGCCGAGAATTGCTCAATTGCCAAGAATTGCATTCCATCCACCAAAACTATAAAATATAACACTACGGCCAGGCTTGTAACCATTTGTGGATTTTCAGAAGTACCCATTATACATTTTTAGAAGGAAAAATTATTACCGCTTGTAAATTATCTTTAAATTATTTAATGATGGGATGTAATTCTCTGCAAGCGAGTAATTCTCAGCATAACACCGTTCCCTTCAGCCGAGTTGTTTGTCCTCCGCAAACTAATAAAAATAGAAAGCTCCGCTGTCTTTATAAACCCCTGTGTTGCCATCATGTCACTGAACATTTTCAAAACATCGGTATTCTTGTGTGTAGCCACAAGCAGCTGAGAAATCTGGTCCTCAGACCAAATATCTATCAGAACCTGCATTTCCTCATTACTCATCCCTCACTACTCCAAGTCCAAGAGACATTTTTTTTAAACTTTGCTCCTCAGCTTTCTCCAGTAAAAGTATTTCTTGGATCAGCGCGTTTGTCTTTATAGTTATTTTCTACCCAAAATGGAGGCAGAAGGATCGGGAGCTCTTCAGCTGAATCGGGATGTTGGATTTATTTACCCACGGATTCCTGCTACGGACAGGGCAGGGACAACTTTTTCAGGTGAGTGGCAACTTTGCCTGTCTGCATCTCACCCAGACGGTGAATTCATGTCTTTTCGTTGAGTTACAATGTAATCGTGCTGCGCGAAAAATTTGACTGTTCGTGCTTGATTTGAAGGCACCTTTTAAGTAAACGCCACTTTCTCTTCTCACTGTGTGTTACTGTGGTTACACGAACGCAGAGGGGCACGTCCACCCTTAGGTCCGCTAGATACGCTTTTGGCATTCACACGGCAAGCGAAGCGCACCAGACTTCGTTGGCAAGTAAACCGAGACACACAAACACCACCCCCACCCCCCCCCCGGTTATCAGGGGGACTAGACTTCGCTTGTTTGGTGTGCACCAGAGTTCCAATGCGTGTTCAGACGGCATCAAACAAACCGAACTATCCACAGAATACACTCTTTGGTCCTTTAGTCCGGACCAAACCGTGGCCGTGTGAATGCACCCTTACTTAACAGAGCGGTGTCAGTTTTTGTATATTCATGGTGAATCCTCCATGAGCATGAACGTCAATTATGGAGTTCCACACCCCTTTAAATATTCAGTTCTTTATTAAGATGATGATGATGATGAAGAATAGATACATCCATGGATGCGCTGGGACACATCATCAGGGATGTTTCCTGATGTCATCGGGTGTTTCGGGTCTCAAAACATCAGACACCCTCAATCAGGCGACCCTGCCAGGGTTGATCAGACTCTGACTTGTGTCCCAGCAGCATTGGCCCACGATTCAGACCTCTTAATCCATAGCCACCGAGAGGCTCTTTCTGCAGCCTCGGTAGCAGATTTGATGGTCTTCCTTTTAGCAGCTCATTTAATGCCAAGGAGAGTGTAAATTTTGCACAGGGAGCAGGCAGCAAAGCCTCGACATCTCACCTCAATGGGCTCACAGTATGCTCTCCAACCATTCTTCTGGCACTGTTCTACCAGTTCTTGGTATTTGAGCCGTTTGCCTTCATTGGCCTCTTCCATGCGTTCCTCCCCAGGGAACTGTGAGCTCCACTAACAGGACCTGCCTGGAAGAGGAAGATGTAAGTACCACATCTGGCCTAAGAGATGTTGGTGTTACATAGTTGGGAAACTTAAGCTGCTTTCCCAAGTCAGTTCGCAGGTCCCAGTCTGAAGCTGAAGAGAGCAGGCTGGCTGATGGTCTAAGCTGTGGTCGGGGTCTCTCTCCAGCTTTAACAAATGTGATTTTCCTTTGACTACCAACCTGCTTATTGTTTGCCACGGCTCTAGAGATGGTCTCCGCTACACACTTTAGCACTTGGTCATGGTGCCAGCGATATCGGCCCTCGCCAAGAGCTGTTGGGCAGCTGCTGAGGATGTGTTCAAGCATGCCCTTTCCTGAGCAGAGAGGACATGTTGGCAGCTCGTTCTTGCCCCAGGTATGCAGGTTTGCCGGACTGGGTAGCACATCATATACTGCTCGCAGCATAAATTGGATGCACTGAGGTTCTGCATGCCAGATGTCATTCCAGGTCAGCTTCTTGTCCACTGCTCCCTCCCATTTTGTCCATGCCCCCTGCTGCCACATGCCTACCATCCTGCTGGTCCTCGCTTCTTCAACACCTGCTCTCACCTCCTGCAGGATTAACTGGCGTTTGTCCTTTCCGTGGACTTTATCATGGCGCGGCTGTGGGATGGAGCCCAGCCCTGCATGTCCTATTGCCACTGTGCCCACCGGAGCTTTGTGTCTCAACCGAGATTCTGCAAGCTCCAACCCCTCTTGAGCTCTCCACTTCCGACCTGTCCTCACCACAATGCCTGCTGCTGCCACTCTCGAGTCTCTAGTCACGATAGGCTAGTGCCTCTCTTGTGCGGGAGACCTTGAACTCCTCTTCCAAACTGCTAATAGGAAGCTGGAGTTTGTTGCTCCTGCCATAAAGCGCTGCACTACTGAAGCTATGTGGTAAACCGAACCATCTTCGAAGGTAGGAGCTGATCTTCCTTTCCAGGGTCTCCACTGTAGACAGAGGCACCTCGTACACCAGCAGAGGCCAGAGGATACGGGGCAAAATGCCATGTTGGTACACCCAAGTCTTGAACCTGCCGGGAAGGCCAGGCTTATCCACAGTCGACAGCCATGTTTCCAGTTTCCTGATGGTAGTTTGGATAGATGCTGTGTCCCTGAGACTACAGTCAAAGACCTTCCCTAGGCTTGTGACTGGTTTCTCTGTGATAGATGGTATCACAATGCCATCCAGGCGGAAACGGAACTTATCCACCACTTGCCCTCTTTTCAGGATCATGGATCTAGACTTTGAAGGCTTAAAGTTCATTCTTGCCCAGGAAATAAGTTTTTCCAGGCCTTGGAGAATCCACCTACTGCCAGACACTGATGTAGTAGTGACTGTCGGGTCATCCATGAAAACTCTAATGGTGAATCCTCCATGAGCATGAATGTCAATTAGGGAGTTCCACACCCCTTTAACCCTCATCCTACCAACATATTTTACATACAAATAGTACCAACTGGGGTCCGTTTGGACCCCACACAAAATTTAACTGTTAATTGGATTATTAAGCAATACCAAAGTATTTTTTTCACTTAAAATGTTTTATTTGGTTAAAACAAAGAGTTGTGCTTGAAACATGATCCAAAAATCCCAGAAATGGGGCTAGTTTATCGGTTGCCTGACTTTCAGCACGAGTAGCCTGATTGTCAAGTGTTTTTCAACCAGTGTGCCCTGGTGCGTTCAGGTTTTTGTGGGAAATTATCTAATTTCACTTCTTAATTGGTACAAGAAATGCAAATACTTTGCCATTGTTGTGCATGTGTTCTGTAGGGCCTACTATTCAGTTCTTTATTAAGAAATGTTCACATACCTACAGTATGTCTAACCTTGTTTTTGTTTTTATTTGTATTTTTTAAAATTTATTTTAGCCATTGTAAGTGGGAGTGAATGTGGGGGTGTCCTAAAAAAAGATGGGGGGTGTCCTAATTTATTCCTCACTATTTGTTTAGAATTACATTTTACAGAAAATTTGAAAAAAGTCTTTAATTCATTTTTAATTGTTTAGTTGTATTAGGTGAATCTCAGTATTTTTTTTCCACAATATTTTTTATTGAACCTTTTTTACAAACACAACACAAACAATCAAACACTAACACTAAAGTAATTTAAAAAAAATAAAAAAAATAAAAATTGTGCTAAAAAACACCAACAACCACTAACAAAGACAGGTCTTGAACAATGCTCCTCTGTTTAGTCTAGGCAATCCATTACATAAGTATACATATTATACATTCACCATTTTGGAATTTACAAGGTCCACACACATCATTCACCTTCTTCTTCAAAAGTTATGTTTAAATTCTTTACATAATCAATGAAAGGTCTCCATATATTCTCAAACACAATTTCCTTTGATTTCAGTATGTATGTTATTCTTTCTAGTGGAAGGTTTAACATCTGTCTTAACCACTGAGTCACATCTGGTCTATGAGTCTTTTTCCACAGTAGTGCAATACATTTTTTGGCATTAAGCAAACTGAGGTCTATGAATGCTCTTTCACTCTTACTAAAGCTATGCTTTTCTGGATACAGACCCAACAAAAACAATTTAGGATTCAATATGATTTGTTTTGAAATTATTTTTTTCAATTGTTACCCTCACCTCTTCCCAAAACATTCTAATTTTTCTATATTCCCATAAACAATGAAATAGGGTTCCTTTACTTTCCATACATTTTGTGCACGTATCTGGTATGTTTTTGTTATATCTATTTAACTCCACCGGTGTAACATACATCCGCATTAACCATTTAAAATGTATCAATTTAAGACGTACATTCATTGATTTGGTTTGAGCTTCTGTACAAGCCAATTCCCATTGTTCCTCTGAAATTTCAGTTTGCAGGTCTTCTTTCCAATAATTCAATCTTTTCTGTGAGTTTTCACTTGAGAATAGTGTCAATGAGTTATAAAACTCTGAAATAATACCCTTTCTCTTACTATCTTTCGTCAAAATTTTTTCCAAGGATGAATAAGTAGGTCGGATGAGAGCATTATTTTGAGTTGATTGAATAAAGTTCCTAAGCTGAAGATATTTAAAAAAAAATGTGTTCTATTAAGATTAAATTTGATCCTCAGTTCTTCAAAAGACATTGTTATCTGAACATGACAGATATAAGTCTTGAATCTTTTGAATCCCTTTTAAATTCCATACTTTAAATACAGCATCCGCTCTCCCTGGTTTAAAATATTGATTACCCCATATTGGGCTAAATTGTGACAGTAAGTGTGGTTCTTTTAAATATTTTGTGGTTTCACACCATATTTTGATCATATGCTTTACAAATGGATTTTTAACTTGTTTCTGTAATTTTTTTGCCGAGTCTGAGTATATGAATATGGGAAGAGGTAAAGGTAAATTGTATGATTCCATTTCAGTCCAGTGAGGGAGATCATTTGATGAAAAATATGTCATAGACCTCAGTTGTGCTGACCAGTAATACAACATAAAGTTTGGACATTTCAGACCTCCACGATCAAATGGTAAATATAGTAAGGACAGACGTAATCTAGCCTTCCTATTGTTCCATAAAAATTCCACTAACTTTTTTTTAATTCTTGAGAATAGATCTGAAGGTGGTGGTAAAGGAATGTATTGAAATAAAGTATTTTGGGTAAAATATTACTTTTAAGTATATTGATTCTCCCAATCATCGACATTGGTAGTGACATCCATCTCTGAAGTAACTCATTAATGTCTGTCATTAAGGCTTCATAGTTGGTACTGGCGACTGATTCTAGCTTAGGCACAATTTGGATTCCTAAATATTTAAACTGATTTACAACATTGAATTGATTTACCTCAGGAGCTGGGTGATTTCTCTGGGTCTCATTTAGCATTAATATTGAAGATTTAGTTTTATTTATTTTATATCCTGATATTTCCCCCAAATTCTTTATTAAATTCAACAAGGTCGGAATTGGACTTCCGGTTATGGCTGCCACGTAGGACGGACGTGTCTCGCTCTGCTCTGCTCCTGGAGAAAAAAAATCGGCAAATAACTCTCTCATTTGGGACAGAACGTATCCCAGCATTTGGGCGAGGATATGTCGGCGAAGCCTAAGGCTGGAAAACCAGGAAAAGGAAAAAGCGAGCCGCCGAAACAGTCCAAATTAACGGACTTTCAGGTCTGTGACGCAGCAAACAAAACTCCATATATGGCGGAGGAGGCTGGCGGCGGTGCGATGTCTGCGGGGAATGGCGCAGATGCGCTGTTGGCTGCCATGAGTTCAATGAGAGCGGACTTTTCCTCTAGATTTGATGGGATTATGACAGCGTTGGAAGGAATAAGAAAGGAATTGGGTGACTGTGTAGAACGAACGGCGCAGATGGAGCTCCGTCTCGCTAGTGCTGAAGATGACGTCACCCGTCTTCAATTAAAGGTGCACACTTTGGAAAAAAAAATAAATCTCTGGAAGATAATATTTTGGATTTGGAATCTCGGTCGAGACAGAATAATTTGAGGCTGGTGGGTCTTCCAGAGGAATCAGAAAGTCGGGACGTATGTTCCTTTCTGGAAAAGTGGATTCCGGAGGTGCTGGGCAGCGAGGAGTTGCAATCAGCAGTGGTTCTGGAAAAAGCACATCGTATTGGCCCACGGAGAGATAAGGGACCGCCGAGGACCTTAATTATGAAGTTTCTTAGCAACAGAAACAGGATGAAGATCTTCAACGCTGCACGTGCTAAAGGAGAGATTAAACACCAGGACCAGCAGGTGCGGTTCTACCCAGATTTGGCCACAGGAATCCAGCAATTGAGGAAGCAGTTTGATCCCATACGTAAGGAGCTGCGCAACCTTGGGATTCGTCATGGTGTAATCTATCCTGCGAGACTGCTGACCACGTATGAGGGCAGAACCCACATCTTCAAGACCCCAGAGGAGGCGCAGGAGTTCATCAAGAAGATCAAAGAAGAAGAAGAGACTGGTGGGAGCTAAGCATGAACAAAATATAAGGTAGAATAATTAAGCATTTGCACAGGCATCTGACTGACTTGAAGTAAATAGTAAGATTACAAAATATAGATTCAATTCAACTCAATTCAACTTTATTTATATAGCGCCATTTCACAACAACAGTCATCTCATAGCACTATCAACTGTAGGGAGGACCCCCACAGTTGCAGAAAGACCCCAGCAATCAGGCGATCCCCTGTGAGCAAGCACTTGGCGACGGTGGAGAGGAAAAACTCCCTTTTAACAGGAAGAAACCTCCAGCAGAACCAGGCTCAGGGAGGGGCAGTCATCTGCTGCGACTGGCTGGGGGGTGAGGGGACAGAGAAGAAGAAAAGAACAGACATGTAGAGAGCAAACAGCACGATGGGGACTCAATCTATGGGAGAGAACAAACAAATGTTAATGACCAGCAAAAAAAAAATATTTCATAGAGAGTGAGGAAAGGAGTGAGGCCCAGTGCATTACTGGAGGTCCCCCGGCTGACTAAACCTATTAGCAGCATAACTAAGGGAGGGTTCAGAAACACATGATCCCTCCCTAATTGTAGGCTATATCAAAAAGGTAGGTTTTAGCCCTATTCTTAAAAACAGAGATCGAGTCTGACTCCCGAATCCAGATTGGCAGCTGATTCCACAGGAGAGGAGCTTGATAACTGAAGGCTCTGCCTCCCATTGTACTTTTGGAGATTCTAGGTATTACAAGTAAACCTGCATTTTGGGAGCGTAGTGCTCTGTTAGGATGATACGGTAGTATCAGATCTTTTAAATAAAAAGGAGCCTGATTGTTTAGAGCTTTGTAAGTAAGAAGAAGGATTTTAAACTTAATTCTAAACTCTATGGGAAGCCAATGAAGGGAGGCCAGAACCGGAGAGATATGATCTCTCATTCTAGTACCTGTTAAAACTCTTGCTGCAGCATTGCAGCAAGAGTTTGTATTATATACAAACTTTTGTTTATGAGTTTGTATTATATCTTAGCAAGATTGTATTATATATTAAAAAAACAAAACAAAAACAAAACAAACAAAAAAAAAAAACTATGATGTACAAAGTTGTTAAAAATTTTGGAGTTAAGTTGGAAAACTACAGAGGAGAGTTAATGTTACGTCATTAAAAGCAGTAGAGTTAGGGTGATTGGGAGGATGAAGAAGGAGTGGCTTAGGCTGTTCCCCTTGGGTGTGGAACGGTCGATGGCTATATCGGGAGACAGAATTTTTCTTTTGATTTTGGGGGGTTTGCCACAAGTGTGGGAAGGGGAAATTTGTTTGTGTGTAGTTTGTAGGATGAATGTTCAACCACTCATGTTTTTGCTTCTCTGTATGAGCATGTTTACACTGCAAGGTAATCCTAAACTCTCTATTGATCATGGACCAAAGTGTTAATCTTAATTTAACTTCATGGAATTGCAGAGGTCTACAAAATTTAAAAAAACTTAAACAAGTTATGAATAAAATAAAGGACATGGGTTCAAGAATTGTGTTTTTACAAGAAACTCATCTGATAGAGGAGGATGTTAAAAGAATTAGGAGTAGATGGCAGGGAAGTGTATTCACCTCTTCATTTTCATCCCGAGCCAGGGGAGTTATGACTCTCATACATAAATCAGTTCCTTTTCAGGTGAAAAATATAATTGGAGACAAATTTGGAAGATATATAATCATTCAAGGTTCTTTGCTATTAAAAAATATAAATCTTGTGAACTTATATGGTCCCAATATAGATGATCAGAAGTTCTTTGCTAATTTATTTCTCATCTTATCATCACTTACAGGGCAACATATAATAGCAGGGGATTTTAATTGTACATTGAATCCAGGTGTGGATAGATCAACAGGACTGGATTGTACGCACATTGGATGTAGGATGACTATTAATCATTTTATGAAAGAATTGAGATTGTTAGATATATGGAGAGAAATGAAACCACAAGTTAAAGCCTATTCTTGTTATTCCAGTACCTACAAGACATTCTCACGTACTGATTATTTTTTGATTTCCACAGAATTAAGGTCCAAGATTCAAAACTGCTTTTATGATAACATCGTGATTTCTGATCATGCACCCTGTTGTCTAATATATGTAGATAAAAAATTGACAAAGGAATCAGGTAGATGGCAATTTCAGCATAAATGGCTTCAGGATGAGGAATTTGTCAAGTATATAGAAAAACAGATAGACGAGTTCTTTGACATCAATACTACACAAACATCAGCATGTGTAAAGTGGGAGGCTTTCAAAGCTTTTATTAGGGGACATATTATTAGTTATACAGGATCAAAATCTAAGAAGACTCGAGAGGAGAGAGCTAAATTGGAACATAAAATAAAAAGTCTTCAGGAAAAAGTGTATGCAGGAAGTGACCCAAGGTTGGAGAATGAATTACTGATTTTGAGAGCTGAATACGACAAAAAATCAGCGAATAGAGCTGCCTCGAGTCTTCTAAGATTGAAACAATCTTTTTATGAACAAGGTGAAAAATCAGGAAAATTATTAGCATGGCAGATTAAACAATTGGAAATTAAAACACCAATTACCAGTATTATAAGTAATGGACAGGTAGTTATAGATCCTTTAGAAATTAATAGAGCCTTTAGAGATTACTATGAAAAATTATATGATACCAAAAATGAACCCGATTTAACAAAACTAAATGGGTTTTTGAACGAACTATCTATACCGTGTATTCCAAATGAAAACAGGGAGATATTGGAGTCTAAAATTAGTCAAGAAGAAGTTGGGCTAGCCATTGATAATATGAAATCAGGAAAAAGTGCAGGACCAGATGGTCTTCCAGTTGACCTTTATAAAAAATTTAAGAATAAATTAATAAAACCTTTTTTGGAAATGGTTTTAGAAGCATTTCAAAATAATAATTTACCATCATACATAAATAATGCCTTAATTATACTGCTGCCAAAACCAGGTAAGCCCTCTAATAAATGTGAAAATATGAGACCAATAAGCCTATTAAACGCCGACCTTAAGATAATCTGTAAAATTTTAGCAAGACGAATACAAGAAATTTTACCAAATATTATTAATCGAGATCAGAATGGCTTTATAAAGGGTAGACAAGGCTTCCATAATGTAAGAAGACTATTTAATATTATTTATTTTAATAAAGAAGCACCGGATACAGCTCTCCTATCATTGGACGCCGAAAAGGCCTTTGATAGAGTTGAATGGCCCTTTCTTTTTGAAGTCCTACAAAGGTTTGGACTTGGAAATAATTTCATAAAATGGGTTCAAATAATATACAATAATGCTACAGCAGAAATCCTAACAAATAACAATATTTCAAAACCAATAAAAATCAATAGAGGATGTCGACAAGGCTGTCCACTTTCACCTTTACTGTTTACTATGGCAATTGAACCTTTAGCGATAGCGATACGTTTACATTCACAAATATGTGGAATTAAAGTTGGACCAACAGAACATAAAATCTCCCTGTACGCCGATGATATAATTTTGTTTATGTCGAATCTAAAAAAATCAATTCCAACCTTGTTGAATTTAATAAAGAATTTTGGGGAAATATCAGGATATAAAATAAATAAAACTAAATCTTCAATATTAATGCTAAATGAGACCCAGAGAAATTACCCAGCCCCTGAGGTAAATCAATTCAATGTTGTAAATCAGTTTAAATATTTAGGAATCCAAATTATGCCTAAGCTAGAATCAGTCGCCAGTGTCAACTATGAAGCCTTAATGTCAGATATCAATGAGTTAACTCAGAGATGGATGTCACTACCAATGTCGATGATCGGGAGAATCAATATACTTAAAAGTAATATTTTACCTAAAATACTTTATTTCAATACATTCCCTTATCACCACCTTTAGATCTATTCTCAAGAATAAAAAAAAAGTTAGTGGAATTTATATGGAACAACAGGAGGGCTAGATTACGTTTGTCTTTATTATATTTACCATTTGATCGTGGAGGTCTGAAATGTCCAAATTTTATGTTGTATTATTGGTCGGCACAACTGAGGTCTATGACATATTATTTTTCATCAAATGATCTCCCTCACTGGACTGAAATGGAATCATACAATTTACCTTTACCTCTTCCCATATTCATATACTCAGATTCGGCAAAAAAATTACAAAAACAAGTTAAAAATCCATTTGTAAAGCATATGATCAAAATATGGTGTGAAGCTAAAAACTATTTAAAAGAACCACAGTTATTGTCACAATTTAGTCCAATATGGGGTAATCAATATTTTAAACCAGGGAGAGCGGACGCTGTATTTAAAGTATGGAATTTAAAAGGGATACAAAAGATTCAGGATTTATATTTGCCATGTGCAGACAACATAATGTCTTTTGAAGAGCTGAGGATCAAATTTAATCTCAATAGAACACATTTTTTTAAATATCTTCAACTTAGAAACTTTATTCGATCAAATCAAAATAAAGCTCTCACTCGACCTATTTATTCATCCTTGGAAAAAATGATGATGAAAGATAGTAAAAGAAAGGGTATTATTTCAGAGTTTTATAACTCATTGACACTATCTTCAAGTGAAAATTCACTGAAAAGATTAAACTACTGGAAAGAAGATCTGCAAATTGAAATTTCAGAGGAACAATGGGAATTGGCTTGTACAGAAGCTCAAACCAAATCAATAAATGCACGCCTTAAATTGATACATTTCAAATGGTTAATGCGGATGTATGTTACACCGGAGGAGTTAAATAGATATAACAAAAATATACCAGATACATGCACAAAATGCATGGAAAGTAAAGGAACCCTATTTCATTGTTTATGGGAATGTAGATTAATAAGAATGTTTTGGGAGGAGGGGAGGGTAACAATTGAAAAAATAATCTCAAAACAAATCATATTGAATCCTAAACTGTTTTTGTTGGGTCTGTACCCAGAAAAGCATAATTTCAATAAAAGTGAAAGAACATTCATAGACCTCAGTTTGCTTAATGCCAAAAAATGTATTGCACTATTATGGAAAAAGACTCATAGACCAGATGTGACTCAGTGGTTAAGACAGATGTTAACAAACCTTCCATTAGAAAGAATAACATATATACTGAAATCAAAGGAAATTGTGTTTGAGAATATATGGAGACCTTTTATTGATTATGTAAAAAATTTAAACATAACTCTTGAAGAAGGTGAATGATGTGTGTGGACCTTGTAAATTCCAAACTGGTGAACATAATATGTATACTAATGTATTGGATTGTCTAGACTAAACAGAGGAGCATTGTTGAAGACTTGATTTTGTTGGTGGTTGTTGGTGTTTTTAGGGCATTTTTTTTTTTGTAGTACTTTAGTGTTAGTGTTTGTTTGTATCATGTTTGTTAAAAAAAAAAAAAGGTTCAATAAAGATATTGTGGAAAAAAAAAAAACAAGGTCGGAATTGATTTTTTTTAAGATTCGACATAAACAAAATTATGTCATCGGCATACAGGGAGATTTTATGTTCTGTTGGTCCTACTTTAATTCCATATATTTGTGGATGTAAACGTACTGCCATCGCTAAAGGTTCAATTGCCATAGTAAACAGTAAAGGTGAAAGTGGGCAGCCTTGTCGACATCCTCTATTGATATTTATTGATTTTGAAATATTGCTGTTTGTTAGGATTTCTGCTGTAGCATTATTGTATATTATCTGAACCCATTTTATGAAATTATTTCCAATTCCAAACCTTTGTAAAACTTCAAAAAGAAAGGGCCATTCGACCCTATCAAAGGCCTTTTCTGCGTCCAATGATAGGAGAGCTGTATCCGGTGCTTCTTTATTAGAATAGATAATATTAAATAGTCTTCTTACATTATGGAAGCCTTGTCTTCCCTTTATAAAGCCATTCTGAGCTCGGTTAATAATATTTGGTAATATTTCTTGTAGTCGTCTTGCTAAAATTTTACAGATTATCTTAAGGTCAGCATTTAATAGGCTTATTGGTCTCATATTTTCACATTTATTAGAGGATTTACCTGGTTTTGGCAACAGTATAATTAAGGCATTATTCATGTATGGTGGTAAATTACTATTTTGAAATGCTTCTAAAACCATTTCCAAAAATGGTTTTATTAATTTATTCTTAAATTTTTTTATAGAGGTCAACTGGAAGACCATCTGGTCCTGCACTTTTTCCTGATTTCATATTATCAATGGCTAGCCCAACTTCTTCTTGACTAATTTTAGATTCCAGTATCTCCCTGTTTTCATTTGGAATACACGGTATAGATAATCCGTCCAAAAACCCATTTAGTTTTGTTAAGTCAGTTTCATTTTTTGTATTATATAATTTTTCATAATAATCTCTAAAGGCACTATTAATTTCTAAAGGATCTACAACTGGCTGTCCGTTACTTATAATACTGGTAATTGGTGTTTTAAATTCTGTTTTTCTATGTACTTAACAAATTCCTCATCCTGAAGCCATTTATGCTGAAATTGCCACCTACCTGGTTCCTTTGTCAATTTCTTATCTACATACATTAGACAGCAGGGTGCATGATCAGAGATCACAATATTATCATAGAAGCAGTTTTGAATCTTGGAACTTAATTCTGTGGAGATCAAAAAATAGTCAATACGTGAGAATGTCTTGTAGATATTAGAATAACAAGAATAGGCTTTAACTTGTGGTTTCATTTCTCTCCATATATCTAGCAATCTCAATTCTTTCATAAAATGATTAATGATCATCCTGCATCCATTGTGCGTACAGTCTAGTCCTGTTGATCTATCTATATAATATCTAATCATTCAAGGATCTTTGTTATCTTCCAAATTTGTCTCCAATTACATTTTTCACTTGAAATGGGACTGATTTATGTATGAGAGTCATAACTCCCCTGGCTCGGGATGAAAATGATGAGGTGAATACACTTCCTTGCCATCTTCTCCTAATTCTTTTTACATCCTCCTCTATTAGATGAGTTTCTTGTAAAAACACAATTTTTGAACCCATGCCTTTTATTTTATTCATAACATGTTTAAGTTTTTTGAAATTTTGTAGACCTCTGCAATTCCATGAGGTTAAATTGAGATTAACGCTTTGGTCTATGATCAATAAGAAGTTTGAGATTACCTCGCAATGTAAACATGCTCACACAGAGAAGCAAAAACATGAGTGGTTGAACATTCATCCTACAAACTACACACAAACAAATTCCCCCTTCCCACATTCGTGGTAATCCCCCCAAAATCAAAAAAAAAAAATTCCGTCTCCCGCTATAGCCATTGACTGCTCCACACCCGCGAGGATCAGTCAAAACCGCTCTTTCTTTCTCCTCTCAATCACCCTAACTCCACTACTTTTAATGACGTAACATTAACTCTCTTCTGTAGTTTTCCAACTTAACTCCTAAATTTTATAGCAACTTTGTACATCATAGGGTTTTTTTTTAATATATAATACAATCTATATTTTGTAAACTTGCTATATGCTTCAGATCAGTCAGATGCCTGTGCAAATGCTTAAATATTCTACCTTATATTTTGTTCATGCTTAGCTCCCACCAGTCTCTTCTTGGATCTTCTTGATGAGCTCCTGCGCCTCCTCAGGGGTCTTGAAGATGTGGGTTCTGCCCTTATACATGACCAGCAGTCTTGCAGGATGAATCACTCCATGACGAATCCCAAGGTTGCGCAGCTCTTTACGGGCGGGGTCGAACTGTTTCCTTAATTGTTGGATTGCTGTGGCCAAATCTGGGTAGAACCGCACCTGTTGATCCTGGTATTTAATTTCTCCTTTGGCTCGCGTCGCGTTGGAGATTGTCATCCTGTCTCTGTAGCTGAGGAACTTCATAATCAGCGTCCTCGGTGATGCCTTGTTATCTCTCGGTGGGCCGATTCGGTGGGCGCTTTCTAAGACGACTGATGACTGCAGCTCCGCGTTGTTCAGCGCTTCTGGGATCCA
This sequence comes from Pholidichthys leucotaenia, assembly GCA_020510985.1. Classification (NCBI taxonomy): domain Eukaryota; kingdom Metazoa; phylum Chordata; class Actinopteri; order Cichliformes; family Pholidichthyidae; genus Pholidichthys; species Pholidichthys leucotaenia. Next base: position 113,651,854 of record CM035841.1, on the reverse strand, counting down.
CTTTTCCAAAAAGGAACATGGATCCAGACCCTCCGTTCTCTCCGGGAGACCCACCAGCCTCAGGTTGTTCCGTCTCGACCGGGATTCTAAATCCAGAACATTATCTTCCAGACGTTTATTTTTTAATTCCAATGTGCGCACCTTTAATTGTAGGCTGGTGACGTCATCCTCAGCACTGGCAATTCGGAGCTCCACCTGCGACACCCGTTCCATACAGTCACTTAACTCCTTTTTCATTCCTTCTATCGCTGCAATAATCCCGTCAAGTTTAGAGGAAAAGTCTGCTCTCATTGAACTAATGGCAGCGAGCACCGCACCTGTGCCGTCGCCAGTAGTCACCGCTCCTCCGCTAGCTTCCTCCGCCATATTTGGGGATTTTTCTGCTTCGTCACGGACGTGAAAGTCCGTTATCTTGGACTGTTTCGGCGATTCAGTTTTTCCTCCACCTGATTTCCCAGCCTTAGGCTTTACCGGCATGTCCTCGCCCAAACGTTGGGATAGGTTTTGTTCCAATTGAGAGTTATTTGCCGATTTTTATTTTTTTTATTTTTTTTTTTAGGAGCAGAGTAGAGTGAAGCACGTCCTTCTACGCGGCGGCCATAACCGGAAGTCCCTCTCAGTATTTTTAACATTGATATTAAATATCTATATATCCAAATATGTTTTAAAAAAAACACGCAGGCTTATACAGGGTGTCCTAATTTTTCACGACTGAATATGCTACCTTTAGATGACATGAGAAATCATTCCATCAACTTCCACTGCTAGGCAGATGATGCTCAATTATACTTATCAATGAAACCAGATGATCTTAACTAGTTGGCTTCACTTCAGGAGTGTCTCTGGGACATTAAAATTGGATGGCGTCTAACTTCCTGTTGCTAAATTCAGAGAAAACCAAATTTAATGTATTTGTGCCCAAAAATGCAAGTAATGCATTATTGAAAGAAGCAGTCTAACTAGATGATGTTGTTCTGGCCCCTAGTGCCACTGCAAGGAACCTAGGTGTAGATTTTTACCAGGATTTGTCCTTTAACACACATTTAAGACAAATCTCTAGGACTGCTTACTTCCACTCGCACAACATTGCTAAAATCAGGCCAATCCTGTCTTTAAGTGATGTGGAGAAATTAATTCATGCTTTTGTTACCTCCAGATTGGATTATTGCAAGTCTTTTGTCAGACTGTCTTAATAAGTTCATAAAAACTCTTCAGCTCATTCAGAATGCTGTCGCATGTGTACTGATCAGGACTAGGTTAAGAGAACACATTTCTCCTGTTTTGGTTTCTCTGCATTGGCTTCCCATAAAATATAGAATTGACTTTAAAATTCTTCTTCTTACTTATAAGGCCTTTAACAATTAGGCACCATCATATCTTAAAGAACTTGTAGTGCCTTATGTTCCAACTAGAACGCTGCGCTCCCAAAGTTCTGGTTTCCTTGTGGTTCCTACAGTTTCCAAAAATAGGGCCGGCGGCAGAGCTTTCTGCTACCAAGCTCCTCTCCTTTGGAATCTTCTTCCAACCTCTGTCTGGGAGGCTGACACACTCGATACATTTAAAACTAGGCGAAAAACATTCCTCTTTGATAAAGCCTATAGTTAGTTATGCTGCCGTTCTCTTATCGTCTTTTGTTTTATGTATTTTATTGTGTGTATGTATTACTGTATGTATTATCATGTCTTTCTTCTGTAAAGTGCCTTGAGATAATTCTTATGATTTGGCGCTATATATACAAATTATTATTATTATTATTACTACTACTACTGTACAATGAGTAAAGTTAGTGTCACCAAACTTGATATACAGGTTAACCCTGTTACCCTGAAGGGGTTTTGGGATCGCAAGTTAAAGGTCAACATCAAAATGGCTTATAAACTATATCTCAACTACAAAGATAGCTACGTTCACCAAACTTGCTATACAGGCTCATCTTGGGATCTTGACCTCTGACTATGGGTTTGGGGTCAAAGGTCAAGGTTAGCATTTCTTATGCCTTATTACTGTACGAGTAAAGCTAGGGCCACCAAACCTGGTGCACAGGTTCACCTTGGTATCCTGACCTTGGACTATGGGTTTGGGGTCAAAAGGTCAAAGATCAAGGTTAGCATTCCTTATGCCTTATTACTGTCCAGTGAGTTACCCTGAAGTGTGACTATGGTTTTGGGATTGCAAGGTCAAAGGCCAACATCAAAATGCTGTGTAAAGTATATCTCAACAACAAAGTTGTCACCAAACTTGCTACACAGATTCACCTTGGGATCCTGAGCTCTGACTGTTTTTTTTTTCCACAATATCTTTATTGAACCTTTTTTTTTTTTAAACAAACATGATACAAACAATCAAACACAAACACTAAAGTACTACAAAAAAAAAAAAAATGCACTAAAAAACACCACCAACCACCAACAAAATCAAATCTTCAACAATGCTCCTCTGTTTAGTCTAGACAATCCAACACATAAGTATACATATTATATTCACCAGTTTGGAATTTACAAGGTCCGCACATATCATTCATCTTCTTCTTCAAGAGTTATGTTTAAATTTTTTACATAATCAATAAAAGGTCTCCATATATTCTCAAACACAATTTCCTTTGATTTCAGTATATATGTTATTCTTTCTAATGGAAGGTTTGTTAACATCTGTCTTAACCACTGAGTCACATCTGGTCTATAAGTCTTTTTCCATAATAGTGCAATACATTTTTTGGCATTAAGCAAACTGAGGTCTATGAATGTTCTTTCACTTTTATTAAAATTATGCTTTTCTGGGTACAGACCCAACAAAAACAGTTTAGGATTCAATATGATTTGTTTTGAGATTATTTTTTCAATTGTTACCCTCACCTCTTCCCAAAACATTCTTATTAATCTACATTCCCATACACAATGAAATAGAGTTCCTTTACTTTCCATACATTTTGTGCACGTATCTGGTATATTTTTGTTATATCTATTTAACTCCTCCGGTGTAACATACATCCGCATTAACCATTTGAAGTGTATCAATTTAAGACGTACATTTATTGATTTGGTTTGAGCTTCTGTACAAGCCAATTCCCATTGTTCCTCTGGAATTTCAGTTTGCAGATCTTCTTTCCAGTAGTTTAATCTTTTCAGTGAATTTTCACTTGAAAATAGTGTCAATGAGTTATAAAACTCTGAAATAATACCCTTTCTTTTACTATCTTTCATCAACATTTTTTCCAAGGATGAATAGATAGGTCGAGTGAGAGCTTTATTTTGATTTGATGGAATAAAGTTTCTAAGTTGAAGATATTTAAAAAAATGTGTTCTATTGAGATTAAATTTGATCCTCAACTCTTCAAAAGACATTATGTTTTCTGCACATGGCAAATATAAATCCTGAATCTTTTGTATCCCTTTTAAATTCCATACTTTAAATACAGCGTCCGCTCTCCCTGGTTTAAAATATTGATTACCCCATATTGGACTAAATTGTGACAATAACTGTGGTTCTTTTAAATAGTTTTTAGCTTCACACCATATTTTGATCATATGCTTTACAAATGGATTTTTAACTTGTTTTTGTAATTTTTTTGCCGAATCTGAATATATGAATATGGGAAGAGGTAAAGGTAAATTGTATGATTCCATTTCAGTCCAGTGAGGGAGATCATTTGATGAAAAATAATATGTCATAGACCTCAGTTGTGCCGACCAATAATACAACATAAAATTTGGACATTTCAGACCTCCACGATCAAATGGTAAATATAATAAAGACAGACGTAATCTAGCCCTCCTGTTGTTCCATATAAATTCCACTAACTTTTTTTTAATTCTTGAGAATAAATCTAAAGGTGGTGATAAGGGAATGTATTGAAATAAATAAAGTATTTTAGGTAAAATATTACTTTTAAGTATATTGATTCTCCCGATCATCGACATTGGTAGTGACATCCATCTCTGAAGTAACTCATCAATATCTGTCATTAAGGCTTCATAATTGACACTGGCGACTGATTCTAGCTTAGGCACAATTTGGATTCCTAAATATTTGAACTGATTTACAACATTGAATTGATTTACCTCAGGGGCTGGGTAATTTCTCTGGGTCTCATTTAGCATTAATATTGAAGATTTAGTTTTATTTATTTTATATCCTGATATTTCCCCCAAATTCTTTATTAAATTCAACAAGGTCGGAATTGATTTTTTAAGATTCGACATAAACAAAATTATGTCATCGGCATACAGGGAGATTTTATGTTCTGTTGGTCCAACTTTAATTCCATATATTTGTGACTGTAGACGTATCGCCATCGCTAAAGGTTCAATTGCCATAGTAAACAGTAAAGGTGAAAGTGGACAGCCTTGTCGACATCCTCTATTGATTTTTATTGATTTTGAAATATTATTTGTTAGAATTTCTGCAGTAGCATTATTATATATTATCTGAACCCATTTTATAAAATTATTTCCAAGTCCAAACCTTTGTAAGACTTCAAAAAGAAAGGGCCATTCAACTCTATCAAAGGCTTTTTCGGCATCCAGTGATAAGAGAGCTGTATCCGGTGCTTCTTTATTAGAATAAAAAATATTAAATAGTCTCCTTACATTATGGAAGCCTTGTCTTCCCTTTATAAAGCCATTCTGATCTCGATTAATAATATTTGGTAAAATTTCTTGTATTCGTCTTGCTAAAATTTTACAAATTATCTTAAGGTCGGCATTTAATAGGCTTATTGGTCTCATATTTTCACATTTATTAGAGGGCTTACCTGGTTTTGGCAACAGTATAATTAAGGCATTATTCATATATGATGGTAAATTACTATTTTGAAATGCTTCTAAAACCATTTCCAAAAAAGGTTTTGTTAATTTATTCTTAAATTTTTTATAAAGGTCAACTGGAAGACCATCTGGTCCTGCACTTTTTCCTGATTTCATATTATCAATGGCTAGTCCAACTTCTTCTTGACTAATTTTAGACTCCAGTATCTCCCTATTTTCATTTGGAATACACGGTATAGATAGTTCATTCAAAAACCCATGTAGATTCATTTTTGGTATCATATAATTTTTCATAGTAATCTCTAAAGGCTCTATTAATTTCTGAAGGATCTATAACTACCTGTCTGTTACTTATAATACTGGTAATTGGTGTTTTAGATTCTAATTGTTTAATCTGCCATGCCAATAACTTTCCTGATTTTTCACCTTGTTCATAAAAAGATTGTTTCAATCTTAGAAGACTCGAGGCAGCTCTATTCGCTGATTTTTTGTCATATTCAGCTCTCAAAATCAGTAATTCGTTCTCCAACCTTGGATCTCTTCCTGCATATACTCTTTCTTGAAGAATTTTTATTTTATGTTCCAATTGAACTCTCTCCTCTCGAGTCTTCTTAGATTTTGAACCTTTATAGCTAATAATATGTCCCCTAATAAAAGCTTTGAAAGCCTCCCACTTTACACATGCTGATGTTTGTGTAGTATTGATATCAAAGAACTCATCTATCTGTTTTTCTATATACTTAACAAATTCCTCATCCTGAAGCCATTTATGCTGAAATTGCCATCTACCTGGTTCCTTTGTCAATTTCTTATCTACATACATTAGACAGCAGGGTGCATGATCAGAGATCACGATGTTATCATAAAAACAGTTTTGAATCTTGGACCTTAATTCTGTGGAGATCAAAAAATAATCTATACGTGAGAATGTCTTGTAGGTATTGGAATAACAAGAGTATGCTTTAACTTGTGGTTTCATTTCTCTCCATATATCTATCAATTTCAATTCTTTCATAAAATGATTAATGGTCATCCTACATCCATTGTGCGTACAGTCCAGTCCTGTTGATCTATCTATACTGGGATTCAATGTACAATTAAAATCCCCTGCTATTATATGTTGCCCTGTAAGTGATGATAAGATAAGAAATAAATTGGCAAAGAACTTTTGATCATCTATATTGGGACCATATAAGTTCACCAAATTTATGTTTTCTAATAGCAAAGATCCTTGAATGATTACATATCTTCCAAATTTGTCTCCAATTACATTTTTCACTTGAAATGGGACTGATTTATGTATGAGAGTCATAACTCCCCTGGCTCGGGATGAAAATGATGAGGTGAAAACATTTCCTTGCCATCTACTCCTAATTCTTTTTACATCTTGCTCTATTAGATGAGTTTCTTGTAAAAACACAATTTTTGAACCCATGTCTTTTATTTTATTCATAACTTGTTTAAGTTTTTTTAAATTTTGTAGACCTCTGCAATTCCATGAAGTTAAATTAAGATTAACGCTTTGATTTATAATCAATAGGGAGTTTGGGATTACCTTGCAGTGTAAACATGCTCAAACAGAAAAGCAAAAAAAAGAGTGGTTGAACATTCACCCTACAAACTACACACAAACAAATTCCCCCTTCCCACATTTGTGGCAATCCCCCCAAAAGCAAAAGAAAAATTCCGTCTCCCGATATAGCCATCGACCGTTCCACACCCACGAGGAACAGCCAAAGCCACTCCTTCTTCATCCTCCCAATCACCCTAACTCTACTGCTTTTAATAACGTAACATTAACGCTCTTCTGTAATTTTCCAATTTAACTCCAAATTTTTTTTAGCAATTTTGTACTTTTTTTTTTTTTTTTTTTAATATGTAATACATTCTATATTTTGTAATCTTGTTATATGCTTCTAATCAGTTAAATGCTCAAATATTCTACCCTATATTCTGTTCATGCTTAGCTCCCACCAGTCTCTTCCTGGATCTTCTTGATGAGCTCCTGCGCCTCCTCGGGGGTCTTGAAGATGCGTGTTCTGCCCTCATATGTGACCAGAAGTCTTGCAGGGTGAATCACTCCATGACGAATCTCAAGGTTGCGCAGTTCTTTGCGGATGGGGTCAAACTGCTTCCTTAATTGTTGGATTCCTGAGGCCAGATCTGGGTAGAACCGCACCTGCTGATCTTGGTATTTAATCTCTCCTTTGGCCCGCACCGCGTTGGAGATCGTCATCCTGTCTCTGTAGCTGAGAAACTTCATAATTAGCGTCCTCGGTGCTGCCTTGTTACCTCTCGGTGGGCCAATTCGGTGGGAGCTTTCCAAGACGACTGATGATTTTAGCTCCGCGTTGTTCAGCGCCTCCGGGATCCACCCCTCCAAAAAGGAGCATGAATCACGACCTTCGGCTCCCTCCGGTAAACCCACCAGCCTCAGGTTGTTCCTTCTGGACCGAGATTCCAAGTCCAGAACGCTATTTTCCAGATCTTTATTTTTTTTTCCCAAAGTGCGCACCTTTATTTGAATTCCGCTAATTTCATCCTCCGCACTTGACACACGAAGCTCCACCTGCGTCACTCGTTCCACGCAGTCACCCAACTCCTTTCTCATTGCATCCAACGCTGCCATAATCCCATCAAGTTTAGCGGAAAAGTCTGCTCTCATTGAGCTAATGGCAGCCAGCACTGCACCTGTGTCGCCATCGTCAGCAGCAGCAGTTACCGCACCACCGCTAGTTTCATCCGCCATATCCGCAGCTTTTTCTACTGCGCCACAAACTTTAAAGTCCGTTAATTTGGACTGCTTCGGCGATTCAATTTTTCCCCCTCCTGATTTCCCAGCCTTAGTCTTCACCGGCATATCCTCACCCAAACGCTGGGAAAAGTTCTGTTCCAAATGAGAGAGTTATTTGCCGAATTTTTATTTCCAAGGGCAGAGCAGAGTGATACGTGTCCTTCTAGGCGGCCGCCATAACCCGAAGTCCCGCTCTGACTATATGTTGGGAGTTTAATAGTCAAGGTTAATATTTCTTTTGCCTTATTTCTGTCCAACGAGTTAATCTAGGCCACCAAACTTGGTACACAGGTTCACCCTGTGACCCTAAAGTGTGACTGTGGATTTGGGATTGCAAGGTCAAAGGTCAACATCAGAATGCCTTGTAAAGTATATCTCAACAACAAAGAAAGCTAGGGCCACCAAACCTGGTGCACAGGTTCACTCTGAGACATAACGTCTGACTTCAGGTTTGAGGTCAAAGGTCAAGGTTGGCACTCCCTATGATCTTTTACTATAGAACATGTAAAGCTCTCTAGGGTCACCATACTTGCTACATGAGTTCACCTTGGGTTCCTGCCCTACAACTATGGGTTGTAAACTTTGTTGTACTTTTGTGGATGATGGGCTTTTTTTTTTTTTTTTTTAATGGCACCGGAAGCAGGGTGGCCATACCAGTTGCAACTCTCTCTCATGTCTTTGTGTTTTTATCTGCTTATTCCTGTATGTAGTGTGTCTCTTATTAACCAGGGCTCGGTAGGAAGATTCGGATTAAGACTGGACCAACTTTTTCTCTATTTTAGCCCGGTCTTTCTCTAGTTTTCTTTTCTCTTCCTCGGGCAATGGAGATCAACAGAGGTGGGGGTGGATGCATTGTTTACACACGCGAACAGCTGATTGCGCTGAGGAGGCCGGCGCCTGGAGCGCTGCGGTCGGCAGTGAAGCCCCTCATTGCGGATGAGCTAAAGAGGAGACGTCGTGGGCGAAGGGCTGGAGCGAAGGTGAGGAGGAGGAGCATAAGCCGGCTGTACTGCTGGTCATCACCGGGAACGTATGATCGCTCGGAAATAAAACAGATGAGCTTACAGCACTGGTCAGGACGCAAAAGGAGTATCGTGAGTGTAGTATCGTGTTTCACAGAGATGTGGTTACACTCACAGATGCCGGATGTAAACGTAGCGATACCTGGCTTCAAGACTATACAGGGGGACAGAGACGTGATAAGCAGCAGGAAAAGGAGGGGAGGAGTGGCATTTCTTGTCAATGAAAGGTGGTGTAATCCTGGACACATTCATGTGAAGGAAAAGTGCTGCAACCCGGACATTGAACTGCTGGCTGTGAGTATGAGAAATGAAGTGTGCCTTAATTATTATCGTCTACGTTCCTCTGTTAGCTGACGCAGTAGTGGCCTGTGATGTCATCAGCTCCACTACTGCCACATTACTGGAGAAGCACCCAGACGCATTTATGGCCATCACGGGTGATTTTAATCATGTCTCAGTGGGAACACACTGCCACACTACCGGAGTGGTGGCTCAGTTGGTAGAGCATCCGCCCCACACCCGGGAGGCAGGGGTTCAAATCCTGGCCGGGTCATGCCGAAGACCATATAAAAGTGGAACTTCCTGCTGTCCAGCTTGGTGCTCAGCAATAATGGAATGGAGGAGGGAAATTTGTGGCGGCGCCTTGCATGGCAGTGGCCCTCTGATTCTGCACTTGGGGTGTGTGTGATTAACACAGTAGATAGGTAAAACACAATCTTGTTCTACTGTACGTGATTGGTTGGACAGTTGAATGACAATAAGGGTAATTTAATTTAAAAACATTACCAAACTTTCACCAGTTTGACTGTCCCACCAGAGAAAACAAAACACTGGATTTTCTGTATGCCAGTGTCAGAGATGCATATAGTGCAACAGCTCTACCCCCCATTGGCAAATCGGATCACTACATGGTCATGTTGACACCCAAGTACGTTCCCCTTGTGCAAAGGCAACCTGCTTATGCACCGACTGTGAGGAGGTGGACACAGGAGGCTGCTGATGCACTACAGGACTGCTTCGAGATAACAGACTGGGGCGTACTCTTTGAACCACATGGGGTGGACATAGATAATATGACCGACTACATCACAGAATACATCACATTCTGTGAAGACATGACCATGCCAGCTCAGACTGTACACTGCTTCTCCGACAACAGACCATGGGTCACGAGCAATCTGAAAGCACTTCTGAACAAAAAGAAGAGAGCTTTTTGGTCCAGAGACAAGGAGAAGCTGAGGGGAGTGCAGCATGAGCTGAGAGAGATGCTGAGGAGGTGCAAGGACAATTATAGGAGGAAGTTGGAGGACAAATTCAGGCAAAACAACGCTAAAGATGTGTGGGAGGGAATGAAACAAATAACTGGGTGCAAGGGGAGAGTCAAGCAGCCATCTGAGAGCCAGGAGAGAGCTGAGGAACTGAATTTGTTTTTTAATAGGTTCAACTCACAGTCTGTCACCCCAACAACACAACCAGACCCCCACACATCCCTCCCCACCCACCCTCCTGTGCAGAACCTCTCTCCATCTCCCCCCTCCTCCTCCTCGGGGGGCACCAGGACCCTCCCTGACTTCACAGTGACTACAGACCAGGTGAAGAAACAGCTGGAGAAACTCCACCAGCGGAAGGTGGCGGGCCGTGTTGGCATTTCTGCCAGGACCCTGAGGACCTGTGCCAACCAGCTAGCTCTGGTACTGAAACACCTGTATAACCTGAGCCTGAGTCTGGAGAGAGTACCGGTGCTGTGGAAGACATCCTGCCTGGTTCCTGTCCCCAAGAAGTCATCTCCATTGGACCTGAGCAACTATCGATCAGTTGCTCTCACATCTCATGTGATGAAGGTCCTGGAGAGACTGGTCTTAGTCCACCTGAGGCCGCAGGTGAAGACGTGGCTGGACCCTCGGCAGTTTGCATATCAGCCCCATTTAGGAGTTGAAGATGCTGTCATCTACCTGCTGCAACGAGCCCATCTGCACCTGGATGGTGGCGGAGATACTGTGAGAATCATTCTTTTTTATTTCTCCAGTGCCTTTAACACCATCTAGCCACTGCTGCTGGATGAGAAGCTGCGGGTGATGGGGGTTGACAGCTCTGTGATCTCCTGGATTACTGACTACCTGACAGGCAGGCCACAGTTTGTCCGGCTGGGCAGTGTCTTGTCTGGAGTGGGTGCGAGTGATAGGGGAGCTCCACAGGGGACTGTGCTCTCTCCTTTCTCTTTACTTTATACCCCACTGACTTTCAGTACAACAGAGTCATGCCACCTGCAGAAATTCTCTGATGACTCAGCTGTTGTGGGGTATGTAAGAGGAGGAGAGGCAGTGGAGTACAGGGTACTGGTAGACAGATTTGTGGAGTGGACAGGGCAGAATCACCTGACGTTGAATGTCAGCAAGACCAGCGAGAGGGTGATTGACTTCAGGAGGAGGAAGACGCCTTCTCAGCCACTGCAGATTATGGGGGAGGATGTGGGAGTGGTTGAGGACTACAAATATCTGGGTGTCAGAATCAGCAGCGGGTTGGACTGGAGATCCAACACCGATGCTGCGCACAAGAAGGGGATGAGCAGACTCTACTTCCTGAGGAAGCTGAGATCCTTCAACGTGTGCAGCAGGATGCTGGAGCTTTTCTACTAGACCGTTGTCGCCGGCGTCATCTTCTTTGCTGCTTTCTGTTGGGGTAGCAGTATCAGGGCCAGAGACACCAACAGACATGACAAGATTATCAAGAGGGCAGGCTCTGTAATTGGTCTCAGACTGGAGACCTGTGAGACAGTGGTGGAGAGGAGAACACTAAATAAACTGCGATCCATCATGGACAATCCTGATCACCCCCTCCACCACACACTGGGCAGACAGCGAAGCACTTTCTCCAGTAGACTACTACAGCTTTGCTGTCAAACGGCCAGGTACAGGAAATCTTTCCTGACGCATGCCATTTCACTGTACAATAACTCACTATGATGTTGTATTATGGTCATAGATCCCAAACTGGGAAATTACAGTGTAACAGCAGCATGACAGTAGAGAACCAAACGACAGAAACACATGGATGACAGACAAAGGGATTACCCATGGAAATTAAAACTAACAAGACTATAAAACCTACAGTATATACATCATAGCTTAATACATAATGACCCGTATAAACACATGAATCATCCCGTTGCACAATGAAGGACTATCAGGAGCAGAGGGAAATGTGAGGCACCAGTTAGACTGTAAGGTGCAGTATGGCAGCATAGTTAAAAGTACATCTATCTATTGATCTATCTTATCATAATTTGGTTCTGCAACAGTAATTATATTGAAAAGTGGAAAACTGCTCCCCATCAATAAGTATTGGGCTCTTCAAAGAAAATGAAGGTGGGAAACATTGCACTCGCCTCAGAGTCCTCTTGAGTAATATTGCTAACAAACAAACCAACGCCGGTGACAATATAACCACCTTGGGGGAGGTAACAATCAGTGTTTTCAGCTGGTTAATGTACATCCATTCACTGTATGAAACACTTGACTCTTACTTAATGTTAGCCTCCAGATGTATAGTATTGCAATATTATCACACAAAGGGATAATCTATTAAACATTAGAGTTTAGCTGCATCATTTAGCAGCAGACTACATCATCCCAGGTGCACAACAGAGAGGTTTCGCAGGTCCTTCCTACCAACGGCTGTCAGACTGTACAACCTAAGCAGGGCTGCTCGCAGAGATAGCAAAAAGACGTAACAACCTAATAGTTTTGAATGCAAAAGATGCAATAGACTTACACAATGGTCCCCTCCGGCATACAACTAGGAAAATACCGGTCGCTATGGAGGGTGAGAATATGTATGGTCATATAATCATACCATGTAGGATAACTAAGTAGACGGTTGTGCTGTTTCATCCCATCTAGCAACAATGCTCTGCACTGTGTGTGTTTATATATTTACATATTTATTCCATCTAGCTACAATGCTCCGCATTGGGTGTGTTTATATTTATACATCTATATATTTATTCCATCTAGCTACAATGCTCCGCACTGTGTGTTTATATATCTACATATTATTCCATCTAGCTACAATGCTCCGCACTGTGTGTTTATATACTCATATATTTATTCCATCCAGCTACAATGCTCTGCACTGTGTCTGTGTGTATGTATGTATGTGTATATATATATATACAGTATATATATATATAGTAATATGTACATATGTATATTAGCTGCTCTTGCTTTTTTTTTCTTGCCTTCTGATTGTTGCTCTGAGTGTTGCTATCCCTGTGCTGTTGCAATCCTGGAATTTCCCCATTGTGGAACTAATAAAGGCTTATCTTATCTTAATGTTAGCTATATTTAGGCATTATTATGGATATGTGTGTCAGGTCAGGCATTGGCTTGCTTGCTACTGGATAACCATGAAAACCGGTACTACCTGCCTCATGGGTCGGGCCGTGGGCGACTCAACTGGCATCCCCGCCCTTCTGAGGGTGTAGAGGGTGAAACAGGGCATCCTGGCAGAACTAAAAACAATATCTGCCACAGGTCTGTGGTGGACCACTCCCAGTTACACAGGGTGAGACTGGACATCCTGGCAGATAAACACATCTGTCGCAAGGTCTGTGGTGGACTGTGCCAGTTGGTGCATTGTGACATGCACTACACAAAGAGCAGAGATAAACAAACCTATCATCTGGTCAGTCACTGCAACAGATACTGGAGTCAGTTTGTCTTGGCTTGTCCCTGCCACTGACAATACCTTTATCTGCCAAGAAAGTGCTGCTAGTCCAGCAAAAGCTAGCAGTACTCAAATACTTTGCAAGCAGTTTCATGAAATGGTCAATCAGAAAGCAACTCATACCGGCTCGGACGTCGCCCAGGCTTACAAGGTCCGCGCTGATCTGTTCACACTCCGACAGTCAGTGAAAAGTAAGCTAGGAGCAGGAAGACAAAAGAAGAGGAAAAGAGCAGCCTTGTGTGTAGCAGAATGGAATGTACGCACTCTGTTGGACAGAACAACATCACAGCGCCCAGAAAGACAGACCACGCTTGTGGCCCTGGAAATGAACAGGTACAATGTAGACATAGCTGCACTTAGTGAAACAAGATTGCCTGGATATGACAGCTTGGAAGACCATGGGTACATCTTCTTTTGGAGTGGGAGATCAAGTCAAGAAAGGAGAGAAGCAGGAGTGGGCTTTGCAGTTAGAAAGGAGATAGCAGCAATGCTTGATGAGGAACCGGTGCCAATCAACGACAGGATAATGACTATGAGACTCCCACTACAGCGGAAGATGTACACTCATCACTGTATATGCTCCAACAATGACCAACACAGAGGAGGTGAAGGAAGAGTTCTACAGTGATTTACGTGAGACTATCAGGCATGTACCGACTGATGACAGGCTGATACTCGAAGATTTTAATGCCAGAGTTGGTTCGGACACTGAGAAATGGAAAAGAGTGCTAGGCAGTCATGGAGTAGGCAAGTGCAATGCTAATGGAGAACTTCTACTTGCACTATGTTCAGAGTACAACCTTGTGATAACCAACACTCTATTTAAGCACAAGGACACACACAAGAAGACATGGATGCACCCAAGATCCAAGCACTGGCAGTTATTAGACTACATCATAGTCAGGCAGAGAGACATAAGGGATGTATTGGACACCAGAGCAATGAGAGGTGCGGACTGTGGTACTGATCATGTTATGCTGAGATCTAGATTAAGGCTTTGCAGACGAAAACGGCATGGCAGGATGGGTGCGAAGCCACCACAGAAGCTAAACACTAGTGCACTGAAAGGCCAAAAGAAGCAGGAAGAACTTAAACGGGAAATGGATGAAAACTTGAAAGACTGGGACAGCAACAACTCAGAGAATGACATAGAAGAGAAATGGGCAACACTGAAGAATACGGTGTATCAGACTGCGAGTGATGTATTAGGCCACCCTGAGAGGAAACATCAAGATTGGTTTGATGAGCCTGATGAACACCTGAAGAAACTACTAGAAGCGAGGAATACAGCTAAGCAGGAAAACCTACAGTGTAACACAAGGTTGAAGAAGAAGAAATACTCAAAGGCTCAGAGTGAGCTACACAAGCACACCAGAGAGATGAAGTCCAACTGGTGGGATGAAAAAGCGGAGCAACTTCAAACTGCAGCAGACAGGAAGGACATGAAAACATTCTTCACAGGTTTGAGAGAAATCTACGGCCCCAAACCAAGAGAATTGATTCAACTAAAGGCTATGGATGGTGAAACGGTTTTACAGGAGAAAGACAAGATCCTGGACAGATTTGCAGACCACTTTGACCAACTACTAAACAACCCTGGAGATCTCACTCAAGAGGCTAAAGAAGCTCTAGTGCAGCAACCAGCTGTATCAAGTCTGGATGAACCACCAAATTTTGATGAGCTAATGTCAGCTATCAGAACAACACAGGAAAAGCTCCAGGAAGGGATGGAATTCCAGCAGAAATGTGGAAATTTGGTGGTGTTCAGCTGACCAACTGCCTGCACAAGCTCATCCAAGAGATATGGGATGCCCAGAAAGTACCTCAGGACTGGAAGGATGCAAATATTGTGCCTTTGTTCAAGAAAGGTGACAGGAAAGATTGTGGAACTTACCGAGGTATATCACTGCTAGCCACTGTTGGTAAGATTCTCTCACACTACAGTTGTACGTACAGCAATATGACAATGTTTGATTTGATTTAACAGACTCAGTGAACACATCTCGCAGAATGTACTACCGGAAACCCAGTGCGGCTGAAAGTGGAAAGTGGAAGAAGCACAATGGACATGATTTTCTGCTTGAAACGGGTTCAAGAAAAGTTTATCGAACAGAACATGCTGCTTTATGTAGTCTTCATAGACTTCAGTAAAGCCTTTGATACTGTTTCACGACAAGGACATTTGGCAGGTACTCAAAAAATATGGTTGTACAGAAGTTTGTCAGCCTGATCGAGGCACTCCATACAGGTATTGCAAGCAAACGTGGCAATGAGTGGTTCAGTATCTAAAGACTTTTCAGTAAGCAACGGGGTGAAACAAGGGTGTGTGCTGGCACCTACACTCTTCTCGCTATATCTGGCAGCCATGCTTGAGGTGGCCTTCAGAGACACTTCAGAAGGAGTATACATTCAAACAAGGAAAGAAGCAGACTTGTTCAATGTGGCACAGTTTAAAGCCAAGAGTAAGACATCGATAAAAGTAGTAAGAGAAATGCTCTTTGCCGACGACATTGCTCTAGTTGCACACAGTGTGGAAGATACTGTATGCAATCTTTAGTGGAGAAATTTGCAAGAGCAGCTAGCCAATTCAGCCTCCAAATCAACATCAAGAAGACAGATTGCCTTTATCAACCACCGAAGTTCCATTTATCAACATCATTACCAGAAGAAATCAGCATTGGTACAGAGCCACTAGTCAAGTGCAAGACTTTCAAGTACCTAGGGAGTACTGTTTCAGAGAATGCTAGGCTGGAGGATGAACTATCTCTCAGAATGGGAAGAGCGAGCGCTGTGTTTTGAAACTTGAGGGAGAGACTGTGGAACAATCTCCATGTCTCTATCCGTGTGAAATGCAAAGTGTACAGAGCAACAGTACTGGCTACTCTATTGTACGGTGCTGTAACTTGGACTGTCTACAGAGTGCAGGTGAAGAAACTCCACATGTACATGATGAGACACCTTCGAGCCATCATGAACATCTCATGGAAAGACAAGATAACCAACATAGAAGTGTTGAAACGAGCTGGTCTACCATCAATGGAGGACATGCTAATACAGATGAACCTGAGATGGCTCGGACATGTTGAGAGGATGGACCACCAGCATCTCCCTCGGCAGTTCCTCTACTCACAGTTATGCAAGGGCAAACGTAATCAGGGTCGAGCATGGCTCAGATTTAAAGACACTGTAGAAAGAAACTTGAAGAAGTTGGACATAGACGGGAGTTCCTGGCAGTGGAAGACTAAGGACAGAGCTGTGTGGAGGAATCTGATCAGACCTAAATGAAACAGTCATTGTCGCCCACGACAGACTGCTATGATGATGATGATGATGATGATTATGGATATATTAACCTGGAATAATTGACAGGGCTCTACTTCCTGCCAACCTCTGCCTTTTTATCCCCCGCTGGTCGAAGCACCCATTGGGCTTTGGTGGGGGTATTATGTTATGGGTCAGTCTGTCCATCCGTCCGTCGTCTGTCCCACTTTTGTGAAATCAACTCCTTCTGCTACAGTTTTGGTCCGATTGTTTTGAAACCTTGTACCATGGTTGGATATACACCAAGGATGCACGTATTGCAAATTGGTTCTGATCACCTGATTTTTGTGGGAATTGTAGCCCCTGACTTATGATGAGATTAACCCTCAAGCCCTGAGCCTTTGTAGACTTCGGTGGCTGCCATCAGTAGTGCTCGAGTGTGTGAGTCTGTGAGGGGATGAACTGGCTGAAAATGGTAGAAATGGGACTTATTTTGTTACCTTGGCAACACAAACACTTGCAACTACGAGTATTACTGCTGCACTTTTTCTGTATATAGGATTGCTGGGTTTTATAAATTATCTTTATTTGCACTGTGGGATGTCTGGGTCTCTGTTTTGTCGCTGTTTGCATTATGGGTAGCATTACTGTACATAGACTGCTGTAGGTTTTCCAGTTTTATCCTTTTTGGGTTTTTTGTTACGCACACCACTGAAGAAAGAGAGAGAAACACCTTTTCAGTTCTCCTGTATGCCCTGTACGTATAGTAGTATTGACAAATAAAATCTTGAATCTTAAATAAAAGTTGTTTTTTTATTTAATTTACTTTATAAACAAATCAGGAAACAAAAATAGTTTATAGAAGAGATCACAAAAATAAAATAACAGGACAAAATAGAAACATTCCAGGCAAAACTAAAATCAGAAACAAATGGATACATTGATAAAAGAAAATGATCCTGAAAGTTCAAGCCTGTGTGTGTTTCAGGGTCTTTTGAAGTTTTTGTGGAACTTCTTTAAATAAAATCCCAATTCTGTTTTAAATTATTGCTTTCTCCTTCATTTTTGCCTGTTAGAAAAATTCCTGAAAGCCTTCAGTCAAAAGCCAGGCTGGATCAGAATTTCAGCAAATTTAATTACACTGGCCAGTGGAGAACAATACAGAAATAGTCTCGGAGCCTATTCGCGCATCATTCTGACTCAAACACACATCACTCAGTTCTTTAAGCCCTCCGTTATCTGAGAGGTGGAGGGGCAAATTGTCCATCATGATTGGTCCAGTACATCTGGTCAAAAATTGGTGTACAGATTTTTTTTTCTCAGGAACCATGACGCTTACTCTGTACCATTCACACAGGCTAGACTAAAAACAAGATAACTAGTGCAGCTGTATCCTTGACACTTTTACACAGACTCTAAGACAGATTCTGAGACAAAGGTAAGACAAATATGAAATTTTTCTGTCATTGCCCATCTGTATTTATAATTGTAATATTTTCTTATTGAAGTAAAGACGTAATTATGTCTTATTTCATTTTCAGTGTTAACATTTTAATAGAAATCTCTTTTTTTTCCACAATGTTTTTATTGAACTTTTTTTTTTTTACAAACATGGCACAAAAAATCAGACACTAACACAAAAGTAATTTAAAAATTAAAAAGAACAATAACAAAAAAATGTGTAATAAAAACAACAACAACCATTAAACACAAGTCAGCAACAATGCTCCTCTGTTTAGTCTAGGTAATCTATTTCATAAGAATACATAATATACATTCACCAGCTTGGAATTTGCAAGGTCCACACATATCATTCACCTTCTTCAGACGTTATGTTTAAATTCTTTACATAATCAATGAAAGTTCTCCATATATTTTCAAACACATTTTCCTTTGATTTCAGTATATATGTTATTCTTTCTAGTGGAAGGTTTGTTAACATCTGTCTTAACCACTGAGTCACATCTGGTCTATGAGTCTTTTTCCACAGTAGTGCAATACATTTTTTCGCATTAAGCAAACCAAGGTCTATGAATACTCTTTCACTCTAACTAAAGTTATATTTTTCTGGATACAGACCCAACAAAAACAGTTTAGGGTTCAGTATAATTTGTGTTGAAATTATTTTTTCAATTGTTACCCTCACCTCTTCCCAAAAACATTCTGATTTTTCTACATTTCCATAAACGGTGAAATAGGGTTCCATTACTTTCCATACATTTTGTGCACGTATCTGGTATGTTTTTGTTATATCTGTTTAATTCCACTGGTGTAACATACATCCGCATTAACCATTTAAATTGCATCAATTTAAGACGTACATTTATTGATTTGGTTTGAGCTCCTGCACAAGCCATTTCCCATTGCTCCTCTGATATTTCAATTTGCAGGTCTTCTTTCCAGTAATTCAGTCTTTTCTGTGAGTTTTCACTTGAGAATAGTGTCAATGAGTTGTAAAACTCTGAAATAATACCCTTTCTCTTACTATCTTTCATCAAAATTTTTTCCAAAAATGAATAAGTAGGTCAGGTGAGAGCATTATTTTTGATTTGATCGAATAAAATTTCTAAGTTGAAGATATTTAAAAAAGTTTGTTCTATTAAGATTGAATTTAATCCTCAGTTCTTCAAAAGATATTATCTGAGCGTGACAAATATAAGTCTTGAATCTTTTGAATCCCTTTTAAATTCCATATTTTAAATACAGTATCCGCTCTCCCTTGTGTAAAATATTGATTACCCCATATTGGGCTAAATTGTGACATGAGTGTGGTTCTTTTAAATATTTTTTGGTTTCACACCATATTTTGATCATGTGCTTTACAATTGGATTTTTAACTTGTTTCTGCAGTTTTTTAGCAGAGTCTGAGTATATGAATAAGGGAAGAGGTAAAGGTAAATGTATGATTCCATTTCAGTCCAGTGAGGAAGATCATTTGATGAAAAATAATATGTCATAGACCACAGTTGTGCTGACGAGTAATACAACATAAAGTTTGGACATTTCAGACCTCCACGATCAAATGGTCAATATTGTAAGGACAAACGTAATCTAGCCTTTCTATTGTTCCATATAAATTCCACTAACTTTTTTTTTTTTATTTCATGAGGATAGAGCTGAAGGAGGTGGTAAAGGAATGTTTTGAAATAAAGTATTTTTGGTAAGATATTACTTTTAAGTATATTAATTCTCCCCATCGTCGACATTGGTAGTGACATCCATCTCTGAAGTAACTCATTAATATCTGTCATTAAGGCTTCATAGTTGGCATTGGCGACTGATTCTAGCTTAGGCAAAATTTGAATTCCTAAATATTTAAACTGATTTACAACATTGAATTGGTTTACCTCAGGAGCTGGGTGAATTCTCTGGGTCTCATTTAGCATTAATATTGAAGATTTTGTTTTGTTTGGGGATATATCAGGATATAAAATAAAGTTCTTTATTAAATTTAACAAGGTCGGAATTGATTTTTTTAAAATTCGACATAAACAAAATTATGTCATCGGCATACAGGGAGATTTTATGTTCTGTTGGTCCTACTTTAATTCCATACATTTGTGGATGTAAACGTACTGCCATCGCTAAAGGTTCAATTGCCATAGTGAACAGTAAAAGTGAAAGTGGACAGCCTTGTCGACATGCTCTATTGATTTTGAGATATTGCTGTTTGTTAGGATTTCTGCTGTAGCATTATTGTATATTATCTGGACCCATTTTATGAAATTATTTCCAAGTCCAAACCTTTGTAGGACTTCAAAAAGATGGGGCCATTCGACCCTATCAAAGGCCTTTTCGGCGTCCAATGATAGGAGAGCTGTATCCGGTGCTTCTTTATTGGAATAAATAATATTAAATAGTCTTCTTACATTATGGAAGCCTTGTCTTCCCATTATAAAGCCATTCTGATCTCGGTTAATAATATTTGGTGATATTTCTTGTAGTCGTTTTACTAAAATTTTACAGATTATTTTAAGATCAGCATTTAATAGGCTTATTGGTCTCATGTTTTCACATTTATTAGGGGGTTTACCTGGTTTTGGCAACAGTATAATTAAGGCATTATTTCATGTATGGTGGTAAATTGCCATTTTGAAATGCTTCTAAAACCATTTCCAACAGTGGTTTTATTAACTTATTCTTAAATTTTTTATAGCGGTCAACTGGAAGACCATCTGGTCCTGCTCTTTTTCCCGATTTCATATTATCAATGGCTTGCCCAACTTCTTCTTGACTAATTTTAGACTCCATTATCTCCCTGTTTTCATTTGGAATACATGGTATAGATAATCCACCCAAAAACCCATTTAGTTTTGTTAAGTTAGTTTCATTTTTTGTATCATAGTTTTTCATAATAATCTCTAAAGGCACTATTAATTTCTAAAGGATCTATAACTACCTGTCCGTTACTTATAATACTGGTAATTGGTGTTTTAGATTCTGATTGTTTAATCTGCCATGCCAATAATTTTCCTGATTTTTCACCTTGTTCATAAAAAGTTTGCTTCAATCTTAGAAGACTCGAGGCAGCTCTATTCGCTGATTTTTTGTCATATTCAGCTCTCAGAATCAGTAATTCGTTCTCTAACTGTGGGTTGCTTCCTGCATACACCTTTTCTTGAAGAATTTTTATTTTACGTTCCAATTGGACTTTCTCCTCTCGGGTCTTCTTAGATTTTGAACCTGTATAACTAATAATATGCCCCCTAATAAAGGCTTTGAAAGCCTTTACTTTATACATGCCGTTGTTTGTGTAGTATTGATATCAAAGAACTCATCTATCTGTTTTTCTATGTACTTAACAAATTCCTCATCCTGAAGCCATTTATGTTGAAAATGCCACCTAACTGGATCCTTTGTCAATTTCTTATCTACATATACTAGACAGCAGGGTGCATGATCAGAGATCACAATGTTATCATAGAAACAGTTTTGAATCTTGGACCTTAATTCTGTAGAGATCAAAAAGTAGTCAATACGTGAGAATGTCTTATAGGTATTAGAATAACAAGAATAGGCTTTGACTTGTGGTTTCATTTCTCTCCATATATCTAGCAATCTCAATTCTTTCATAAAATGATTAATGGTCATCCTACATCCATTGTGCGTACAGTCCAGTCCTGTTGATCTATCTATACTGGGATTCAATGTACAATTAAAATCCCCTGCTATTATATGTTGCCCTGTAAGTGATGATAAAGTGGGGAATAAATTAACAAAGAAGTTTTGATCATCAATATTGGGGCCGTATTAGTTCACCAGATTTATATTTTCTAATAACAAAGATCCTTGGATGATTAGATATCTTCAAAATTTGTCTCTAATTACATTTTTCATTTGAAATGGGACTGTTTTATGTATGAGAATCATAACTCCCCTAGCTCGGGATGAAAATGATGAGGTGAACACATTACCTTGCCATCTTCTCCTAATTCTTTTTACATCCTCCTCTAATAGATGAGTTTCTTGTAAAAATACAATTTTTGAATCTGTCTTTTATTTTAGTCATAACTTGTTTAAGTTTTTTAAGATTTTGTAGATCTCTGCAATTCCATTAATTTAAATTAAGATTAACGATTTGATCTAGGATCAATAAGGAGTTTGAGATTACCTTGCAATGTGAACATACTCTTACAGAGAAGCAAAAACATGGATGATAGAACATTCATCCTACAAACTAAACAAAAACAAATTCCCTTTCCCCACATTCGTGGTAATCCCCCCCCCCCCCAAATCAAAATATTCCGACTCCCGTTAAAGCTAGTGACTGCTCCACACCTGCGAGGATCAGTCAAACCACTCTCTTTCTCCTCTCAATCACCCTGACACTACTACTATTCTTATAACATTAACTCTCTGCTGTAGTTTTTTTCAATATAACTTCAAAGTTTTATAGCAACTTTGTACATCTTTTTTTTTTTTTAAATACAGTTTGTATTTTGTAGACATGTTATATGCTTCAGATCAATCAGATGCCTGTACAAATGCTTAAATGTTCTACCTTTGTCATGTTCATGCTTAGCTCCCGCCAGTCTCCTTTTGGATCTGCTTGATGAGCTCCTGCGCCTCTTGAGGGGTCTTGAAGGTGTGGGTTCTCCCTTTATATGTGACCAGTAGTCATGTCGGATGAATTACTCCGTGACGAATCCCTAGGTTGCGCAGCTCTTTGCAGGCCGGGTCGAACTGCCTCCTTAATTGTTGAATTCCTGTGACCAAGTCCGGATAGAACCGTACCTGTTGATCCTGGTATTTAATTTCCCCTTTAGCTCGCGCAGCATTGGTGACCGTCATCTTGTCTCTGTAGTTGAGGAACTTCATAGTCAGCGTTCTCGGTGGTGTCTTATTATCTCTCGGTGGGCCGATTCGGTGAGCGCTCTCTAAAACGACCGATGACTGCAGATCCGCATTATTCAGCACTTCTGGAATCCACTTTTCCAAAAAGGAACATGGGTCCTGTCCCTCTGTTCCCTCCGGGAGGCCCACCAGCCTCAAATTATTCCGTTGCGAGCGGGTTTCCAAATCTAGGACGTTATCTTCCAGACTTTTGCATTTTAATTCCAGTGTTTGCAATTTAGATTGCAGGCTGGTGACGTCATCTTCAGCGCTTGAAATTCGGAGCTCCGCCTGCGACACTCGCTCCATGCAGTCGTTTATTTCCTTTCTCATACCTTCTATTGCTGCTGTAATCCCATCAAATTTAGACGAAAACTCTGTTGTCATGGAGTTGATGGCAGTGAGCACTACGTTTGTCCCCTCTTCAGCAGTTCCCGCTCCGCCGCTGGCTCCCTCCTCCGCCATTGCTTCTGGAGTTTTCCCTGTTTCGCCTCGAGCGTGGAAGTCTGTTAGCTTGGGTTGTTTTGTCGAGTTACCTTTTCCTCCACCTAATTTTCCAACCTTGGTCTTTACCATATCCGCACCAAAACGCTGGGATGGGTTTTTGTTCCAATTAAGAGAGTTTTAGTAAAATTTTTATTTTTACGAGCAGAGCAGTGTGAAACACGTCTTCCTACGTGGCCGCCATAACCGGAAGTCCCCGAAATCTATCTTTTTAAACCTATTTATTTCAACCAAACTTTTGTGACATGAAAACATGTGACCAACTATTGTGGGTCTTCTTTCTATTTTCTTCAGGAATGACCTGAATGCCTGTGCTGCAGCCTTCTTAAGACAATATAATTGATTACAACTACAAATCATCTTTCAAACTGCATAATTAACCAAAAATGTAATTAAATTGCTTAAATGGCATGTATTTTAGCATAAACTCGGTCTTTGTCATATATTTTTATTTTGGCAAAGATCTTATGTCAAGGCAATATTTTTTTGTTTTATTCCTTTTTTTTTTTTTTTTTTTTTTGTGGGGTGGAGCAGGAGTGAAGGGTTGGTCAGTGATGAACTGGTGACCAATCAGGAGTGTTCCCTTGACAAACCCCAACATGGCGCTCTGAACTGTGGGCAATTACCTTAAGTCAGCATAGCAGGGCTCAAAGTCAGCGAGTGAGCAGTCAACCACTTCTTGATTTCAAATTGGGACAGCCCTAAACCCTCAGTCACTTAACATGAACGCACTTTAAGTCAATGAGTCTGCAAGGGAGGAGAATGAGATTTGACTTAACTGTCTTGTGAAATCAACTCCTCCTACAGTTTTGTTGCGATTGTTTTGAAACTTAGTACCATGGTTTGAGATACTCTGATGTGCATATTGCAATTTGAGATACTCTGATGTGCATATTGCAATTTCACTTATCGAATTACCTTGAGATGAAAGGTCAGAGGTCAGATTTTTTCCCAGATTTTCTAAATACAATAACTACTGAAAGAAATGATGTAGGCTTTTCAAATCGATACATTAATTGTATCTCATACACGTCTTGGATGACTTACACCCTCACCTAACGAAAGGTTTGGGGTCAAATTTCAAACTTAATATTGCAGTTGCACTGTGGTAAATGCTACATTTACTATCTATAAATGCAACAGATCTCTGTCTGTGTTTTGGTGTCTGTCTGTTCCACGCATATCTCTTGAACCATTCGTCAGACTGGCCGCAGATTTTAAACTTGGTTTCCTGAGGTTATGAAGGTGTGTAATATATACCCCAAATATGGAGTCACTCAGTCAAAATCTTTAATTTTTTATCAATAAAAGTTTTAGCCACCGCTTTGTGTCTCTTCATGAGCTGGCTTTAAGAAGTGTGGGCGGGGTTTCAGCTTGACTCGGTGCTGATTGGACAATACGCGGCATCATGACCATGCTGATTGGATAACACACAGCATCACAACCTGTCAGTCACCATAGTGTTCCCAGGACAAAACAAGGAAATGAAAGATAGAAAAAGATGATACTGACGATTTAATGCTTAAAAAAAATATGCTATAAAGTTGCCGTGATTGTGTAGGTCTAAAAGATAATATGCCATATGTGGAGAATGAGGTGCGCGAGCAGACTGGATGGAGCGTCAGCGGGGACCAGGTCTGACAAATCAACACAGAACATGCTGGGAGAAGCAGTGGCCAGACCTGGCTCAAAGGCACGCTAGCTGATGGCGGTTACAAAAAAAAAAAAGTTATTTTCAATAAAGTGAAAAAAAGATAATGCATGGAGTGTGCTTTTGCCCTGAGGCTGATTTATCATGGAAAACAGTTGAGCTCTGTGGTTTGAGTGATCAGCTGATTGGATCCATCGGTGTTCTGACGGCATATGCAAATTAGGTTAATTGGCATCAAACTGGGGATTCTAAATTGTCCTTGGGTATGACTGTGAGAGTCAATGGTTGTCTATCTCTCTGTATTGGCCCTGCAGTGGACTGGCGATCTGTCCAGGGTGTACCCTGCCTCTCGCCCAAAAGTTTCTGGGATAGGCTCCAGCCCCCCCCCCCCCCCCCCCCCCCGCGACCCAAAAAGGATTAAGTGGAAGAAGATGGATGGATCTATCAGAACAGCTGATATACGTGCAAGACATACAGGAGAATTGAAATGGCATTTTTCTCTCCCTTCAGTGGTGTGCGCAATATAAATAAAGAAAAGGATTAAGGCTTGAAAAACAGCAGCAGTCCACGTACAGTAATGCTACCCGCTGTGGAAATCGCGACAAAAGATAGACTTAAGGTTTAATGCTTGAAGAATTATACCATAAAGTTGTTATGATTGCGTAGATGTAATGGATAATTCTGCATGAACACCACCAGGTGCGCCAGGGAGGAGCAGCCGCTGAACTGGTGGATCGCAGTCCTTCGGAGGCACATGGGTAAAACAGCAACTAATGGGTCTCAAATATTTGTAAATGTGTCCTGTTATAGTACTGCATGAGTTTATTGACGATACAAAGAAAAAATTCAATATTACACTGAACTCCATCACTGAACAGTGATATAAACTAAAATAATTACAATGATGACTCAACAACTCCATTCCCCAAAGTGCAAGATACACTATTATCTTGAATAAGTGATCAAAGATCACACAAATAAGGGATCTGACAAACAAATAAACAGGGGATCTGAAACAGTCGTCAATATTGGATGTGCCATTCTTTTTCAATAATTAGGTATTCTGTAATTAATATTCACACGATGAAATAAATCTTTGTGCCATTTACTCCTTTTCTGTCAAAGTCTAACATGTGATTGCCTTCATATAGGCTACACCTCTTTGCATTCTACTTTCAAACACAGCCTACATTTGGGTGTGTAAATGCCTGATTGAGATACCTGTTGCAGACAGGAATACTTGCGTTCTACAGGCAATGCACTAGTTACTATAAAATAAGTAAAGCTAGGGCCACCAAACCTAGTATACAGGTTCACCTTGGAATCCTGACTTCAGACTATGGGTTTGGGGTCAAAGGTCAAGGTTATCATTCCATTTGCACTATTACTATAAAACAAGTAAAGCTAGGGCCACCAAACCTGGTACACAGGTTCACCGTTGGATCCTGACCTCAGACTATGGTTGTGGGATTGCAAGGACAAAGGTCAACATCAAAATGGCTTAGAAAACTATCTCAACAGAGAAGGCGAGGGTCACCAAACTTGCCACACAGGTTCACCTTGAGATCCTGACCTCTGACGGTGGGTTTGGGGTCAAAGGTCAAGGTTACCATTCCTTATGCCTTATTACTGTCCAATGAGTAAAGCTGGGGCCACCAAACTTGGTACACAGGTTCACCCTGTGACCCTGAAGTGTTGCTGTGGTTTTGGTATTGCAAGGTCAAAGGTCAACATCAAAATGGCTTATAAACTATATCTAAACAACAAAGAAAGCTAGGGTCACCAAACCTGGTACACAGCTTCCCTCTCAGACCATAACCTCTGACTACATGTTTGGGGTGAAATGATCAAAGGTCAAGGTTGGCACTCCCTATGATCCCTTGCTATAGAATGTGTAAAGCTCTCTAGGGTCACCAAACTTGCTACACAGGTTCACCTCAGGATCCTGACCTACAACTATGAGTTGTATACTTTGTTGTATATTTGTGGATGATGGGCTTATTGTAATTTGGTTCTGCCACAGTAATTATATTGACAAGTCAAAAACTGCTCTCCATCAGTAAGTATTGTGCTCTTCAAAGAAAACAGAGGCGGGGGATATCTCACTCACCCCAGAGTCCTCATATCCTCATTGTTAACAATAAGCAGCTGATTTGTAGAGTCCGAGTTATACAGGTAATAATCCCCAAAGCCAGAGGCTATTTTGCTTACAGTCACTTGGTCCACATCGAACTGCTCCAGTCTGATATCCTGTTGGCCCTGCTAATGTCCCAGACAGCAGTCGGTAACAAAACAGTGATGAACCAGCGCTAAAGTGGTGATTTTGTTCTTCATAGTGTCCTGTGACTTGAAGGTGTTAACACTTTAAAAGTAGAAAAAAAACACGGGGGAAAAAAGAAGGGCATAAAAAGCTCAGTCCTATTGAGACTGCTGCAATCAACTGCTGCTCACTGGCATTATCATTAGGGACTGAGCCACTGACAACGTCAGTGGGCGAGAGCCCCATTTTATTTGTTAGATATTTTTTTTCTTCATCTAAGGTCTCATTTTTGGGGTAGTCATTGTGCACAAAAACTCACCATTTTTTGCAGGGACCTCAAGACTGGCAAAAAATTTTTTTTAAATATTTTGGAGGAAATATAAATGACCCCACAAAGATGGCTCTACAGCACCACCTAACGTGAAGTCTGTGGAAAGTGGCACACGCTCACTTTCGCATAGAAAGATGAAAATCAGGTGAGATGTTTATCATGTCAAGACATGCAAAAATAATTCCATAGAAGTGATGGTCTACACCCAACAGGAAGTCAGCCATTTTGGCAGGAGGTGGCAGTGACCTGATTTCCATCTCTCGCATTTGATCGAACTCATCCTAGGGTTTTAGTCCAAATGAGCTCGGTGACAATCATCTATACCCATGTGCCATTAAAAGTTATTGAAAACTTTTCACAGAACTCAACGGTTTGGCCATAGGGGTGTGGCAGTGTTTGATGCCTCGCCATGATCATTCTATGACCATTCTGATGGCAATAACTCTGGTATGCATTGTTAGATTTCAACCAAATTCAATATTATGGATATTAGTCCAATTCCAAACGCTTCTATAGAACAATATTCAAAAAAATCTACAATGCCACCTATAGGAGGCAGAAAGTTTTGCATCATGTTGTTTTTTAATTCCTCGGGAATGGAATGTCAGATTGGCACCAAGACGGGCACCATGTGCAGTATGTGGGTACGCCTCCAAACAATTATAGCTATGAATATTCATTAGTAGTAATAGCACCCTCTCTTGGAGACATGAAGGTCAGACCAAAGGTTTTCTTCAATATCTCCGAAATAGATAGTCGTATTGGTACCATTTATGGTGACAATCATCTATACCCATATGCCATCAAAAGCTGTAGAAATCTTTTCCAAATGCCCAATGGTTTTGCGGAAGGGATGTGGTCAAATTTGCAGTATCGCCATCACCCTTCCAATTGCTTTAACTCTGGCATACAATAGCCATGTTTACATGGACACAAGTAACCAGATTAAAAGCCTGATCAGAATAAAAATGTCACACTCATTCGATCACATTCATTCGGATCGGATTTCATTCCGATGGAGATGCGTGGGTTATGCCGATTGTTATTCTGATTGGTGTGCATATAAACGCTTATTCCAAAGGTTGGGTAGAAAATATGTTGACTGCGCATGTCTGTATGTCAGCCACACGTTGATGTGACATATTTCCGCTTTTACAGCAGCTATCGGAAGACATAGCTCAAGAAGGTTCATTTTGTCTTCTTTTAATTATTTACCTTTTTTTCTTTTTAAAGACAAAAATAAAAAGACATTTTTACCTTCTTTACATGTTTCGACTGTTCACTGCAGCCTTCGTCAGAAAGGCTGCAGTGAACCTTTTTGTTTTTGTTTTCCCCCTGCCATGTCACGGAAGACATGGCGGGAGGAAAACAAAACTGGTCTATATCGTCCTGCTGTCACCCTCTGTTCGTCATATGCAGAAGTATGTACTTGCAGCTTCATTATGGAGACCAGCAGAAGCAAAAGTACAGTCTGAATAACACAATACAGGTCCATTTCAAAAAGAGAAAGACACGAAGCGGGGTTTGTTTACATCGGAAGTTGTTTCTTCTACTATTTCCGTAATGTCGGACAATTGTGCGCATGTCAAAATGATTTAGTCTATTCAAACGTGTGACACATGGAAGCGCACATCCGAATTGGATCAACTTTTTCAGGATCCATGAAAACATTTAAGTTCTGATCTGAATTGTAACCAGATTGAAGAAATTTTGCATATGTGATCGTGGCTGTTGACTGATTTCAACCAAATTTTGTGTGGTGAATAGATAGCCGATACTGATAATTTCTATAATAAAGAATGACACATAGCGACAGCGCCCCCTACCCCCAATGGACAGGAAGTTGCCATAGCTTACATGTAGAATGTCCGATTGCTGCTAAACTTTATATGATACTAGTCAGACCCAGAAAATATTTTTGTAATGATAGCAAACATAGCTATAGTGCCCCCTAGGAAAAAAACAAAGCATTATAACCCAGGCATACTTTGCCCAAATCCAACCAGATTTTGTGTGGTGCATCAATAGCCTACATTGAACCTTTGTATCATGAAAATGACACATAGCTATAATGCTCCCTTGAAGAAAAAAAAAAAAAGCCTTGTAGCGCTGAAATATTGAGTCCAAATTCAACCAAATTTTGTGTGGTGCATGGTTAATCAACACTGAACCTTGCTATAGTGAACAATTACATATAGCTTTAGCACTCCCAGCAGAAAAACAAAGCTTAATAACTCTGGCATACTTTGTCCGAAGTCAACCAAATTTAGCGTCTTGAATAGGCAGCCAGTGGTGGAACATTTCTAGAATATACAGTGAGACGCAGCAGTAGTGCCCCCTACCGCCAATTGACAGGAGGTTGTCATAACTCACACGCACATCATCCAAATGGACCCAAACTTGATATACATGGTGCTAGTACCACCCAGAACAGATTTATATGACTATACCACATATAGCTATAGTGCCCCCTAGGTTAACAAAAAAAAAAAAAAACATTTATAGCGATAGCATAGCTTGTCTAAATTCAAACAATTTTCCTGGTGAAATTTTCACCAGAAGTGGCATTTATGCTATGGATAAACATATTAGATTTTTGAGGTAATCCACAAGTTTTTCCAGTACCTCTGCTGAGGCGCTGTCTTGCAATGGACAGATGGACGGACTGATGATGGATGGTGGTATGGACAGGCAAATGGATTGATGGAGGAATGGATGTCGGATGGATTGGCGTATGGTGCTATGGAAGGATGGACAGACAAAGAGCGGGAGAGAGTTGGGGATGGAGGAATGGAGCCTGCGCGGAGTTATGCGCTCTGAGTGATAAGGCCGAGGTCTAGCGAGGGCTCGTTTATCACTGCTCGAAGTTTTAATTATGTAGTTGTTTCTATATAAATAATATATAACTGGGAAAGAGTTTACAATGAAAGAGAACTGAGTTTGTCATTATTAAAGTTTAGCCTAGCTGAAGAGAGGCATTTGGATGCAGCTCCACAGGTACTCTTTGCTGGTGCTGTGCAGTGGCCGTACATGATGCAAGTACCCAAATGTGCTGCAGCTGAACAGATCAGAGCAGAGAGGCCCTGTGAGACTGTCTTTTGAAATGTCGACAGAGCATCAAAGACTCTTAAAGTTCATGAGTCATATTCAAAGAGTCCAGGGTTTCCTCTTGTAACATTTCCATATGGCGGGCCACCATGCTTGGAGTTATGCCAAGGAAATATAAATTTAAGAAAAAAACATGAAGGAATGACGCTCCGAAAGTGCTCACATGAACAATGCGCTTGACCGTCATCCGCACGGAGTTCGGAAGTGCCCCGCTCACATGTTCCAGTCGGCAGGCAGCGTGTCTTGCTACTAGTGTCGCTGTGTGAGAGAAGCGTGAGCTTATTAAAGTGCTTTAAACGTGGGAAAAAAAACAGAAGAGGTATGTAAAGCCTGCTTCATGCTGTGTTTCCCCTCTAGTCTGCTTGGGTCCGCATACGCTTTGGACGAGCCCGGCACGCACGCGGCGCTGTTCATGCTCACTTTTTTCATCTACCCAGGCCAAGCGGTTGACGCATGTGCACAACCATCATTTGTAGTTTCACTCCCGCCCGATAGGTAGCGCCAATGCGCTAACGCACCAGGATTTTCACCAACGAAGAAATGTGAGAGCAATGCACATCAACAACAATTTCTCTTCAAATATAGAGTGCCTTTCTGCTGTTTGACTTCCTGGTTTTCACTCCTTTTCTACAAAGATGCTGCTGCCACTGTAAAAGAAAGTATGTATGTATGATTCATGTATGTTTTTATTCTCATTTTCCACCTCCTCGTTGTCTTCTTCATCTACTGATGTTTGCTGTGTCGATATTGCCACCTCATGAATGGGATATTCAGTCTTGCGCATGCGCTTTTCAATGTGTTCAGGTCGTGGGCAGGCAGCGCGGTCACAAAATTTGGGCTGCACGCGGTCGTCCGCGGTCGAGCACTCCAGACATTAGCGGCGTGGAGACGGTGACGTAAATTTCATCACACGACGTTTCCGGTTACATGTATGCGGACAGCAGAGGTGTAGCATGAAGCAGGCTTAAGCAGTGGAGGCATTTATGGTGGTTTTAACCCACTGGTAACGGAAACAATAATGACGAGTCCCTTAGCAAATAGGTGTGGTTAGGATTCATATGCAGCTGCCTTCATATGCAGGGAAAGGCAAGGGGGACTGATGAATTGCTGAGGATTTATTTCAGCAACCACTACATTAACGAAGTTATGTTCACTCTTATGTACCTGGCAAGTTAAGATGACCGAAATTCACAAAGTCAGTGACTTTAATCCAGGGGTTCCCAACCTTTTTTGGGTCGTGACCCCATTTTGACATCACAAATATCTCGCGACCCCAGAGACATTTTTTTTTGCTATATTTATTTTTTGATCATGTTTGTTATACTGTCTTACAAATACAGAGTAGCCAGATTAGTGCACAAAGCGTCATTTTATTTTCTCTGATCAGGATGTACAGTTAGTGCAACTTGTATTTAAAAGGCTTAAAATTAATACTGAGCAAACAATTTCTCAAACAATGAATTGTGGAAAAAAAAAAGCTGCAGCATCTTAAACTGGCCACAGTGAACATTTGAAAGATGGACAGTATCACAGTGCTTCAGTTTCAGCTTCAGTCATGTCTTTTATATAGTATTATCCTCTCAACTCACCACATTTAATGGGATGGCTGAGCCTGCACACCTCGCATCTCATCTCTGACGTAACATCCAGTCAGGAACGGTACTTTGACTTCATACACACAAGGGCACTGAATCCAGCTTCAGACAAATATGTGCTTCCAAAAGGAACCAACATTTTTAAAGCACACAGTGAGATCTCTGGGTACTCATCTCTTGCTCCAAACCAGAATTCGTCCACGGCCACTCGCGAATGTATTCCCTAATGCGTTTTGTCACATGACAGTTCAATCAGCTGTTCAACAGCGGTGGCAGGCAGGTCCACTGCGCCTGCATCATGACACTCGTAAATCCATATTTCAGGTAGCTTTCGTCATATTTTCTCTGTCTTTTTCCTCCTGGAACTGTCTTCACAGGGGCAGGCGGACGAAGAAATCTCTCCATTTTTCCCTACTGACTAGGTTGTGTTTACACAGTTAGCGGGAACTCAAATAGGGGTCACGTGATCGCCGCCGTCAATCAAGATGTGCCCGCTCCGATATTTTTATATACTACATTTTATTTGAACTGATTTATATTGAAAGTGAAAGAATATAGTTCTTTAAGAGTGTGTGTGGAGCTTTAATCAAAATTTTTAAAAGAATAATAATTAGTTGAAAAAAATTTTTATCAGAAATTTTTTTTTATCAATTATTAGACATTTCAGGCGACCCCATTTGAATTCCACGCGACCCCACGTGGGGTCGCGACCCCAAGGTTGAAAACCCCTGCTTTAATCCATCAACAGCCTTCAGACAAAGTAAACGTGCCAACATTTGGATTTCAAAATAAAGGTTTTTCCTGCAGTCTGATTGGTGAGGAGAGTTAAAAAAAAAAAGCTATAAATATATAGAAATATTATAACAAATTACTGAATCTTTTGTAATTTAAGTTAATTTATTTCAGTATAGTTTGATTTTTTTTTTTCTTTGAAATCAGAGTTAAATTATTACTATATTCTGGCTCTGCAAAATTATGGTCAAAAGTATAAATTGTATAAGGGAAAAAAGTCAAAATTTTACTACAGTTTCTTTCAAATTAATACAAAAAAAATTTTTATTTTAAAAAATAGACAAAAAATGGCTGTAAAATAATCCACAAATTTATAATAGTCTCAAATGTACAAGAAAACAAAATTTTACAAGACAAAATTACAAATTTGAGGAAAATGGTTCAAATTTAGACAAATTCACAGAGAAATGTAGAAAACTAAGAAAATTGTTACTAATTTGAGAAAAACCTCAAACCTTCAACACTGAAGTCATTACTCAAGTTTTGAAGTGGGTGCCTTTTGCATCCTTAACTAGAAATTTTTTGTTGTCTACTTGAATTATTAATTTTATAGCACTGCTTTTATATGAGTAGAATTTCTGGGCTACTATACCCACCTCTGATCATATAATTTAAATATGCATGAGTAAATCAGTCCGCCAAGGTCTCCGCCTTTGGCTGCCACCTAATCCACGTAGCACCGGACCCCCATGAGCCCCCCTGCAGGTGGTGAGCCCACTGGAGGGCAGACCCATGTAACTCCTTCGGGCTGAGCCCGGCCGAGTCCCATGAGTGGAAACCCGGCCACCAGACGCTAGCCTTCGAGCCCCTCCCCCAGGCCTGGCTCCAGGGTGGGGCCCCGGTAACCCCATACCGGGCGGGGTACACTGAATCCTTGATATAGAATTTATCATGAGAGTCTGTTGGATCGTTGTTAGTCTGGCCCTTCACCCAGGACCAGTTTGTCTTGGGTGACCCTATCAGAGGCAAATTGCCCCAGACAACATAGCTCCTGGGATCACTGGGGCATGCAAACCCCCCCACCATGATAAGGTGACGATCCAGCCGGAAAAAGGTGGATTGTCCTCTCTGGGTTGGGGACAGGCTCCTGCCCCAAGTGGAGGAGTTTAAGTATCTTGGGGTCTTGTTCACGAGTGAGGGGAAAATGGAGCGAGAGAGCGACAGATGGATTGGAGCAGCATCTGTAGTGATGTGGACTAGGGATGGGCATAGTTTACCGATTAACCGATAATTGATCATTAAGAATTTCACCGAGGAAGTTCATTTTCGTCGACAAACTGTTTTTTTTTTTTTTTAAACAATCCGAGGTTATTAGGCCTAGTGCACGGCCGTCCTCAAACAATGCAATGGCAAAATTTGGGCACCAGGGGGCAACATTACACCATCGCCGTACCCTGGCGTGCCTCAGTTGATACATGCGCGCTTCCGTAGGGCAATCGCCAAATCATGAAGCGGTTATGGCGAAGTGTTGCGTGGGACCATTTCAATTTAAAAAATGACCAGGTGTACTGCAATCACTGCAATGCAGCATACAAATATACCTCATCGACAGGGTCCATGGAACACCCTTATTACGCGAAGAAACCGCCAACAGTGGTTGCGCGCTGAGTAATGGCGGTCGGTGAAGATTCTTTTTTTTTTTTTTTTTTCAGAAACTTTATTGAGAAGGTCGTGAAAATTCGGTAGAAGACACACACACACGTGTGTAAGTGTACATACATACGTAGATGTAAATAAAGTGTACATAAATATGTTTTTAGAACTCTTATTCTTATAACAAGATACGTAACTCAAGATGAAAATGATTTACTGCACAGGTTAATGAGAGCTTTACTGCTCCTCAAGTGCTAGAGGCGCAGGATCGTCGAGGGAAGCTGCAGGAGGCGGCGTAGTGGCTCGACGGGAAGACTATTTCGCACAAAATGGCACAAGAGAACAGCAAAAAGTTCCGCGCGGCTAGACTAAGTAACACGAGCGATAGAGCAATGAATGCGGTCTTCGTTTGTTGGGTGGCCGCTTGGCAGGGACAGAAGCTGGGTAAAACGTCTCGGCCAATCAGCTTGCGGGGTGAAACGTCTCGGCCAATCAGCTTGCGAGATTCCCGAGCCGAGCCAACCCGAGAACACCGAACAGAGAGAGAGGGATTTGAGAGAGAGAGGTGGATTTGAGTTGTGCGGCTAATGTAGTCTACCTGCCTTGTTACGTACCTAAAAATGTTAATGATTAACCAATTATTAATCATTAATTCTCCCGACGATCGGTGAAGAAAATTTCACCGAATGCCCATCCCTAATGTGGACGTTGTACCAGTCTGTTGTGGTGAAGAGGGAGCTGAGTTCTAAGGCAAAGCTGTCAATTTACCAGTCAATCTACGTTCCTGCTCTCACCTATGGTCACAAGCTTTGGGTAATGACCGAAAGAACGAGATTGCGGATACAAGCGGCTGAAATGAGCTTTCTCCGTAGGATTGATGGACTCACCCTCAGAGATGGGGTGAGGAGCTCAGTCATCCGGGAGAGGCTCAGAGTAGAACCGCTGCTCCTCCACATTGAAAGGAGTCAGTTGAGGTGGTATGGGCATCTGATTAGGATGCCTCCTGGACGCCTCAGGCCCATTTGAGGTGTTTCAGGCACATCCCACTGGGAGGAGACCCCGGGGCAGACCCAGGACTCGGTGGAGAGACTATGTCTCCTAGCTGGTCTGGGAACGCCTTGATATCCTCTCTGAATTGCTGGAGCAGGTGGCGGGGGAGAGGGAAGTCTGGGCTTCTCTGCTTGAACTGCTGCCTCCGCGACCCGGACCTCCGGAAAAGCGGTAGAAGATGGACGGTTGGATGGATGGATGCATGAGTACATTACTATTGTTTGTTTTTTTTTTCTTCACTTTCTTACTCTTCCTCAATAGAAAAAAGAAACACTTGAATAAAAATACAAAATATACACACATTTTTGTCATTTATGTAAACCATGACAAAAAAACATCCTGCTGGACAAAATGTGACACTTGGTATTTTCTAATCAGTTTATATACCACTATAGACAGACAGAAAGAACTTGAATTAGAAAGGGCTCAGAGAGGGAAAGATGAGACAGGCAAGATGAACCAAGGAGAGGAAAGTGTTCAGGCAGAGGGTCCTTAAGAGTTGAGAGCAGAGGAAGGAGAGAAGGATACACTAGTAAAAAGTCCAAACACAGGATGTCTGAGTGGGACCCTAAATTGCCAAATATTCCAACATTCAAGCCTTGGTTGTACAATACTTCAAATAATAAGTTCCATATGCAAAGTTTCTGTGCAAAATAAAAAAGGAAATGTATAAAATTAACATGTTCTGGTAACAATAGTATCATGTGTTTTCTGCACCCCCCCACCCACCCCGAAAAATTGCCACCGCACCAAAGTAAGCCAGAGGAAACACTGGGGTTAAAGTCAGGTCCGAGTGAAAAATGTTGAAGTCTTAAGTCACATTTTTAGCGATTTGAGTCCAACTCCAATCAGTTTCTGACTCAAGTCCTCATCTCTGTCAGATCATCAGATTTTAATATTAGACAAAGATAACCCTAGTAAATACAAAATGCAGTTTTGAAATGATCATTTCATTTCTTAAAGGAAAAAAGCCATCCAAACAATTTCTTTGATCCGAAACATTTAAGTGTGACAAATATACAAAAATATAAAAATCTGCAAGGGGCAAATACTTTTTCACAACACTGTATGTTCACAGCCTCATTTTCTTTGTTGCTACAGGAAGATGACAAGAAAAATGGAGTGAAACCTCAGCAGCTTCAGAAGGATGAAGATCCTCCAACTGCAGCAAACAAAGCTAAATCACATTATGGCAAGAGTGGAAAAAGAAGAGAGAAAAAACACCACAGTGGGGATAAACAACACTTTTGTGACAAATGTGGGAAAGGTTTCATGCAGATGGCTAACTTAAAAAGACATAAACTGCTCCACACTGGAGTTAAACAGTTTGTGTGTCATCAGTGTGGAGCAGCCTTTTCTGAAAGCAGTAGCTTAAACAAACATGAACTCATCCACACTGGAGTTAAGCAGTTTGTGTGTGGTGAGTGTGGAAAGGTCTTTACTCACAGGGGTAACTTAAGAAGACATCAACTCATTCACACTGGAGTTAAACAGTTTGCATGTAGTCAGTGTGCAAAGGCCTTTACTCAGAGGGAGGGCTTAAGGAACCATGAAGTCATCCACACTGGAGTTAAACAGTTTGTGTGTAGTCAGTGTGGAAAAGCCTTTACTCAGAGGGAGGGCTTAAGGAGCCATGAAGTCATCCACACCGGAGTTAAACAGTTTGTGTGTAGTCAGTGTGGAAAAGCCTTTACTCAGATGAGTTACTTAAGACAACATGAACTCATCCACACTGGAGTGAAGCAGTTTGTGTGTGGTGAGTGTGGCAGGGCCTTTACTCAAAGGGGTAGCTTAAGGAGACATGAACTCATTCACACTGGAGTTAAACAGTTTGTGTGTAGTGAGTGTGGAAAGGCCTTTACTCAGAGGGAGGGCTTAAGAAAGCATGAACTCATCCACACTGGAGTTAAACAGTTTGTGTGTGGTCAATGTGGAAACGCCTTTACTCAGAGGGAGGGCTTAAGGAACCATGAAGTCATCCACACTGGAGTTAAACAGTTTGTGTGTGATCAGTGTGGAAAAGCCTTTACTCAGAGGAGTCAATTGAGAAGACATGAAGTTATCCACACTGGAGTTAAGCAGTTTGTGTGTAGTCAATGTGGAAAAACCTTTGCTCGGATTAGTCACTTAAGACAACATGAACTCATCCACACTGGAGTGAAGCAGTTTGTGTGTGGTCAGTGTGGAAAGGCCTTTACTCAAAGGGAGGGATTAAGGAAGCATGAACTCATCCACACTGGAGTTAAGCAGTTTGTGTGTGGTCAGTGTGGAAAGGTCTTTACTCGAAGGGAAGGGTTAAGGAACCATGAACTCATCCACACTGGAGTTAAACAGTTTGTGTGTGGTCAGTGTGGAAAGGCCTTTACTTGGATGTGTACCTTAAGACGACATAAACTCACCCACAGTAAATTGAAGTAAACCCATCTGCTAAATGTGCCAAGGCTTTTACATGAGTGAATATCTATTTGGTGTGAATATCCCGCACACCAAAAACATGTAGGTTTAGGGCGCTCGCGCACGCAGCGACCAGCAGCCGGTGGCTTGTCACCAGACTGCAAACCAAGTCTACCTACGGGTACAAATAAGTAACAAAAAAAAAAAAAAAAAAAAATCTTAAAATTACATGGAGTGATCCACACTCCAGGTAAAAATGAGACACCTTTCACATATACTTGAATTCCGTGTGAGACAGGAAGTTCCTCTGGTTACAGGTTCAAGTTTAGAAATCTTGAGATCAGCCTGCATGGGATTCAAGTCCCTTAAATGTCTAAACCAGCAACATTTCATTTAGAGAGCAGAGATGGTCTATATTTTGATTATATGTCTGGCTTTTTCTTCTTTCTTGTTGTTTGATCAACTCATTCAGTTAATTTAATCTCAAATCACCTTCATTTGTATTGTGTCAAATCACAGCCAGGGTTCCCACGGGTGCCTGAAATCCTAAAATTGAATTTTGGTAACACTGAAGAAACTTGAATATGCCATCAAATCATTTTCAGATGTTAACATCGTTGCATGAGAAGAATCTTAGAGTAACAGTGGCATGCACAGACTGTTGGGGGTACTCCTAAATACTGAAAAAAGTGTCTGTGGAGAGAAATTGAAATCTAAAGCTAATTTAAAAAAAAAAAAAAAAAAAAAACTGCTCTCCAGAAGGGTACTTCAAAGGGCAGAGGGTAAAGGGACAGGTGCTAGAGCATCACTTTGGGGTCTATCTGTGCCATGTCTGCAAAGTAAAATGTTCATTGCTGTGCATTATCGCTTATGAGCAAATACAGTGTTGAGAAATATTAACGGCTAATAAGTGATCTTTTTGACCATCTCAAATCAAAAACTTTACAAGAGTTCCATTTTTTTTTCTTTTTGGGTGCAGTCTTTAATAAATATCATTCCCTTTCATTCACTATCATAATCAGTCTCCTGATAAATTTCCCATATTACCCCTCTACAGTCTGAACATCCCAAGGAATAACCTAATGCCATTCCTTCAGGAATAGTCTCTTGGTAGTGCATCCAGATTTGCAGGTGCACCGAATGATTTCCAATCATTCGGTGCATTCTTGGGAGCATTCGGTGATTTCTTGGGAGCAAGTTGGAGGTCTGTCATGATAGATGTAAATTTCCCTTCCTTTACCTTCCAACCCCATTCTTCAGATGATACTGTTGGACCTGTTGGTGCATTCTCACTGTGATATTTCACTGCTGTGGCTGTAGATGGTAAAGAGCATGGCTAAACGAACTGTGCAGGATGAGGTTTTGGTGCAAAATTGTTGAAATCTGAGACTGATTCCTTGTCCAGGCTTTCCACTGTACAAGCACATCACAGCCATCTCTGCTGACTTGGCAATAGCATCTTGTCATGCTCCACCTCTCATGAACGCCCATGCTTGTACCTGAAATAGACACAAGCAATTTTCATCTTCATGACAGCAACTTTCTTCCCAAGCCCAAATACTCCAGGGGTTGTGTCACAACCAAGAATGGAGGAAAAGAACATTTCCAGCCATGGAATCGCCAAGTTAGCCCTTTAGGAACATAATGCATCAGATTTATATAGCGCTTTATCATAGACACTCAAAGATGCTTTTACAAACGGATACATTATTCATTCACTCCAGACAGACAATAGTAGTGGCAAACTACTACTGTAGCCACAGCTGCCCTGGGGCAGGCTGATGGAAGCATGGCTTCCAATCCACACCAATGGCCTCTCCGGCCACCACCAAACATTTATACCCAGTGTTATGGACACTGGAGGCAAGGTGAGTAAAGTGTCTTGCCCAGGGACACAACGGCACGATATCTGGGGAGAGCAGGATTCGAACCGCCAACCATCCGGTTATTGGATGACCTGCTCTACCTCCTGAGCCACTGCCGCCCATCAGTGTTCCAACATCTGTAGTATGTTGGGTATGTTTCTTTGGCTCAGACTTGAAGAAGACACTAGCCATGTTTACATGGACACAAGTAACCAGATTAAAAGCCTGATCAAATAAAAATGCTTCATGTAAACACGCCAGTCTGAATATTCTGACCCGATTACACTCATTCGGATTAAAATTTCCTTCCGATTGAGACGAGTGGGTTATGCCGATTGTTAATCTGATTGGTGCGCATATAAACACTTATTCCGAAGTTTGGGTAGAAAATATGTTAACTGCGCATGTCTGTACGCCAGCCACACAACAACGTGACATATTTCTGTCTTTACAGCAGCTAGCGGAAGTCATGGATGGAGTAAAACAAAACTGGTCTGTATCATCCTGCTGTCTCCCTTTGTTCGTCATATGCAGAAGTATGTACTTGTAGCTTCATTACAGAGACCAGCAGAAGTAAAAGTACAGTCTGAATAACACAGTACAGGTCCATTTCAAAAAGAGACACAAAGCGGGGCTTGTTTGCATCGGAAGCTGCTTCTTCTACTATTTCCGGGATGTTGGCTAATTGTGCGCATGTCAAAATGATGTAGTCCGTTCAAAGGTGTGATGCATGGAAATGCATGTCCGAATCAGATCAACTTTTTCAGGATCCATGTAAGCAGTAAAGTTCTGGTCTGAATTGTAATCAAATTGAAGAAATTTTACACATGTCACCCTGGCTAATGGTTGGTGCTTTTTGCATGATAGATCAGTAGCACAAGAAAGTCTGTCATCTGTAATGACCACTGTCTCCTGCCAAGCTGCTGATGCTATGACTGAAGAATCAGAAGTTCAGCGTCTCCTTTTACCAGATGAAGATCACAACCAATCTGTTCCAGAGTTTGGGACAACAAAGCTATAAGCCATTGCTTATTTTCTTTGTTGGACAACAACTCTTCCTTTTTGCTCTGAAGGGTCATGCTTGGGGTGACTGTAACCATCAAGCACCACAATGGCTTTGCTATTCCTGTGAAGGACAGAGTTTATACTGCTCAAGGATCTTTTCCCATGTAGCACCTCTTGTCCAAGAGATACATGGCATCACTGCCCCACCATCCAACACATATTGGACTGCCTCTGATGGCCCTGGCAAGGCAGCAAGTTCTGGTGACCACAGTGCATCTCCTAGTGTGGATTCGTTGACTGGTCTCAGCATATTTATAGAGCCAAATGGGACTGATGGGTAGTGGCAAAGCTTCTAGTCAAATGCATCTGTCACATCATCTTCCCTGGTGCTTGCAGTTGCCAGCATTTGAAATAATAAAAATAAAGATGAACACATTACAAACAAAACTGGAAACAGAAATGAGCTGTTTGACCTTACACAAACTTTCAGCACGTTTTGATGTGCAATAAAATTACTGAATGACATGAAAATAGTGTAGTAAATGGCTGTTCTAAAAGTTTAGCCAATGGGTCTAAAACGGTCAGACATACAAATGTAGATTGGAATGTTTTCCACTCAGTGTAACATGGTAAACTTTTCAGCATTATTTTTGCATGTTCCTGGATACAGGACATGTACATGTGAATTGAAGACAATCCTGGGAATACTTTTGGAATCATATCAAGACTGATGGAGACCTCGCATTGGATTGACCAGTGAGGATAACATGATTATGACACATTTCAGTTCCAGTCACAAACTTTCAGCACCTTTTGATGTGCAATAAAATTACATGACATGAAAATAGTGTAGTAAATGGCTTTTCTAAAAGTTTAGCCAATGGGTCTAAAACGGTCAGACATACAAATGTAAATTGGAATGTTTTCCACTCAGTGTAACATGGTAAACTTTTCAGCATTATTTTTGCATGTTCCTGGATACAGGACATGTACATGTGAATTGAAGACAATCCTGGGAATACTTTTGGAATCATATCAAGACTGATGGAGACCTCGCATTGGATTGACCAGTGAGGATAACATGATTATGACACATTTCAGTTCCAGTCACTACTTGCTATGGACTTGTTTTTGAAATATGAACATGTCTATGTACTTACGTTGTTTCTCATTGTTAATTTTTGTACCAATTTGTTTGTTTTGCCTGTTAAAAGTAAGAATAAAAGTCAATAAAAACTTTACCACAAAAAATGATTTTTTTTTTTTCTAGAGTGATAATGCAGTTATTTTTTTTTAAAACATTTGTTCATAA
The DNA here is from genome assembly GCA_020510985.1 of Pholidichthys leucotaenia. NCBI lineage: Eukaryota > Metazoa > Chordata > Actinopteri > Cichliformes > Pholidichthyidae > Pholidichthys > Pholidichthys leucotaenia. The sequence goes on along the minus strand of CM035841.1, from coordinate 113,609,496 downwards.
TGTGTCTTGGAAGTTTACTTTTTTAAAAAATGTTCATTTAGGTTTAGTTTTCAACACCTAAAGGTAGAAATTTAGATTTTAAATGTCAGTTTTAAGAAGTGCTCCTTTTTTTCTCTCCCAAAATCCTTCATATGACATAAAATGAGGGAAATATCTGCTCTGTACAGCAGCAGTGGTAGTGAAATATAGAGGCAGTAATTTAGTGGTAGTAGTAATAACTACTGTCGGAGTAGGTCACATCAACCTTCAGGTCATCAGGACATTTGCTCTTTAATTATTCAGAACATAAAGTTTCACATGAACACAAAGGAGTATGGAGCTATTATTGTTGCAAAACTGTAAGTGTACACACTGATCCACAGATATGTAAAACTATTTGCAAATGTGTACACAGACTCACAAATGTGTAAAAAAATCCAGAAATGCATCAAAAGATTTTGTTTGTGTACTTGGTTAAAATGGCTTGAAAAGACCACAGCTGTCTCTCAGTCAGTATTGGGCAAGTTGCTAAAAAACAGTAACTAGTTAGTTACTATTTACTTCTTTTAAAAAGTAACTGAGTTCCCAATTACTGCGTGATGAAATTTCCAGTAATTTCCTCATTTTCAAGTGAGAACTAAGGATTGTGGAGTGAGAGAGAGGGGAAAAAGGGTGAAAATCACTCCAAAAGACTGAGTTGGCAACACTGCATAAACCTGTCAACGTTCTTACCTTCAATATTGTGGATTTAACCCGATGTGCAGTGATCCAGAGAAAATGTCCATTATCCACAGTCCAAATGTCTGCTGTGACAGACACATGATCCAGTCTCTTAAATTCCTTTTGGAGATCAAAACCCATTTTTGAATAATTGTCCAGGTAGCAGGCAAATGTGTTTTAAAGGGTACCTGTGGTGGTCGTGAAAAAAAAGATGTTATATTGAGCCCCTGTCTCACATTCTAGTTCAAGTTTAAGTTGAAATTCATGTTCAAAGCAATTTGATATAAATCCATTGCTGATGTGCTGGTTCAGCGATGTCAGCAAAACATGCGAGCAGCCATACTAGCGGCTACGTGGCCTGCCAGGACGCTTCCTGTGACATACTATAGTTGGCACCGTGATCTGGATCAAGATTGGCTGAGCCTGGAGTGCCCGGATGAGCAGTGGCTTTCGGGATATTCAAATTCAAACGTTTATTTCAAAATCGGGGTTCATATTAAATGCAGAACTAAAACGAGTAGTAAATAAATAAATAAATGCTTAAATTCAGCGGGTCGTATCGTCTGATCTGAGCTTGTAACAGCCGCCAGATGGGCTGGGCTCCTCCCTCGCCGCTAAAACTATATACAGAGCAGCACACTCGGCGCGTTGCGTTGTGTGTGAGGACCAAAATTCAAACGTTTATTTCAAACTCAGGGTTCATATTAAATGCAGAACTAAAACGAGTAGAAAATAAATGCTTAAATTCAGCGGGTCGTATCGTCTGATCTGAGCTCGTAACAGCTGCCAGACGGCAGATGATTCGGCTCCTCCCTCGCCACTATACAGAGGAGCAGGCAGCAGGCTCTTGTTACAACAAAAACATACAATGCGATATGGATATCGCAACATGGCGGAATGTAAAGCCTTTGGATGTCTCAATGATAAGCGAAAAAACAAAGATAATTATTTTATATTATTTTATACCGCCGCAAACACTTCTTTTGTGTACCCAAACCCAGCTCACCTTGTCGGAAGATCATAGCGGAAAAGTGATTGCGCAATCTCGGAACAGGGCACAGACGTCTCCTTTCAGACGAAATTGCGTTGTGTGAGGACCACTTCGTCACTTTAACCCTCAGAAGACCTTTCTGGCTCAAACCTGTAGCCATGTTGGACGAATTCTTCCTCAGAGTCCGACAATTCAGCCATAATAGAATAAAAACACTCACATAAGCACCCTAGACACTCATACAGGCGGAGTATTGGCAACGATATGACGTCACATCCGCATGTGTCATGGCTGCGCCCAGAGTTTTCATTGGCTGGCCATGCCTGCGGTCGTATTTGCGTATTTCTCTGGTGGTATATGGCTGGCAATAATTACTTAACCAAATAACGAATACTTTGCCTAATGTTTTCAAGTTGAATGCGTTTAGACGACCACCACAGGTACGCTTTAACTTAAGTGGCTCACAGTCTCAGCTGTCTGATGGAAAATGACTGTTATCAGATCTTCATTCTGTAAGGACGTATCTGGCAATCAGTCAGTTTAATTCTTGCTGGGTCACACACTGTCCAGATGCATACCTGTGCTTGAAATACAGCGTGGCTGTTCAGATAGCAGAAATCCACTAATAACAGGGTGCTAGCATAGCACTAGCTTTGATCTTGTTGCTGTTCAGGCGCTTCTGAAGATTGTGGTCAGTCTCACATGACCCACCAATATGCTTTTGTCCTTAACCGTGACAAAAGAAAATCTCTTTTTCCACAAAAACAAAGTAGCTTAATCTTTTCCCAGCAGGAGCAAGCTGCATTTGTGGCTGCTGGCTGCAGCAGTGAAGTGGCTCTTACTAGCAGCACGTTGACTGCTGCGTCAACTCCGTAGGGTCAGTTTGTGTTTATTTGCGCTAAAAATATCTATCCATATTAATAAAACAAGTAACGTGAGTAACACATCTGATCAAATTTCAGTAACTGTAATGTATTACTGAATTTTTAAACAGTAATTTTGTTACACAGCACATTACTGAAAAAGTAGTGGCGTTACAGTAACACATTACTCCCAACACTGGTCTCAATTGGCTGTCAAAGTAACTTAACCTAATCCTCTTCGCCCCAGCTGGGGCATAAGGCGCCAACGAGTCTTCTCCAGCCATCTCGGTCCTGGGCGAGCCAGCTGACTTCTTTCATTTCCTCTTCCACTGTCCTCCTCCAGGTGCCCTGGGGTCTGCCTCTCCTCCTCTTCCCCGGCGGTGCCCATCTGAGTGCTGCGTGTGGATGCCTGGCTTTGTTCATGCGCAGAACATGGCCCAGCCACCTCCAGCGTCTCTGCTTCACCTCGTCCACGATGTTGTTGATGCCTGTGCGTCTGCTGACTTCCTTTTTGGTGACGCGCTGCTCCCAGTGGATTCTGAGGATTCGACGTAGACACCGTCCTTCGAAACCTCTGAGGCGGCTTTCCATTTTCTTGTTTGTTCTCCAAGTCTCTGAGGCATATAGGAGGACTGAGCGAACGTTTGATTTGTAGATCTTCAGTTTGGTACTGTTCTGCAGGACTGACGATTTCCATACATTTCCCAGTCTGTTGAAAGCCTGTGTCGCAAGACCGATTCTTGTGGAGATCTCTCTCGATGTTGCTGTCAGCTGAGATGTAGCTTCCCAGGTATTTGAAGTCCTGTACTTCCTCAAGATCTTCGCCCTGTACCTTTGTTTTCTGTGTGCTCTTATTTTTCAGTTTCATCACTTTCATTTTGTTGGGGTGAATCTTGAGCCCAATAGTTCTTGCTGTCTGGTCAACTCTGTCTTTTCCTGGATGTCTCTCTGTGTATGTGATAGCAGAGTGATGTCGTCTGCAAAGTTGCAGTCATCCAGTCTGGCCGTTAGTCCCTAGACAAGTCCCCTAGGTCGGTCCCCTGTGGCTCTCCTCATCACCCAGTCAATGACGACCAGGAAGAGGATCGGTAAGATCACGCAGCCTTGTCTGACCCCGGTCTTCACATGGAACCACTCGCTCTCCTGGCCATTGTGGCGTATGCAGCACTGATTGTCAGCATACATGTCCTTCAGGATGTTGACTGCTTTTGTTGGAAATCCATAAGCTGTCAGAATCTTCCAGAGGGATGGGTGGTGGATACTGTCAAAGGCATTTTCAAAGTCAATGTAATGTACAGTGAGGAGTTCCATTCCAGTGATTGTTCGACAGGACAAAGATTTGGTCTATGCAGCCCCTACCGCTTCTGAATCCTGCCTGTTCCTCCCTCAGGACCCTCTCTATGGCTTGCCTCACCCGCATCAACAGAACTCTGCAGAAGATTTTCCCAGGCACAGACAGAAGGTTGATGCCTCTCCAGTTCCCGCATACTGACAGGTCGCCTTTCTTTGGCAGCTTGACTATGATGCCTTTCTTCCAAGTAACGGGGACTTTTTCTTCTTCCCACACTTTGTTGAAAAGTTCTGTCAGAGCTTTTGCACTTGCCTTTGGATCTGCTTTTAGCATGTCTGCAGTAATCCTGTCTTCGCCAGGTGCCCTGTTTCCTTTTGTCTGCTTAATGGCCTCTTCTATCTCCTGTTGGGTGATGCGCCCCCGCTTCATTTCTATGTGAAAGCCTGTGTCTAATATCACTGCTTCTTCCTCAGGGTCTGGTCTATTCAGAGTCTCTCTGAAGTGCTCTGCCCATCTACTAAGTTGGTCCTCTTCCTTCATGAGAACTTTCCCATCTTTGTCCTTAACCACCGTTGACTTGCTGGTGAAACCTCCTGTGAGGGTTTTGGTGATTTTTGTAGACCGTTCTTGTGTCTCCCCTTTCTGCTGCTGACATGTGCCTCCTGAGTCAGGCTGTCCCCGTACTCTCTCTTGTCTTTGCGGACACTCTTCTTGGCATCGTTGTTCTTCTGTCTGTATGCTTCAGCAGCTGCTTCCCTCTCTTCCGTGCTTCCCCCTAGCATGCGCTGTTTTGTTGCCCTTCTCTCATCGATGAGTTGCCAGGTGTTTTGAGAGATCCGTTCTTTCCTCTCTCTCTTCCTGTGGCCCAGCACCTCTTTGCTTGTGTTGAGGAACAACTTTTGGACAGTGTTGCTCAAGGTGTTGATGTCGTCTGCTGGTGTGTCTTCCAGGACCTGGAATCTGTTGGACAGCTCGAGTACAAACGTGAGTCTTCACTATAGGATCCTTGAGTCTGCTTGAGTCAAAGAGCTGTTCACTAGTCTTCTTGTTGGTCCTCTTCAGCTTCAGCTGTAGCTTGCACAGAACAAAGTGGTGGTCACTTCCGGCGTTGGCCCCTCTTAGTGCTCTGACATCAGTTGCAGACCCTCTCCACTTCTAGTTGATGGCTGTGTGGTCTATTTGGTTCCTGGTTCTCCCATCCGTTGACACCCACGTCATTTTGTGAATTGTCTTGTGTGAGAATATGGTGCCTCCTATCACTAGCCCATTCTCCAGGCACATGTCCACAAATCTCTGACCGCTGTCGTTTCTCACACCTGTTCCTTGGGTTCCCATGCATGATTCGTATCCCACATTTCCTGCACCGACCTGGGCATTAAAGTCCCCCATCACATTGAGGATGTCATGCCGTGGTGTCTTGTCTATTTGCTCTTGGAGGTTTGTATAGAAAAGGTCCTTCTCTTCATCTGATGATGGTTCTGTTGGTGCATAGCACTGGATGATGGTGGTCTTCACGTACTTTGAGAAAAACCTCGCTCTAATGATCCGAGCACTGACCGGCTCCCAGCCCAGGAAGCTCTCCTTGGCATTCTTGTCTAAAATGATGCCCACTCCTTCCTGGTGTTGGCCGTCTGTTCTTCCCGAGTAGTACACTGTCTCTCCTGTGTTCAGGGTCATGGTTCCCGAGTCTGTCCATCTCATTTCACTGATTCCAAGAATGTTGATGTTGTATCTCTTCATCTCTTTCACAACCTGTGCTATTTTTCCAGTTTCATACATCGTTCGAACATTCCATGCTCCCACTCTCACTCGTTGTTTGGGTTTCACCAAGGACTCCATCGGAACAGAAACTTCCTTTCGGCTTTCATCCCTGCTCTTCATATAAGACACTGCTGGCTCAGTCCTCAGCTCGTCGCCCAAGGTTTGATGACTTTTTGTTGATCTTGTTGGCGTTTCTGTAGCAAGCGTTTTTTATGTGGTGGGCTGCTAACCCAATGCACAACCCTCCTCCTTTCGCATCCTAGGCTTGGGACCAGGCAATGGCGGAGTTTGGCTGTCAAAGTACACTTGACTTTTGCAACACTTCTGGCGTGTCTGATCCGCAAATGTGTTGACAAATCAACAAATCCCAGTAAAATGGTAAATGGCGTTCACTTATATAATGCTTTTTCTCATCTCTAGATGACCAAAGCACTTTACAGATCCTGCTATCCACCCATTTACACACTGATGGCGGCAGAGCTGCCATACACAGGCACTAGCCTGACCCACCAAGAGCAGCTGGGGGTTCAGTGTCTTGCTCAAGGACACTTTGACATGCAGACAGAGCAGGAGTTGAACCCCTGACCCTCCGATCAGTAATCGGCCACACTACACCTGCACCACAGCCGCCATCTTCGTCTCTACTGCATGGCAAGAGGACACACCGCTGTTGAAAAGCGTGAAAGCAAAAAACACCGCTGCCGCGGTCTGCCTGAGCAGTGTCCCATATAGAGGGGTTACGTGCAGCATTGTTTTTCTGCCATTTTGGACGGCAAATAGCTGTAAACCATGTGTTGAGAATAATAATTAAACTAGCACCTACTCATCCTGACAACACGGTGTTGTTTGTTATCCATTACGACTGAATACCACCTTAAGTGAGTGAGATCTTTACAGCAAGGCCGCCGACACTCGGCATCATTTGGCTTACAGCTGATGAAAACCCCAAATTCAGTTTCTCAAAAAAGTAGAACATTACAAATGCTCAATTTTAAAAAAAGATTTTTTAATAGAATTGTTGGCTGACTTAAAAGTATGTCCATGTACCACTCAATACTTGGTTGGGGCTCCTTTTGCATGAATTACTGCATCAATGCAGTGTGGCATGAAGGCGTTAAGCCTGTGGCACTGCTGAGGTGCTATGAAGGCCCAGTTTGCTTTGATTGTGGCCTTCAGCTCGTCTACATTGTTGGGTCTGGAGTCTCTCATCTTTCTCTTGACAAAACAACATAGATTCTCTATGGGGTTTAGGTCAGGCCAGTTTGCTGGCCAATCAAGCACGGTGACACCATGGTCATTAAACCAGATTTTTTTTTACTTTTGTCAGTGTGGGCAGGTGCCAAGTCCTGCTGGAAAATAAAATCAGCATCTCCATTGAGCTTTTCAGTGAAGGGAAGCATGAAGCACTCTAAATTTTATTGGTAGATGGCTTTGCTGACTTTGGACTTGATAAAACACAGTGGACCAACACCAGCAGATGATATGGCTCCTCAAATCATCAGTGACTGGAAACTTCACACTGGACTTCAAGCAACTTGGATTCTGTACCTCTCCACTCTTCCTCCAGACTCTGGGACCTTGATTTCCAAATTTATTTAGCGAATGCAAAGTCCTTAAGCCAAGCAGTTGCCTCCTGGTTTGCTGTATGGAGGGTGTGTAATCCTCCTTCCAGTCTTTGGAGCGGGCAAGCCTCTATGATGTGTTCCATTGTTTGCTCCTCTCCACATGCGCACAGTGGGCTAGGGCTACTGCCCCATCTGTAAAGGCTGGCCAAGCAGGGGCCATGTCCAGTCCTGAAGCGATTGAGTGTAGACCACTGTCTCCTTGGGAGGTTGGTGCCCGGGACCTGTTGGTTGGGGTTTATCACCAGCTGTTTGTTTGGGACCTCCTTGGTCTCCCATTCCTCTTGCCAAGCTGTCTGGATGGTAAAGTCAGCTGGGGGAGGGTTTTTCCAAATCGGCCATCTGGATGAAAGTCGGGCAGTGGGTGGAGTGTAGATATCTGCATGGATTGGTAAGTGAGGAGAATCTTTAACTTTTTGGAGCATCCTTTGAGTTAATGCTGCTCGCCGGATGTGTGGAGGGGCTATGTTTGACAGTACAGAGAGCCAGGGGAGTGGTGTTGAGCGGATTGTTCCAGTTATAGTTCTCATGGTTGTGTTGAGCTGGGTGTCTACATGGTGTGTGTAAGATGACCTGGACCAGACAGGGGCACAATATTCTGCTACAGAGTATGAAAGGGCCAGTGCTGAGGTGCGCAGGGTGGAGACTGCCGCCCCCCATTTTGCACCAGCGAGCTTGCAGAGCAGGTTGTTTCGTACCTTCACCTTAGCAGCCGTCCCCTTTAGATGTTCCTTGAAGGATAAGGTCCTATCAAGGGTCACTCCAAGATAAGTTGGATTTGGGGCATGCTTAAGCTTGAGTCCGCTCAGGTGGATGTTTAGTTCTCTGGCAGCTTTTGCATTGTGGAGATGGAATACACTGGAGACGGTTTTTGCTGGGCTTGGTTTTAGGCGCCAGATTTTGCAGAACTGGTCCAGTTTGGCAAGATCTTCCGTGAGCACCCGTTCCAGTGGTTCAAAGTCTGGTGCTTGGAATGCCAAACAGATGTCGTCTGCATAGGTGAATTTGCGGGATTTTGTAGTAGGCAGGTCGTTTATGTAGAGGTTGAACAGAGTTGGAGCTAGAACTGAGCCTTGTGGGAGTCCGTTTTTCTGCATTCTCCATGCACTTGTCTTCTGACTGAGGTGGACTCTGAACCTTCGGTTGGTCAGCAGGGTTTTTATAATTGCTGTTGCCCAAGCAGGGATCGCCTTTATAAGTTTCAGGAGGAGGCCTTTGTGCCAGACCGTATCATAGGCGGCTGTAAGGTCGAGAAACACAGCCCCTGTCTTCAGTCTGCTCTCGAAGCCATTTTCGATGAAGGTGGTTAGGGCCAGTACTTGTTCTCCTGTACTGCGGTCCTTGCAGAAACCTGCTTGATCCACACTTAGAATATCCTCTACCTCTGGGGAAATGCGTTGCAGAATTAGGCGCTCCATGATTTTGTAAGGAACGCTGAGTAGGGAGATTGGGCGGTAGCTTGCTGGTAATTTGTGGTCTTTGCCAGGTTTTGGGATGGCAATGACCTTTGCTGTCCGCCATTTCTTTGGGATCGAGTTTGATTTCCAAATGACAGGACTTGGCACCTGATTTGAGCAGTACCACAGGCTGATCACCTTCATGCCATGCCACATTGATGCAGTAATTCTTGCACAAGGAGCCCCAACCAAGTACTGAGTGTGTATGTTGCAGGTCCGGTCTAGGTTCAAACTCACAAGAGGTAATTCCTGTATAAACAGGTAATATGAGACAGGTGGCTACGTGATGTAGTTGCTGGGCAGTTTCCTCCACAGACTTAATTAACAAATTGTCACCAAAAAAAAAACTTTCTGCTTTCAGATACAATTTCTTAAACTCATGTATCTTCAGATCCAAAATAACAATCCTGCCTTTTTCCGAAGCTCTATCTGCTAAAATGTGATAAATAAAAGCCGTATTGCTTCAAAAGCAATATATTAACCTTACATTTGTATTTAAATTGTTCATAAGTAAATTTCCAATTTTGATCTGCTGTTAACTGAACAAAATACATTCAATAAATGTCTGTGCATCTACACTATAATAGGTGGGTAAAGAAACTCTTAACTGTACAGTCAATCGGGAAATATCTAAGCTACAGATCTGCACTTTTTATATTAAAATATTTCCAGTGTAACAAAACATAATTACAAACACTCTAAACTAACAATATGTACAAAAATACACCAAAAAGTAAAAAAAAACACAACAACTTCTAAATGTGAAGGAGCTATTTTAGAAAGCAGAAAATATAACGTGAATAGGGATGTGGGATCCCGCGAATATCAGACCACATGTCTGTATTCGCAGCAGAAATGGTGGCGGTTTTATGGGCACTTTGGTGGGTGGAAGAACCGAATAGGAGGTATTCAGTCATATGCAGTGATTATTCAGCAGTTTTATTAGTAATCAAAGAATTTAAATCCAAAGCAAGACCAGATCTACTGACAGAAATATATCTTACATTGTTCAGACTTCACAGAGCAGGGTGTGAGGTGGGTTTAATGTGGGTTCTAGCAAATGTGGGGAAATGAGAAATGAGAGGGCTGACAGACTGGCAAAAAGGGGAGAACACAGGGAAGAAATCGAGTTTACTCTGCAGTACGGTCCTCCTGAAATTGTGGAAAGCATCAATAAATCAAAAGAGCAGTGGGGAAAAGCATGGGAAAATGAAGGGAGAGGAAGATATTACCATAACATACAGAGACCAGTCGATAAACATAAACACCCTTTTACTTGTAAAAGGAAAGATTCAGTTGTTTTAACCAGGTTGAGGCTTGGGCACTGTGGTCTTAGAAGTTGGCTGGCTCTGATAGGAAAGCACCATGATGGCAAATGTGACTGTGGAAGCCTGGAAACAGTGTCTGATGTCATAATCCACTGCAAGAAATATGCTAGACAACGGAGGAAACTGTTGAGAGACCTGGGATCTGCTGGACAAACTGTTTTTAACATGCACACTTTGATGAACCTGGACAGCTGGAGTAAAGTTAAAAAACTATTGGAGTTTCTGCACACCACCGGATTGTATGGGAGGATTTGAGCTACAGCTGCCAACCTGATGTCTGAACTGTGGAGGGCAGCAATACGCCATTGATGCGTCTAGTCTGCCTGAACCAAGAAGAAGAAGTTAACCGAGAGAACAGAACAGAGACTAGGGAATACAGCTGAAGTACACTGGATCGAAACGTAGCTTCAGTGATATTTCGTTTACTATATAGTCCACTATATTGTAGTATATAGCAGGTAGGAAGGGCGTGGACATTCCAAATATATTTTATGGAAGTAGAGATCTGACCATTTTGCTGCGTGCGTGTCTCGACTCAAGATGGAGAGCCCAGTGGAAGTTATCGTCGTGGTCCGAGACTTGGTGGGTAAACAATTAAAGACTTTTGTCTGTTGCCAACAAATATGAGGAATGTTTGTCAGGGGACACTAATCTGACCTGGAGAAGGTTCTGTTTCTGCTTTTCAAAATGGATTTTAAAGAGCGTTGATCCGAGCTAACTGCAGCTAACCTAACTAGCTTAGCCACTCTCGCGTTTTGGACTGTTGTTTGAAAATCTGTGGAGCTGGGGCACGTTCAGTTGACAAAATAGTTTGCAACTGTTCATTAGTTTCTGTAACTGAACGACACGGTCGCTGCGAACCGTTTTCTCTTTTGCCGAACGCTTTTGGAGGTGGCTCGCGTAGCGAACAAAGATGGCAGCTAGGTAAGATAGTTTGCGATATTCTTTTATTTTCGGAGCAATTCCATCAATATAAGAGTAGAGGTTATGTCAGTTTGTAAGTAAAACAATATCACTCATAAAATATTGTTTTTGGTAGGGGTATAACGGAGAATTCTTAGGTAATATGAAGCTGAAGTAGGCGACAGTCTACGCTGTAGTTACTAGGGTTTTCTACCGCTGACAGAGGACCACAGATCTACGCAACTACAGAATGCGCGAGCCGAACAGAAAAACAGTTCGCCGAGAACTGCCCGTTCATTTAGGTCAATTCACCTTGCAAACTATGTTCAGTGAACTGTTTTGTCAACTGAAGGCAGGGCTGGACATGGACCTTTTTGCAAATACCGCCATCTTTGACACACGCAAAGCACTATGGGATTCCTCTTCTCCTCTGGGTTACTGGTGGCTGGCAAACAACTGAAAGGTGCATACCGCCACCTACTGTACAAGAGTGTAACATATCATCTGAGCCCGACCCCTAAATTCTATGACTTATTCATTCATTTATTCATCTTCCGCTTAATCCTTTTCGGGTCGTGGGGGGGGGGGGGGGGGGGCTGGAGCCTATCCCAGCATCTTTGGGCGAGAGGCAGGGTACACCCTGGACAGATCACCAGTCCGTCGCAGGGCCAACACAGAGAGACAGACAACCATTCACTCTCACAGTCATACCTAAGGACAATTTAGAATCCCCAGGTTGATGCCAATTAACCTAACTTGCATGTTTATGGCATGTGGGAGGAAACTGGATCCGGAGTAAACCCACACAGACACGGGGAGAACATGCAAACTCCACACAGATCACTGTTGGTCGGGGGCTGGGATCAAACCCAGGATTTATGACTTAATCCTGTGTTATTTAAAAAAGAGAAAAGAGCCCTCCTCGTGATTCTTATTGCCTCTCCATCTGTTCCCAGAATCCCAGTTAAATCCCATTCCCTACCGGCTTCTCAAACTTCATTTTCCATTATCTATCTTTCATTTCCGTATTTGTGACAGTGTAATAAGATGTGCTCGACATTTTCTTTTACTCCACATTCTCTACATTTGTCACTTTCGCTTTTCCCCATGGTGAATAAAGTGCCATTTAAACGTGTGTGATCCAGTCTGAGTCTTGCCATAATGATGTCTTCCCTCCTTTTGGTTGTTATGAAATTCTTTACGTATTGCAATAGATCTTTGTATTTTGTAATACGATCTGCCTTTATGATCTTCATCCCATCTTTTTTCCCATAGCTCAGTTCCTTTTTTTCTTGATTACTGCTTTCCCTTCACCTTTTCCAAGAGACAATGGTGTAGTTATTTCTTTCCCAAGTGCACTTTTTGCTAATTTGTCTGCACAGTCATTCCCTTTCAACCCTTCATGTGCAGGAACCCAACAAAACTGAACTTCTCCACCACCCCTGTGTACCCTAAATAAACTGTGATATAGCTCAATCACCAGGTCTTCCCTTGTAGATTTTAGTGCCTGTATGGTTTTTAGCGCTGCAAGTGAGTCCGTGCACACCACCACCCGGTCCGGTCTGACCTCCTCCACCCACTGCAAAGCAATAATTATTGCCACCATCTCTGCTGTAAACACAGATGTATTGTTGGAGAGTCTTTTTGCGATGGTCACTTTAAATTCTGGGATGTATACTCCAACTCCAACAGAGTCCTCTTTGCTCTTTGAACCGAGTATAGAGCTGCAAGAAGTTATAGTAGTTGTTCCTGAGGTAAATGCTTGTTTTAACACCAGCTTCACTCATATGCCAATCCTTTTTCCTTATTAATAATAATTTTATTTATAGAGCACTTTTCACAGAGTCACAAAGTGCTTAACATGGTAAAAAACAAAATAAAAACACAGGCACATAAAACGGTAAAAAAAAAAAAAAAAAGACAGTAAAAGCACATAAAAATACAATCAACACATAGTTAATTAAAAAGCCAGGCTAAAAAGGTAGGTCTTTAGTTGCTTCTTAAAAACACCAATGGAAGGTGCAGATCTAAGTTCAAAAGGAAAGGAGTTCTACAGTCTGGGAGCAACAGCAGCAAAGGCTCTATCGCCTTTGGTTCTGAGCCTAGTGCTAGGGACTACCAATAGATTCTGATGAGAAGACCTGAGAGACCTGCTGGGCTGGTGTAGATGGAGCAGGTCACTAAAGGCCCTTTTCCACTAGCCCCGCTCAGCCCTGATTTGAAAACCCGGCTCTACTCACTTCGGTTCGGTTCAGCCTCAGTTGCTTTTCCACTACTGCTGGCACACCTGCTGTGGGTGGGATTTGTTGAACAGCAGGCGGCGCCACACCCTCGTGACGTGAAACACACGCGACTGAATCCTCCACAACAAACATGGCTGATGACGAGGAGAGAAGGAAGGAGGAATGACGGTGACATGAAACTGGTTAAATCTATGGTGCTGACTTGTTGTGCTCTGCACAATCTGTGTGAGAGTCATGGAGAGACGTTTGACACTACATTGGATGATGCAGTAGATGAACCAGTGGTGGCAGCGGCACAGAGAGCAGAGGAGCAGGGTGGTGATATTGTAGTGAACTCAATATAAGCACCCTGCTTGGCTTGACAAGAGGGTTGACCCTATTGGCGACACAGGTAGAGTGCGGGACTCCAGAGCGAGAGGCGTGAGTTCAAACCTGCCGGTGGGACGTCGCCATGTCAAGCTGCACGTTACAATATAACACAAGATGATGTGATGCAATACTTGTCTATTTCATCCACATTTATGTGCATACATATTTCAAAAATGTTTTTTGTAAATAAAATGTTGTGCATGGTCCATCTACCTGTCCTCTTGTTCATAACGCTTATCTGTTAAGAAGGTGCGAAGCCATCAGCCTAATGATGAGTCCACACTTCTGTTGTGATAATTGCTCACGCTGAGCGCTCTGCCAGCCCCGTACGCTGTTATGTAATTACATGCAGAAACACCGCACAGGCCATCTTCACAAAAATCCAGCTCGACAAGCCACTTTTGCTTAGGTGGAAATGCAAATTGAACTATAAATCATGTGCTGATACATGTCATATTTTCCCATGTAAAGGTCTCCCACTTTTACTTACAAATTGATTTTTAATTTTTGGGAAAAGGGAATATAAATTTTGCACTTGTTGGTGACAACAGTTGTGTGCAACAAAAACACAGTTGTGTATCCTTTTCCGATCTGTCTACTGTCATTAGTGCCAAATTTTTGCTAGATTCCTTCTTAATTCATTAAATTTTGACTGGTGATGCAACATTCAACTTACACGTACTTACCTTTAGCAGTGTCTACAAGTTCAAGCACACCTGTACAACTGCTTATAACCTAAAAAATGTACCCGTTCAAGAGAAATGGATTCAGCATTGCAAATTTGTTTAAAATTTAAAAAAAAAAAACCTACCAAGACATTACGTTTCGTTGTGTTGTTAAAAATTAAATTACCATTAGAAGGCTATACACCTGACCTGATGAACAGCAGCATGTGGAGTGAACAGAGAATGGAATGTGTATGTAATTATTTGCTTTTCTCATACGGTGTCATAACAGATAAACCAGACTTTTGATGCAAACAATACAATTTTATTCCCGAAGCAAAATTTACAAACAAAAAAACAGACTGGGCGATGACATCTCTGCGAGCTCTTCCCTTCGTAACGCAGCGTCCTGTTCCAGGGCTTCACGTGCATCTGCCCGCACATCTGCGGCCACCTGTGGCAAATGCTGCATGTACTCCTGATTCTTGCCACTGGTCATGTTGCCGTTCCAAGAGCCGCATCTCTTCGTCATGCATGTTGACCATCGCTAATGTAAGGTCAGCGATGGGAGTTGTCTGTTTTCGTCTTGCCTAGATGGAAAGACAGAAAGGCATAGTCGTTAAAGCTGGATCACTACATATATTATGGAATTACACAGGTGAAAGTCTGTGGTGGAATGTCACTATTATATTATGCTTCATTGCTGTATATAAGCTGAACTGTCATGTTGCTGCCCCTCAGTAGAGCAGATTTTGCAACACGCAGGGTGCTGTCTTCGGCTGCAGCCCCCCTGCAAAACTAAAAAGGATTAAGATTAAGAATATGGATGGATGGATGGGTAATGTTTAAACTAGTTGCTTGTAGTGTGGCCGCAGAAATCTGAATGGGTTAATACAGTCAGCTGACGCCAAGCATTTCAATGAAGCATGTTGATTTCAACGGCAGTTCATGCACTTTGTTTGTCTAAAACAGGAGTTACAACAGCACCAATCACCACACCTAAAAATGGTTGTGGAACACCGATAAGTGAAGACCAAAGAATAACCTTTTTGCACATTTAAAAAGACATTTTCAATTAATTAATATGCAGCTACAGGAAATTGCATTAATCAATTTGGTACATAACTAACTAACTAACTAACTAACCTGCACTTATATAGCGCTTTTCTAGTCACAAAGACCACTCAAAGCGCTTTCATTAATACTAACCCTCTATTCTAAGGGCCTATAGGAAACAGATATCTAGGGACAATTTAGAACAGCCAATTAACCCAACATGCATGTTTTTGGCATGTGGGAGGAAACCGGAGAAATCCCGGAGTAAACCCACGCAACACGGGGAGAACATGCAAACTCCACACAGATCACTGTTGGTCGGGGGCTGGGATCGATACATAACTTGTTAGGCTCCAGCCCCCCCGTGACCTGTAAAGGATTAAGCGGTAGAAGATGGATGGATGGATGGATTTTCGACCCTGGTTTCCGCTGCTGGACCTGTTTCAACCAAAAAAAAAAATCGTGGTTATTGTGCCTTACCGGCACTTGAACGTGATCCAGATGGAGCTGGTGATGTGGAGCTGATCCAGCTGGCGCTCAGCCAGACGCACACACAGACGCAGCGCCAGGAGAGTCCGCTGTGTCAGTCATCTCCACTGAGGTGGACCCCTGTGATATGAAATGCGATTCTAGAAAGAAAATGCACGCAATTTAAAACTTAACACCAAAGTGCAACATGTACACAACACTCAAGTTTTTAACCGGAATACAATAAGCGTAATTCAGCGTTTTGTTCGCGCTAATACTTAACACAAAGCAAGCGTGAATCTGCAGTTGGCTGCAAAACAATAGGCAAGCCTCAGTAACAACCATTACCCACAATCTAACAACCTTCCTATTTCTTAAAAACAGTGAGCTTGGCACAGAAAGGATCAAGTGGCGAACAGATGCGCAATATCAAATAAACACTCACCATCCACGGTTTCCAAGGGCCGTGACCGTGACAGTGACCGTGTGGAGCCCAATGTCTCTCAGCGAACCACTTCCACTCCTTCCATCCGCTGAACTTCGAGCATTGTGGTCCTTCACTGCTCGGTAATCGCTTTTCAGCTTTTTCAGCTTCTCCCGACACTGTTTGGCAGTACGGATGTGCCCTTGGGAAGCCATCTGCTCGGACACCTGCATTTCAAGTAGATCCGTCCAACTCGCGCTGGATGCGATCGTCGCCTAATATAGAAAGAAAATTGCGCACCTCCTAATATATAATATTAGGAGTATATTATTATATAAGTATATTATACAGTATATTAATATAATATACCGTATTAAAGGGGCACACTGTGTTCACTGCTGAACAATTACAGATGGCGGTCGTGGAGTAAATTCAGCAGAAAAAGTCGCTTTCATGACGTTACAACCTGACCAATCAGCGGCGACCAGTCTCTTAAAGTCATATCACAGCCCTACTCAGCCCTACTCAGCTCGGTTAGACCCTGCCCTGGATCAGGTACGAAAAAAGTACCTGCTAACCGGTGCTGGGGCTAGAGAAAAGCGCCTAAAAAGCGGGCTGAGTGGTGCGGTGTAGGGCCAAGTGAGGCTAGTGACTAGCCCCGCTCAGCCTCGATTTGAAAACCCGGCTCTACTCACTTCGGTTCGGTTCAGCCTCAGTTGCTTTTCAACTACTGCTGGCACACCTGCTGTAGGTGGGATTTGTTGAACAGCAGGCGGCGCCACACCCTCGTGACGTGAAACACACGCGACTGAATCCTCCACAACAAACATGGCTGATGACGAGGAGAGAAGGAAGGAGGAATGACTGTGACATGAAACTGGTTAAATCTATGGTGCTGACTTGTTGTGCTCTGCACAATCTGTGTGAGAGTCATGGAGAGACGTTTGACACTACATTGGATGATGCAGTAGATGAACCAGTGGTGGCAGCGGCACAGAGAGCAGAGGAGCAGGGTGGTGATATTGTAGCGAACTCAATATAAGCACCCTACTTGGCTTGACAAGTGGGTTGACCCTATTGGCGACACAGGTAGAGTGCGGGACTCCGGAGCAGGAGGCGTGAGTTCAAACCTCCCGGTGGGACGTCGCCATGTCGAGCTGCACGTTACAATATAATACGAGATGCTGTGATGCAATACTTGTCTATTTCATCCACATTTATGTGCATACATATTTCAAAAATGTTTTTTGTAAATAAAATGTTGTGCATGGTCCATCTACCTGTCCTCTTGTTCATAACACTTATCTGTTAAGAAGGTGCGAAGCCATCAGCCTAATGATGAGTCCACACTTCTGTTGTGATAATTGCTCATGCTGAGCGCTCTGACAGCCCCGTACACTGTGGGGGTCACACACGACGTGTTCCTCCCCACACGCTCAATTTTTTTTTCCCGTATATTTTTCTCTTTGGCATACAGAAATGGCAATACGCCCGTATTTGCTAAAATTGCATTTTCCCCGTATTAAAATACGGCGAAAGCGTATCACTTGACAGGTATGTAATTACATGCAGAAACACCGCACAGGCCATCTTCACAAAAATCCAGCTCGACAAGCCACTTTTGCTTAGGTGGAAATGCAAATTGAACTATAAATCATGTGCTGATGCATGTCATATTTTCCCATGTAAAGGTCTCCCACTTTTACTTACAAATTGATTTTTAATTTTTGGGAAAAGGGAATATAAATTTTGCACTTGTTGGTGACAACAGTTGTGTGCAACAAAAACACAGTTGTATCCTTGTCCGATTTGTCTACTGTTATTAGTGCCAAATTTTTGCGAGATTCCTTCTTAATTTATTAAACTTTGACTGGTGATGCAACATTCAACTTACACGTACTTACCTTTATCAGTGTCTACAAGTTCAAGCACACCTGTACAACTGCTTATAACCTAAAAAATGTACCCGTTCAAGAGAAATGGATTCAGCATTGCAAATTTGTTTAAAATTTTAAAAAAAAACTACCAAGACATTACGTTTCATTGTGTTGTTAAAAATTAAATTACCATTAGAAGGCTATACACCTGACCTGATGAACAGCAGCATGTGGAGTGAACAGAGAATGGAATGTGTATGTAATTATTTGCTTTTCTCATACGGTGTCATAACAGATAAACCAGACTTTTGATGCAAACAATACAATTTTATTCCCGAAGCAAAATTTACAAACAAAAAAACAGACTGGGTGATGACATCTCTGCGAGCTCTTCCCTTCGTAACGCAGCGTCCTGTTCCAGGGCTTCACGCGCATCTGCCCGCACATCTGCGGCCACCTGTCGCAAATGCTGCATGTACTCCCGATTCTTGCCGCTGGTCATGTTGCCGTTCCAAGAGCCGCATCTCTTCGTCATGCATGTTGACCATCGCTAATGTAAGGTCAGCAATGGGAGTTGTCTGTTTTCGTCTTGCCTAGATGGAAAGACAGAAAGGCATAGTCGTTAAAGCTGGATCACTACATATATTATGGAATTACACAGGTGAAAGTCTGTGGTGGAATGTCACTATTATATTATGCTTCATTGCTGTATATAAGCTGAACTGTCATGTTGCTGCCCCTCAGTAGAGCGGATTTTGCAACACGCAGGGTGCTGTCTTCGGCTGCAGCCCCCCTGCAAAACTAAAAAGGATTAAGAATATGGATGGATGGATGGGTAATGTTTAAACTAGTTGCTTGTAGTGTGGCCGCAGAAATCTGAATGGGTTAATACAGTCAGCTGACGCCAAGCATTTCAATGAAGCATGTTGATTTCAACGGCAGTTCATGAGCTTTATTTGTTTTTCTAAAACAGGAGTTACAACAGCACTTCAATCACCACACCTAAAAATGGTTGTGGAACACCGATAAGTGAAGACCAAAGAATAACCTTTTTGTACATTTAAAAAGACATTTTCAATTAATTAATATGCAGCTACAGGAAATTGCATTAATCAATTTGGTACATAACTTGTTAGGCTCCAGCCCCCCCCCCCCCCCCCCCCCCCCCCGCGACCTGTAAAGGATTAAGCGGAAGAAGATGGATGGATGGATGGATGGATGGATGGATGGATTTTCGACCCTGGTTTCCGCTGCTGGACCTGTTTCAACCAAAAAAAAAAATCGTGGTTATTGTGCCTTACCGGCACTTGAACGTGATCCAGATGGAGCTGGTGATGTGGCTGACATCGGAGTCGATCCAGCTGGCGCTCCGGCAGACGCAGACGCAGCGCCAGGAGAGTCCGCTGTGTCTGTGAACTGTGATTCTAGAAAGAAAATGCACGCAATTTAAAACTTAACACCAAAGTGCAACATGTACACAACACTCAAGTTTTTAACTGGAATACAATAAGCGTAATTCAGCGTTTTGTTCGCGCTAATGCTTAACACAAAGCAAGCGTGAATCTGCAGCTGGCTGCAAAACAATACGCAAGCCTCAGTAACAACCATTACCCACAATCTAACAACCTTCCTATTTCTTAAAAACGGTGAGCTTGGCACAGAAAGGATCAAGTGGCGAAAGGATGCGCAATATCAAAAAAACACTCACCATCCACGGTTTCCAAGGCCGTGACCGTGACATGTCGAGCCCAGTGTCTCTCAGTGAACCACTTCCACTCCTTCCGATCCGCTGAACTTCGAACAATGTGGTCCTTCACTGCTCGGTAATCGCTTTTCAGCTTTTTCAGCTTCTCCCGACACTGTTTGGCAGTACGGATGTGCCCTTGGGAAGCCATCTGCTCGGACACCTGCATTTCAAGTAGATCCGTCCAACTCACGCTGGATGCGATCGTCGCCTAATATAGAAAGAAAATTGTGCACCTCCTAATATATAATATTAGGAGTATATTATTATATAAGTATATTATACAGTATATTAATGTAATATACCGTATTAAAGGGGCGCACTGTGTTCACTGGCTGAACAATTACAAATGGCGGTCATGGAGTAAATTCAGCAGTAAGTCGCTTTCATGACGTTACAACCTGACCAATCAGCGGCGACCAGTCTCTTAGTTATATCACAGCCATACTCAGCCCTACTCAGCCCGGTTAGACCCTGCCCTGGATCAGGTACGAAAAAAGTACCTGCTAACCGGTGCTGGGGCTAGTTGAAAAGCGCCTAAAGCGGGCTGAGTGGTGCGGTGTAGGGCCAAGTGAGGCTAGTGGAAAAGGGCCTTGATATAAAAAGGCGCCTCTTCATGAATGGCTTTGTAAGTAAGAACAAGAACTTTAAAATCAATTCTATAATTTACAGGAAGCTAATGCAAGGAGGCCAAAACAGGAGTGATATGACAGAATCTACTGGACCTTGTTAGTAATCTTGCAGCAGCATTCTGGACTAACTGTAGGCGGTGTAAAGAGGATTTGCTAAGACATGTGAAAAGAGCATTACAGTAGTCCAAACGTGAAGAAACAAAGGCATGAATAATGATTTCTAACTGACTGTAGGAAACCAATGACCTAATTTTGGATATATTCCTAAGGTGGAAAAAACAACTCCGGGTCAGAGATTTGACATGCTGATCAAAATCCATAGATTTATCGAAAGTGACACCAAGATTTTTTAGATTAGACCGTACGTTAGAGCTTAATGAACCAATGCTATTAACCAACTTAGGGATTAGATTGTCAAGTGCTACAATAAGGACTTCAGTTTTATCAGCATTAAGTTGCAAAAAGTTACTAGACATCCAGTCTTTAATTGCAGACAGACAATCATGAATAATTTTTAAATTGTCAACATGGTCAGGCTTAAAAGAAAAAAGTAGCTGTAAATTGTCAGCGTAGCAGTGATAAGACACACCTTTAAATTTGCTGATGATAGAACCAAGTGGCAGCATATATAGGGCAAATAAAAGTGGACCCAGAATAGAACCCTGAGGCACCCCACAGGTTAAAGGAGCAGAGTCAGATGAGTAAGAGCCAACAGCCACGGAAAAACTCCTACCAGAAAGGTAGGAGAAAAACCAATCCAGAACTTTTAAAGAAATACCTACCCAATCTCTAAGCCTTTGTAACAAAATACAATGATCGATGGTATCAGATGCTGCAGTAAGATCTAATAACAATAAAACGGAGCATTTGCCAGAGTCTAATGACATTAAAATATCATTTGACACCCTGAGAAGAGCGGTCTCTGTCGAGTGTTTCTGACGAAAACCTGACTGAAATTTGTCAAAAATATTGTGTTCAATCAGAAAGTCAGTGAGCTGCTTGGCAACAACTTTTTCTAGAAGCTTAGAAATTGGCCTGAAGTTTTTAAAAACAGATGGATCAAGGTTAGGTTTTTTTAAAAGTGGCTGCACAACTGCATGTTTAAAATACGAGGGTACACAACCAGATTCAAGTGAACTAAATATCCTCTCGGCGCCACACCAGTAGGCTGCCTTTTGCAACAGCGGCTCGATTCCGAGTTTTTTTTCCCTTCCTCTCTCTTTTGATCACTTTTTTTTTCACCCCACTTATATCACGGACACACAGATCGTCCCAAATGTCTCCTGAGCCGGTGGACGGAGCCACTGTCTATAGCAGGATACGATACAACAGGGAAGAGCTGCTAACATTTAACCGCCACCCGGTCCCACTGGAAAAACTCGACATACCGAGAGAATTGAGGCGAAAGCATCGCGGCTGCCGGGCTGGAGTAAGGCGGAGGACAAAAAATATAAGGTACAGACCCTCCCTTCCATCTGTTGTCATGGGAAATGTACGGTCGATACTGGGAAAGTTAGATGAGCTAGCGGCTATCTCCCGTTATGATAGCACTTACCGGGAGTGCTCTCTCCTTTTGTTTACTGAGACGTGGCTAACTGAACTAGCAGCAGATGCTAACATTGAGCTGGAGGGTTTTCACATGATACGAGCTGACCGAACACCAGAGAGTGGCAAAACTAGGGGCGGTGGAGTGATAATGTATGTTAACAACAACTGGTGCAGACCGGGACATATCACTGTTAAACAACGACACTGCAGCAAAGACATTGAGTTGCTAGCTGTTAGCATGAGGCCTACATATCTCCCGAGAGAACACTCACACGTGATCTGCATTGTTGTTTATGCAAATCCGACGGCGAACGCTGGGACAGCGCGTGACGTCATCCATTCAGTAACCAGCAGGCTGCAGACAGAACACCCAGATGCTCTTCTCCTCATCTCAGGCGATTTCAACCACGTTTCACTGTCTCCCATTCTGCCCACTTTCACCCAGTATGTCACATGCCACACTAGAGACAATAAAACACTGGATTTATTCTACGCAAACACTAAGGAGGCGTACACCTCATCACAACTCCCCCCACTTGGGAGATCGGATCACAACTTGGTTCATCTCCGACCGGTGTACAAACCCCTAGTGCACAGACAACCTCCGGCCATGCACACTGTGGAGTTATGGTCTGAGGAGACAATGGACACTCTAAAGGACTGTTTTGAAGCCACTACCTGGAAGCAGCTCTGCGATCCACATGGTGAGGACATCGATGGCCTCATTCACACCTTCACGGGCTACCTCAGCTTCTGTGTGGACAAATCCGTTCCCACCAAGACCATACGGCATCACTCAAACAACAAACCCTGGATCAACCCTGAGATAAAAACACTTCTGAGAGAGAAGAAGAGGATCTTCAGGTCGGGGAACAGGGAGATGCTGAAGTCCGTACAGAGGGAGCTGAGGAGAAAGATCAGAGAAGGCAAGGACAGCTTCAGGAAGAAGATGGAGGACAAGCTGCAACAGAGCGACATCAGCGGGGTCTGGAGAAACCTCAAAACCATCTCGGGGCTCCAGAATACCTCCCCCCAGGCCACGGGGGGCAGGGAGTGGGCGAACAACCTGAATCTGTTTTTCAATAGATTTGACCAACCGCCCTCCCCCCTGTCTGCACAACAACCACTGCTGCCTCTAAGAAATCAAGTCCTGCTGCCCACTCCCCACTCCACCGACACCCCCCCCACTCCCAACACACAGCCCCCCATCCTGACCCTGACCAAGACCCAGGTGAGGACGGAGCTGAGGAAGATCCAGGCGAGGAAGGCGTCGGGACCGGACGGCATCAGCGCAAAGCTCCTCAAGTCCTGTGCAGACCAGCTGTGTGGGATTGTGACGTATATCTTCAACATGAGCCTGAAACTGGGGAGGGTACCACAGCTGTGGAAAACATCTTGTGTGGTACCTGTACCAAAAACTTCCCACCCCAAAGACCTGAACAGCTACAGACCGGTGGCCTTGACGTCCCACTTGATGAAGACCCTGGAGAGACTGCTCCTTGCTCATCTCCGCCCCCTGGTGGAACCAGCGATGGATCCACTCCAGTTCGCCTACCAGCATGGCATTGGGGTGGAGGATGCGGTGATCTTCCTCCTTCACCGTTCTCTGTCCCACCTGGAGAAGCCCGGGAATATGGTGAGGATCATGTTCTTTGACTTCTCCAGTGCTTTCAACACCATCCAACCGATGATCCTGAAGGACAAGCTGCTGCGCGCAGGGGTGGACCAGCACCTGTCATCATGGATCCTGGACTACCTCACGAACCGGCCTCAGTTTGTGAGAACCCGGGACTGTGTTTCCGACACGATCATCAGTAGCACGGGGGGCCCCCAGGGAACGGTGCTGGCTCCCTTCCTGTTCACTCTTTATACTGCGGACTTCTCACACAACACAACACATTGCCATCTACAGAAGTTCTCTGATGACTCTGCGATCGTTGGTCTCATCTCCAACGGAGATGAAGCTGAGTACAGAGGGCTTATCCAGGACTTTGTGGACTGGTGCCATCGGAACTGCCTCCAGATCAACGCGAGGAAAACTAAGGAGCTGGTGGTGGACTGCCGCAGGCATGGGCAGCCCCTCACAGCACCAGTAAATATACAGGGAACAGACATCGAGATGGTGACATCCTATAAGTACCTGGGTATTCATCTGAACAATAAACTAGACTGGTCACACAATACTGATGCACTCTACAAGAAGGGACAGCGCAGGCTGTTCCTGCTGAGGAGACTCAGGTCTTTTGGTGTACAAGGGGCGCTGCTGAAGTCATTCTATGACACGGTGGTGGCATCAGCCATCACTTTTGGAGTGGTCTGCTGGGGCAGTGGCATTACTGCAGCCGATAGGAAGAGACTGAACAAACTGATTAAGAAAGCTAGCTCTGTCCTGGGGCAGCGCCTTGATCCGATGGAGGAGATAGGAGAGAGAAGGACGGTGGCTAAACTGTCATCTCTGCTGGAGTCCGAGTTCCACCCTATGCAGGACATACTGGATGCACTGAGGAGCTCATTTAGCAGCAGACTACATCATCCCAGGTGCACAACCGAGAGGTTTCGTAGGTCCTTCCTACCAACGGCTGTCAGACTGTACAACCTAAGCAGGGCTGCTCGCAGAGATAGCAAAAAGTCGTAACAAACTAATAGTTTTTTTGAATGCAAAAGATGCAATAGACTTACACAATGGTCCTCTCCGGCATACAACTAGGAACATACCGGTCGCTATGGAGGGTGAGAATATGTATGGGCACATAATCATACCATGTAGGATAACTAAATAGACGGTTATGCTGTTTCATCCCACCTAGCAACAATGCTCTGCACTGTGTGTGTTTATATATTTACATATTTATTCCATCTAGCTACAATGCTCAGCACTGGGTGTGTTTATATTTATATATCTATATATTTATTCCATCTAGCTACAATGCTCCGCACTGTGTTTTTATATATCTACATATTATTCCATCTAGCTACATTGCTCCGCACTGTGTGTGTTTATATACTTGCATATTTATTCCACCTAGCTGCAATGCTCCGTACTGTGGGTGTTTATATATTTACATATTTATTCCATCTAGCTACAATGCTCTGCACTGTGTGTCTGTGTGTGTGTGTGCATATATATATTTTATAGTAATATGTACATATGTACTGTATATTAGCTGCTCTTGCTTGCTTGTTTTTTTTTCTTGCCTTCTGATTGTTGCTCTGAGTGTTGCTATCCCTGTGCTGTTGCAATCCTGGAATTTCCCCGTTGTGGGACTAATAAAGGCTTATCTTATCTTATCTTATTAATGATATTAACCAAAGATGTACCCACTGAGCCGATTACCTCTTTTAACATTGAGGAAGGCAAAATATCTAAAATGCAGGAGGAGGATTTCATGGAACTCACCGACACTAACAAATCCTCAAAAGAAATTGGGGTAAAATCACTTAAAAAGGCCTGTCTGTGAGGACAATCAAGGATTAGGGGAAAGGAATGAGTAAAACCAGCCCCAACAGCAGTGACCTTGTCAACAAAAAAGGAAAGAAACTTGTCATTAGCAGTCATTAGCAGACTAGCGTCTACTTCTATTCCTGGAAACAGCCAAGGGGGAACATTACTCACTGGACTAGTGTTAGCTATATCAATAGTGTGCAGCCCATACATTCTGGTCCTCCTTTCAATTGTCCACCCAAACCCGTGTCCCTGGAAATTAAGAGTATTCCCAGCAGTCTTGTAGTGTTGTTTTTGAAATATTTGCTTCGTCACTTCCTTTCAGATTGACCCAGTATGATAATGCAAGTTTATCTCTTCTCAAATCCGGTGACATTTCTCCTGCTTCTATTAAAACTGCATTGTTTGGTGTTGTTTTGATGGCTCCAATGCACAGGCGAAGTGCTCTATGCTACATTTTGTCTATTTTTTCCAGAGTCATCTTTGCCGCTGCTCCATAAATCATGCATCCGTAGTCTATTGTCGATCGCATTAGTGCTCTGTAAATGTCAATTAATGCCTGTTTATCTGCACCCCATTCGTGTCCAGCTACAGCTTTTATGAGATTAATGACTTTTTTGCATTTTGTCTCCAGATTTTCAACATGAACGCTCCATGTGTATGCACTATCAAACCACAGTCCTAGATATTTGAACTTGTGGGGCACCCCCACAACAGACTGGACAGGCACAGCGCTCAACTAGAGCAAATAACAGAACAGTGAAATGTGTGTATTAATGTCTACAGGCAGCCCCGCTCCTTCTGGCTTTTTCCGGCTCACTACTGTGACGTTAATGTGCCATTCATGCATTGTGTTCATGCGTCCTGTCCTTACTGTGACCTAGGGACTGATATCAATATGTAGCTGTGCCTTGTAACCTCTTTTGTCCTGCAGCTGGAGCAGAGGCGAATCCTGGCCAGCAATTTCCTTATTGTTATGCATGTCTCTCATATGCAAATGCCCATACCTACTGCTGTGAATGCCTTTGATGTATTGTTTGTAGTTGGGTATATAAGCTCACTGAAATCCATGCTCACTCTCACTCTTTGACTGCTGCTGCTGACACGCACACTCTGTGTCTCTCTGCTGAGAGCCTCTGGGCTCGCTCCCGGCGCGCATGCACGGCGCCGGGGCGAGCTCCGTGATGGTGGTATGATTTAATAAACCTCTCATCGCTGCCTTTATTTTATCATCCTCCTCACTGGTGACCCCGAGAATGCACACGCTTTGTGCAACGCAACCTTCTGGTCTGGACATCCACGCTGAACCGGCCGAGGGACACAAAACGTCTCCTCCCTCTCACCGCTCCAACGCACCATGACCTGAAGGCAGAAAAGAACACGCTGACAATGAACGCAGCACCCGGCGGTGATTCTCCGACGACACGCGAACGCAGCAGCCTGACGCAAATGATCTGCCCTCCCGTCTGCTTCAGGGAGACCTCGATGCAGAGCCACCACCAGGCGAACTCTCCGGACATCACCCATGACCGGGAAAGCTGCAGAAAGCTTCATGGTGAGATCTGCACGCCTGAGATCCGCACATCCACGCTGGGACCGGCCGCTCTCACAGCTCCTCCACACGAGAGCGCACACACCTCGTCCTCACTCCACGACGGCGACCTCCAGGGCCGACGGAGAACGCAGCGCGTGGACCTGAACGCACCATGACCAATCTACAGCCACAGCTCAACATGGATGATTATCGGCGCCGACTGCGCTGATCTCCACCAAGATTCCTGACCCTGGTTCTCCTCTCCAGTGGGCCCACCCACGCACGGAACCCCGGCACACGCACCGGGGAGTTACGAGGACGGCGCACCACGCACGGGACACATACGGCTCCACAGACCGCCATCATCCTTCGCCGCTGCACACAGAGCCTTCAGGGCTGCTCTCACACCTGAAGCACGCTCGCAGCTCGCACACTGGATTTTCTAATGGTCTCAGCCACAGCACACAAGGGAATCCAGCCGTCAGCTGTTCCCGAGGTCTTTAGGGCTGCGCGCGCACCTGAAGCCAACACGCCACGTCCCTCACAGCTGCAGCTCCTTTTTTTTTTTTTCTTCATGGCCGCGAGAGGAGCCAGTGACTAATTTTTCTTCTTGTGGATTTCCGCACGTTCAACGGGACAGCCCCTCGACATCGCGGATCAACAAGCAATTTTTGCGCGGCTCAGACGATTTCACCGTCCCCGGCCGGCACTTACTACCCCCCTCCTCCCTCCACTGCCGCCGCCTGCAGCGAGCCTCCCCTGCAGCTCGCTCCCAAAGCCGGACTATCAAGGCCTCAGCTTTCCGCTGGCCCTCTGGGGGGGGGGGAGTGTGTGGGGCACCCCCACAACAGACTGGACAGGCACAGCGCTCAACTAGAGCAAATAACAGAACAGTGAAATGTGTGTATTAATGTCTACAGGCAGCCCCGCTCCTTCTGGCTTTTTCCGGCTCACTACTGTGATGTTAATGTGCCATTCATGCATTGTGTTCATGCGTCCTGTCCTTACTGTGACCTAGGGACTGATATCAATATGTAGATGTGCCTTGTAACCTCTTTTGTCCTGCAGCTGGAGCAGAGGTGAATCCTGGCCAGCAATCTCCTTATTGTTATGTATGTCTCTCATATGCAAATGCCCATACCTACTGCTGTGAATGCCTTTGATGTATTGTTTGTAGCTGGGTATATAAGCTCACTGAAATCCATGCTCACTCTCACTCTTTGACTGCTGCTGCTGACACACACACTCTGTGTCTCTCTGCTGAGAGCCTCCGGGCTCGCTCCCGGCGCGCATGCACGGCGCCGGGGCGAGCTCCGTGATGGCGGTATGATTTAATAAACCTGCTTAAAACCTCTCATTGCTGCCTTTATTTTATCATCCGCCTCAAACTCAGACTTTCTCTGTTGGTTGATTATATAATGTTAATGGTTCTGTACCAGTTCTGTTTTTTTATTTTTGTGAAAGTCATAGCACGTTTTACTGTTTGAAAATTTAAATCCCCAGTCATATGACCACTTTTCCACTTTATCCATTGCTTTCCTGATTTTTTTTTTTTTTTTAAACACAAATTTCTCATTTCTTCCCCTCGTCCATATGGCTCCATCATCTGCATATAGTGCTGTTTTGATGGATCCCTCTTGATTCTCAAACATGTCATTAATCATATTGAATAAAACAGGGCTTATCACACTCCCCTGAGGAACACCAGTTTCTATTTCAAAATCATTAGAAACTTCTGATCCTACTTTAACCCTAATTGTCCTGTGTGTTTAAAAATCCATTGTCCAATTATACATCCTACCACCAATGTCCATTTTATTCAATTTCATAAGAAGACTGTCTCTCCACAGTGAGTCATAAGCCTTTTCAGTATCCAGATAAACTATAACCATTACTCCTTTCATTTTGAGGGTCTTTTCAGTATCATTACTTACCCTAACTAGAGCATCCACTGTGGATCTTCCTCTTCTTTTTTTCCACAATATCTTTATTGAACCTTTTTTTTTTTTTTAACAAACATGATACAAACAATCAAACATTAACACTAAAGTACTAAAAAAAAAAAAATGCACTAAAAACACCAACAACCACCAACAAAATCAAGTCTTCAACAATGCTCCTCTGTTTAGTCTAGACAATCCAATACATAAGTATACATATTATGTTCACCAGTTTGGAATTTACAAGGTCCACACACATCATTCACCTTCTTCTTCAAGAGTTATGTTTAAATTTTTTACATAATCAATAAAAGGTCTCCATATATTCTCAAACACAATTTCCTTTGATTTCAGTATATATGTTATTCTTTCTAATGGAAGGTTTGTTAACATCTGTCTTAACCACTGAGTCACATCTGGTCTATGAGTCTTTTTCCATAATAGTGCAATACATTTTTTGGCATTAAGCAAACTGAGGTCTATGAATGCTCTTTCACTTTTATTAAAATTATGCTTTTCTGGGTACAGACCCAACAAAAACAGTTTAGGATTCAATATGATTTGTTTTGAGATTATTTTTTCAATTGTTACCCTCACCTCTTCCCAAAACATTCTTATTAATCTACATTCCCATAAACAATGAAATAGGGTTCCTTTACTTTC
The DNA here is from genome assembly GCA_020510985.1 of Pholidichthys leucotaenia. Taxonomy (NCBI): domain Eukaryota; kingdom Metazoa; phylum Chordata; class Actinopteri; order Cichliformes; family Pholidichthyidae; genus Pholidichthys; species Pholidichthys leucotaenia. The sequence goes on along the minus strand of CM035841.1, from coordinate 113,579,976 downwards.
CATGCATTTTGTGCATGTATCTGGTATATTTTTGTTATATCTATTTAACTCCTCCGGTGTAACATACATCCGCATTAACCATTTGAAATGTATCAATTTAAGGCATGCATTTATTGATTTGGTTTGAGCTTCTGTACAAGCCAATTCCCATTGTTCCTCTGAAATTTCAATTTGCAGATCTTCTTTCCAGTAGTTTAATCTTTTCAGTGAATTTTCACTTGAAGATAGTGTCAATGAGTTATAAAACTCTGAAATAATACCCTTTCTTTTACCATCTTTCATCATCATTTTTTCCAAGGATGAATAAATAGGTCGAGTGAGAGCTTTATTTTGATTTGATCGAATAAAGTTTCTAAGTTGAAGATATTTAAAAAAATGTGTTCTATTGAGATTAAATTTGATCCTCAGCTCTTCAAAAGACATTATGTTGTCTGCACATGGCAAATATAAATCCTGAATCTTTTGTATCCCTTTTAAATTCCATACTTTAAATACAGCGTCCGCTCTCCCTGGTTTAAAATATTGATTACCCCATATTGGACTAAATTGTGACAATAACTGTGGTTCTTTTAAATAGTTTTTAGCTTCACACCATATTTTGATCATATGCTTTACAAATGGATTTTTAACTTGTTTTTGTAATTTTTTTGCCGAGTCTGAGTATATGAATATGGGAAGAGGTAAAGGTAAATTGTATGATTCCATTTCAGTCCAGTGAGGGAGATCATTTGATGAAAAATAATATGTCATAGACCTCAGTTGTGCCGACCAATAATACAACATAAAATTTGGACATTTCAGACCTCCACGATCAAATGGTAAATATAATAAAGACAAACGTAATCTAGCCCTCCTGTTGTTCCATATAAATTCCACTAACTTTTTTTTTATTCTTGAGAATAGATCTAAAGGTGGTGATAAGGGAATGTATTGAAATAAATAAAGTATTTTAGGTAAAATATTACTTTTAAGTATATTGATTCTCCCGATCATCGACATTGGTAGTGACATCCATCTCTGAGTTAATTCATTGATATCTGACATTAAGGCTTCATAGTTGACACTGGCGACTGATTCTAGCTTAGGCATAATTTGGATTCCTAAATATTTAAACTGATTTACAACATTGAATTGATTTACCTCAGGGGCTGGGTAATTTCTCTGGGTCTCATTTAGCATTAATATTGAAGATTTAGTTTTATTTATTTTATATCCTGATATTTCCCCAAAATTCTTTATTAAATTCAACAAGGTTGGAATTGATTTTTTTAGATTCGACATAAACAAAATTATATCATCGGCGTACAGGGAGATTTTATGTTCTGTTGGTCCAACTTTAATTCCATATATTTGTGAATGTAAACGTATCGCTATCGCTAAAGGTTCAATTGCCATAGTAAACAGTAAAGGTGAAAGTGGACAGCCTTGTCGACATCCTCTATTGATTTTTATTGGTTTTGAAATATTGTTATTTGTTAGGATTTCTGCTGTAGCATTATTGTATATTATTTGAACCCATTTTATGAAATTATTTCCAAGTCCAAACCTTTGTAGGACTTCAAAAAGAAAGGGCCATTCAACTCTATCAAAGGCCTTTTCGGCGTCCAATGATAGGAGAGCTGTATCCGGTGCTTCTTTATTAAAATAAATAATATTAAATAGTCTTCTTACATTATGGAAGCCTTGTCTACCCTTTATAAAGCCATTCTGATCTCGATTAATAATATTTGGTAAAATTTCTTGTATTCGTCTTGCTAAAATTTTACAGATTATCTTAAGGTCGGCGTTTAATAGGCTTATTGGTCTCATATTTTCACATTTATTAGAGGGCTTACCTGGTTTTGGCAGCAGTATAATTAAGGCATTATTTATGTATGATGGTAAATTATTATTTTGAAATGCTTCTAAAACCATTTCCAAAAAAGGTTTTATTAATTTATTCTTAAATTTTTTATAAAGGTCAACTGGAAGACCATCTGGTCCTGCACTTTTTCCTGATTTCATATTATCAATGGCTAGCCCAACTTCTTCTTGACTAATTTTAGACTCCAATATCTCCCTGTTTTCATTTGGAATACACGGTATAGATAGTTCGTTCAAAAACCCATTTAGTTTTGTTAAATCAGGTTCATTTTTGGGATCATATAATTTTTCATAGTAATCTCTAAAGGCTCTATTAATTTCTAAAGGATCTATAACTACCTGTCCGTTACTTATAATACTGGTAATTGGTGTTTTAATTTCCAATTGTTTAATCTGCCATGCTAATAATTTTCCTGATTTTTCACCTTGTTCATAAAAAGATTGTTTCAATCTTAGAAGACTCGAGGCAGCTCTATTCGCTGATTTTTTGTCGTATTCAGCTCTCAAAATCAGTAATTCATTCTCCAACCTTGGGTCACTTCCTGCATACACTTTTTCCTGAAGACTTTTTATTTTATGTTCCAATTTAGCTCTCTCCTCTCGAGTCTTCTTAGATTTTGATCCTGTATAACTAATAATATGTCCCCTAATAAAAGCTTTGAAAGCCTCCCACTTTACACATGCTGATGTTTGTGTAGTATTGATGTCAAAGAACTCGTCTATCTGTTTTTCTATATACTTGACAAATTCCTCATCCTGAAGCCATTTATGCTGAAATTGCCATCTACCTGATTCCTTTGTCAATTTTTTATCTACATATATTAGACAACAGGGTGCATGATCAGAGATCACGATGTTATCATAAAAGCAGTTTTGAATCTTGGACCTTAATTCTGTGGAAATCAAAAAATAATCAATACGTGAGAATGTCTTGTAGGTACTGGAATAACAAGAATAGGCTTTAACTTGTGGTTTCATTTCTCTCCATATATCTAACAATCTCAATTCTTTCATAAAATGATTAATAGTCATCCTACATCCAATGTGCGTACAATCCAGTCCTGTTGATCTATCCACACCTGGATTCAATGTACAATTAAAATCCCCTGCTATTATATGTTGCCCTGTAAGTGATGATAAGATGAGAAATAAATTAGCAAAGAACTTCTGATCATCTATATTGGGACCATATAAGTTCACAAGATTTATATTTTCTAATAACAAAGAACCTTGAATGATTACATATCTTCCAAATTTGTCTCCAATTACATTTTTCACCTGAAAAGGAACTGATTTATGTATGAGAGTCATAACTCCCCTGGCTCGGGATGAAAATGAAGAGGTGAATACACTTCCCTGCCATCTACTCCTAATTCTTTTAACATCCTCCTCTATCAGATGAGTTTCTTGTAAAAACACAATTCTTGAACCCATGTCCTTTATTTTATTCATAACTTGTTTAAGTTTTTTTAAATTTTGTAGACCTCTGCAATTCCATGAAGTTAAATTAAGATTAACACTTTGGTCCATGATCAATAGAGTTTGGGATTACCTTGCAGTGTAAACATGCTCATACAGAGAAGCAAAAACATGAGTGGTTGAACATTCATCCTACAAACTACACACAAACAAATTTCCCCTTCCCACACTTGTGTCAAACCCCCCAAAATCAAAAGAAAAATTCTGTCTCCCGATATAGCCATCGACCGTTCCACACCCACGGGGAACAGCCTAAGCCACTCCTTCTTCATCCTCCCAATCACCCTAACTCTACTGCTTTTAATGACGTAACATTAACTCTCATCTGTAGTTTTCCAACTTAACTCCAAAATTTTTGACAACTTTGTACATCATAGTTTTTTTTTTGTTTGTTTGTTTTGTTTTTGTTTTGTTTTTTTAATATATAATACAATCTATATTTTGTAAACTTACTATTTACTTCAAGTCAGTCAGATGCCTGTGCAAATGCTTAATTATTCTACCTTATATTTTGTTCATGCTTAGCTCCCACCAGTCTCTTCTTCTTCTTTGATCTTCTTGATGAACTCCTGCGCCTCCTCTGGGGTCTTGAAGATGTGGGTTCTGCCCTCATACGTGGTCAGCAGTCTCGCAGGATAGATTACACCATGACGAATCCCAAGGTTGCGCAGCTCCTTACGTACGGGATCAAACTGCTTCCTCAATTGCTGGATTCCTGTGGCCAAATCTGGGTAGAACCGCACCTGCTGGTCCTGGTGTTTAATCTCTCCTTTAGCACGTGCAGCGATGAAGATCTTCATCCTGTCTCTGTTGCTAAGAAACTTCATAATTAAGGTCCTCGGCGGTCCCTTATCTCTCCGTGGGCCAATACGATGTGCTTTTTCCAGAACCACTGCTGATTGCAACTCCTCGCTGCCCAGCACCTCCGGAATCCACTTTTCCAGAAAGGAACATACGTCCCGACCTTCTGATTCCTCTGGAAGACCCACCAGCCTCAAATTATTCTGTCTCGACCGAGATTCCAAATCCAAAATATTATCTTCCAGAGATTTATTTTTTTTTCCAAAGTGCGCACCTTTAATTGAAGACGGGTGACGTCATCTTCAGCACTAGCGAGACGGAGCTCCATCTGCGCCGTTCGTTCTACACAGTCACCCAATTCCTTTCTTATTCCTTCCAACGCTGTCATAATCCCATCAAATCTAGAGGAGAAGTCCGCTCTCATTGAACTCATGGCAGCCATCAGCGCATCTGCGCCATTCCCCGCAGATATCGCACCGTTGCCAGCCTCCTCCGCCATATATGGAGTTTTGTTTGCTGCATCACAGACCTGAAAGTCCGTTAATTTGGACTGTTTCGGCGGCTCGCTTTTTCCTTTTCCTGGTTTTCCAGCCTTAGGCTTCGCCGACATATCCTCGCCCAAATGCTGGGATACGTTCTGTCCCAAATGAGAGAGTTATTTGCCGATTTTTTTTCTCCAGGAGCAGAGCAGAGCGAGACACGTCCGTCCTACGTGGCAGCCATAACCGGAAGTCGGATCTTCCTCTTCTAAAACCATTCTGATAGTCGTTTAAATTAATCGTTTTTGCTCTAATACATATGAGAGTCTGTAAACTAACACCTTCTCCATCCATTTCCCTAAATGTGATGTTAATGCTATTGGCCTGTAGTTGCCTGGATGAGCTGGATCTTTCCCTGGCTTATTAAATTGTAAAATTACAGCCTTTTTCCGCCCACTTGTGATAAACCCCCCCTTCCATATCCTGTTAAACAATTTCAGCACCAGTTGCATTGATTGCCTAGGCAACTGCCGGAACATAGCATAGCTTAACTGATCATATCCTGGAGCTGTGTATCCACTATCTTGCAGAGCTCTGATATTGTGAGCTCAAGGTCTAACACAGTCATGTCTTCTTTCACTTCATTTTTTAAGTTTGCATTTTCTGAGTTTATGCTTCCTTTGCTGTCTGTGGCTCTCACCAAGATGGTCTCCTATGCACTGCTGTTTGGGGCATCGGAATTTGGGTTGTTCTTATTTATCCACCTTGTTCCTGAGGGTAGTGATGGCAAAGTCGAAACTGTGTTTTGGTATGTAGCGAAGCCTAGGTGAAACTTCTGAGTCGATCCACTGTTCCGAGATCTGTGTCAGAAAGAGGATGTCACATGTGTTCTATTATGTCACCGACTGTTTTGAAACGTCAGTTGTTTGAGATCAGTGAAACACAAGTGAATCTGCAGTGATTTTTATCCCATTTCTAAAACGGAATAATAAATAAAATACTACCATTACACAATATGAAAATGCCTATTCTATGCACAATATATGTATTTATATATATATATATATATATATATATATATATACTTTATGTAAAATAATTTCTCGTGTCCTTGCCTGATTGGCTGCTGAATCATCACCCCACATGCCTAAAACGTTTAAAAGCTCCTCTAAAGTGCAGTTTGTTTGCAAAGTCTTGCCTCTCTGAGTATCTTGTACCGAGCGTGCTTTTGGATTTAGACTATTTGGAAATGGATGAGATTAGAAAGCATCCCAGGTCAGCTGTCTGGGATCACTTCAACCTTCTTGAGGGGGGAAAAAAGTTAAATGTATGCATTGTATGCAACATCTTGCATTTTGTAATAACACAACTATGTGGAGACACCTACGGACAAACATCCTGACGCCTGCATTCCTAGCATAACACAACCAAGTGCTGAATCAAGCCATGCCCAGCATAGTGTTTATGGTATGTATTTATGGTCTTTTAATACACGAGTATACATTTATTATATATACACATTTATTATCATTTACAATAAATATAATTATGCATTTGATCACTATAAGAAGCCATATTGTTGTACATTTGCATATAGTTACATATATTAACATGAAATGGTCAATCAGAAAGCAACTCATACCGGCTTGGACATCGCCCGGGTTTGCAGTGTCGGGAGTTCCTGGTGGCGGAGGGCAGGGGACGGAGCTGCATGGAGGAATCTGATTGGACCTAAGTGAGACAGTCATTGTTGCCTGCAACAGACCATGATGATGATTTACAATTTTTACTATACAATCCATCAAGTTTCATGGCAGCATTCCTCCTAACTCAGTCTTTTTGTTGTTCCTTGACAGGAAGGCAAAAAGAATTAGACGAGGCACTAGTTGACCTTATTATGAAGGACTCACAACCTTTTTCATTTGTGGAAGATGAGGGTTTCAGGCACTTTGTCAAGAAACTTGACCCCAATTACATCCTTCCATCGAGAAACGCACTGAAAACAATGCTGAAGTCCAGATATACAGAGAGCAAGGACAAAGCAATGGCTGAACTGAAAAAGGCCAAAGCTTTGAGTTTGACCTCAGGTATGTGGACTTCAGTCAACATGGATGCCTACCTAGCAGTTACATGCCACTTCATTGATGAAAACAACAAGCTTTTCACCACTGTCCTTGGGGTCACTAAATTCCCTGAGACACAAACAGCTGAACTCTTGAAGGAGGCCAAGCGTGTTCTTTTGCATTCATGGGGGATAGAGAAGAACATCACATGTTTAGTCACTGATAATGCAGCCAATATGATTGCCTGTGCACAACTTACAAGTACATGTGCCTTGTTTCGCTCACACCTTGAATTTGGTGGTGAAAAAAGCCACAGAGCAAAACCCTGAACTTCATGTGCTGCATCTAAAATTGAGACAGATAGTCGGCCTCTTTAAATCTAGTGCCACCACTAAGCAGAAGCTCTGACATCCAGCAGCGAATGGGAAAACCAATGATGAAACACATACAGGAAATTGAGACAAGATGGAACAGCATATATTCAATGTTTCAGCATCTGCTGGAACAGCAGGAAGCAGTGGCAGCAGCCTTGTCCTCTCTGAACACAACTTTGACTCCTTTCAACAGTGCTGACCAAGAAACAGTGAGTGAGTGCCTTCAGCTTCTTGCTGTCTTCAATGAAGCAACTGTGGAGCTGTCATCTAAAAAGAGAGTTTCTGCCTCAAAAATAATTCTATTAGTTAGGCAAATTCATTGCAAGGTTCATGAACAACGTGGGAGTTTAACAAGCCCAACTGCCCTTCAGTTAAGCAGCAATCTTCAGAAGAACTTGAGGGAGCGATGTGGGGTGGAGGTTGTGAGGGTCCTTGCAGTGTCAACTGTCTTAGATCCTTGATTCACAGTTCTGGCTTTTGGATGTCCAGAAAATGCAGACAAAGCTGTGAAGGCTTTGACAGCTAAGTGCTATGCTGTCATTCGAGCAGCTTCTCAATCACAAGCAAGCTCTTGTGTACCATCAACATCACAAGCAAGCTCTTGCGTGCCATCAACATCAACCACAACAGGACCACAGGCCAGTGAACACAAGGAGAGCCTCTGGGATGGTTTCGACAGCATGGTAGGGGAAACCACCCAAAGACGGAATACCACTGCTGATGCTACTGTTGAGGTAGGCAACCCCCAGACACCCACTATGCTCAGAATGGTTGAATGAGGTGGTAATTGTTTGACACTCATTTATTGTTATGTAACTTGTCTGTTTATCTAGCAATCTAGGTTCAGTGCCATCTCTCAGCCCCATACTTGCCCAGACAAGATGACCCTCTAGATTACTGGAAACATCATGTTCCAGCTGGCAGAGACATATCTCTCCATTCCAGCTACATCATTCCCTTGTGAGAAAATATTCTCAAAAGCAGGAGAGATTTTAAACAAGAGGAGAAGCCCTCCAAGTCCGAGCACGGTTGAACAGATTGTTTTTCTGACTAAAAATATTTGAATGTACACAAGCACTCTCAACAAATACTAATTGGGGAAAAATATTTTCATACAAATACTATAAACCCAAACAAAACACGAAACGTTTAAGGATAAAACTACACACGAAAACGCTCAACTGTTTGAGTGTAGTATTACATTTGGCCACCAGATGTTGCTGTGGGGAGATGGTTCAAATGTTCCAAAAGATCTATTCTTTTTCTGAATCAATTGTTCCAAATGATTCGATCTCTCAAACGTTCGATTTTTGCCATCACTACCTGAGGGTGCTGCTGTAGAAATGATTATTATAATTTTTTTGTGTGTTTTGTATACTTTATTAATCCCAGAGGGAAATTCAGGGCATCTACCTGGATGGATGAGGCGGCCAGCACCAATCCCTTTACCATTCACACCTAGGGCCACTTTAAGCTGGATTCATGCTGCACTTCCGCTGTCCGCGTACGTGTATCCGGAAGCCTCATGTGACAAAATTTACGTCATTGTCTCCACTCCGTTAGTGTCCGCAGTGCTCGACCACAGATGACCATGCTGCCTGGCAACAACCTGAACGCGTTGAAAAGCGCATGTGCAAGACTGAACATCCCATTCACGAGGTGGCAGTATCGACACAGCATAACAAGACAAAGTAGACGAAGAAGACGAGGAAGCGGAAGATGACATGCATACATACTTCAGCAGCATCTTCATGGAAAAGGAATGAAAACCGGGAAGTCAAGCAGCAGAAAGCAAGCAGCATTTCTTCGTTGGTGAAAATACTAGCGTGTCAGCACATTGGCACTACCTGTAGGATGGGAGTGAAACTACAAATGATGGTTGTGCGCATGTGTCAACCGCTTGACCTGGATAGATGAAAAAAGTGAGCATGTACAGCATCGTGCGTGTCAGGCTCGTCCAAAGTGCATGTGGACTAAAGGGGAAATGCAGCATGAATAAGGCTTTAGAGTCTCCAATTAACCTAACCTGCATGTTTTTGGCCTGTGGGAGGAAACCAGAGTACCCAGGGTAAACCCACGCAGACGCGGGGAGAACATGCAAACTCCACACAGAAGGGTGGAATTGATCCCGTGACCTTACTGTGCTGATTATCTGTGCAACTTTAGCTTTCAGCCAGAAGTCGTGTTAAGTCAGTCAGCAACAGTGGAGTCGTGGGGCATTTAAAATACCATTGTTTTTTTAAAAATTCATATTCATTTTAATGTATAGTCCAAATATGTGTTTTGCAGTCAAGTGGCAGCTAATTTCCACACTTGTCGTTTTTGTATTTTTGAATGTTTTTGCATAGTTCTGGTACTTGTTGCTGCTGCTCGTGGTTGTGCCATAGACTGGATAAATGGAGGCTCCTGACAAACAAGCACAGCTAAATCTGTGGCTTCAACAGCAATGTGTAGATCATGCACCAAAAATTAAAAAGGACTGTTTGTTTGTAGTGATTGGTGGGACACACAAGAGCACCAGGTATATTTTCACTTGTATGAATGTCACAGATTGTACAGATATTTTACTCCATGCAAAGCTGCATGAAGTAAAATAATAAATAAAAATAGTTATCAGTTTGCTTCCTAAGGCTTAATGATTAAGGAAAGATATCAAATAGTATTTAGTTGCATTCGTTGCACTGCTCAATTTTGCAGTGCAATGATGTGGACTTGATATTAGCTGCTTCGGCATGCAATAATTAATCTTTAAATTATCGAAAATATAGATCAATAAAATTTTGTGGACCATTCTCACTACACTCGGAATTTCAGGCAACGAGCAGAAGTTAGCTGTACGCAGGATTGGAGAGACGGCAGAGAGAGCTTCTTGTTGGTTATGGTTTAAAAGAGAGGAGGAGGGCTGGAGGCCTGGAGCTGATGGGCAGGGATCTGGCCACCACTGCTGATCCGCCAACTGGAGGGTGTTGCGGTTCAGGGTCAAAACACCCAGAGAAGGTTGGGCACCGTCTGGTAACATCAGCTTCAGGCTGAAGCCCACAGTGGCTTTTTGAAGTGACTGAATGTGAGGCATCCTTGGGTGTATTAAACAAGTATCCCCAGATTAAAGCTATATGAGAAATAAAAATCAACACTCCACACTTGCCTTACCCCACTGCTTGAAATGAGAGATTCCCAGGCCCTGCTGCCCCGTGCAGATGTTCCCAATGAGGTTCCTCAGCTCCAGGGAGCTTTCAGTCTTCCTGACTGCAATGTCTGCTGCCCACTTGTGGCCTGTCCTTGTTGTCACCCCTACATTACTGACTTGCTCATCTTTGGAGTCCCTGAGCATCATCACCACCCTGCACTTGGCCACCTGAAATTCTTCAACCACAGACGAGAATGGAAGCTGGAGTAGACCTGATCTGATATAGAGTCCCACTGCTGTGAAACTGGGAGGGATGCCAAGCCACTGCCTCAGATGTTTATTGACTTTCCTCTCCATCGCCTCCACTGCAGTCATTTTTATCTCGTAGACTGTCAATAGCCACATCAGCCTTGGCAGTAGCCCATGCTGGTAGATCCAACACTTGAACCTGCCAGGCAGTCCTGATCTGTCAGTTCTCCTCAGCCACTCTTCTACCTGTTTTTCAGTGCTGGAGATGTTCCTGTCACTGAGGAAGTCATCATACCATTTCCCCAGGTATTTGATGGGGTTCTCTTTAATTGTTGGGATGTCCTCTCCTTGGATTTGAAGCTTGAATACAGCAGTCAACTTCCCCTTCTTCATCACCATGCTCCGTGATTTCCTGGGCTTAAAGCTCATCCTTGCCCATGATGCCAGGGCCCCTAGAGTCTTCAGGACCCACCTTGCCTGAACATGTGATGTAGTTGTTATAGTGAGGTCATCCATGAATCTACTGTCCAGTCCAGTATGTGAATGTTAAAGATCAGCTTAAAAAGAACAACAGAATTAAATAAAAGAATATAAAACCGAATATAAAAAGTCTGAAAATTAGCTCAGAATAGATCAATACATTTCAAGATACTTTCTGTGATTATAAAGGAAAACAAAAAAACAACTTTTACATTTGGTCATACTCATTTGAGTTACCTCTGATAGAAATGTTTGTTTATACTGTGAAAACTTGTTCAAATGAAACAATGAAATGAGCAGATCTTTGGTAATGCTGTTAATTTGAGTTTATTTTCTTCTATTCTGGCTCAGGGAATGGCAGTAGCTATGGGTACGGATACAGCTCAAATCTGATTGGACAGTATGTTCAATTAATGCTGTATCTTAAAGGCAGTAGGCTACAGGTATGGAAATCTGAGGCATTTATTTGTTTCAATGTTTAATATCTATTTACTACCTTTTTAAGCTTACCCACTACTAGTGATGGGTCCGGCAACACCGATGCGTTGGCGCATGCGTCAAGCTCATAGAGCAAAACCCCGTGTCGGTGTGCGTATCGCTTTAAGAAAGTCACGTGATCGATACAGGAACTGTTTCAAACTGACACTGACGCGCCAAACTGTGTTTATAAGGAAACACATCTGTCAACGGGATGCATCTGCCCAAAGAATCTCTGATGTGTTGCGATTCATTGTCAAATTCATCAAGAATTATGGAGCAGCCTCAAGCTAAAAAGGTTTCTGCCGTGTGGGAACATTTTGATCTCATATTGGAAAATAAGGTATTTGTTTTAATTTCCTTGTTGTTTCATCCTGTTCCTCTGAGTTTCCACTTGATCTATCTGAATTCAAATTCATTTCAAAGTGACTCTTAGTTTACTATTCATATTATTTTCTGCAGGTTAAATGTCGCATTTGTTCGACAGAACTTTCTTATTTAAACAAAAGCACCTCCTCAATACTGAGGCATTATAGGGCCAGGCATGACAATGAAGTCCCAGATACACCCAGGATAGACTCCGGTATACAGCCATTCTACAACTTACTCACAGATGCTTTCTTGATAATTAATTCCTATTAATTTATTCTTTACTTCATTTTTAACCATCAAGCTTCCAGGAAGCAGATGCTGGATGAGGCTCTGCTGAATTTCATCCTGACGGACTGCCAGCCCCTCAGCATTGTGGAGAGTGAAGGGTTCAGGGAAGTGATTCAGGCCCTTCAGCCCTCATATGTTTTGCCAACCAGAAAGGTTTGTGGAAATTATCTAAAGTAGTAGTTGATATATCCAATTTATTTAACCTTTAATTTAAATATATGGATTTGCTTTTGGTTTCAGACCATCAAACAAATGGTGGCCAAAAAGTACGAGGAGGAACGGGAATGAGTGAAAAAGGAAGTACAGCAAGCTGTGGCAGTGAGTATAGCAGCTGACATGTGGACGTCTGTGAACACGGAGGCGTACTTGGCTCTTACCTGTCACTACATTAATGAGAATTTGCAGTTGTGTACGTCTGTGTTGGGTGTGCAGTACTTTCCACAAAGTCACACTGCTGACAATTTGGCCCAAGTCAAAAGGGGCATGATGGAGGACTGGGCCATAACCAATAAAGTAAAGTGTCTTGTGACTGACGCAGCACCAAACATGATTGTATCCTCTCGACAGCTCCAAATTCGGCACTTAATTTGCATTGCACATAGTCTAAATTTATTAGTTAGTAAATCATGTGATCAGATCCATCAGACACAAAGCTAGGCACATTGTCACATACTTCAGATCAAGCACTACAGCCAAGGAGAAGCTTACTCAAGTGCAGCAACAGATGGGACGACCAACCCTGAAACTTATCAATGAGGTGCCAACACCCTGGAACAGCACATATGAAATGTTGTCAAGGCTACATGATGAGAGGGAACCAGTGTGGGTATCTCTGGCCTCTAAAAACAGATTTGACTCCACTTACAGCTGATGAGTATACCGTCATAGGAGAAACACTTCTTGTGCTTGCTCCTTTCCATCAAGCTACAGTGGAGTTGTCTGAAGAGAGGCGAGTGTCAGGGTCAAAGGTCATCCTGATGATGAAAATGCTCTATCTTACACTAGAGCGTAATGCTTCAACCTTGCACACACAGGCAGCCATACACCTACATGAACACCTGAAGCGTCGAGTCACAGACACTGCTTCCAATCTGGAGTCATTAAGTGTGTTGACCCTAGTAACACTTCTAGACCCCCGATTTAAATCACTCAGGTTCCGCAGTTCCTCCAAGTGCAATGAGGCCATCAGTAGACTGCAGTCAGAATGTGCGCCTGTAATCTGACGCACAAATGAGCCCCAGCCGGGACCGTCTTCACAACAGCTGTCTGCACCCACTTCAGGCATGTTATTCAGCATTATTTGTTGTTGTTTGGAAATCATGTGCTAAAATGCCAATTTGTTGTTTTTTAGATAACATTTGGCAACCTCTCGACATCAAAGTGGGCAGGCAGACCAAAAGTGCCACAGCTGATGCCATCCAGGAGGTGCAGAGATACCTGGCAGAGGGCAATATTGCCAGGTCCCAGGATCCTCTGAGATACTGGGACAACTAGAAGACCATCTATCAACCTCTTTCAGCTTGCCTTACAATTTCTCTGCACTCCAGCCTCATCTGTGCCGTGTGAGCGGGTGTTTTCGACAGCTGGAGAAGTTGTGTCCAAAAAGCGTAACAGACTGAATTTCAAAACGTTGGAAAAACTATTTTTTTTTAATAAAAATTTGTAAAAAAAAAAAAAAAAAAAAAATCCCAGTCCACAAGCATCCTCATTCACAACATGTTCACTTAGATTTTCACGTTATGATACATGTTCACATTATTTATTGACTGTATCTAAAAATATCAATGATATTTGAAATTAAAATGAAGAGATGAAATGTACCCTGCCTCTCGCCCAAAGATGCTGGGATAGGCTCCAGCCCCCCCGTGACCCAAAAAGGATTAAGCGGAAGATGATGAATGAATGAATATGAAATAATACAATATAAAATACAATGACTTAAATTATATACTGCTCAAAAAAATAAAGGGAACACCAAATAACACATCCTAGATTTGAATGAATGAAATATTCTTATTAAATACTTTGTTCTTTACATAGTTGAATGTGCTGACAACAAAATCACACAACAGCATGTGAAATTGATTGTCAATCAGTGTTGCTTCCTAAGTGAACAGTTTGAGGGACAGTGTTCCCTTTATTTTTTGGAGCAGTATATTATTGTATATACTCGGTCATCAAATTGGTATCAGTTGAGTCTGTCAGCGAGGTTGCCTGTAGGGATTTTTAAGGTCCAGCAGGTGTCAGTATTAAGTGACACAGGATCAACACAGTATCAATACAGTTTGGCAATGTGTCGAAACGCTTCATGACGCCTCATCTACCCATCACTACATACCAAATCTTAAGGCTAACCTCTTAATTTTAATTCTAAATTCCATCTCATGTCAAATGAAATGGTGTGGGCATGGTGGCAAGAACAGGACCCGAACCACCAACCTTCCAATGAGAGGTCAACCACAATATTCACCTACACCACAGCTGCAACAGACTTGGAGTGAATCGGAAAAGGTTTTTTCGGATTGTCAACTCTTGCATATCAATAGATATTTTGTATAGGGCTACAGCAGGGGTGTCTAATCATGTGCCATGGAGGGCCAAGACTGCAGGTTTTCTCTTCTACCCAGTGTCTTCAGCAGGTGTTTTCACTGATCAGCAATCAGTGGAAGAAATTCAGTGGACTCTGCTGTTGAGGACACTGGTTGGAGGTAAAGCCTGCAGGGTCTTGGCCCTCCATGGCACATGATTGGACAGCCCTGGGCTACAGCCTCCGTACCAATAGACATTCCCATTTTTAATTTGACCAAGTTTTGTGTTTTTTGGACCATGTACAGCTGCATGAATTAACATCAAAATGCTATCCGTCGTAATCATCAAAATTCAAACCAAAAAGGTTTAGAATATTTGTGTGATGAATACAGAATATAGTCTAGATAGAGAACTTTTTCTTAGTTTTTGGGCTTTTCATCCCAATTTAGATTGGAGGAAAAAAATATTTCTTTTTATTCATATTTGACTTACTGGTAAAACGGTTTAAAAGACTTTTATGTGTCACCAGCAGATGTGAGGAATGTTTGTGAGACGACGCTGAGGTGACCCGGAGAAGGTTCTGTTTCTGCTTTCTGCATCACCGCTGCTGCCCCGGATAAAATCTCCACAGCAGGTATGTGGGACCATCATGGTCCGAATGAGGATTTAGAAAACTCTGAATCTTTCTGTGAATCTTTGGATTAAAATCTGTTCACTACTACAGCTGATCAAACCTGGGGCTTCCCGAGACTCTGGCAAAAAAAAAAATTATATATATATACAGTATATACCGTTAACTGGGGATTCTAAATTGTCGTTAGGTATGACTGTGAGAGTGAATGGTTGTCTGTCTCTCTGTGTTGGCCCTGCGATGGACCGGCGATCTGTCCAGGGTGTACCCTGCCTCTCGCCCAAAGATGCTGGGGTAGGCTCCAGCCCCCCCACGACCCGAAAAGGATTAAGTGGAAGAAGATGAATGAATGAATGAATGAATACAAGAAAGGTTGCAGTTTATTTTTTCATTTATAGTTTGTTTTGTTCACGTTGTTCTACAAACTCACACAGGAAAAAGTGTCAGTTGTCAAGCCTTCATTATAAATCTGCTCAGTTTTTAGCTTTCTTTTTTTTTTTTTTTTTTTTGTACTTATTTGTACCCGTAGGTAGACTTGGTTTGCAGTCTGGTGACAAGCCACCGGCTGCTGGTCGCTGCGTGCGCGAGCGCCCTAAACCTACATGTTTTTGGTGTGCAGGAGGAAACCGGAGAAATCCCGGAGTAAACCCGCGCAACACGGGGAGAACATGCAAACTCCACACAGCTCACTGTTGGTCGGGGGCTGGGATCGAACCCACGATCTCATGATCCCCGCGATCCCCCGGCCGAGGGTAAAACTGTGCTGCCACAGTGCTAAACCACTGCGCCACCGTGCAGCCGTGGTTTAGTTTCTTTGAAGCTGCCAGGAGAATTTTAGTCAGATATAAGGGGCAGATTTACTAAGGCAGCGCAAATTAGACGGAGTGCCTAAAGGAGTGGCCAATTTTTGCCAGTGATCTACTAACAACACGCAAAATTATGAACACAGATGCAGTCACTTCATTTCAATAATTACCACCCATCCACCAAGAGCACTGCAAAATTACACACAGGCACACCTGATGAGGAAGCTGGTCATCAACACAGGCACAGCCAGTTCGGAGGAGCATAATATCTGAGGTTTTTTTTTTGTTTTGTTTTTTTTAACTTTTGTCTAAGCGCAAACCCCAGTTAAAATAGTTTATTTTTGTTTCATATATCAGAGTTTTGATTTTCATTTCACATGGTAGACTCCTTTGTTTTAAATTAAGTATTTGTATATAATTTAAAAAAGGATTACTCATGAATAAAGTGATTATTGACCAACATATTTATTTTATTAACACAAGAACCGTCAAGATGGTCTGATGGAGACTGGGGTTTTATTATGTGAATAACTTTGTTTCAACAAAATCTACAGGTCTCCCAGTCCATGACTTTACAGTGGTACCTCTACTTACGAATTTAATTCGTTCCGGAAGAATTCTCGTAACGTGAAAAATTCGTAAGTAGAGGCGCGTTTTACATGTAAATGCCGTAATCCGTTCCAAGCCCCCAAAATTCGGGCATAAATTTTTTATAAATCGTAAAAACGCATCAAAACATGTAACAAATACATGTTACAATTAGATTACTGCACAATAAACATAAAATGAGAGTTTAAAATGAGAGAGAGAATAATAAGAGAAAGAATAATAAAAATTATGTTCATTTACCCTTTAACTGCTATCGTCGTCGACGTCGTCACCCTTTGCCTTCTTTGGTTCATGTTCTGATCCAAGGACGTTTGCTTTTGTCGGCTTGTAAGTGCTTCGTTTTGTTTTAATACCGTGCTGATCGTTGATGTATTACGGCCATATTCTTTGGCGAGATCAACCAAACGCATAAAGTTTTGGAAAAAAAAAAAAAACTTCGTGGCCAATGGGATACCAGGAAGATGCTAGGCGATAGCCAATGGCAGAGCAGCTACAGGTATGTTTACGTTCGGTAAACTACGGAAGCTGCGAGGAGCGCGTACTTTTTTGCCTTTCGTATCCTGAAATTTCGTTCGTAACTAGAGGCAATATTTTCCCGTTGAGGCGTCTCGTAACCTGAAAATTCCGTATGTAGAGACGTTCGTAAGTAGAGGTACCACTGTAAATAAATATGTGTGTTTTATCTTTTCTGAAGTCTGGAACATAATAAAATTAAACACATACGATTTCACTTATTCCTCGGACAGCCAGAGCAGAGACTGCTGTCATTGAGTTACTATGATGTGGCGATTTTGGGGGACGTATATGGATCTGTGCTCCTTTTGTCCACTCCAGGTAGGAAGGGCTATCCTACTGTATTTTATGGATACAAATTCATTGTTTAGGAAAGCTTTTTAATTTTATTTATTTGACCTTTATTTTACCAGGTAAAATGTTTGAGAGCCAATTCTCACCAGGGATGTCCTGGTGTGTCACCATATGTACTCAGTGTTTGCTTTTATTCTTGTTCTTAATCTTATTTGTGTAGAGATTTTGCCCCGGAATGTAAAGTAAGTTATAAATTAAATAAAGTACTAGTGTGCAAGAAGAAAGCAGACGAGGCAACGAGCTAGACGACACACAAACTTTATTCCACCGCCAACATTAAGTCCAGTAAAAAATCTCCCTGGGTCTCTCAGCACCTTCTCTTTATAACCTTTAATCCCGTGCCCCGAGACCCAGAAAGCTCAATAATAATACATTTAGTGGACAAAGACATGTGTGGCACATTAAGATAAGATAAGCCTTTGTTAGTCCCACAGTGGGCAAATTCCAGGATTGCAACAGCACAGGGATAGTAACACTCAGAGCAATAATTTAGCACATAAGATAAAAAAAAGCAGTGAATATACATATGTACACATAAATATATATACACAGTGCGGAGCGTTGTAGCTAGATGGAATAAACAGCATAATGGTCTATTCAGTTACCCCACCTAGTATGAATATGTACCCATACACCATATTTCTTATTTGAGTCAGCCTAGTTGTCACCCTCTGTAGCGATTGATATTGTCCTAGTTGTGTAATCGAGGGGACCATTATTGTGCAAGTTTGTTGCGACTTATGCATTCAATGCTTATTAGGTCATAATTATTATTTTTTTTACAACCTCTATGAGCAGCCCTGCTTAGGTTATAAAGTCTGACAGCCGTAGGTAGGAAGGACCTGCGAAACCTCTCGGTCGCACACCTAGGATGGTGTAGCCTACCACTAAATGAGCTCCTCAGTGCGTTCAGTTTGTCCTGCATGGGGTGGGACTCGGACTTCAGCAGAGATGACAGCTTAGCCACCATCCTCCTCTCTCCTGTCTCCTCCACTGGGTCAAGGCGCTGCCCCAGGACAGAGCTAGCCTTCTTAATCAGTCTGTTCAGTCTCTTCCTGTCTGCTACCGTGATGCCGTTGCCCCAGCAGACCACTTCAAATGTGATCGCTGATGCCACCACCAAATCATAGAAGGTCTTCAGCAGTGCCCCTTGTACACCAAAAGACCTAAACCTCCTCAGTAGAAACAGCCTGCGCTGTCCCTTCTTGTAGAGTGTGTCGGTATTGTGTGACCAGTCCAGTTTATAGTTCAAATGAACACCCAGGTACTTGTAGGATGCCACCATCTCAATGTCTGTTCCCTGGATGTTTAGTGGTGCTGTGGGGAGTTGTCCTCACCTGTGGCAGTCCACCACCAGCTCCTTAGTTTTCCTCGCATTGTTCTGGAGGCAGTTCCGATGGCACCAGTCCACGAAGTCCTGGATAAGTCCTCTGTACTCAGCATCATCTCCGTCGGAGATGAGGCCGGTGATTGCAGAGTCGTCAGAGAACTTCTGTAGATGGCAGTGTGTAGTGTTGTGTGAAAAGTCCGCAGTATAAAGGGTGAACAGGAAGGGAGCCAGAACTGTTACCTGGGGGGTCCCTGTACTGCAGATGATCATGCGGATACACAATCCTGGGTTCTCACAAACTGTGGCCGGTTTGTGAAATAGTCCAGGATCCACAATGACAGGTGCTGGTCCACCCCTGCGCACAGCGGCTTGTCCCTCAAGATCACTGGTTGGATGGTGTTGAAGGCACTGGAGAAATCAAAGAACATGATCCCCACCATGTTTCCAGGCTTCTCCAGGTGTGACAGGGAATGGTGTAGGAGGAAGATCACTGCATCCTCCACCCTGATGCCGTGCTGGGAGACGAACTGGAGTGGATCCATCGCTGGTCCCACCGGGAGGCGGAGGTGAGCAAGGAGCAGTCTCTGCAGGGTCTTCATTAGGTGAGAAGTCAGGGTCACTGGTCTGTAGCTGTTCAGGTCTCTGGGGTGGGAAGTCTTTGGTACGGGTACCACACAAGATGTTTTCCACAGCTGTGGTACCCTCCCGAGCTTCAGGCTCAGGTTGAAGATGTGCGCCACAATCCCACACAGCTGGTCTGCACAGGACTTGAGCTTTGCGCTGATGCAGTCCGGACCCGATGCCTTCCTTGCCTTGATGTTCCCCAGCTCTGCCCTCACCTGGGTATTAGTGAGGGTCAGGTTGGGGCAGGGGGGTTGTGTGCTGGGAGTGGGGGGGGGGGGCGGCAGCAGGGTTAGATGATGGTAGAGGCAGCAGTGGTTGGTGTGCAGGTAGAGGGGAGGGCAGTTGGTCAAACCTGTTAAAACAGGTTCAGGTTGTTCACCCACTCCCTGCCTCCCGTGGCCTGGGAGGAGGTATTTTGGAGCCCAGAGATCGTTTTGAGGTTTCTCCAGACCCCGCCGATGTCGCTCTGTTGCGGCTTGTCCTCCATCTTCTTCCTGTAGCTGTCCTTACCCTCTCTGATCTTCCTCCTTAGCTCCCTCTGTATGGACTTCAGCTCCTCCCTGTTTCTCGACCTGTAGATCCTTTTCTTTTCTCTCAGCAGGGTCTTTATCTCAGGGTTGATCCAGGGTTTGTTGTTTGAGCAGCATCGTATTGTCTTTACATCACATAATGCCAGACCCGCTTCTCACACCCTCTCTTCTTCAGCGGCTCTGGCGCCTCCTGAACTCCCCGTGGGGTGACCTGTCCTGTCTGAGACCCCCCAGTACCACTTCCTCCTTGAGTCCATGATCCTCTCTTCCCTCCATCTCCCGACTGTGGGTGGAGAATTCCCCACACAGCCCCCCCCCAAACAAAACACCCATAAAGGGCACTACCCCCCCCCCCCCCCCCACCACCACCACATCCTTTGGGCTTGAGCCGGCGCCCATAGTGACTGTAGCGGGGGGACGTCGATCCGGTCGAAACACCCTGCTGGCAAGGTGTACAGAAGGGTATGTCGGTCTTTGGAGGGAAAAAGGGTGGGGGGGGGGGACATGTTCGCTTCACAAACGCAGGTCTCTACTAAAGGAACTGTGCAACCCAAGTCAACATAAAAGCGCGAGCCACTTCCGCGGACGTGGTGGAAGCCAGCGGGACCACTTAAGGCCAGCGAGTGGTGTGATCCACGATTGTCAAAAGGTGCGTGAAACCTTGTGATGACGGGAGGGGTCCCACCAAATCCATGTGGACGTGGTTGAACCTCCTGGCTGGGATTTGGAAGGGCTGGAGGGGGGCTCTGGTGTGCTTGTGTACTTTGGCCCGCTGGCACGCAATGCACGCTGCAGCCTACTCTTTCACATCCTTGTGCAAGCGCAGCCAAACAAATTTCGCTCCCACCAGTTTAACCAAAGCGTGCACGCCTGGATGCGAAAGGGAGTGGACTGACTCAAAAATGCGGCAGCGCCAAGAGCTCGGAACCACCAGGCGCAGGCGAACAGTGGATACGTCGCAGAGCAAGGGCGGGCACCCTTCACGCACCACCCTGCTCTCCAGCTTTAACCCAGTAGGTGCAGACTGGAGTGCATAAATGTCTGTGTCCCCAGCTTGTTCCGCGGCCATAGCAGGGAAATCTATTCCCATGTACTGTAGACCGGGAAGACTAATGCGTGCGACAGGCAATCGGCCATGACGTTGAGCTTACTGGCAACGTGCTGAATGTCGGTCATAAACTCTGAGATCGCGGCCAAATGCCGTTGCTGCCAGGCCAACCACGGTTCCAAGACCTTGGACATCGTGTACGTCAGCGGCTTATGGTCAACAAATGCCGTGAACTTGCGCCCCTCTAGCCAAAACTGGAAATGGCGTGTCGCCAGGTGGAGAGCCAACAATTCTCTGTCGAACGTGCTGTATTTGCGATTGATGTTGTGCAAAGTTTGACTGAAAAATGCGAGGGGCTGCCACGAACCGGGGATGTACTGCTCCACCACTGCCCCTATGGTAACGTCAGACGCGGTATCTGTGCCGATGGGTCCGAGTGGGTTAGCAAGGCGGCATCTGCGAGCGCTGTTTTAGCATCTGTGAAAGCCTGGACTCACTCGGGAGTCCAGTCGATGTTTTCCGCAGGCTTCTTTTTCTGAAGTGTGGCATACAACAACTGCATCAACTGTGCTGCCCAGGGGAGGAAATGGTTATAAAAATTGACCATTCCCAAAAACTCCTGTAGGGCCCTCACTGTCAACAGACACGTAAAGTCCGACACGGCGCTTACTTTATCCAGTAGCAGAATCGTGCCCTCCGGCAAAATGCGGTGGCCCAAAAAAATCGATCACTGGCACACCAAACTGGCACTTTGCCGGGTTCACTATCAGCCCGTGTGCTTCCAACCTCTGGGAAACAATCTTGAGATGGGTGATGTGCTCCTCCTCGGATGCGCAAGCCACCAGAATGTTGTCTCAGTCAACAAAAACAAAGGACAAGTCACGGAGCACTGCATTCATCATTCTCTGGAAGGTTTGCATGGCACCCTTTAATCCGAACAGCATGCGTAAAAACTCAAAAAGACCAAAAGGAGTTATTCCCGCCATTTTAGGAACATCTTCTGTGCGCATCGGGACCTGGTGGTAACCGCGGACCAGATCCACCTTCGAAAAAAGACGCGTCCCAGCTCGATGCATGGAAAAATCCTGGATGTGCGGGATGGGATACCGATCGTGTTCCGTGGCAGTGTTCAAGTGCTGGAAATCTCCCCACGGTTGCCACGACCCGTCAGCTTTAGGCACCATGTGTAGCAGGTATGCCCACGGGCTGTTGGAGCGTCTGATGGTGCCCAACTGCTCTAAGTTGGCAAACTCCTAGTACGCGCTGGCCAGTTCAGCTGCATCCAGGTGCCAAGGTCGCACGAACACCGGCGGGCCTTTTGTAGTTATGAAATGTTTGACTCCGTGCTTTGTTACTGTAGCCGAAAAAGTCGGGACCATGAGTGCTGGGATCTGTGCAAGTAAATGCTGGTACTCACCCCCCTGGAGCTTTCACGTTAGCCAGTGTTGTTGACCCAGCTCCCCGAGCTGTACAGGGTAGTGAGGTGAAAGAGACGGCGTCCACTAATCGTCTATTGGCAACATCGACTAACAACCCATAAGCACATAGAAAATGTGCGCCTAAAATGGGAGCAGAACATGCAGCTACCACAAAGTCCCACTGAAAATTGTGTCCATGTAAGCATATTGTCAGTGTCCACTCACCAAATGTCCTGATGGTAGACCCGTTGGCGGCTGTAAGCTCAAGACCGCTGCCTCCTGCCCATCTGTCTGCACTGGCTGGCAGGATGAGGCTCTTCTGGGAGCCGGAGTCCACCAAGAAACGTCTCCCTGAATGTGTGTCCATGATAAAAAACAGCTTATTTCTGTCACCAGCGGTGGCAGCTGCTACTGACTGCTGGCCGTGTCATTTCCCAGCTCTTTAAATTGGCATGGCGGCAGGCAGCATTGGGCATTCGAGCCGAAGCAGCGATGATAGAAACACATCTTCCCGTTCTTGCGTCTCCTGGCATCTCTCCTGGCTACCACCAACGGCTCCTCGATATCGCTGGAGTCCCTCATGGATGCTGGTGCCGCTGCATTCACGCTGAGAGCTCTGGTTGTTAAAATGATACGATTCAGTTTCCTGCGCCAGTGCGCGGTAGTCCTTGGTCACCAGCAGCGGTGAGTTGGCCAGGATTGCCCTCGCTGCAGCCGGTAGGTTCCTGAGGAACAAGTGGGCAAACAGGATTCGTCGTTCTTCCCCATCAGCACCAACATGCTCTCCATGAGCTCCACGGCTGATCTGTCACCTAACTCTTAACATCTTAGGAGTCTCTCTGCCCTCTCACTGTCAGACAGGGTATAGCGCTGGAGTAGCATCCGCTTGAGTGCTTCATATTTTCCTTGGACTGGCGGCTCCTGGAGCAGGCTCATCACCTGTTGCGTGGCGCGTGCATCCAGCGCAGCGACCACATAGTAATATTTTGTGTTGTCCATTGTTATCCTGCGGAGTGCAAACTGGGCTTCTATATGCCGGAACCACGCAGTTGGGTTGGGAAGCCAGAAGTCTGGGAGCTTGACTGTGACGGCATACACGGCACTGGTGCTCTCCCTCCAGGTATTCTCCGGGGCAGTGCTCGGCTCGTTCTCCATGGCACGTCTTGGGGTCACCAATGTGGAGGAAGAAAGCAGACAAGGCAAGGATGACACACGAACTTTATTCCACCTCCAACATCAAGTCCAGTAAAAATCTCCCAGGGTCTCTCAGCACCTTCTCTTAAAAATCTTTAATCCCCTGCCCTGAGACCCAGGAAGTTCAACAACAATACATTTAGTGGCACGTTAACATCACATAACGCCAGACCTGCTTCTCACACCCTCTCTTCCTCAGCAGCTCTGGCGCCTCCTGAACACCCTGGAGGGTGAATAGTCCTTTCTGTCCCATATGAGACCCCCTGGTACCACTTCCTCCTTCAGTCCATTGTCCCCTCTTCCCCCGGCTTCCTACTCTGGGTGGAGAATTTTCCACACAGTGCCTCCACAGTAGTAGTAGTAATCCTCTGCCATTTGATGTCCAGTTTGGCACAACACCGATCTCTGACATCGTTTCTGTTCTGTCATGCCAAATGCAGTCACATGCCGGGAGAAGCTTCTGTCTCTTCGCCCACTCACCGTCGGCACCAACGATCGCTGTCATCAGGTGCATATGAATTAACACATGCTTTTTTTGTGCCGTTAAATCCTGGTGCATTTAGCAGGAGGCTGACAACTGCAAACCTTAGTAAATAACCTTGTCGCAGTCATTTAAATAGTCTCCTCCCTCAAATTTGAACTTTGATATGACAAGTCCTACAAATACAGTGGTGTGAAAGTGTTTGCCCCCTTCCTGATTTCTCATTTTGTTGTGTGTTTGTCACAAATGTTTCAGATCATCAAACAAATTTAAATATTAGGCAAAGATAATGCAAGAAAACACAAAATGCAGTTTTTAAATGAAGGTGTGTATTCTTCCATCTATCCATCTTCTTCCACTTAATCCTTTTCGGGTCATGGGGTGGGTGGGTGGGTGGGGGGGGGGGTGCTGGAGCCTATCCCAGCGTCTTTGGGCGAGAGGCAGGGTACACCCTGGACAGATCGCCAGTCCATCTCAGGGCCAACACAGCGAGACAGACAACCATTCACGCTCACAGTCATGCCTAAGGACAATTTAGAATCCCCAGTTTGATGCCAATTAACCTAAATTGCAAGGTGTTTATTATTAAGGGTAAAAAAAAAAATCCAAACCTAGATGATTTTATGTGGAAAAAGTGATTGCCTACCACTTCTGTTCAAACATAAATTAACTGTGGTTTATCACATCTTTGGAAAGCTGAGTTCAGTTTTTCTAGCCACGCCCAGGCCTGATTACTCCCACACCTGTTGTCAATCAAGAAATCACTTAATGAATGAATGAATGAATGAATCTTTATTTCGGATAGATTAAAAGTAAAGATCAAAAAAAAGAAACAGAACAATATAACAAAGGGGGGAAAAAATCCAACAAGGTCAAATCAAACAATAACTCCTCTGATTATACAGTTCAACATAAGTTATCCAAAATGGGTGATGGCTGAAGCCACAGCTTATATTGCCCACCCATATTCCATCCAAGAATTCAAAAGAAAAACAAAACAAGAGCGTAACAAAGTGAAGTAGACCAAAAGATCCTCAAAAGCTAGACATCCAACAAAATTCAGGAACAAATGAGAAACAAAGTAATTGAGATCTCTTGGTCTAGAAAAGGTGATAAAGCCATTTCTAAAGCGTTGGGAGTCCAGTGAACCACAATGAGAGCCATTATACACAAATGGCGAAAACATGGAACAGTGGTGAACCTTCCCAGGAGTTGCTGACTGACCAAAATTACTCCAAGAGCGCAGCGACGACTCATCCAAGAGGTCACAAAAAATCCCACAACAATATCCAAAGAACTGCAGGCCTCAATTGCCTCAGTTACGGTCAGTGTTCATGACTCCACCATAAGAAAGAGACTGGGCAAAAATGGCCTGCATGGCAGAGTTCCAAGATGAAAACCACTGCTGAGCAAAAAGAACATAAAGGCTCGTCTCAGTTTTGCCAGAAAACATCTTGATAATCCCCAAGACTTTTGGAAAAATACTCTGTGGACTGACGAGACAAAAGGTGAACTTTTTGGAAGGTGTGTGTCCCATTACATCTGGCATAAAAGTAACACGGCATTTGAGAAAAGGAACATCATACCAACAGTAAAATAAGGTGGGTGGTGTGATGGTCTGGGGCTGTTTTGCTGCTTCAGGACCTGGAAGACTTGCTGTGGTAAATGGAACCATGAATTCTGTTGTCTACCAAAAAATCCTGAAGGAGAATGTCTGGCTATTTGCTCGTGGCCTCAAGCTGTACTGGACTTGGGTTCTGCAGCAGGACAATGATCCAAAACACACCATCAAGTCCACCTCTGGATGGCTTAAGAAAAATAAAATGAAGACTTTGGAGTGGCCTAGTCAAAGACCTGACCTGAATCGGATTGAGATGCTGTGGCATGACCTTAAAAAGGCGGTTCATGCTCAAACCCTTCAATGTGGCTGAATTACAACAATTCTGCAAAGATGAGTGGGCCAAAATTCTTCCACAGCGCTGTAAAAGACTCATTGCCAGTTATTGCAAATGCTTGATTGCAGTTGTTGCTTCTCAGGGTGGCCCAACCAGTTATTAGGTTTACGGGGCAATCACTTTTTCCGCACAGGGCCATGTAGGCTTGGAATTTTTTATTTCCTTAATAATAAACACCTTCATTTAAAAACTGCATTTTGTGTTTACTTGTGTTATCTTTGTCTAATATTTAAATTTGTTTGATGATCTGAAACATTTAAGTTTGACAAACATACAAAAAAAACGAGAACTCAGGAAGGGGGCAAACACTTTTTCACACCACTGTACATATGCAGTTAGGCCAGGCACAAAATTAAGATAGTCCACACCTTTCCACTGCTGACTTTTTCCTGCATCCTTTAGTAAATCTCGATAGTAGATTTTTAACACCAAAACAGGGTTTTGCAATGGCGCAGCATTGGTAAATCTGCCCCAAGGTCCCTACTGTAACCTCCACACTTGTACCTTTCCTTTTCTTTCCCTTCTAACACACCTTCCCCCTCTCTTCCTCCATCATTGACCAACAGTAGCCCCATTTCCATTAGCACTGTGTCAGTTAACAACACCGGTGGCGGTCGTTGTTAACCCAGGCCTTGACCAATCAGGTATGAAAGTCTCATTCATCATGATCCGCATGTTTGATTCAGCAAAGGTGTTATGTCGGATGCCCTTCCTGACACAACCCTCCCCATTTACCCAGGCTTGGGACCGGCACTTTATGTCAGGTCAGGCATTGGTTTGTTTGCTACCGGATAACCATGAAAACCGGTACTACCTCTCTCATGGGTCGGGCTATTGGCGACTCATCCAGCAACCCCACCCTTCCTAGGGCGTGGAGGGTGAAACTGCTGCATCCTGGTAGAACTAAAAATAATAGCTGTCACAAGTCTGTGGTGGACCACTCCCAGTTACACGGGGTGAGACTGGACATCCTGGCAGAGAAGCACATCTGTCGCAAGGTCTCTGTGTGGACTTTTGCCAGTCGGTGCATCGTGACATGCACTACACAAAGAGCAGAGATAAACAAACCTATCATTTGGTCCGTCACTGCAACAGATACTGGAGTCAGTTTGTCTTGGCCTGCCCTTGCCACTGATAGTACCTCTATTCCAAGAATGTGCCGCTAGTCCGGCAAAAGTTAGTGGTACTCATATACTTTGCAAGCAGTTTCACGAAATGGTCAGTCAGAAAGCAACTCATACCGGCTCGGACGTCGCCTGGGTTAACAAGGTCAGGAGTTAATGGCAGCAGAAGGCAAAGGACAGAGCTGCGCGGAGGAATCTAATCAGACCTAAATGAAACAGTCATTGTCGCTCCCGACAGACTGCTATGATGATGTTGATAATGGGACTGGACATGGAGTACACTGGCTTGTGCACCCCTTGTGTCTAGACAACTATTGCAGCCATGTCAGGCACAAATGAGTTAAGACATGCTTTTTTTGGGCGTTTGATCCCGGTGCAATTAGCAGGAAATCGACAGCTACAAACCTTAGTAAATTACATTGTGCCAGTGATTGAAATACTCCCCCAGATTTGGCATCTCCTACAAATACATATGCATTGAGGCCAGCCTCATGTCCATGCCTTTCCACCACTAAGTTTGCATTGTGCCCTTTTGTAAATCTCAACAGTAGTTTTTCAATGCCAATAATAGTTTTGCGCTGGCGCTGCACGTCAGTAAATCTGCACCGAAATATCTTGTCTATGTAGTGTATTCAATTGAATATAGGTTGAAAAGGATTTGCAAATCTTTTTTAATTGCTGCTGTTGTTTTTAATTACATTTTAAACATCTCAGCTTCATTGGAATTGGAGTGTCTTTTAAAAAAAAATCAAAACTAAAATTTACAGGAAAAAAGTCACAAATTTATGACAACAAACCTGTAGTTCCTCATTTACCAAGTGATGATGAGATGATGAGATTCAACTTTTTTTTTTCCACAATATCTTTATTGAACCTTTTTTTTTTTTTTAACAAACATGATACAAACAATCAAACACTAACACTAAAGTACTACAAAAAAAAAAAAATGCACTAAAAACACCAACAACCACCAACAAAATCAAGTCTTCAACAATGCTCCTCTGTTTAGTCTAGACAATCCAATACATTAGTATACATATTATGTTCACCAGTTTGGAATTTACAAGGTCCACACACATCATTCACCTTCTTCTTCAAGAGTTATGTTTAAATTTTTTACATAATCAATAAAAGGTCTCCATATATTCTCAAACACAATTTCCTTTGATTTCAGTATATATGTTATTCTTTCTAATGGAAGGTTTGTTAACATCTGTCTTAACCACTGAGTCACATCTGGTCTATGAGTCTTTTTCCATAATAGTGCAATACATTTTTTGGCATTAAGCAAACTGAGGTCTATGAATGTTCTTTCACTTTTATTAAAATTATGCTTTTCTGGGTACAGACCCAACAAAAACAGTTTAGGATTCAATATGATTTGTTTTGAGATTATTTTTTCAATTGTTACCCTCACCTCTTCCCAAAACATTCTTATTAATCTACATTCCCATAAACAATGAAATAGGGTTCCTTTACTTTCCATGCATTTTGTGCATGTATCTGGTATATTTTTGTTATATCTATTTAACTCCTCCGGTGTAACATACATCCGCATTAACCATTTGAAATGTATCAATTTAAGGCGTGCATTTATTGATTTGGTTTGAGCTTCTGTACAAGCCAATTCCCATTGTTCCTCCGAAATTTCAATTT
This sequence comes from Pholidichthys leucotaenia, assembly GCA_020510985.1. Taxonomy (NCBI): domain Eukaryota; kingdom Metazoa; phylum Chordata; class Actinopteri; order Cichliformes; family Pholidichthyidae; genus Pholidichthys; species Pholidichthys leucotaenia. The sequence continues at coordinate 113,551,122 of CM035841.1, read as the reverse complement.
GCAGATCTTCTTTCCAGTAGTTTAATCTTTTCAGTGAATTTTCACTTGAAGATAGTGTCAATGAGTTATAAAACTCTGAAATAATACCCTTTCTTTTACTATCTTTCATCATCATTTTTTCCAAGGATGAATAAATAGGTCGAGTGAGAGCTTTATTTTGATTTGATCGAATAAAGTTTCTAAGTTGAAGATATTTAAAAAAATGTGTTCTATTGAGATTAAATTTGATCCTCAGCTCTTCAAAAGACATTATATTGTCTGCACATGGCAAATATAAATCCTGAATCTTTTGTATCCCTTTTAAATTCCATACTTTAAATACAGCATCCGCTCTCCCTGGTTTAAAATATTGATTACCCCATATTGGACTAAATTGTGACAATAACTGTGGTTCTTTTAAATAGTTTTTAGCTTCACACCATATTTTGATCATATGCTTTACAAATGGATTTTTAACTTGTTTTTGTAATTTTTTTGCCGAATCTGAGTATATGAATATGGGAAGAGGTAAAGGTAAATTGTATGATTCCATTTCAGTCCAGTGAGGGAGATCATTTGATGAAAAATAATATGTCATAGACCTCAGTTGTGCCGACCAATAATACAACATAAAATTTGGACATTTCAGACCTCCACGATCAAATGGTAAATATAATAAAGACAAACGTAATCTAGCCCTCCTGTTGTTCCATATAAATTCCACTAACTTTTTTTTTATTCTTGAGAATAGATCTAAAGGTGGTGATAAGGGAATGTATTGAAATAAATAAAGTATTTTAGGTAAAATATTACTTTTAAGTATATTGATTCTCCCGATCATCGACATTGGTAGTGACATCCATCTCTGAGTTAACTCACTGATATCTGACATTAAGGCTTCATAGTTGACACTGGCGACTGATTCTAGCTTAGGCATAATTTGGATTCCTAAATATTTAAACTGATTTACAACATTGAATTGATTTACCTCAGGGGCTGGGTAATTTCTCTGGGTCTCATTTAGCATTAATATTGAAGATTTAGTTTTATTTTTTTTTTTCCACAATATCTTTATTGAACCTTTTTTTTTTTTTTTTTTTTAACAAACATGATACAAACAATCAAACACTAACACTAAAGTACTACAAAAAAAAAAATGCACTAAAAACACCAACAACCACCAACAAAATCAAGTCTTCAACAATGCTCCTCTGTTTAGTCTAGACAATCCAATACATAAGTATACATATTATGTTCACCAGTTTGGAATTTACAAGGTCCACACACATCATTCACCTTCTTCTTCAAGAGTTATGTTTAAATTTTTTACATAATCAATAAAAGGTCTCCATATATTCTCAAACACAGTTTCCTTTGATTTTAGTATATATGTTATTCTTTCTAATGGAAGGTTTGTTAACATCTGTCTTAACCACTGAGTCACATCTGGTCTATGAGTCTTTTTCCATAATAGTGCAATACATTTTTTGGCATTAAGCAAACTGAGGTCTATGAATGTTCTTTCACTTTTATTAAAATTATGCTTTTCTGGGTACAGACCCAACAAAAACAGTTTAGGATTCAATATGATTTGTTTTGAGATTATTTTTTCAATTGTTACCCTCACCTCTTCCCAAAACATTCTTATTAATCTACATTCCCATAAACAATGAAATAGGGTTCCTTTACTTTCCATGCATTTTGTGCATGTATCTGGTATATTTTTGTTATATCTATTTAACTCCTCCGGTGTAACATACATCCGCATTAACCATTTGAAATGTATCAATTTAAGGCGTACATTTATTGATTTGGTTTGAGCTTCTGTACAAGCCAATTCCCATTGTTCCTCTGAAATTTCAGTTTGCAGATCTTCTTTCCAGTAGTTTAATCTTTTCAATGAATTTTCACTTGAAAATAGTGTCAATGAGTTATAAAACTCTGAAATAATACCCTTTCTTTTACTATCTTTCATCAACATTTTTTCCAAGGATGAATAGATAGGTCGAGTGAGAGCTTTATTTTGATTTGATCGAATAAAGTTTCTAAGTTGAAGATATTTAAAAAAATGTGTTCTATTGAGATTAAATTTGATCCTCAACTCTTCAAAAGACATTATGTTTTCTGCACATGGCAAATATAAATCCTGAATCTTTTGTATCCCTTTTAAATTCCATACTTTAAATACAGCGTCCGCTCTCCCTGGTTTAAAATATTGATTACCCCATATTGGACTAAATTGTGACAATAACTGTGGTTCTTTTAAATAGTTTTTAGCTTCACACCATATTTTGATCATATGCTTTACAAATGGATTTTTAACTTGTTTTTGTAATTTTTTTGCCGAATCTGAGTATATGAATATGGGAAGAGGTAAAGGTAAATTGTATGATTCCATTTCAGTCCAGTGAGGGAGATCATTTGATGAAAAATAATATGTCATAGACCTCAGTTGTGCCGACCAATAATACAACATAAAATTTGGACATTTCAGACCTCCACGATCAAATGGTAAATATAATAAAGACAAACGTAATCTAGCCCTCCTGTTGTTCCATATAAATTCCACTAACTTTTTTTTTATTCTTGAGAATAGATCTAAAGGTGGTGATAAGGGAATGTATTGAAATAAATAAAGTATTTTAGGTAAAATATTACTTTTAAGTATATTGATTCTCCCGATCATCGACATTGGTAGTGACATCCATCTCTGAGTTAACTCATTGATATCTGACATTAAGGCTTCATAGTTGACACTGGCGACTGATTCTAGCTTAGGCATAATTTGGATTCCTAAATATTTAAACTGATTTACAACATTGAATTGATTTACCTCAGGGGCTGGGTAATTTCTCTGGGTCTCATTTAGCATTAATATTGAAGATTTAGTTTTATTTATTTTATATCCTGATATTTCCCCAAAATTCTTTATTAAATTCAACAAGGTTGGAATTGATTTTTTTAGATTCGACATAAACAAAATTATATCATCGGCGTACAGGGAGATTTTATGTTCTGTTGGTCCAACTTTAATTCCATATATTTGTGAATGTAAACGTATCGCTATCGCTAAAGGTTCCATTGCCATAGTAAACAGTAAAGGTGAAAGTGGACAGCCTTGTCGACATCCTCTATTGATTTTTATTGGTTTTGAAATATTATTTGTTAGGATTTCTGCTGTAGCATTATTGTATATTATTTGAACCCATTTTATGAAATTATTTCCAAGTCCAAACCTTTGTAGGACTTCAAAAAGAAAGGGCCATTCAACTCTATCAAAGGCCTTTTCGGCGTCCAATGATAGGAGAGCTGTATCCGGTGCTTCTTTATTAAAATAAATAATATTAAATAGTCTTCTTACATTATGGAAGCCTTGTCTACCCTTTATAAAGCCATTCTGATCTCGATTAATAATATTTGGTAAAATTTCTTGTATTCGTCTTGCTAAAATTTTACAGATTATCTTAAGGTCGGCGTTTAATAGGCTTATTGGTCTCATATTTTCACATTTATTAGAGGGCTTACCTGGTTTTGGCAGCAGTATAATTAAGGCATTATTTATGTATGATGGTAAATTATTATTTTGAAATGCTTCTAAAACCATTTCCAAAAAAGGTTTTATTAATTTATTCTTAAATTTTTTATAAAGGTCAACTGGAAGACCATCTGGTCCTGCACTTTTTCCTGATTTCATATTATCAATGGCTAGCCCAACTTCTTCTTGACTAATTTTAGACTCCAATATCTCCCTGTTTTCATTTGGAATACACGGTATAGATAGTTCGTTCAAAAACCCATTTAGTTTTGTTAAATCAGGTTCATTTTTGGGATCATATAATTTTTCATAGTAATCTCTAAAGGCTCTATTAATTTCTAAAGGATCTATAACTACCTGTCCATTACTTATAATACTGGTAATTGGTGTTTTAATTTCCAATTGTTTAATCTGCCATGCTAATAATTTTCCTGATTTTTCACCTTGTTCATAAAAAGATTGTTTCAATCTTAGAAGACTCGAGGCAGCTCTATTCGCTGATTTTTTGTCGTATTCAGCTCTCAAAATCAGTAATTCATTCTCCAACCTTGGGTCACTTCCTGCATACACTTTTTCCTGAAGATTTTTTATTTTATGTTCCAATTTAGCTCTCTCCTCTCGAGTCTTCTTAGATTTTGATCCTGTATAACTAATAATATGTCCCCTAATAAAAGCTTTGAAAGCCTCCCACTTTACACATGCTGATGTTTGTGTAGTATTGATGTCAAAGAACTCGTCTATCTGTTTTTCTATATACTTGACAAATTCCTCATCCTGAAGCCATTTATGCTGAAATTGCCATCTACCTGATTCCTTTGTCAATTTTTTATCTACATATATTAGACAACAGGGTGCATGATCAGAGATCACGATGTTATCATAAAAGCAGTTTTGAATCTTGGACCTTAATTCTGTGGAAATCAAAAAATAATCAATACGTGAGAATGTCTTGTAGGTACTGGAATAACAAGAATAGGCTTTAACTTGTGGTTTCATTTCTCTCCATATATCTAACAATCTCAATTCTTTCATAAAATGATTAATAGTCATCCTACATCCAATGTGCGTACAATCCAGTCCTGTTGATCTATCCACACCTGGATTCAATGTACAATTAAAATCCCCTGCTATTATATGTTGCCCTGTAAGTGATGATAAGATGAGAAATAAATTAGCAAAGAACTTCTGATCATCTATATTGGGACCATATAAGTTCACAAGATTTATATTTTCTAATAGCAAAGAACCTTGAATGATTACATATCTTCCAAATTTGTCTCCAATTACATTTTTCACTTGAAAAGGAACTGATTTATGTATGAGAGTCATAACTCCCCTGGCTCGGGATGAAAATGAAGAGGTGAATACACTTCCCTGCCATCTACTCCTAATTCTTTTAACATCCTCCTCTATCAGATGAGTTTCTTGTAAAAACACAATTCTTGAACCCATGTCCTTTATTTTATTCATAACTTGTTTAAGTTTTTTTAAATTTTGTAGACCTCTGCAATTCCATGAAGTTAAATTAAGATTAACACTTTGGTCCATGATCAATAGAGAGTTTGGGATTACCTTGCAGTGTAAACATGCTCATACAGAGAAGCAAAAACATGAGTGGTTGAACATTCATCCTACAAACTACACACAAACAAATTTCCCCTTCCCACACTTGTGGCAAACCCCCCAAAATCAAAAGAAAAATTCTGTCTCCCGATATAGCCATCGACCGTTCCACACCCACGGGGAACAGCCTAAGCCACTCCTTCTTCATCCTCCCAATCACCCTAACTCTACTGCTTTTAATGACGTAACATTAACTCTCCTCTGTAGTTTTCCAACTTAACTCCAAAATTTTTAACAACTTTGTACATCATAGTTTTTTTTGTTTGTTTGTTTTGTTTTTGTTTTGTTTTTTTAATATATAATACAATCTATATTTTGTAAACTTACTATTTACTTCAAGTCAGTCAGATGCCTGTGCAAATGCTTAATTATTCTACCTTATATTTTGTTCATGCTTAGCTCCCACCAGTCTCTTCTTCTTCTTTGATCTTCTTGATGAACTCCTGCGCCTCCTCTGGGGTCTTGAAGATGTGGGTTCTGCCCTCATACGTGGTCAGCAGTCTCGCAGGATAGATTACACCATGACGAATCCCAAGGTTGCGCAGCTCCTTACGTACGGGATCAAACTGCTTCCTCAATTGCTGGATTCCTGTGGCCAAATCTGGGTAGAACCGCACCTGCTGGTCCTGGTGTTTAATCTCTCCTTTAGCACGTGCAGCGTTGAAGATCTTCATCCTGTCTCTGTTGCTAAGAAACTTCATAATTAAGGTCCTCGGCGGTCCCTTATCTCTCCGTGGGCCAATACGATGTGCTTTTTCCAGAACCACTGCTGATTGCAACTCCTCGCTGCCCAGCACCTCCGGAATCCACTTTTCCAGAAAGGAACATACCATGAGATTCAACTTTATTGTCATTACACATGTATGAATACAAGGTAACGAAACGTGACTTGGCATTTGGGCACGCTCTGCAGAGCGCATTCAAGGCCGGGGCAGCCGCTAGGCGCCAGTCATAGTGGTGATAAAGAAAGAAAAAGGGAAGGGATATGACACAGTAGGCGAGAGAAAAAAACATGTTTATCAAAATGGCGCTCAGTGAGTGAGCGAAATTTTGATTGCAGGAAAAAAAAACCTCAATGCACATTTATCGGACAACAAAACCAAAAGTCAGAGAGGATCAGTGAATGAATGGATGTAATTCAGTATATGTGAATCAGTGTGTTCGTGTATGTTGAATGCAGGTGGGTGTTTATCAGTTACTGGAGGCAGCAAATCTCTCCCAGCCGAGATGTTATGTCTTAGTGTCTGAAACTCGGAAGCATGTCCTTGAGGCATGGCAGATGGAAATTTCCTGAGCCAGTCACTGTCCTTGAGAGTTCAGATTGCAACACACCAGAATGTTTATGAAGAGAAGCACAATCTTCTGTTTTGTCTTAATCCAGGAGGAAAATAGTCAACAGGGCACCGAATTCAAGGTCTGATAACACAGATCACTCAGAGCATAGAATTTACAGCTCTTGCAATCCTGTTTTCATAATTTCCATACATAGGCTTTAAATCCATTCTTGGAGGGCACCAAAACGACTCCAGATGTTTCCCTTCTAAACATGGGAAGCATGTCCGGCAGAGTCCATCCCTCTACAGTGCATGCCAGATGGTAATTTCCATGTTAGTCTTGCCGTTAGTTAGTGCTCTCCCCTGTCTAGTCGAATTGTTGAAGAAGCAGCTACGCCGGGACGGCTTTGATTAGCTCTTCTAGTTAAATTTTCGATACACCAGGAAAACTCCAGAGCCAATCAGCAGAAAAATCCCGTGATCGTGCCAAACCAGATAGATGTTTCCACATCATCAGTCGAATCATGCAGACACATGTGTTCCAATCCATGGGTCTCTCCATAGGGGCTCCCCCTGGCCCAAATTTATGTAAAAAGTTGTTAATTTTATTAAAGCCGCTCACCAAATCCATTTTTTTCATTTGGATCAAGATTCAGCCAGAAGAACAGCAACGCAGACAAGACAGCAAGCTGGGATTCTCAGTTAGGGAGGGTGGAGGAGGGTGAAAGAGGGAGCAGAAGAAAAAGCGACTGTTCTCTCTGAAGGGCAGGAAGAAAGAGAGAAAAAGTGTAGGATTAATAAAGGTCTTTATCTCATTTTATCTTTATTCTTGTAAATGTGAGATTTTTTTTCTAAATCTGCAACTTTATTTTGATGCTTTGTTTTTAATTTTGTTTCCTTTTCCCAATAAATTTTCAACTTTTTTCTTTCAAGTTTTTTAACGTTCAAAGCCAAATTCCAATGCTACTAATAACAAAGACAACAGAGTGGGAAAATATCTTCATTCTTTCTTTTCTCCCACAGTGAACACTCTGCCTGGTTCTTCGGGTTAAAAGCCCATCATTCATCTGGTGTCGGAGCAGCAGTGAAGCAGAGACCACACAACGTGTTCGTCTGAACTTCTTCCACCACCATGTCGCCCAGGAGGAAGCTGACGTCCATCCAGGAAGGAGAGGTATTGGTACGCCCGTGATCCGTCATCATCCCCACTTTTAGGCTGCTGTGGTGCAGCAACTTGTTTTTGATGACATTTTTCTGTCAGCAGGATTACAGAAAAATCTAACAGATGGTATAGAGTAACAGATTATTAACTGAGCCCCAGGAGAACAACAGTGAGCCTCATTCACTACCCTTAAGGCGGTGCTGCAGCATCAGCAGGTGCTGCTAATTGGGAGACAAAGGTTTATTGACTGTGAGAGCAAAAGATGGATGAGACTATTATTGTTTCATATTTGGTTAGTGTTTGGAGAGTTTATTTTACTGGAGTGTTTTTTAATTCACGTTGTTCTACAAACTCACACAGAGCAAAATCTCAGTCCTTCATTATAAATCCACTCAGCCACACTGTATGACATGGATCTGACAGTTTTTTATGATGTGTGGTGAACCAGAGTGGTGGCCTAGTGGTAGAGCATCTGCCCCAAAAACTGGGAGGTCATGGATTTAAGCCTGGCCGGGTCTCACCAAAGACCATATAAAACAATGGTACTTCCTGCGTTCTAGCTTGGTGTTCAGCATAAATTGAATGGGGGGAAGAAAGTTGGTTACCCAGCCACAGGGGGAAGCACAAACCAGTGTACTCACATACCTGCCAACTACTCCGGTTTTGCCATAATGGTTACGGTTTTCAAGACCTCATTCCGGGTTATGGCTTTATTAATCAAAATTACGGTTTTTCACTAAAAATTCAGTCAAAAATTTTAAATCGTAAAAAAAACACGAAAGCAATTCCAAACACGAGATCGCTAGGAATCGTATCTAAATTTAGGACATAGCAACATGTGATGGCGGCCGGGATAGTCACACTTTTTCAGTGCTGAGACAAAGTTGCTGATTTTGCCACTAAAATAACTAACCAACAGCGAATATCGGATCAACATTTGTGACGCACACGCACAGGCTGAATTTCCACTTTGGTTGAACCAGCTTTTGAAGTAGAAATACCCCTTTATTCGCCTTTCACTGGGCTCTGTGAGTAAACTGAGTAGCGTTTCTTTTCGTGGTTCGCTGCTACGCTTTACCTGAAGCGTTTGCTAATCTAACGCTATCGCTATTGAGGGTATTGAGGTTTCTATTTTCGCGCGAAATCGCAGAGAGGCGTGCGCACATGGTGAGATGTAAACACAATGTAAACTGCTGCAGACGTTTGCACGACTGCACTTCAACCCTGGCAAATGGACCATGGATTCGACATCTAACATCTAGACCCCCTGCTAAATTTTCAGATAATTTCCCCAACCCCAAATCACATCCCTAGACTATGATAATCCATATCCACACACATGGCAAGTCTTTTCGTGAGGAATACTCCAAAGCATTTCCAGGAATTATTACTGCGGACTCTGAGCGCATATTCAGCCATGTGAACAAGAACAAAACTGAGTTCAGGTCCAGTCTGTCAACTAAAGTTCTGGGCAACCTCATGACCAGGAAAATGATGATGACAGCTTCGGGTAACAAGTGCCACAGTGTGTTCCATTCAAAAGACCAACTGAAGAAAGCGAAGAGTTGCACCATGGAAAACAACAATGCTTGAGAGTTACCATAGAGTTTGTCCTTGATCTTTTCCATCAGCATATCTGCATTGACAATTTTAAGAAAAATAGAAACATGATTGTTGAAGAAATATGAGGTTGTTAGCCACATTTTAACTTGATTTAATGCTAATATTTGTTTGACACTGCGGCCCCTGGACCCCGGCTAGCTACTAGGCTTTTCAGGTTTGAAAAGTTGGCAGGTATGTACTCACTGTGCCAGTCCCACAGGGAGGGTTGTGTCAGGAAGGGCATCCCTCATAAAAATTCTTGCCAAATTGACATGCGGATCATCGCAACATCAGGTGATGATACACTATGGCAACCCCGAAAGGGAACAGCCAAAAGATGAAGAAGACTTGGAGAGTTTATTTTGATAAATGAAAGAGTTGGAGACTTGACAATTTTTTCATGTTTTCATGTGTCAGACTATCAATCCATGGCAGCCGATAGCGTCCACTAGGACAGGCCAAACAGACATTACAACTATCATGATACTTGAGACAAGATGCAATGCTATCACAATGCTTTGATTCCTAAAGGGTTGCGATATCAGTATAGATTGAGTGTTGCAATACCATATATTTTATTTTTTCACCTTATTCAGCCTCAAATTGTGCCCCAAAGTAAAACCATCAGCATCTGTTTCATCCATAAATATAACATCTGTCTGATTACTGATAATAATGAGGCCTCATTCAGGAGGGAGACTGAACATCTGGCAACATGGTGCAACAACCATAACTTGGCCCTTAAAAAGACTAAATCTGGATTTATGCTACACCTTCGTACTCCATTTCCGCTCGACCGCAGGGCTTCAGAGGCATAAGTTTCATCATCATCTCCAGTCGCAGGGCCCCTCTGCTCTGGGTACATGCAGCCCAAATTTTATGACCACATTGTCCATGCGCACTTACTGTGCATGTACAAGTCAACCTCCCATTCAAACGACGGCGCCACTGAAGCAACATTACAAAAGCAAAGAAGAGGAGGAAGTGGACTAACAGGAAGACGCAGTAGTTGTAGTCTGGTTGTAGTCACAGATATGTTTTTATCTCTATGGTTGTAGCAGCAGCTGCGTGACCAGAGAAAAAGCTAAATCATAGCGATAATCATAGCGATATCTATTCCATCTAGCTACAATGCTCCGCACTGTGTGTGTGTATATATATATATATATATATATATATATATATATATATATATATATATATATATATATATAGTGACGTTGGTAAGGTTCACACAAAGAAAATGGAGCAAGATGGTTGTGATGAACGGGCTTTATTTTACACACACTCTGAGCACAGGCAGGAGGGGAGGTCATTCTCCCAGACCTCCGTTTAAATCACGGTTACACACACATAATAAATCTTGCCTATGAAATACTGCTGGGTCATTATAACACAGTTATAATTACACAGCAGTATAATAACTCAGTAATAACATTTAATACACACACACACACAGTAACGTTTCCACTGTCAAAGCATGCTGGGAAATCCTTGCCCCCCGTAACATGGCCCCGATGTTACACTGCCCCCCTCCTGGACTGGTTTCTGTCCCCAGAAAAATTAAAGTCCAGTTTAAAAGTCCAGCACAAACTCATCCAGGTGTCGGGGCAGCCTTCGGCGCCGGCGACCAACATGTGCAGGCCCCCTAGAGTCCATCTGAGTCTCGGTCGGGGTATCTGATCGGGATGAAAGCTCTGGTTCGTCCTCCAGCGGTGCAGATGGCTGATACGGGGCAAGACGGTCACGATGAAGGACTACAACCTGGTCCCTTTTTCTAAGCCTCACCCTGTACACCACATCCGACAGTCTCTGCAGAACCACGCATGGTCCCGACCAATGGCTCGCCAGCTTCGGTGATCGTCCTCTTTTCCTCTCAGGGCAGAAAACCCAGACTCGATCTCCTGGTGCAAAGTCCCTCCCCTGGCAGCGGGAGTCGTATGCTCGCTTCTTCCGATCCCCTGCCGCTGCCAGGGCCTCTCGAGCCAGTTCGTGCACCGTGTGGAGACGTTCTTTCAAACAAAAAAATTATCCAATCTGGGTTTTCCCTCCACCTCCGGCTCGGGGGGGGGGGGGGGGGACCAAATACCAAATCCACTGGTGTGCGCAGCTCACGTCCAAACATGAGCGCTGCAGGGGTGCACCGAGTAGATTCCTGAGCTGCCGTCCGGTACGCCCACAAAACAAAAGGCAGATGCAGGTCCCAGTCTCGCTGTCGCTGGTCCACTAGGATAGCGAGCTGGGTGGTGAGGGTCCGGTTGAATTGTTCGACCAGGCCGTCGCTCTGTGGATGCAGCGGGGTGGTCCGAGTTTTCCGGATGCCCAGCCTCTTGCAGACCTCTCCGAAGACCTCCGCCTCGAAGTTCCGACCCTGATCGCTGTGCAGCTCCTCCGGTGCGCCAAACCGACAGAACATTTCGTCCACCAGTTTTGATGCCGTCGTAGCGGAGCTTTGGTCCGGGACCACGTACGCCTCTGGCCACTTAGTGAAATAATCCATCGCGACCAGCACGTAGCGGTTCCCCCAGTCCGTGGTCGGGAAAGGGCCCAGGATGTCCACTCCCACTCGCTCCATCGGCGCTCCCACCCGGTACTGCTGCAGGGGAGCGTGGGATCGCTGAGTTGGCCCTTTCTGAGCTGTGCACGTGTCGCAGCGGTGAACGTGGAGCTCCACATCCTGATGACAACCGGGCCAGTAGAACCGGGCTCGAAGGCGCTGTAGTGTCTTTGTCACTCCGAAGTGGCCCGCTCCTACCGCCCCATGAACCAGCTGGAGTACTTTGGGCCAGAGTCGACGAGGAACCAGCAGCTGCCAGACGTGCCGCTGCCCAGCTGGAGTCTGCCACTGTCGATACACCACGCCCTCGTGGCAGCGGAGGTTGGCCCACTGGGAGTGTAGGGCCTTAGTCTCTGGATCCAGTGGTGACACAACCTCCCAGGCGGGCCGCTGTCCTGCGTCCAGCCACTGCCGAACCCGAGAAATGACCGGGTCTCTGTCCTGCTCGCTCTGCAGCTGCTGCGTGCCAAGGACCTCTGTGACGTCATTGCTGGGGAGAGCTACCTGATCATCCGAGGGGCTGCGCGTCGCTGCGTGATTCCTGCTCGCAGCGGCCCGGAGAGCAGCAGCCCGTGGGGCGGCTTGGTCCCGATCTTCAGCCCGTTGGCAGTGACGACACTCCTCTGTCGCACAGGGGCGCCGAGACAGCGCGTCAGCGTTGGCATGGAGGCGGCCTGCCCGATGCACAATCTGGAAATTATAATCCTGCAGTGCCTCCAGCCATCTCGCCAACTGTCCATCCGGCTCTTTGAAGTTCAATAACCAGGTCAGGGAAGCGTGATCCGTCCTGAGCTGGAACCTCCCCCCGTACACATACGGGCGGAAATGACGCAGTCCTTGAATGACAGCCAACAGCTCTCTGCGAGTAACACAGTAATTCCTCTCGGCTCTGCTGAGAGTGCGGCTGAAAAAAGCGACTGCCTGCTCTCCGTGTTCTCCCACCTGGGATAGCACCGCCCCGATGCCCTGGTTGCTGGCGTCCGTGTCCACAATGAAAGGGCGGTTCGGGTCGGGATACTGCAGGGCGGGGGCTCTGATGAGCGCTGCGCGAAGCTGGGAGAAAACAGCAGCACAGCTGTCACTCCACTGAAATGTGCGTCCTTTCTGCGTCAGCTGATGCAGCGGGCTGGCGATGGTGGTGAAGTCTTTCACAAACCTCCTGTAATAGGAGGCCAATCCAAGAAAACGCCTCAGTTCCCCCACGTTCCGCGGCACTGGCCAGTCTCTCACCGCTGCCACTTTTTCTGGGTCAGTGGCGACCCCCGCTGCGCTGACGACGTGGCCCAAGAAGGTGGTCTCCCGCCGGAACAGGTGGCATTTTCTAGGGTGTAACCGTAGCCCCGCCTGTTGGATGGCACCCAGCACCTCTCGGAGATTTGACAGGGCGCTGTCAAAATCAGCTGCATGCACCAGTAGGTCATCCAGGTAAACAACGCAGCGACTCCGGGGCACGGGAGCCAGCACTCGCTCCATCAAGCGCTCAAAGGTGGCCGGAGCGTTGCAGAGTCCAAACGGCATCACTTTAAACTGGTACAGTCCCTGCCCGATGGAGAAGGCTGTTTTTTGGCAGGCCTCGGGTGACAGCTCTACCTGCCAATAGCCGCTGCGTAGATCCAGCGAGCTGAACCAGCTGGAGCCGGCGATGTGGTCCAGCGCGTCATCGATGCGGGGCAGGGGGTAGGAATCCTTCCGGGTGACGTCATTCAGGCGCCGGTAATCCACACAGAACCGCCACAACCCGTCCTTCTTCTTGACCAGCACCACAGGCACCGCCCAGGGGCTGCTGGAGGGCTCAATAACATCTGCCTCCAGCATTTCTCGCACTTTTTGTTCTGCTGCTGCCCGCCTTGAAAAGGGCAGCCGGCGTGGGTGGAGTCGAATCGGCCTGGCCTCACCGGTGTCGATCTTGTGCTGCACCAAACCGGTCCGGCCGCAATCCTCATCCTTTGCGGCGAAAACACCCATATAACAGTCCAATAGCTCCCACAGCTGGCGTCTCTGTTCCGGGTCCAGCCCGCTGCAGCTCCGCTGAAATAATTCCTCCACCGCCTGCTGCGTCTCTGCTGACACGTTGACCCCTCCCCTTGCTGTCCCTGTGTGCGTTTGTGCTCTCTCTGCCCGCGCTGGTGACGTCATCGTGCCCGGTCCTCGCGGTGGCCCGCCTGGTCCGGTCTGTCTTGGTGATCCCTCGATTGCGCAGGCCCCCGTGTTCCTTCCCTGGGTTCTGCTGTGGAGCGTGATGGTCCGGTTTCCCAGCTGGAGGGAAGGTCCCGCGGTGTCGATCTTGGCGTTCCAGGCTGTGAGCAGGTCTAGTCCAATAATACAGGGGTCTTGGATGTCAGCCAGCCAGAACGGGTGTCTTATGTTCTGACCGGCCACCCCCACCACCAGAACTCTCCGCCCCCTCAGTCTGGCGCGCTCACCGGTAGCCGTGGTGACGCAGCGCTTGGTGGGTTCCCACCCCCGTGGGGCCATCTTGCTCGTGCCCGGCAGCACACCGGGTCGAACCAAGGAGATTGTAGAGCCGGTGTCAATCAGGGCCCGGATCGACGTCTTCCCCAAGCTGCACTGTAGATACATCCCTGGAGAGTGTCCAACTCGGCCCACGTGTGGTGCCGGCTCCTCGGGGGAAACATCTGCGGGAGGTGGCCTGTCCCCGTTCACGCCACCTCGCTCTAGTTTAACGCCGCCGAGGGGCCAGTTTGTCGTGGGGTGGGTGCGGGGCAGTATCGTGCGATGTGTCCCATCTCTCCGCAGCGGAAGCACCCTTCCTCGCGCCGCCGCGGCCATCTTCTCTGTGGACGCGCCGCCGTGGTCTGCCGTAATTCCTCCTCTTCCCCCTCGTTCTCCATCGTGGCCAGGAAGGTTCTTTGACTGTGCGTTGGCGCTTCAATTGTGCGATTCATCAGCGGCTCCACCCGCTCTGCTTCTGCCACCGCAGTCTCCCAGTCGCTCGCGGCGTGGATCCGTACGTGGCTCTGGAGCTGGGCCGGGCGGAGACCTTGGATGAAGCTCCGGAGGGCGAGCTTCTCTACCGCCTCCGGTGCGAAATCTGGGTAGCTGCGCCGGGTTAGCAGCCGTATGTCTGCAGCATAGGCTCCTAGGCTTTCCTGGTTGCTTCGGCGGCGGCGGGTCAGCTGTTCCTGGGCGTGCTCAGCGTCCGCCGTTCTCCCAAATCGTCTCCAGAGCGCCCCTTGTAGCACTGGCCAGCTGTAACGCTCCTCCGGCCGGAGATCAGAGAGCGTGCAGAGAGCTCTCCCTTCCAAGGCCAGCGCGACCTGCATGGCGGTTTCCTCTGGTGACCAGCCGTTCAGCACAGTGGTCAGCTCGACCTGGGTCAGGTAGTCATCCAACGTGGCCTCGCCATTGAAGCGGGGAATCTTGGCCCGCTGCCGAACAGATGGGATGGCCGCCTCCTGATCGATCGTCACTCCTGATCGCCGTGGGCTCGCCAGCCCGTCCTGTCCTGAAAAGGGTGGAATGCGGGGCTGGTTTGCTCTGCTCTGCCCGCTCTGTCTTGGAAAAAGACAGAAGGCGGGGTGCGCTGGCCCCGTCAGGTCCGCCGCCGCTTCGTTCGTCCCGGCTCCCGGCTCCCGGGGGTGGTGTCTCGGTCCCATCGTCCATCATCAGCTGAGCAATGAACTGCTCCAGCTGCTGGATCTCCATTCTGATCCTGGCTTCCATTTGCTCCATGTCCCACTCCTGACACCAGTGTGACGTTGGCAAGGTTCACACAAAGAAAATGGAGCAAGATGGTTGTGATGAACGGGCTTTATTTTACACACACTCTGAGCACAGGCAGGAGGGGGGGTCATTCTCCCAGACCTCCGTTTAAATCACGGTTACACACACATAATAAATCTTGCCTATGAAATACTGCTGGGTCATTATAACGCAGTTATAATTACACAGCAGTATAATAACTCAGTAATAACATTTAACACACACACAGTAACGTTTCCACTGTCAAAGCATGCTGGGAAATCCTTGCCCCCCTTAACATGGCCCTGACGTTACAATATATATTTATATGTACATATGTATACTCGCTGCTCTTGTGTTTTCTCTTGCCTTCTGATTGTTGCTCTGAGTGTTGCTATCCCTGTGCTGTTGCAATCCTGGAATTTCCTCATTATGGGACTAATAAAGGCTCATCTTATCTTATAAGCAAACCCATAAAGTGGATTCTTCTTTTAAAGAGCAACTTTTTCTCTTGTATAGCTGGTGAACAAACTAGCACATCTGCTCCTTGGTGCTACGTTTTGAGCTGGGGTGAAACTGCAGTGTTAAACGCTTGGCCTGGCAGATGCAAAAAGAAGCATATATATAACCACGTGCACACTTGGCCTGTCCCCATCATGGAACATGGAATGGGAGCATAAATCCTGCTTAATGATATAATAGTGGACTTTTGCAAGACTGGTCTCTTCATTGGTAATGAGGAGATAGAGAGGGTGTCAAATTTTAAGTCCTTAGGTCTGACTGTGATGCAGGATCTGTCCTGGCATAAAAATACAGTATCTCACAAAAGTGAGTACACCCCTTAAATTTTTGTAAATATTATATCTTTTCTTGGGACAACACTGAATATATGACACTTTGATTCAATGTAAAGTAGTGCATGTACAGCTTGTATAACAGTGTGAATTTGCTGTTCCCTCAAAATAACTCAACAAAGCCATTAATGTCTAAATCGCTGGCAACAAAAGTGAGTACACCCCTAGTGAAAATGTCCAAATTCAATTCAGTTTTATTTTCAGTATATAGCGCCAAATCACAACACAGGTTATCTCAAGGCACTTTACAGAAAAGATTGGGTTTAGGCCACGCTCTCAAATTTGTAGAACCCAGCAGAGACCCCTAAGAGCAAGCACTGCGGTGACACAGACGAGGAAAAACTTCCTTTTAATGGGCAGAAACCTTGAGCGGAACCATAGCTCATAGAGGACGGCCATCCGCCTCGACCGGCTGGGTTGAAAAAAGAGGTAAAAAGTAGGAGGCCTGGCAGTAGCTGCATTCAAAACAAATGTAACAAATACAATATTCAAAGCCAGACATTCCAGTATCAAGCCTGGTTAGGCTGCACATGTGAGTGAAGGACTGGCAGCGGCAACATTTTTAACTATAGGCCTTATCAAAGAGAAAAGACTTCAACTTACTCTTGAATAAAGAGAGTGTGTCTGCCTCCTGAATTGAACTGGGAAGATGGTTCCACTGGAGGGGAGCTTGATAACTAAAAACTCTACCTCCCAATCTACTTCTGGAGACCTTGGGGACCACCATTTGGGAGCGCAGAGCTCTGGTTGGATGATAGGGAATTATGAGTTCTTTTTTTTTTTTTTTGAAACTTTTTATTTAAGAACGTTTTTCAATTATAAAAACACAAACATATGAGGTCATGGGATGATTAATATGGTACAAATCAGATACAATAAAAATATACAATTCCAAATCCGCATATTAATAAGTACTGTCACATCCTGTGAAGTCCAACCATTTTTTCCGACGTCTTTTTCCTAGCTCCTCTTGGAGTCGCAGGGTATAGGTCATGCGTTCCATGGACCTTATATTGTCTATTATAGAGGTAAAAAGGTTCAGTGGGGGGCGCTGTTTTTGTAACCAGCACTTTGTTATAGCCTTTTTGGCTGATGCCAAAAAGATTTTCAGGAGATAAGTATCATCTGCAGTCAGTTTGTCAGGGAAACATCCATGGAATAACAAAATAAAAGAGCAGCTGATATTAAAGTCCAGTGCCTTAGAAATGACATTTGCTACGTCTGTCCAGAAAGGCTGAATGTGTGGGCAAGACCAGAATACGTGCCCATGTTCTGCTGTTGTTTCTCCACATTCTCTCCAGCAGTGTGCAGGAACTCCACTGTACTTAGATTTCTGATTGGGTGTTATGAAAAAACGAATCAGAGTCTTCCAGCAAAAGTCCCTCCAGATGCCGGAGTTGGTGGATGAGGATTGCACCTCCCAAACCCTTGACCACATGTCATCAGTTATTACAATGTTCGTTTCCTTTTCCCACTTTTGCTTTATATATATTGTTGAGTCTGTTTTAAGTGTCATTAAACTGCAGTATAACTTACTAATAAGATTTTTAAGACTTATTGACTTATATGCATTAATAAAAATATTAAATAATGAAGACTCTTTGATATTACTGCTTTGTACCCTTTTATTAATGAAGTCGCGAAGCTGCAAGTATCTAAAAAAATCTTGCTTCTCCAGATTGTACTTCCTGCGTAGAGTATCGAATGGCATTAGGTTTGATTTCTCATACATTGTACACGCTGCGGTAAGGCCCCTGAATGTCCACTGTCTAAATCTAAAATCATGTGAGGTGGGCAGAAAGTCAGGATCATACATAACCCGGACATATCATACCTCAGTCTGTCCGGGTTGGAAACAACATCTCCAACTCTGTCACGCTGAGTACCGGAACCCCTCAAGGCTGTGTACTCAGTCCACTGTTGTTTACACTTCTAACACATGACTGTGTATCCAAACACGAGGGGAACCAGATTATTAAGTTTGCAGATGACACCACGGTGGTGGGACTTATTCAGAGGGATGAGGAATCAATGTACAGGGAAGAAGTGAGAGACCTGGAGGGCTGGTGCAGGGAGAACAATCTGGTGCTCAATGTGGACAAAACGAAGGAGATGATTATCGACTTCCGGCGGTCACAGCCTGAGCACGTCCCCCTCAGCATCGGCGGCTGTTTAGTGGAGAGAGTAGAGAACATCAAGTTCCTCGGAGTGCAGATCTCGCAGGACCTGACCTGGAGCAAGAATTCCTTGGAGATCAGGAAGCGGGCTCAGCAGAGACTACACTTCTTGAGGAAACTCAAACAGGCCTCTCTCCCCATCTGCATCCTCAGGACCTTCTACAGAGGTGTGGTGGAGAGTGTTCTGACGTACTGCATTGCTACATGGTACTCCAGCTGCAGTATGTCAGACAAAAAAGCCCTGCAGAGGATAGTCAAGGGGGCGGAGAGGGTAATTGGAGTCTCCCTCCCCTCTGTCCAAGAACTTTTTCAGAACCGTTGTAGGAGCAGGGCACTAAACATTGTCAAGGACCGTTCTCACCCTCTGCATAAACACTTTGAACTTCTTCCATCTGGTAAACGATTCCGGAGCATCAGAGGCAGAACCACCAGACTGATCAACAGCTTCCTCCCACAAGCTGTCAGGATGCTGAACAGCTGACCCGGAATCTCTCATACACACTACTGCACCTACGGACATTTTGTATATTATAGTTAGTTATTTTTTTCCCCCAAGTATGTCTCAGGGATGTGTGAATGGATGGGGGGTGGGGGTGGGGGGTGGAGCTATGTGGGAGTGTGTCTTAATCATGCTGCTTCTTATATGGATGCCGAGAGAAACGCAATTTCATCTTGCCTGCACTACAGTTGTATGTACAGCAATATGACAATAAAGTTTGATTTGATATGCTGGCCATCTGAGCAATTTAATTTCTTCCTGGAGTTTTAGTTTTCTTATCTCTGATTTCCAGATTTTAAATGTCAGATTAGCCCACTGACTAGTTGTTGGAGTAATTTCACTTTCAAGGGTGCCTAGTTTAGATTTAACTGGGACCTCAGATAAAGACATCTCAATTGTTTTCCATTTTGCATAATAAGATGGGTCACACAAACAAACCAGTGGTCTCAGTTGGGCTGATATATAGTAGTCTCGTAAAGAGGGCAGAGCCTGCCCCCCCCTCTCCTTCGGCAACTGTAAGGTAGAATACTTAACTCTTGGTCTCTTTTTAAGCCAAATGAACCTTGAAATGTATTTATTCCATTTCCTAAATTGTTTGTCAGGAATTGATACTGGAAGAGATGAAAAGAGATATAGCAATTTAGGGAGGATATTCATCTTGATTGCCTGTATTCTGCTGCCAAAGTCAAGGGGGAGCAGACTCCAGCTATCAAAATTACTAATTATTTCTTTATTTAGTCGGTTGTAATTCATATCATACAATTGTGACAAATCTTTGGGTAGGTACACTCCTAAGTATTTTATATGGTCAGAATACCAATTAAAATTATATTTAGATATTAATTCTTGTCCAGGGTGAAAATTGAAAGTCATAACCTGAGTTTTAGGGATATTAAGAGCGTACCCAGAGAATGAACCGTACATTTCTAAGATTTTCATCAACACTGGTAAACCAGAGACCGGATCTGAGAATGTGATCAATACATCGTCCGCATACAGGCTCAATTTATATTCCTCCCGAACACCCTTTAGTGCAGTCTCTTGGCGTATTGCTTGTGCTAAAGGCTCTATAAATAAATTAAATAAATTGGGGCTACTGGGGCAACCCTGTCTACATCCGCGTTGTAGTTGTATAGAATTAGAAGGGAATTATGAGTTCTTGCAGATAAGAAGGAAGCATACCATTAAGGGTTTTATAAGGAGCAATATCTTGAATTCAATTCTATATTTTGTTGGGAGCCAATGTAAAGAAGCTAAAACTGGGGTAATGTGATCTCCCTGTTTTCATTAAAACAGGGAGATCACAGAGATTGCTGAGCTTGTGGGATCGTCACTTCCTTGTGGTAACGTATCATCACTTCCTGTTTTGCTGTCTGCCTGTGTGGTTTGCTCTCCAGCCGCTAGCTAGCCACTAGCTATGGCTACTAGCTCTCTTTCCTCTCCTCCTCTGGTGTGCTCTTTCTGTCAGATGTTTAGCTACACCTCTGCCTCTTTTAGTGATAACGGTAAATGTAATAAATGTTGTCTTTTTGAGGCATTCGAGGCGAGGTTGTCTGATTTGGAATCCCGGCTCCGCTGCATTGAAACACCGTCTGCGCCAGTTAATCTCGACGGACGCCCCTTAGCTGCAGCGGAGCTAGCCAGCTTAGGCCCCCCTGTCAGCGGTCCCCCGGCTCTCCTCAGCAGCAAGGAGACTGGGTGGGTGACGGTGAGAAGGAAGCCTAGTCGCAAAGCCCCGGTACACCACCAACCTGTTCACGTTTCTAATCGTTTTTCCCCGCTCAGTGACACACCCGCTGAGGAAAAAACTCTGATCATTGGCGACTCTGTAGTCAGAAACGTGAACCTAGAGACTCCAGCGGCCATAGTCCAATGCATTCCTGGGGCCAGAGCAGGCGACATCGAGTCAAATTTGAAAATGCTGGCTAAAAGTAACTGTAAATACTCCACAATTGTTATTCACGCCGGCATTAATGACATCCGTCTCCGGCAGTCGGAAGTCATGAAACTTAGTATAGAATCGGTGTGTGACTTTGCAAAAACGATGTCTGCCACTGTAGTATTCTCTGGGCCCCTCCCCAATCTGACCAGTGATGACATGTTTAGCCTTCTCTCCCTTCAGGAGAGAAGGAAGGAGGAAGGAGAGAGGAATGACTGTGACATGAAACTGGTTAAATCTATGGTGCTGACTTGTACTCTGCATAATCTGTGTGAGAGTCATGGAGAGACGTATGACACTACATTGGATGATGCGGTAGATGAACCAGTGGTGGCAGCGACCCAGGGAGCAGAGGAGCAGTGTGCCAATATACGAGATGCTGTGATGCAGTACTTGTCTAGCAGTAGGTAGAAATGTAATTTTGTCCACATTTATGTGCATACATATTTCAAAAATGTTTTTTGTAAATAAAATGTTGTGCATGTTCCATCTACCTGTCCTCTGTTGTTCATAACGCTTATCTGTTAAGGTACGGGTAATTACATACCTGTCAAGATAAGATAAGATAAGCCTTTATTAGTCCCACAACGGGGAAATTCCAGGATTGCAACAGCACAGGGATAGCAACACTCAGAGCAACAATCAGAAGGCAAGAACAAAACAAGCAAGCAAGAGCAGCTAATATATGTACATATTACTATAAAATAAATATATACACACACACACAGACACACAGTGCAGAGCATTGTAGCTGGATGGAATAAATATATGAGTATATGAACACACAGTGCAGAGCATTGTAGCTAGATGGAATAAATATGTAAATATATAAACACCCACAGTACGGAGCATTGCAGCTAGGTGGAATAAATATGCAAGTATATAAACACACACAGTGCGGAGCAATGTAGCTAGATGGAATAATATGTAGATATATAAAAACACAGTGCGGAGCATTGTAGCTAGATGGGATGAAACAGCATACCTCATGCCTCCCTTATTGGGGGGGCTTTCACACCTGTACTGAGTACTTAAAAACTGTATTTATCGGCAGATGAAAGAAAACTGAAGGAAAAAAAAAAACTAAAACAGCAACTGCAACATGAACTATTTCAAACATATTTATTCAAATGTACACTTATATGGACATAATCTTGAGCCATAACTTTTTGGTAATGTGAAAATAATAAGCCAAGTAGCACAAAAAAATAAATAAATAAAAAATAAATGATATTAATAATAAATAAATAAAAATAAATATTTTTCAAATTTACATTAGCACAAGGTAGATTGCTTAATTTGAAAGTACACAATAAGAATTATTCTGAATATAGTTCTTAACTGTCAGCTAGATACTGTATATACACTTGGAATTAAAGAGTTTTTAATTGTCAGCTTTGTTACACTAATGCACTTGGATGAACTTGAAACAAGAAAATGTTCACTGATGCTGCTTGTTATAGTTCCAAGTAGCAGCCTTTGCTGACTCTAGCATTTCTGAAGTGGCAGATCAGATCAGGTGGCAGATCAGAAGTGATCTGCCACCGATGGGGGTAGATTGTGCTCTGCCACAAAATGACAAACCATCGCTTCTGCTAGTGATGCATTGGATTTCGAAGGCGTCGGTTCTCTCACTGGCTGAAAATGTTCATCCATCGATCGATACGTTTTCGATTTGGCTACACAGTTTTTGTGGCCCTGTGTAGCGAAGTGCGACTTCAGGTTGAAAATCCCCGATGCAGTCACTTTTATGCTCTTCCGACATGGAACACAGAAGGAGTGTGTAGGGCCCTCTGGAGAAGCCTTTATCCATCCAGCGATTCCTCTCTGTTCCGGAGCCGCAGGACAACAGAAGATGCGAGGCCATCAGCATAATGATCAGGCCACACTTCTCACTGTTGTGATAATTGCTCACGCTGAGCGCTCTGCCAGCCCCGTACGCTGTGGGGGTTACACACACGACGTGTTCCTCCACACTCTCAATAATTTTTTTTCCCGTGTATTTTTCTTTTTGGCGTACAGAAATGGCAATACGCCCGTATTTGCTAAAATTGCATTTTCCCCGTATTAAAATACGGCGAAACCGTATCACTTGACAGGTATGTAATTACATGCAGAAACACCGCACAGGCCATCTTCACAAAAATCCAGCTCGACAAGCCACTTTTGCTTAGGTGGAAATGCAAATTGAACTATAAATCATGTGCTGATACATGTCATATTCCCATGTAAAGGTCTCTCACTTTTACTTACAAATTGATTTTTAATTTTTGGGAAAAGGGAATATAAATTTTGCACAACTTGTTGGGAACAACAGTTGTGTGCCACAAAAACACAGTTGTGCCTCCTTGTCCGATTTGTCTACTGTCATTAGTGCCAAATTTTTGCTAGATTCCTTCTTAATTTATTAAATTTTGACTGGTGATGCAACATTCAATTTACATGTACTTACCTTTATCAGTGTCTACTGTACAAGTTAAAGTACACCTCGTCGTCGGCCTCCGTCGGTCTATGATGACCATGGAAGAGAATCCTAAACGTCTACTCTGCTGGAACAGCACCGCCTGTGGCTGAACAGGCCGATGCGCGAATGGCAGTCCCTGTCACACAGGTCGCACTTTTGGGTGGTCTCCGTGCTGCTGGGTCTGTGGCGGTTCTTCCTGCGGGTCCTTTTTTCATCTGCTGCAGCAGTCAGTCTCTCTTCACCCGCCTTGAGCTGTCTGGTCAGGGTGCCTCTCCATTTGGAGCGGTCCGTTGCAAGGTTCCCAGCGCTCTGTGTTGATCTCCAGGGCCTTCATGTCTCTCTTGCAGACGTCTCTAAAGCGCAGCTGTGGGCGGCCAACGTCTCTCCTGCCAGTTGCCAGTTCTCCGTAGAGGACGTCTTTGGGGATTCTGCCATCCTCCATACGGTGAACGTGGCCTAGCCAGCGGAGCCTGCGCTGCCTGAGTAGAGTGAACATGGAGGGAAGTCCGGCGCGGGACAGAACTTCTGTGTTGGGCACTTTGTCCTGCCAGGATATGTCCAGGATGTGGCGAATACAGCGCAAGTGGAAGGAGTTCAGTCTCTTTTCCTGCCGAGCGTATGTTGTCCACGTCTCACTTCCATAGAGCAGTGTGCTGATGACGCAGGCGTTGTACACTGCCATCTTCGTCTTGACAGAGTTTGGGATTCTCCCACACTCGTGTGGTGAGGCGAGCGAGTGTGAAGGCTGATTTTCCAATCCTCTTGTTGATCTCTGTATCAAGGGAGAGGTTGTTGCTGATCGTGGACCCCAGGTACGTGAACTGATTCACGACCTCCAGCTCGTAGTCGTCGATGGTGATGGTTGGTGGTGCTTCCGTGCCTTGCGCCAAGACGTTAGTCTTCTTCAGGCTGATGGTAAGCCCGAAGTCCTTGCATGCCTGGGAGAAGCGGTCCATCAGGGTCTGAAGCTCCTGCTGTGTGTGGGTTGCGACTGCAGCGTCGTCTGCGAACAGCATGTCTCTGATTAGAGCCTCGCGTACTTTGGTTCTGGCTTTCAGGCGGGCGAGGTTGAAAAGCCTGCCGTCAGATCTTGTGTGCAGGTAGATTCCCTCTGTTGCTGTGCTGAAGGCATGCCTCAGGAGCATAGCAAAGAAAATCCCAAAGAGGGTTGGCGCAAGTACACAGCCCTGTTTCACTCCGCTACGTATGTTGAATGGCTCTGAGACGTTGCCATCGTGCTGCACTATCCCCTGCATGTTGGTGTGAAACAATTCGATGAGGCTTTGCAACTTTGGTGGGCATCCTATCTTTGGCAGGATCTTGAAAAGGCCCTCTCTGCTGACCAAATCGAACGCTTTGGTGAGGTCGATGAAGGCGACGTACAGGGGCATGTTCTGTTCTCTGCATTTCTCCTGGAGTTGGCGGATGGAGAATATCATGTCTACCGTCGATCGCGCAGCGTGGAAGCCACACTGAGACTCGGGGTAGACACGTTCAGCAAGCTTCTGTAGACGAACGAGAACAACTCGTGCGTAGACTTTGCCAACAACGCTGAGGAGGGAGATGCCCCTGTAGTTGTTGCAGTCGCTTCTCTCCCCTTTGTTTTTGTAGGGGGTGATGATCTTGGTGTCCCTCATGTCCTGTGGTACAGCACCTTCCTTCCAACACTGGCAGAGGACGTCATGCAATGGCAGCAGTAGGGCGGTTTTGCAGTGCTTGATCAGGTCAGGGGGTATGCCGTCGTTGCCGGGTGCCTTGCCAGCGGCCAAGCTATCAATGGCCTTGCTGAGTTCGTCGATGGTTGGCTCGGCGTCAAGTTCGTCCATGGATGGCAGGCAGTCGATGGCATCAAGGGCTGACGGTGTCACGGTGTTCTCTCTGGAGTAGAGGTCGGAGTAGTGTTCCACCCATCTCTCCATCTGCTTGTTCTTTTCTGTGATCATCACCACAGTGGAGGATTTGAGGGGGGCCGTCTTGCTCTGAGCCGGACCAAGTGCTTTCTTGATGCCATCGTACATACCACGAATGTTCCCTGTTATGGCAGCGGTTTGAATGTCTTGGCTGAGCTGAGTCCAGTACTCGTTGGCACAGCGCCGAGCAGTCTGCTGAACTTTGCTTCTCGCAGCCCTGAGAATCTGGAGATTCTTCTCGTTTGGGTACTTCTTGTACTCAGCAAGTGCTGAGCGCTTGGCTTCAATGACGGGGGTCATCTCGGTCAACTTGGCATCAAACCAGTCCTGTGACTTCGAGGTCTTCCTCCCAAAGGTAGCCAAGGCTGTGCGGTGGATGGTGTTTCGCAGCTCTTCCCACTTCTGCTTTGCAGATTCCTTCTTGTGGTACACCAAGTTCCTTCTCAAAGGTGGAGGCAAACTGCTCAACAAGTTCTGGTTGAGCCATCTTGCTGGTGTCAATCCGTGCCTTTCCAGGCTGTCTAGCACGATGGAATTTCTTCAGCTGCAGCTTGACCTTGCAACACACCAATGAATGGTCTGTGTCGCAATCTGCACTCTGGAACGAACGGGTGATTAGCACGTTCTTCAGTGAGGTGCGCCGGGTCAGGATCAAGTCCAGTTGGTGGACTTGACTTGGTGATCAAGTCCAGTTGTACACCTGTACAGCTGCTTATAACCTAAAAAATGTACCCGTTCGAGAGAAATGGATTCAGCATTGCAAATTTGTTTAAAATTTAAAAAAAAAAAACTTACCAAGACATTACGTTTCGTTGTGTTGTTAAAAAGTAAATTACCATTAGAAGGCTATACACCTGATCTGATGAACAGCAGCATGTGGAGTGAACAGAGAATGGAATGTGTATGTAATTATTGGCTTTTCTCATACGGTGTCATAACAGATAAACCAGACTTTTGATGCAAACAATACAGTTTTATTCCAGAAGCAAAATTTACAAACAAAAAAACAGACTGGGCGTGGGGAGACATGGTTAGACACGCCGACTGCTAAATGCGTCCACAAGCCTGCCAAATAGGGTCAGGAAATCTCTGTTGAATGATGACATCTCTGCGAGCTCTTCCCTTCGTAACACAGCGTCCTGCTCCAGGGCTTCATGCGCATCTGCCCGCACATCTGCGGCCACCTGTCGCAAATGCTGCATGTACTCCTGATGGTGTTCTTGCCGCTGGTCATGTTGCCGTTCCAAGAGCCGCATCTCCTCGTCATGCATGTTGACCATCGCTGATGTAAGGTCAGCGATGGAGTTGTTCCTTTTTCTCTTGGCTACATTGAAAGACAGAAAGGCATGGTTGTTAAAGCTGGATCACTACATATATATAGCTACAATGCTCCGCACTGTGTGTTTATATATCTACATATTATTCCATCTAGCTACATTGCGCTGCACTGTGTGTGTTTATATATTTACATATTTATTCCACCTAGCTGCAATGCTCCGTACTGTGGGTGTTTATATATTTACATATTTATTCCATCTAGCTACAATGCTCTGCACTGTGTGTTTATATATTCATGTATTTATTCCATCCAGCTACAATGCTCTGCACGGTGTGTCTGTGTGTGTGTGTATATATATATTTTATAGTAATATGTACATATGTATATTAGCTGCTCTTGCTTGCTTGTTTTTTGTTTTTTTTTGTTTTTTTTCTTGCCTTCTGATTGTTGCTCTGAGTGTTACTATCCCTGTGCTGTTGCAATCCTGGAATTTCCCCGTTGTGGGACTAATAAAGGCTTATCTTATCTTATCTTATATTATGGAATTACACAGGTGAAAGTCTGTGGTGGAATGTCACTATTATATTATGCTTCATTGCTGTATATAAGCTGAACTGTCATGTTGCTGCCCCTCAGTAGAGCGGATTTTGCAACACGCAGGGTGCTGTCTTCGGCTGCAGCCCCCCTGCAAAACTAAAAAGGATTAAGATTAAGAATATGGATGGATGGATGGGTAATGTTTAAAATAGTTGCTTGTAGTGTGGCCGCAGAAATCTGAACGGGTTAATACAGTCAGCTGACGTGAAGCATTTCAATGAAGCATGTTGATTTCAACGGCAGTTCATGAGCTTTATTTGTTTTTCTAAAACAGGAGTTACAACAGCACTTCAATCACCACGCCTAAAAATGGGACCGGGTTGTGGAACACCGATTAAGTGAAGACCAAAGAATAACCTTTTTGTACATTTAAAAAGACATTTTCAATTAATTAATATGCAGCTACAGAAAATTGCATTAATCAATTTGGTACATAACTTGTTAGGCTCCAGCCCCCCCGCGACCCGTAAAGGATTAAGCAGTAGAAGATGGATGGGTGGATGGATGGATGGATGGATGGATTTTCGACCCTGGTTTCCGCTGGACCTGTTTCAACAAAAAAATAAATCGTGGTTATTGTGCCTTACCGGCACTTGAACGTGATCCAGATGGAGCTGGTGATGTGGCTGACATCGGAGTCGATTCAGCTGGCGCTCCGCCAGAGGCAGAGGCAGACGCAGGAGAGTCCGGTGTGTCCATGTCCACTGAGGTGGACCCCTGTGATATGAACTGCGATTCTAGAAAGAAAATGCACGCAATTTAAAACTTAACACCAAAGTGCAACATGTACACAACACTCTAAAGTTTTTAACCGGAATACAATAAGCGTAATTCAGCGTTTTGTTCGCGCTAATACATAACACAAAGCAAGCGTGAATCTGCAGTTGGCTGCAAAACAATAGGCAAGCCTCAGTAACAACCATTACCCACAATCTAACAACCTTCTTATTTCTTAAAAACAGTGAACTTGGCACAGAAAGGATAAATTGGCGAAAAGACGCGCAATATCAAAACAACACTCACCATCCACGGTTTCCAAGGCCGTGACTGTGGCCGTGTCGAGCCCAATGTCTCTGCCTATGTCCATAGATCGCGTCCATCTCAGCGAACCACTTCCACTCCTTCCGATCCGCTCCACTTCGAGCATTGTGGTCCTTCACTGCTCGGTAATCGCTTTTCAGCTTTTTCAGCTTCTCCCGACACTGTGTGGCAGTACGGATGTGCCCTTGGGAACCCATCTGCTTGGACACCTGCTGGTATATTTTTTCATTTCGAGTAGATCCGTCCAACTCGCGCTGGATGCGATCGTCGGCTAATATAGAAAGAAAATTGCGCACCTCCTCGTTTGACCAGGGGATAGCCTTACGAGAAGACATCTTCAGAGTGTGAAAATACTGAATTAAAGGGGCGCACTGTGTTCACTGGCTGAACAACTACAAATGGCGGTGGTGTAGTAGATTCAGCAGAAAAAGTCGCTTTCGTGACGTTACGACCTGACCAATCAGCGGCGACCAGTCTGTTAAAGTCACATCACAGCCATACTCAGCCCTACTCAGCTCGGTTAGACCCTGCCCTGGATCAGGTACTAAAATGGCGCCTGCTAACCGGTGCTGGGGCTAATGGAAAATGCTCAAACGCGGGCTGAGTGGTGCGGTGTAGGGCTAAGCGAGGCTAGTGGAAAAGGCCCTTTAGTGTCCTCACTGATGCTACCATGATGGTAAGCTTTGCCTTGGTCTAGCACGCTAAACCACGTTTCCCTGAAGCCCATCAAGAATCTCCTGAATGTGTGGGATGGGGTGCCTATCTGGGATTGACTTTTTATTAAGACTCCTGTAATCACACAGTTTTAATCATCACAGTTTTAAACATCCATCTTTTTTTTCCTCACACAAACAACTGCTGAAAAATAAGAGGCGGATTTGCATATGAAGCCCTTATTCAGTAGATCTTGAATGTGGTTCTTTACCTCATCATACAATGATCGGGGTATGGTGTTATATATTTTGGCTACCAGGACATCATCACTAAGCTTAAGCCTTATTCATGCTGCATTTCCCCTCTAGTCCACTTTGGTCCGCGTGCATTTTGGACGAGCCCGGCACGCACGCGGCGCTGTACATGCTCACTTTTTTCATCTACCCAGGCCAAGTGGTTGACGCATGTGCACAACCATGTAGTTTCACTCCTGCCCTATAGGTAGTGCCAATGTGCTGACGTGCCAGGATTTTCACCAATGAAGTAGCGCTGCTTGCTTTCTGCTGCTTGACTTCTCAGTTTTCATTCCTTTTCCACAAAGATGCTGCTGCTGCAGTATGTATGTATGATTCATGTACAGTATGTTTAATCTCGTCTTCTGCTTCCTCATTGTCTTCTTTGTGTTGGTATGCTGTGTCGATATCGCCACCTCGTGAATGGAATGTTCAGTCTTGCGCATGCGCTTTCCAATGCATTCAGGTCGTGGGCAGGGGGCATCGGTCACAAAATTTGGGCTTCACGCGGTCTTCCACAGTCGAGCACTGCGGACACTAGCAGAGTGGAGACGATGATGTAAATTTCATCACACAAGGTTTCCAGTTACACGTACGTGGACAGCAGAGGTGCAGCATGAATTCAGCTTTAATGTCCGTTTTTAAATTTTCGATGTAGCCCACTTCATCTTTATGCCTGGCAAACATACCCGACTCATCCTGGATCATCTGTTTAACCACTACTTGTTGCTCACTGGTTAAATGACCAAGGTTAACAGGTGGATCCCAAAGCTTCTTTCTACAGTCAATCTGGGAATTGTCTGCAGTGGAGCCACGTTGCACCTTGGGGATTTCAACCTCGACTGAGCCAATTTGCTGTTTTTCAACCCGCACCGGGTAACAGTCTATTATCCCCTGTAGGTTTCCTATGAGGGTCCTAGCTGGCACCGTGATGTCATGAAGTGTAGTATTCCTGACCCCAATGTTCACTTTACATGAGGAGGGGGAGACACTGATGACCTGATTTTAAGCCCCTCCTCCAATGTCAGATTCTGTTCAGGTTCTAAAACCATTTCAATTTTCACTCTAAGATTGGTTCCAACATGACAGTTAATACACTGCATTTTCCCCCCAAAAAAACTACAACAGGTGCACTACCAGTCCTAATGGGGAAAATGATTTAATCACTTGCAGCTTCCTGCATTAGATTTAGCAATGCCACTGCCTTCCCTGATTCCAATCGTAGTGAGTCTAAGCAAAGCCAATCTCTGACCGGGCTGATTCTGTACTACATCCCTGCTCACCAATACGGGAGCGGACATCTCACTAGACCCGGTTGTTTTAGTTTTTGGATCATACAACATGACAGGTAAGTAAGTAAGTCCACGACATGGATATCACCAAAATTCATTTGCATCGTTTGTCTTTTGCTGACTCGGCCCAAAGTCAGAGTATGTACCCGGCTTAAGAACAGCTGACATGTCCCACCAGTCATCAAGGTCTTCATCCCCAATGCTGCTTTCAGGATGTGGGACTTTGTCCATCTCAGCTGCTGGGAGGTCTGAAGAAAGAACCAAAATAAAGTATCAGCCTTTTATAGATGGCTTATTACGGTATAAGTGAGTGGTGTGTTTTAAAAATAACATCTAGAAAAAAAGGTAAATTATTTTACACAGAGAATGCTGAGAGACATTTATTTGAGATACTAATATTATTGTGATTATTTTATAGATCAGTTTCATTTGGTGGCATAAATGAATGTGGTGGGACAGAATATCCAAATATATGAGATAAATACTTAAAAAGACAGTTATTTGTTTTGAAGCCTGATAATATCCATAATGTAATACACTTCCACTTATTATCAGTTTGATTATTGGTAATAATGGGAAGTAGTTTTGAAGTTTCGCTCATATATAGACTGACTTTTTCAGTAAGATAAATTTACACACACATTAAGGTCATCACCAGATTTGCTGTATTTGAAAATGATAGATTATTATGTATAGATTAATGTAGAGCAGGGATGTCAAACTCATTTTAGCTCGGGGGCCACATACCGCCAGATTTAATTTCAAGTGGGCCAGACCAATAAAATAATAGCAAAACAACCTAATGGCAACTCCACATTTAGTACAAAGAAGTACATTATGAAATGTTTACATTTGTTGAATCATTGATCTTTTACAAAACATGAATAACCTGAATGATGAGTCTTCATCATGGTATGAACAAAATGATCTTTTTTTCTTTTCTGCCCTGTTTTGAGCTGAAGCTGCTGACAAACAACATCTTAATCATGATAAAAACAAATGCCATTTAAGGAACCAGATATCGTATTGCTGTCATTTACTGTTTAGTCCTGGAACTTCTTTGTATTTTGAACAATGATCCTGGTTACATGGACACAATAAACGGATTACTGGCAATAAACTGATAATGCCAATAATCACTTTCTCCTGTTTACATGCACTGAATAAACGGATTACTGAAGAGTAAACCACTTGAGTTAATGACCCCAGTTACATGGCCTTTATCAGGTTATTCTGTTTACATGGTTATTTGAATAATCAGATCACTGCAGAAATCCAATCATAACCGGTTTATTCATGTGCATATAAACATGGTCAATGACCATGTTTATATGCACATGAATAAACCGGTTATGATTGGATTGCTGGGAGTTTCAATCCAGATTAAGACCCTTAATTTTTGGGAGACAAAAGACAGAATTATTGTCCTTTGAGACTGTTTCACAGGTGCGAGAGAGCAAGTTACAGTATTACATTCACAGTTTAATCCTTAAGATAGAAATCTTTAGATAAGTTAGATATTAAATATCTTTACACAATGTGCTTTGCTCTAAATGTCAGTTAAAAGGCCTCGCAGCTTACACCGCTCATAACAGGATGTGGTTTCTTAGCCCTGCACACAAACACCCCTATAGCTTCGCAAATGAAGAACTGCTTCTGCTTACACATAGAAAATGGGTTAATGTCACTGGGTCAAGGGTTGCGGTGAAGAGAAGCTGAAGTAGACAGAGGAAGTGAAACCAGAAAGAGACGGGAAGAGGAGCAGCAACAAGGAAGCACCTGCCTGGGTCGACTTCAGGGCGAGACGGCCCAACTTAAACTCCTCAAAGATCTATTGCCTTCAATTAGCACACATTTTCTCAACATAATAAATACAGTGGTGTGAGAAAGTGTTTGCCCCCTTCCTGATTTCTCATTTTTTATGTTTGTCGCACTTAAATGTTTTAGCTCATCAAACAAATTTAAATATTCAACAAAGATAACACAAGTAAACACAAAATGCAGTTTAAAATGAAGGTGTTTATTATTAAGGGAAAAAAATCCAAACCTACATGGCCTTGTGTGAAAATATGATTGCCCCCTAAACCTAATAACTGGTTGGGCCACCTTTAGCAGCAACAACTGAAATCAGGCGTTTGCGATAACTGGCAATGAGTCTTTTACAGCACAGTGGAGGAATTTTGGCCCACTCATCTTTGCAGAATTGTTGTAATTCAGTCACATTGGAGGGTTTTCGAGCATGAACTGCCTTTTTAAGGTCATGCCACATCATCCTAATCGGATTCAGGTCAGGACTTTGACTAGGCCTCTCCAAAGTCTTCATTTTGTTTTTCTTAAGCCATTCAGAGGTGGACTTGCTGGTGTGTTTTGGATCATTGTCTTGCTGCAGAACCCAAGTCTGCTTCAGCTTGTGGTCACGAACAGATGGCCGGACATTCTCCTTCAGGATTTTTTGGTAGACAGCAGAATTCATGGTTCCATTTACTACAGCAGTCTATGGTGTTCCTTTTCTGAAATACTGTGTTAATTTTACGCTCGATGTAATGGGACAGGCACCTTCTAAAAAGTACAACTTTTGTCTCATCAGTCCACAGAGTCTTGTCCCAAAAGTGTTGGGGATCATCAAGATGTTTCCTGGCAAAACTGAGACGAGCCTTTGTATTCTTTTTGCTCAGCAGTGGTTCTCGTGTTGGAACTCTGCCAAGCAGGCAATTTTTGTCCAGTCTCTTTCTTATGGTGATGTCATGAACACTGACCTTAACTGAGGCAAGTGAGGCCTGCAGTTCTTTGGATGTTGTTGTAAGGTCTTTTGTGACCTCTTGGATGAGTTGTCACTGCGTTCTTGGGGTAATTTTGGTCAGCTGGCCACTCCTGGGAAGGTTCACCACCGTTCCATGTTTTTGCCATTTGTGGATAATGGCTTGCACTTTGGTTCATTGGAGTCTCAAAGCTTTAGAAGTGGCTAGGGAAATTGAACTCAGATTTCCAAAGATGTGATAAATCACAGTTAATTTATGTTTAAATGGGGGGGGGGGAATCACTTTCACACAGGGCCATGTAGGTTTGGATTTTTTTTTACCCTTAATAATTAACACCTTCATTTTAAACTGCATTTTGTGTTTACTTGTGTTATCTTTGTCTAATATTTAAATTTGTTTGATGATTTGAAACATTTAAGTGTGACAAACATGCAAAAAATTGAGAAATCAGGGAGGGGGCAAACACTTTTCACACCACTGTATGTCTTTATTATCAGGACATGTACCTTTGTCCTTCAAGGCAGCTGTAAGTAAACCACTTCTTTAAAAAACTATTCTTGATTCGGGAACCTTGACTAACTACAGACTTATATCCAGTCTCCCTTATCTCTCAAAAATCCTTGAAAAGCCAGTTGCTAATCAGTTATGTGCCTTTTTAGAGAATAATTATCTATTTGAGAAGTTTCATTCGGGATTTAGGAAACATCACAGTACTGAAACAGCACTCGTGAAGGTTACAAATGACCTTCTAATGGCATCAGATAAAGGACTGGCCTCTGTGCTTGTTTTGCTCGGCCTGCTGCGTTTGACACCATTGACCATTGTATCCTCTTGCAAAGACTAGAACATTCAGTTGGTCTTAAAGGAACAGTCCTTAAATGGATTGAGTCTTAGGGCGCATTCACATGGTCACTGTTTGGTCCAGATTAAAGGACCAAAGTGTGTATTCCGTGGATGGTTTGGTTTGTTTGGCACCATCTTAATGCGCCTGGATCTCTGGTGCAGCACCAAACAAGCAAACTCTGGTCCCCCTGAAAACGGGGGGAAGTCCTTGGTTTGCTTGCAAACACAGTCTGGTGCGCTTCGCTTGCCGTGTGAATGCAAACGGAGTATCCAGCAGACCAAAGGGCGGACGTCCACCTTGGCGTTTACCACAGGAACACACAGTGAGAAGAGAAAGTGGCGTTTACTGTAAAGGTGCCTTTACATTAAATGCGAACGGGTGAATTTTTCGCACAGCACGATTACATTATAACTCAGCGTAAATACATGAAAAGACATGAATTCACCGTCTGGGTCAGGTGCAGACAGGCGAAGTTGCCACTCACCTAAAAAAGTTGTCCCTGTTGAAAACTCCATGTGTGTTTCCATGGCAGGAATCCGTGGGTAAATAAATCCAACACCCCGATTCAGCTGAAGAGCTCCTGGTTCTTCAGCCTCCATTTTGGGTTGAAAATAACAGACAACCGCACGGTTCCAAGAAATACTTTTACCGGAGAACACCAAGGAGAAAAGTTTAAAAAAAAATGTCTCTTGGACTTGGAGGAGTGAGGAGGAGATGCAGGCTCTGATAGATATTTGGTCTGAGGACCAGATTTCTCAGCTGCTTGTGGCTACACACAAGAATACTGATGTTTTTAAAACATTTAGTGACATGATGGTGGCACGGGGTTTATACAGACAGCGGAGCTTTTCATTTTTATTAGTTTGTGGCGCATAAACACCCTGGCTGAAGGGAACGGTGTTATGCTGAGAATTGCTCACTTGCCAAGAATTGGATCCCATCGTTGAGTAAACATATTTTAAAGATAATTTACAAGAGGTAATAACAATTTTTTCTTCTAAAAAGGCACAAATGGTTACAAGCCTGGCTGTAGTGTTAAATATTATAGTTTTGGTGCATGGGATGCAGTTCTTGGCAAGCAAGCAATTCTCGGCATCACATCGGTCCTGGCCAATCGATGAGCCAGATTTCTCTTCTTCGTCGAGATTTTTTCTTCCTGGTCAGTGGTGGTTTTGGCTACAGCGCCACAAACAAGCAGCTGTTGTAACTGCGTGACGTTGTCCAAACAGTTTGTTCCACTTGAGTGAAGTGCTGTGTGAATGCAAACCGACCCAAACGAAGGTGTGAATGCAGCCTTAGGATAGTCCGGGGGTCTCAGTTCGACTCAGTGGGGAATGGCAAGAATTTTCATACCTTCATTTGGTTTGGTTTGCATTCACACAGCGCTTCACTCAAGTGGACCAAACTGCTTTGATGTCATGCAGTTACAACAGCTGCTCGTTTGTGGCGCTATAGCCAAAACCACCACTGACCAGGAAGAAAAAATCATGGCAAAGAAGAGAAATCAGGCTCATCGATTGTCCGGGACCGAAAAGGGAACTCCGGTGTTATGCCGAGAATTGCTCACTTGTCAAGAATTGTATTCCATCCACCAAAACTATAAAATATAACACTGCAGCCAGGCTCATAACCATTTGTGGATTTTCAGAAGTACCCATTATATGTTTTTAGAAGTAAAAATGTTATTACCTCTTGTAAATTATCTTTAAATTATGTTTATTCAACAATGGGATGCAATTCTCGGCAAGTGAGCAATTCTCAGCATAACACCATTCCCTTCAACAGAGTTGTTTATGCGTCACAAACTAATAAAAATAAAAAGCTCTGCTGTCTGTATAAACCCCATGTCGCTGAACATTTTAAAAACATCGGTATTCTTGTGTGTAGCCACAAGCAGCTGAGAAATCTGGTCCTCAGACCAAATATCTATCAGAGCCTGCATTTCCTCATTATTCACTCCTCACTACTCCAAGTCCAAGAGACATTTTTTTAAACTTTTCTCCTCAGCTTTCTCCGGTAAAAGTATTTCTTGGATCAGCGCGGTTGTCTTTATTGGTATTTTCTACCCAAAATGGAGGCAGAAGGACAGGGAGCTCTTCAGCTGAATCGGGATGTTGGATTTATTTACCCACAGATTCCTGCCACGGACAGGGCAGGGGCAACTTTTTCAGGTGAGTGGCAACGTCACCTGTCTGCATCTCACCCAGACAGTGAATTCATGTCTTTTCATGTATTTACGTTGAGTTATAATGTAATGGCGCTGCGTGAAAAATTTGCCCGTTCGCATTTGATGTCAAGGCACCTTTACAGGAAATGCCACTTTCTCTTTTCACTATGTATTGCTGTGGTTACACAAATGCCGAGGTGCACATCTGCCCTGTGGTCTGCTGGATACTCCGTTTGCATTCAGTTCAATTCAACTTTATTTATATAGCGCCATTTCACAACAACAGTCATCTCATAGCACTATCAACTGTAGGGGGAACCCCCACAGTTGCAGAAAGACCCCAGCAATCAAGCGATCCCCTGTGAGCAAGCACTTGGCGACTGTGGAGAGGAAAAACTCCCTTTTAACAGGAAGAAACCTCCAGCAGAACCAGGCTCAGGGAGGGGCAGTCATCTGCTGCGACTGGCTGGGGGGTGAGGGGATAGAGAAGATGAAAAGAACAGACATGTAGAGAGCAAACAGCACGATGGGGACTCAGTCTATGGGAGAGAACAAACAAATGTTAATGACCAGCAAAAAAAATATTTCATTGAGAGTGAGGAAAGGAGTGAGGCCCAGTGCATTACTGGAGGTCCCCCGGCTGACTAAACCTATTAGCAGCATAACTAAGGGAGGGTTCAGAAACACATGATCCCTCCCTAATTGTAGGCTATATCAAAAAGGTAGGTTTTAGCCCTATTCTTAAAAACAGAGATCGAGTCTGACTCCCGAATCCAGATTGGCAGCTGGTTCCACCGGAGAGGAGCTTGATAACTGAAGGCTCTGCCTCCCATTGTACTTTTGGAGATTCTAGGTATTACAAGTAATCCTGCATTTTGGGAGCGTAGTGCTCTGTTAGGATAATACGGTAGTATCAGATCTTTTAAATAAAAAGGAGCCTGATTGTTTAGAGCTTTGTAAGTAAGAAGAAGGATTTTAAACTTGCTACTCACATGGCAAGAAAAGCGCACCAGGCTTCGTTTGCAAGCAAACCGAGACGCCCCGTTATCAGGGGGACCAGACTTCGCTTGTTTGTTGCGCTCCAGAGTTCCAACGCACGTTCAGATGGCATCAAACAAACCGAACTATCCACGGAATACACTGTTTGGTCTTTTTGTCCGGACGAAACAGCGGCCGTGTGAATGCACCCTTACTTAACAGAGCGGTCTCAGTTTTTGTATATTCATGGTGAATCCTTCATGAGCATGAAAGTCAATTATGGAGTTCCACACCCCTTTAAATATTCAGTTCTTTAAGAAATGTTCACATATCTATGTCTAACCTTGTTTTTGTTTTATTTGCATTTTTTTTTTACATTTATTTTAGCCATTGTAAGTGGGAATGAATGTGTGAGTGTCCTAAAAAAATGGGGGGGGGGGGGTCCTAATTTATTCCTCACTATTTGTTTAGAATTACATTTTACAGAAAACTTGAAAAAAGTCTTTAATTCATTTTTAATTGTTTAGTTGTATTATGTGAATCTCCCAGTATTTTTAACATTAATATTAAATATCCAAATATGTTAACAAACACACAGGCTTATACAGGGTGTCCTAATTTTTCATGACTGTATATGCTACCTTTAGGTGACATGAGAAATCATTCCATCAACTTCCACTGCTATGCAGATGACGCTCAATTATACTAATCAATGAAACCAGATGATCTTAACCAGTTGGCTTCACTTCAGGAGTGTCTCTGGGACATTAAAAATTGGATGGCATCTAACTTCCTGTTGCTAAATTCAGAGAAAACCGAATTTAATGTATTTGGGCCCAAAAATGCAGGTAATGCATTACACTGGTCAACACCACATTTATTGTCTAAGTTTTGTTTTAGCTGATTTAGGACAATTTTGATATGCTGAATCCAAAAAAATCACATTGGTTTTGTTCAATCAGGTCAATGTTTTGAATTATGGCTACATGTTGTTTTATACGTTTTTGTGTACATGTACGAGTATTTTCGCTTTATATGATGCAAAATTATTTTTTATGTCTTGAAATTCTCTGAATTTTGAACAATGATGACATAACATTCAATTTACATGTAATTACCTTTATATAAAGGTAAGTATATGCACAGTACTAAGTAAGTACAGGTTTTTACTTAGCACCTGATCGAGAGAAACGGATGTCATTTTTGGATTCAGCGGTCCAAAATTGTCTTAAATCAGTTGAAAAGACACAGACAACTTACAAAAAAATTATTTTTGTAACCCTGTGTTATCTAAAGAAGTAGTCAAACTAGATGATGTTGTTCTGGCCCCTAGTGCCACTGCAAGGAACCTAGGTGTAGTTTTTGACCAGGATTTGTCCTTTAATACACATTTAAGATGAATCTCTAGGACTGCCCACTTCCACTCGCACAACATTGCTAAAATCAGGCCAATCCTGTCTTTAAGTGATGCAGAGAAATTAATTCATGCTTTTGTTACCTCTAGATTGGATTATTACAATTCTTTTATCAGACTGTCCTAATAAGTTCATAAACTCTTCAGCTCATTCAGAATGCTGCCGCATGTGTACTGACCAGGACTAGGTTAAGAGAACACATTTCTCCTGTTGTGGTTTTTCTGCATTGGCTTCCCACAAAATATAGAATTGACTTAAAATTCTTTTTCATACTTACAAAGCCTTTAACAGTCAGGCACCGTCATATCTTAAAGAACTTGTAGTGCCTTATCTTCCAACTAGAACGCTGCGCTCCCAAAGTTCTGGTTTCCTTGTGGTTCCTCCAGTTTCCAAAAATAGAGCAGGAGGCAGAGCTTTCTGCTACCAAGCTCCTCTCCTTTGGAATCTTCTTCCAACCTCTGTCTGGGAGGCTGATACACATGATAAATTTAAAACTAGGCTAAAAACTTTCCTCTTTGATAAACCCTATAGTTAGTTATTCTGCCATTCTCATATCATCTTTTGTATTATATATTGTATTGTGTGTATGTATTACTGTATGTATTATCATGTTTTCATTCTGTAAAGTGCCTTGAGATAATGCTTATGATTTGGCGCTATATATACAAATTATTATTAGTATTATTTTTCAATTATATATTATATTATATTTCAATTATATTGTGGGAGTTTGCATGTTCTTCCTGTGCTGCTTGGGTTTACTCCGGGGGCTCCAGTTTCCTCCCACAATCCAAAGACATGCATGTTAGGTTAATTGGTTGTTCTAAATTGTCCCTAGATATCTGTTTCCTATAGGCCCTTAGAATAGAGGGTAAGTTTAGTACTAGTGAAAGCGCTTTGAGTGGTCTTTGTGACTAGAAAAGCGCTATATAAGTGCAGGTTAGTTAGTAGTTAGTTAGTTAGAACGGACTCCGGTGTTGTTAACTAGAATGACAGCTGCTTTGTAGCTCACAATTTCTCTGGTTTCTTGTTTTAGTTTTACGGCTATGCCTTCACGTTGTGTCACAGGTTTAGATAAACAGTAGGACCACATCACACGCTTCAGCTCCAACTGTCAAAAGCCTCCTGTTGCACTTCTCGTGCGCTTTTAGGCAGGAGGAGTGCACGGAGGAGGGGAAGGATTAATGGATTTACGCGCAGCTTTGACCTACTTTCTGTGATCCCATGCTGACATCTCACTGGTCCGGCCACGTCCCCTCTCTCATTATCACCAGCTGATTCAAACTCCCGCTGATCATGTTTCCCGGTCCTTGCCCAGGTTCTTCTCATCACACCATCACCAGCAGTGCGTGTACATATTGGCAGCCGTTTGCCATTAACACACTGCTGGTCAATAGTATTGTCATCTGTGCTGTTAGTCTGCCAGTATTTTCAGCATTCTCATGACGTTAGTCACTCCATGTTCGCCGTGGTTCTCGTGTGTCCTTGAAGCGATGTCAGCTCTGGGGCGCATCTGTGGCTAACACGTCTCCTCTCATTCGTTCTCTGGGCAATGCCTGCCCCCGAACGCCATCAGTAAGTGTGTTTGTGCTTTGTACGTCTTCACCTTTTTGGGAATTGTCTGTCGTTCTATATTAAATGTGCTGTGGTGAACCCTGCCCGTAAATCCTCATTGTTTCATGCTCCCTCTCCCTGCCCTGCATAAGAGTGCACGGAGAGGGAGGATTTATACGTATATAGCAAGGATTTACACAAGGATTTACGTGCAGGATTCACCACAGCACATGTATTGAACATAAAAACTGATCCCAAAAGATGAAGACTTGCAAAAATACACAGAAACACAAGGCGCAGTGGTTAGCACAGCGGCAGCACAGTTTACCCTCGGCCGGGGGATCGCGGGGATCATGAGATCATGGGTTCGATCCCTGCCCCCGGCCAACAGTGATCTGTGTGGAGTTTGCATGTTCTCCCCGTGTTGCGTGGGTTTACTCCGGGATTTCTCCGGTTTCCTCCTGCATGCCAAAAACATGCAGGTTAGGGATACGGGGCGCTTGCGCACGCAGCGACCGGCAGCTGGTGGCTTGTCACCAGACTGCAAAACAAATCTACCTACGGGTACAAAATAAGTACAAAAAAACAAAAAAAACAAACCAGTAGGCGTTCGGGGCCGACATCGCCCAGCGAACATGGAGAGGAGACATGTTAACCACGGTTGCGCCCCAGAGCCGACATCGCTACAAGGGGCGCAACAGAACCACGGCTGTGTGGAGTGGCTAACAGGTCATGATAGTGTTGGCAATATTGGCTGGCTGGCAACACGGCAGATGATGCACACAAAACATGAACAGCTGACTGTCACTGAGTCTGACTCGCTAGACACAATGCCTGCTTGGCACGGCTCAAACCTATACGGTTTGATGTCCCCAGATTTTTCACTGTCATCCCATTCTTCGGAACTATAATCGTCTGAAGATTGGACAACACAAACCAATTCCAGACTACATGTGCTGGAACAATCGTCTGTTTTCAACCGCTTCCATCCTGTGTGTACAAAGGGCAGCCAAGCACTGTGTTCCGTCCATGACGTTACAACATGGCTGGGTTTTTTTTGAGCAACTGACGCAATGGGTGATGTGGCGCTAATGAAAACGTCGGATGTTCGTGTGAAAAAAAGCCTGTTTGAGTTAGAACTGCACAGACCAACCTATTTCGTCATATTGTATTATGTGTTGAAAAATTAGAGGTAGTCAAAAACATGTTATCAGCACTGTAAAGGTGTTAACACTGAAAAAGTAGAAAAAACAGAGGGGAAAAAAAGCTCAGTCCTATTGAGACTGCTGCAATCAACTGCTGTTCACTGGCATTATCATCAAGGACCGAGCCACTGACAACATCAGTGGGTGAGAGCCCTGTTCTATTGGTTAGATTTTTTTTTTCCTTCTTCTCCATCTAAGATCTCATTTTTGGGGTAGTCGTCGTGCATGAAAACTCACCAGTTTTTGCAGAGACCTCAAGACTGACAAAAAAATTAATATTTTCAAGGAAATATGAATGTCCCCACAAAAATGGCTCTACAGCGCCACCTAACGTGAAGTCTATGGGGAGTGGCACACCCTTTCTTTTGTGTAGAAAGGTGAAAATCAGGTGAGATGTTTATCATGTCAAGAATTGCAAAAAACGCCATAGAGGTGATGGTCTACACCCAACAGGAAGTCAGACATTTTGGCAGGAAGTGGCAGTGACCTGATTTCCACCTTGCACATTTGATCAAACTCGTCCTCGGGTTTGAGTCCAGTTGAGCTCATTTGTGGTGACAATCATCTATACCCATGTGCCATTAAAAATTATTGAAAAGTTTTCACAAAACGACGTTTTGGCCGTAGGGGTGTGGCAATGTTTGATGCCTTGCCATGACCATTCTATGACCATTCTGATGGCAATAACTCTGGTATGCATTGTTGGATTTCAACCAAATTCAGTATTATGGATATTAGTCCAATTCCAAACAGTTTTATAGAACAATATTTATACAAATCTACAGCGCCACCTAAAGGAGGCAGAAAGTTTTGCACCAGAAAGTTTTGCACCAGAAAGTTTGCGTCATGTTTTTTTAATTCCTCTGGAATGGAATGTCGGCTTGGCACCAAGATAGGCGTCATGTATATGGGTACGCCTCCGAACAATTATAGCTATGATTATTCATGAGTAGCAATAGTACCCTCTCTTGGAAACATGAAGGTTAGACCAAAGGTTTTCTTCAATATCTCTGAAATAAATAGTCTGATTGTTACCATAAATGGTACCAGTCATCTATACCATATGCCATCAAAAGCTGTTGAAAGCTTTTCCAAATGCTCAACGGTCTGGCGGAAGGGGTGTGGCCAAGTTTGCAGTATCGCCATCACCCTTCCAATGGCTTTAACTCTGGCATACATTGACTGATTTCAACCAAATTTTGTGTGGTGAATCGATAGCCAATACTGATAATTTCTATAATAAAGAATGACACATAGCAACAGCGCCCCCTACCGCCAATGGACAGGAAGTTGCCATAACTCACATGTAGAATTTCCGATTGCTGCTAAACTTTTTATATATATACACGATACTAGTCAGGCCCAGAAAATATTTTTGTAATGATAACAAACATAGCTATAGCGCCCCCTCGGGAAAAAAACAAAGCTTTATAACTCAGGCATACTTGGTCCAAATTCAACCAAATTTTGTGTGGTGCATCGATAGCCTACATTGAACCTTTGTATAATAAAAAAATGACACATAGCTATAGTGCCCCCGGCAGAAAAAATAAAACAGCCTTGTAACTCTGAAATACTTAGTCCAAATTCAACCAAATTTTGTGTGGTGCATGGTTAACCAACACAGATCCTTTCAATAATGAACAATTACATATAGCTTTAGTGCCCCCTAGCAGAAAAAACAAAGCTTAATAACTCTGGCATACTTTGTCCAAAGTCAACCAAATTTAGCGTCATGAATAGGCAGCTAATGGTGAACATTTCTGTAATATACAATGAGATGCAGCAGTAGGGCCCCCTACCGCCCATGGACAGGAAGTTGTCATAACTCACACATACATCATCCAAATGGACCCAAACTTGATATACATGGTACTATTACCCTGCACTTGGATAGTTGCAAACGATTGGACCAATCAAATGGCTCGTTGTATGCTTTGTCAAAAATTCATGGCGGCTTGTTCTCAGGGATGTGATTTTTCCGGTAATTCGCCAAATTACGCTTTATTTTATGTTCCAGGAAGATAAAGTACGTTAAGTACGTTAGCGGCTTGTGGTCCACGAACGCAGTGAAGGTGCACCCTTTCAGGCAGAACTGGAAGTGGCGTATGGCCAGGTGGAGAGCCATTAACTCTCTGTCGAACACGCTGTATTTACGCTCACTGTCATGCAAAGACCTGCTAAAAAAAAAAAGGTAAGCGGCTGCCAAGAACCGGCAACGCATTGCTCCACGACGGCCGCTATGCCCATGTCTAAGGCGTCGGTAGTGAGCGCTATCCGAGCCGCCGGGTCTGGGTGCGCCAGTGTTTGCCAGAGCTGTTTTAACTTCAGAACGCCTGCTGCCGTTCAGAAGTCCAGTCGACTCTGTCCGCCGGTTTCCATTTCTTGAGTGCGGCGTACAACAGCTGTATGAGCTGGGCTGCGCGGGGGAGGAAACGGTTATAAAAGTTAACCATCCCCCAAAACTCATGCAGCGCCCTGACATTGATGTTGAGGAGAAAAAAATAGCAAAACAATTTAGTTACATTACTTTTATGATTCCAAACAGTTTGAAATTGACAGTGCACAGTGGATATTGACTCATAACTTTTGAATATTTCTAAGACTTGGCTGCATCAGTGATTGTGCAAAATGAACTGCTCAAGACTCAATGGAGATTGAAACTGGTGATCTGAAATGAATGGTGAAATTATAAAAAAGTAATGGTATGTTGGAATTTTATTTCTATTATGGAATAGATAAAATTAACTGATTTTGATTTGATCAAGTGTTAAAGCATGTGATGGATAATGCTTGTTGGAATATTTTAGGAATGCTATCTTCTTGGAACATAAGTCAATATTATACAGTAATAAGTGGCATTCAGCTGTTTGTTTTGTCATTTAAGCACAGTTCTGGTACTTAAAAATCATAAAAATCCAGGAGCTTCAGGGGGCTTCGCCCCCCTTGCCCCTGACCCCGCTGGGGGACTGCGTCCCCCAGACCCCCTGCTAAATTTTCAGATAATTTCCCCAACCCCAAATCACATCCCTGGTTTGTGTTGGAATTCTGAGCTTTCGGTATTGTTTTCAGCGGAATTGAGATTTTTATCGAAGGATCTGGAGTCATCAGTGCTAGAAATAGACAAAAGTGTCAAAAATAAGTTCCGATGGAATTGGCTTGAGAGAAAAGTGACGGTAAAGGTGAAAATTGGCTCAAAGTTCGACGAGGTAACAGAAACACTTGGACAGTTTCTGAAGAAACCAGAAAAGGAGATGAAGTTCAAAGGTCAGAGACTGACACAGCTTGCTGCCAAAAGGAAG
Organism: Pholidichthys leucotaenia; assembly: GCA_020510985.1. Taxonomy (NCBI): domain Eukaryota; kingdom Metazoa; phylum Chordata; class Actinopteri; order Cichliformes; family Pholidichthyidae; genus Pholidichthys; species Pholidichthys leucotaenia. Next base: position 113,506,465 of record CM035841.1, on the reverse strand, counting down.
AAAGTTTCACATTAGAAGTGACTTGGTGACCAGTGTAAATAGTGTAATAAACTCTTATAGAACTGTTAAATAAGTTGGACTAAAGACAGTGAGACAACATTGAAGAAAAAAGTAAGTTAACTTTTCATTAAATTTAATGATTTATCTAAGTCTAGTATTTCATTTTGTTTTTATCATTTTTTCAGTCTAAATTACTTCTGTTTTACTGAAAACCTCTCAGCTTCAGGGGGGCTGCACCCCCCCTGGGCCCCCCCATAAGTCAATCGACCAAATTAGATTTCAGCTGAAATCAGAATTTCCTGTTGCCATCCCTGAGTTGTGTTTCTATATAAATAATATATAACTGGGAAAGAGTTTACAATGAAAGAGAACTGTGAGTTTATCATTATTAAAGTTTAGCCTAGTTGATGAGAGGCATTTGGATGCAGCTCCACAGGTACTCTTTGTTGGTGCTGTGCAGTGGCTGTACATGATGCGAGTACCCGAATGTGCTGCAGCTGAACAGATCAGAGCAGGGAGACCCTGTGAGACTGTCTGTTGAAATGTCGACAGAGCATCAAAGACTCTTAATGTTCATGAGTCATATTCAAAGAGTCCAGGGTTTCCTCTTGTAACATTTCCATGTGGCGGGCTGCCATGTCAAGGAAATATAAATTTAAGAAAAAATATAAAGGAATGACGCTCCGTAAGCACGCACACAAACAACGCATGTGACCGTCATCCGCGCGGAGTTCGGAAGCACCCCGCTTACGTGTTCCAGTCAACAGGGAGAGTGTCTTGCTACTAGTGTCACTGTGTGAGAGAAGCATGAGCTTATTAAAGTGCTTTAAACGTGGGGAAAAAAGCAGAAGAGGTATGTAAGCAGTAGAGGCATTTGTGGTGGTTTTAACCCACTGGTAACGGGAACAGTAATGAAGAGTCCCTTAGCAAATAGGTGTGGTTAGGATTCATATGCAGCCGGCTTCATATGCAGGGAAAGGCAAGGGGGACTGATGAACTGCTGAGGATTTATTTCACCATCCACTACATTAACTAAGTTATGTTCACTATTATTTACCTGGCAAGTTAAGATGACCAAAATTCACAAAGTCAATGACTTTAATCCGTCAACAGCCTTCAAACTAAATGTGCCAACATTTGGATTTCAAAATAAGGGAGGTTTTTCCTGCTGTCTGGTTGGTGAGGAGAGTTAAATTAAAGTTAATTTATTTCATTAAATATAATTTTATTGATTTTTTTTCTTTGAAATCACAGAGTTAAATAAGTGTTCTGTTCTGGCTCTGTAAAATTATGGTCAAAAGTGTAAATTGTATAAGGAAAAAAAAGTCAACATTTTACCACAATTTGTTTCAAATTAATACAAAAAACTAATTTTATTTAAAAAAAAAATAGACAAAAATAGCCGTGAAATAATCCACAAATTTATAATAGTCTCAAATGTACGAGAAAACTAAATTTTACAAGAGGAAATTACAAATTTGAGGAAAATGGTTCAAATTTAGATAAATTTACAGAGAAAAGTAGAAAACTATAAGAAAATTGTTATAAATTTGAGGAAAAACCTCTAACCTTCAAGACTGAAGTCATTACTGAAGTTTTGAAGTGGGTGCCTTTTGTATCCTTAATTAGAATTTTTTGGTTGTCTTCTTTTATTTTCATAGCACTGCTTTTACATGAGTAGAATTTCTGGCTACTATACCCACCTCTGATCATATAATTTAAATATGCGCGAGTAAATTACTATTATTCATGTTTTTTTCCCTTCCCTTTCTTACGCTTTCTCAATGGAAAAAAGAAACACTCGATTAAAAATACAAAAAATACGCACATTTTTGTCATTTATGTAAACCATGACAAAAAAAATCATGCAAGATAAAATGTGACATGGTATATTCTAACCAGTTTGTATACCACCATAGACAGACAGAAAGACCCTGAATTAGAAAGGGCTCAGAGAGGGAAAGATGAGTCAGACAAGATGAGGCAAGGAGAGGAAAGTGTTCAGGCAGAGGTCCAGAAGAGGTGAGAGCAGAGGAAGGAGAGGAGGATACACCAGTAAGAAGTCCAAACACAGGATGTCTGGGTGGGACCCCAACTGGCCAAATATTCCAACATTCAAGCCTTGTTTGCAAAGTTTTTGTGCAAAATAAAAAAGAAATGGTATAAAATTAACATTTTCTGGTAATGACAGTATCATGTGTTTTCTGCACCCTCCCCACCCCCAAAAAATATGTTGCCACCACACCAAGGTCTTTAAGCCAGCCGAAACACTGGAGTCAAAGTCAAGTCCCAGTGAAAAATGTTGAAGGCTGAAGTCACATTTTTAGCGACTTGAGTCCAACTCCAATCAGTCTCTGACTCAAGTCCCCATCTCTGTCCGATCATCAGATTTTAATATTAGACAAAGATAACTCAAGTAAATACAAAATGCAGTTTTTAAGTAATCATTTAATTTATTAAAGGAAAAAAGCCAGCCTAACAATTTCTTTGATCTGAAACATTTAAATGTGACAAATATGCAAAAATATAAAAATCTGCAAGGGGCAAATACTTTTTCATAACACTGTATGTTCACAGCCTCTTTTTCTTTGTTGCTACAGGAAGATGACAAGAAAAATGGAGTGGAACCCCAGCAGCTTCAGGAGGATGAAGATCCTCCAACTGCAGCAAACAAAGCTAAATCACATCATGGCCAGAGTGGAAAAAGAAGACAGAAAAAACACCACACTGGGGAAAAACAATACTTTTGTGAAGAATGTGGGAAAAGTTTCATGCAGATGGCTAACTTAAAAAGACATAAACTGATTCACACTGGAGTTAAACAGTTTGGGTGTGGTCAATGTGGAAAGGCCTTTACTCAGAGGGAGAGCTTAAGGAACCATGAACTCATCCACACTGGAGTTAAGCAGTTTGTGTGTGGTCAGTGTGGAAAAGCCTTTACTCAGAGTAGTAAACTGAGAAGACATGAACTCATCCACACTGGAGTTAAACAGTTTGTCTGTGGTGAGTGTGGAAAGGCCTTTACTGAAAAGTGTAACTTAAGGAGACATGAACTCATCCACACTGGAGTTAAGCAGTTTGTGTGTGGTGAGTGTGGAAAGGCCTTTACTGGAAGAGATGACTTAAGGAGACATGAACTCATCCACACTGGAGTTAAACAGTTTGTGTGTGGTCAGTGTGGAAAGGCCTTTACTTTGATGAGTCAGTTAAGAGCACATGAACTCATCCACACTGGAGTTAAACAGTTTGTATGTGGTCAGTGTGGAAAGGCCTTTACTCAGAGAGAGGGATTATGGAACCATGAACTCATCCACACTGGAGTTAAACAGTTTGTGTGTGGTCTGTGTGGAAAGGCCTTTACTCAGAGGAGTCTACTGAGACGACATGAACTCATCCACACTGGAGTGAAACAGTTTGTGTGTGGTCAATGTGGAAAGGCCTTTACTCAGAGGGAGGACTTAAGGAACCATGAACTCATTCACACTGGAGTTAAACAGTTTGTGTGTGGTCAATGTGGAAAGGCCTTTACTCAGAGGGAGGGTTTAAGGAAGCATGAACTCATCCACACTGGCATTAAACAGTTTGTGTGTGGGCAGTGTGGAAAAGCCTTTACTCAGATGAGTCACTTAAGACAACATGAACTCATCCACACTGGAGTGAAGCAGTTTGTGTGTGGTCAGTGTGGAAAAGCCTTTACACAGAGGAGTCAACTGAGACGACATGAACTCATCCACACTGGAGTTAAGCAGTTTGTGTGTGGTCAGTGTGGAAAGGTCTTTACTCGAAGGGAAGGTTTAAGGAACCATGAGCTCATCCACACTGGAGTTAAGCAGTTTGTGTGTGGTCAGTGTGGAAAGGCCTTTACTTGGATGGGTACCTTAAGGCGACATAAACTTACCCACAGTAAATTTAAATAAACCTATCTGCTGAATGTGCCAACACTTTTACGCGAGTGAATATCTTAAAATTACATGGAGTGATCCACACTAGAGGTAAAAGTGAGACACCTTTCACTTATACTTGAATCCCATTTGAGACAGGAAGTTCCTCTGGTTACAGGTTCAAGTTTAGAAATCGTGAGGTCAGCCTGCATGGGATTCAAGTTGCTTAAATGTCTAGACCAGCAACATTTTGTTTAGAAAGCAGAGATGTTTTTTTGTTTTTTTTTTTATGTCTGACTTTTTCTTCTTTCTTGTTGCTTGATCAACTCATTTAGTTAATTTCATCTCAAATCACCTTCATTTGTATTGTGCCAAATCACAACCAGGGTTCCCACGGGTGCCTGAAATCCTAAAACTGAATTTTAGTAACACTGAAGAAACTTGAATATGCCATTAAATAATTTTCAAATGTTAACATCGTTGCATGAGAAGAATCTAAGACAGCATAACAGTGACATGCACAGACTGTTAGGGGTACTCCTAAATACTGAAAAGTCTCTGTGGAGAAAAATTTAAATCTAAAGCTAATAGAAAAAAAAAACTGCTCTCCAGAAGGGTACTTCAAAGGGCAGAGGGTAAAGGGACAGGTGCGAGAGCACCACTTGGGGGTCTATCTGTGCCATGCCTGCACAGTAAAATGTTCACTCTTATGCATTATCGCTTATGAGCAAATACAGTGTTGAGAAACATTAACATCTAATAAGGGCACAATCTTTTTGACCATCTCAAATCAAAAACTTTACAAGAGTTCCATTTTTTTTTCTTTTTAGTGCAGTCTTTAATAAATACACAACATAACAAAAATATTTTTTTGTAAGTTGTGTTTTTTCAACTGATTGAAGACAATTTTGCACCTCTGAATCAAAAAATGACATCCGTTTCTCTCCATCAGGTCAGGTTTTTATGTTAAGTTATAAGCAGTTGTACAGTTGTACTGTAAATTGAATAGTAGACATTGATAAAGTTAAGTATATGTAAATTGAATGTTAAGTCATCATTGTTCAAAATTCAGAGAATTTCAAGAAATAAAGAATTTTGCATCATATAAAGCAAAAATACCCGTACATGTAAACAAAAATGTAAGAAAACATGTGGCCATAGTTCAAAAAGTTGACCTGATTGAGCAAAAACAATGAGATTTTTGGATTCAGCACATCAAAATTGTCCTAAATCAGCTAAAAAAACTTAGACAATAAATTTGGTGTTAACCAGTGATATCATTCCCTTTCATTCACCATCAGAATCAGTCTCCTGATAAATTTGCCATATTAGCACAAACCCCTCTACAGTCTGAACATCCCACGGAATAAACTATGCCATTCCTTCAGGAATAGTCTCTTGGTAGTGCATCCAGATTTGCAGGTACATCGAATGATTTCCAAGAGTTCACTGGGAGCAAGTTGGAGGTCTGTCATGATGGATGTAAATTTCCCTTCTTTGACCTTCCAACCCCATTCTTCACATGACACTGTTGGACCTGTTGGTGCACTCTCAGACTGATATTTCACTGCAGTGGCTGTCGATGGTATGGAGCATGGCTAAACTGGAACTGTGCAGGATGAGGTTTTGGTGCAAAATTGTTGAAATCTGAGACTGAATCCTTGTCCAGGCTTTCCACTGTACAAGCACATCACAGCCATCTCTGCTGACTTGGCAATAGCATCTTGTCATGCTCCACCTCTCATGAACACCCATGCTTGTACCTGAAATAGACACAAGCTATTTCCATCTTCATGACAACTTTCTTCCCAAGCCCAAATACTCCAGGGGTTGTGTCACAACCAAGAATGGCGGAAAAGGACTTCCGGTTATGGCTGCCACGTAGGACGGACGTGTCTCGCTCTGCTCTGCTCCTGGAAAAAAAAAATCGGCAAATAACTCTCTCATTTGGGACAGAACGTATCCCAGCATTTGGGCGAGGATATGTCGGCGAAGCCTAAGGCTGGAAAACCAGGAAAAGGAAAAAGCGAGCCGCCGAAACAGTCCAAATTAACGGACTTTCAGGTCTGTGACGCAGCAAACAAGGCTCCATATATGGCGGAGGAAGCTGGCGGCGGTGCGATTTCTGCGGGGAATGGCGCAGATGCGCTGATGGCTGCCATGAGTTCAATGAGAGCGGACTTTTCCTCTAGATTTGATGGGATTATGACAGCGTTGGAAGGAATAAGAAAGGAATTGGGTGACTGTGTAGAACGAACGGCGCAGATGGAGCTCCGTCTCGCTAGTGCTGAAGATGACGTCACCCGTCTTCAATTAAAGGTGCGCACTTTGGAAAAAAAAAATAAATCTCTGGAAGATAATATTTTGGATTTGGAATCTCGGTCGAGACAGAATAACTTGAGGCTGGTGGGTCTTCCAGAGGAATCAGAAGGTCGGGACGTATGTTCCTTTCTGGAAAAGTGGATTCCGGAGGTGCTGGGCAGCGAGGAGTTGCAATCAGCAGTGGTTCTGGAAAAAGCACATCGTATTGGCCCACGGAGAGATAAGGGACCGCCGAGGACCTTAATTATGAAGTTTCTAAGCAACAGAGACAGGATGAAGATCTTCAACGCTGCACGTGCTAAAGGAGAGATTAAACACCAGGACCAGCAGGTGCGGTTCTACCCAGATTTGGCCACAGGAATCCAGCAATTGAGGAAGCAGTTTGATCCCGTACGTAAGGAGCTGCGCAACCTTGGGATTCGTCATGGTGTAATCTATCCTGCGAGACTGCTGACCACGTATGAGGGCAGAACCCACATCTTCAAGACCCCAGAGGAGGCGCAGGAGTTCATCAAGAAGATCAAAGAAGAAGAAGAGACTGGTGGGAGCTAAGCATGAACAAAATATAAGGTAGAATAACTAAGCATTTGCACAGGCATCTGACTGACTTGAAGTAAATAGTAAGTTTACAAAATATAGATTGTATTATATATTAAAAAAAAACAAAAAAAAAAACAAAACAAACAAAAAAAAAACTAGGATGTACAAAGTTGGTAAAAATTTTGGAGTTAAGTTGGAAAACTACAGAGGAGAGTTAATGTTACGTCATTAAAAGCAGTAGAGTTAGGGTGATTGGGAGGATGAAGAAGGAGTGGCTTAGGCTGTTCCCCGTGGATGTGGAACAGTCGATGGCTATATCGGGAGACAGAATTTTTCTTTTGATTTTGGGGGGTTTGCCACAAGTGTGGGAAGGGGGAATTTGTTTGTGTGTAGTTTGTAGGATGAATGTTCAACCACTCATGTTTTTGCTTCTCTGTATGAGCATGTTTACACTGCAAGGTAATCCCAAACTCTCTATTGATCATGGACCAAAGTGTTAATCTTAATTTAACTTCATGGAATTGCAGAGGTCTACAAAATTTAAAAAAACTTAAACAAGTTATGAATAAAATAAAGGACATGGGTTCAAGAATTGTGTTTTTACAAGAAACTCATCTGATAGAGGAGGATGTTAAAAGAATTAGGAGTAGATGGCAGGGAAGTGTATTCACCTCTTCATTTTCATCCCGAGCCAGGGGAGTTATGACTCTCATACATAAATCAGTTCCTTTTCAAGTGAAAAATGTAATTGGAGACAAATTTGGAAGATATGTAATCATTCAAGGTTCTTTGCTATTAGAAAATATAAATCTTGTGAACTTATATGGTCCCAATATAGATGACCAGAAGTTCTTTGCTAATTTATTTCTCATCTTATCATCACTTACAGGGCAACATATAATAGCAGGGGATTTTAATTGTACATTGAATCCAGGTGTGGATAGATCAACAGGACTGGATTGTACGCACATTGGATGTAGGATGACTATTAATCATTTTATGAAAGAATTGAGATTGTTAGATATATGGAGAGAAATGAAACCACAAGTTAAAGCCTATTCTTGTTATTCCAGTACCTACAAGACATTCTCACGTATTGATTATTTTTTGATTTCCACAGAATTAAGGTCCAAGATTCAAAACTGCTTTTATGATAACATCGTGATCTCTGACCATGCACCCTGTTGTCTAATATATGTAGATAAAAAATTGATAAAGGAATCAGGTAGATGGCAATTTCAGCATAAATGGCTTCAGGATGAGGAATTTGTCAAGTATATAGAAAAACAGATAGACGAGTTCTTTGACATCAATACTACACAAACATCAGCATGTGTAAAGTGGGAGGCTTTCAAAGCTTTTATTAGGGGACATATTATTAGTTATACAGGATCAAAATCTAAGAAGACTCGAGAGGAGAGAGCTAAATTGGAACATAAAATAAAAAATCTTCAGGAAAAAGTGTATGCAGGAAGTGACCCAAGGTTGGAGAATGAATTACTGATTTTGAGAGCTGAATACGACAAAAAATCAGCGAATAGAGCTGCCTCGAGTCTTCTAAGATTGAAACAATCTTTTTATGAACAAGGTGAAAAATCAGGAAAATTATTAGCATGGCAGATTAAACAATTGGAAATTAAAACACCAATTACCAGTATTATAAGTAATGGACAGGTAGTTATAGATCCTTTAGAAATTAATAGAGCCTTTAGAGATTACTATGAAAAATTATATGATCCCAAAAATGAACCTGATTTAACAAAACTAAATGGGTTTTTGAACGAACTATCTATACCGTGTATTCCAAATGAAAACAGGGAGATATTGGAGTCTAAAATTAGTCAAGAAGAAGTTGGGCTAGCCATTGATAATATGAAATCAGGAAAAAGTGCAGGACCAGATGGTCTTCCAGTTGACCTTTATAAAAAATTTAAGAATAAATTAATAAAACCTTTTTTGGAAATGGTTTTAGAAGCATTTCAAAATAATAATTTACCATCATACATAAATAATGCCTTAATTATACTGCTGCCAAAACCAGGTAAGCCCTCTAATAAATGTGAAAATATGAGACCAATAAGCCTATTAAACGCCGACCTTAAGATAATCTGTAAAATTTTAGCAAGACGAATACAAGAAATTTTACCAAATATTATTAATCGAGATCAGAATGGCTTTATAAAGGGTAGACAAGGCTTCCATAATGTAAGAAGACTATTTAATATTATTTATTTTAATAAAGAAGCACCGGATACAGCTCTCCTATCATTGGACGCCGAAAAGGCCTTTGATAGAGTTGAATGGCCCTTTCTTTTTGAAGTACTACAAAGGTTTGGACTTGGAAATAATTTCATAAAATGGGTTCAAATAATATACAATAATGCTACAGCAGAAATCCTAACAAATAACAATATTTCAAAACCAATAAAAATCAATAGAGGATGTCGACAAGGCTGTCCACTTTCACCTTTACTGTTTACTATGGCAATTGAACCTTTAGCGATAGCGATACGTTTACATTCACAAATATATGGAATTAAAGTTGGACCAACAGAACATAAAATCTCCCTGTACGCCGATGACATAATTTTGTTTATGTCGAATCTAAAAAAATCAATTCCAACCTTGTTGAATTTAATAAAGAATTTTGGGGAAATATCAGGATATAAAATAAATAAAACTAAATCTTCAATATTAATGCTAAATGAGACCCAGAGAAATTACCCAGCCCCTGAGGTAAATCAATTCAATGTTGTAAATCAGTTTAAATATTTAGGAATCCAAATTATGCCTAAGCTAGAATCAGTCGTCAGTGTCAACTATGAAGCCTTAATGTCAGATATCAGTGAGTTAACTCAGAGATGGATGTCACTACCAATGTCGATGATCGGGAGAATCAATATACTTAAAAGTAATATTTTACCTAAAATACTTTATTTATTTCAATACATTCCCTTATCACCACCTTTAGATCTATTCTCAAGAATAAAAAAAAAGTTAGTGGAATTTATATGGAACAACAGGAGGGCTAGATTACGTTTGTCTTTATTATATTTACCATTTGATCGTGGAGGTCTGAAATGTCCAAATTTTATGTTGTATTATTGGTCGGCACAACTGAGGTCTATGACATATTATTTTTCATCAAATGATCTCCCTCACTGGACTGAAATGGAATCATACAATTTACCTTTACCTCTTCCCATATTCATATACTCAGATTCGGCAAAAAAATTACAAAAACAAGTTAAAAATCCATTTGTAAAGCATATGATCAAAATATGGTGTGAAGCTAAAAACTATTTAAAAGAACCACAGTTATTGTCACAATTTAGTCCAATATGGGGTAATCAATATTTTAAACCAGGGAGAGCGGACGCTGTATTTAAAGTATGGAATTTAAAAGGGATACAAAAGATTCAGGATTTATATTTGCCAGGTGCAGACAACATAATGTCTTTTGAAGAGCTGAGGATCAAATTTAATCTCAATAGAACACATTTTTTAAAATATCTTCAACTTAGAAACTTTATTCGATCAAATCAAAATAAAGCTCTCACTCGACCTATTTATTCATCCTTGGAAAAAATGATGATGAAAGATAGTAAAAGAAAGGGTATTATTTCAGAGTTTTATAACTCATTGACACTATCTTCAAGTGAAAATTCACTGAAAAGATTAAACTACTGGAAAGAAGATCTGCAAATTGAAATTTCAGAGGAACAATGGGAATTGGCTTGTACAGAAGCTCAAACCAAATCAATAAATGCACGCCTTAAATTGATACATTTCAAATGGTTAATGCGGATGTATGTTACACCGGAGGAGTTAAATAGATATAACAAAAATATACCAGATACATGCACAAAATGCATGGAAAGTAAAGGAACCCTATTTCATTGTTTATGGGAATGTAGATTAATAAGAATGTTTTGGGAAGAGGTGAGGGTAACAATTGAAAAAATAATCTCAAAACAAATCATATTGAATCCTAAACTGTTTTTGTTGGGTCTGTACCCAGAAAAGCATAATTTTAATAAAAGTGAAAGAACATTCATAGACCTCAGTTTGCTTAATGCCAAAAAATGTATTGCACGATTATGGAAAAAGACTCATAGACCAGATGTGACTCAGTGGTTAAGACAGATGTTAACAAACCTTCCATTAGAAAGAATAACATATATACTAAAATCAAAGGAAATTGTGTTTGAGAATATATGGAGACCTTTTATTGATTATGTAAAAAATTTAAACATAACTCTTGAAGAAGAAGGTGAATGATGTGTGTGGACCTTGTAAATTCCAAACTGGTGAACATAATATGTATACTTATGTATTGGATTGTCTAGACTAAACAGAGGAGCATTGTTGAAGACTTGACTTTGTTGGTGGTTGTTGGTGTTTTTAGTGCATTTTTTTTTTGTAGTACTTTAGTGTTAGTGTTTGATTGTTTGTATCATGTTTGTTAAAAAAAAAAAAAGAAAAGGTTCAATAAAGATATTGTGGAAAAAAAAAGAATGGCGGAAAAGAACATTTCTGGCCATGGAATCACCAAGCAAGCTCTTTGGAAACATAATGTTCCAACATCTGTAGTATGTTGGGTATGCTTCTTTGCCTCAGACTTTAAGAAGACACTAGCCATGTTTACATGGACACAAGTAACCGGATTAAAAGCCTGATCAAATAAAAATGCTCCATGTAAACACGCCAATCTGAATATTCTGACCTGATCACACTCATTCGGATCAAAATTTCCTTCCGATTCCAGACGAGTGGGTTATGCCAATTGTTAATCCGATTGGTGCGCATATAAACACTTATTCCGAAGTTTGGGTAGAAAATATGTTAACTGCTCTTGTCTGTATGTCAGCCACACGTGAACTTGACGTATTTCCACCTTTACAGCAGCTAGTGGACGACATGGCGGAAGTAAAACAAAATTGGTCTGTATTGTCCTGCTGTCTCCCTTTGTTCATCATATGCAGAAGTATGTACTTGTAGCTTCATTATGGAGACCACCAGAAGCAAAAGTACAGTCTGAATAACACAGTACAGGTCCATTTCAAAAAGAGAGACACAAAGCGGGGTTCGTTTACATTGGAAGTTGCTTCTTCTACTATTTCTAGAATGTCGGATAATTGTGCGCATGTCAAAATGATTTAGTCCGTTCAAACGTGTGACACATGGAAACGCCCGTCCTAATCGGATCAGCTTTTTCAGGATCCATGCAAACAAAGCTCTGATCTGAACTGTAATCAGATTGAAGAAATTTTGTACATGTAACCGTGGCTAATGGTTGGTGCTTGTTGCAAGATAGATCAGTAGCACAAGAAAGTCTGTCATCTGCAATGACCACTGTCTCCTGCCAAGCTGCTGATGCTATGACTGAAGAATCAGTAGCTCAGCGTCTCCTTTTACCAGGTGAAGATCACAACCAATCTGTTCCAGAGTTTGGGACAACAACGCTATGTCATTGCTTATTTTCTTTGTTGGAGAACAACTCTTCCTTTTTGCTCTGAAGGGTCATGCTTGGGGTGAAATGCACTGCTGCTCCAACTTTGCCAGAACTTCTTTTCAGATGTGCACAGCCTTTGATGCTTGGTGCATCACTGTAGCCATCAAACACCACAATGGCTTTGCCATTCCCGTGAAGGACAGAGTTTATACTGTTCAAGGATCTTTTCTCATGTAACACTTCTTGTCCAAGGGATACGTTGCATCAATGCCCTACCATCCAACACATATTGGGCTGCCTCAGATGGCCCTGGCAAGGCAGCAACTTCTGGTGACCACAATGCATCTCCTAGTGTGGATTTGTTGACTGGTCTCAGCATTTATAGAGTCAAATGGGGCTGATGGGTAGTGGCAAAGCTCCTAGTCAAATACATCTGTCACATCATCTTTCCTGGTGCTTGCAGTGTTCAGCATTTGAAATAATAAAGATAGATAAGAAACACATTAAAAACAAAATTGGAGACAGAAATGAGCTGTTTGACCTTACACAAATTTTCAGCACATTTTGATCTGCAATAAAATTACATGACATGAAAATAGTGTAGTAAATGGCTGTTTTAAAAGTTTAGCCAATGGGTCTAAAACGGTCAGACATACAAATGTAAACTGGAATGTTTTCCACTCAGTGTAACATGGTAAACTTTTTCAGCATTATTTTTACATGTTCCTGGATACAGAAAATGTACATGTGAAAACTATTGCAATTTGTTTTGGGTATATCTACAGATTACCTGGGCTTCTTTAAAAGAGTGGGTTGACTCAGTGGTGAAAATACCACGTTACACAGATTAGAGGGGGGCACTGAAGACAATCCTGGGAATACTTTTGGAATCATATGGGTGGTGCGGTGGGGCAGTGGTTAGCACTGCGGCAGCACAGCAACTCACCCTTGGCCATGGGATCCCTGGTTCGATCCCAGCCCCTGACCAACAGTGATCTGTGTGGAATTTGCATGTTCTCCCCGTGTCTGCGTGGGTTTACTCCAGGAGTTCTCCGGTTTCCTCCCACAGGCCAAAAAACATGCAGGTTAGGTTAATTGGAGACTCTAAAGTGGCCCTAGGTGTGAATAGTAAAGGGATAGTGCCGTAACGTGGCTGCTTCATCCATCCAGGTGGATGCCCTCAATTTCCCCTCTGGGGATCAATAAAGTATACAAAATCAAAAAAAAAAAAAATATATATATATATACAGTATATATAAAGGCTGATAGAGACCTCACATTGGATTCACCAGTGAGGATAACATAATTATGACATTTCAGTTCCAGTCACTACTTGCTATGGACTTGTGTTTTTGAAATATGAACCTGTCTATATACTTACTTTGTTTCTCATTGTTAATTTTTGTACTGATTTGTTTGTTTTGCCTGTTAAAGGTAAAAAAAAAAATCAATAAAAACTTTACTAAAAAATATATATATATTTTTTTTCTAAAGTGATAATGCAGTAATTTTTTTTTTTTAAAACATTTGTTCATAATGTGTCTTGGAAGTTTACCTTTTAAAAATAATGTTAGTATAGGTTTAGTTTTCAACACCTGAAGGTAGAAATTTAGATTTTTGCTCCTTTTTTTCTCTCCCCAAATCCTTCATATGACATGAGGGAAATATCTGCTGTGTACAGCAGCAGTGGTAGTGAAATATACACACGTGGACAAAATTGTTGGTATCCTTCTGTTAATGAAAGAAAAACCCACAATGGTCACAGAAATAACTTGAATCTGACAAAAGTGGTAATAAAAATTCTATGAAAATTAACCAATGAAAATCAGACAATGCTTTGGAATTGTGGTTCAACAGAATTATTTAAAAAAAAAAAAAAAAAAAACTTATGAAACAGGCCTGGACAAAAATGATGGTACCCTTAACTTAATATTTTGTTGCACAACCTTCTGAGGCAATCACTGCAATCAAACGATTTCTGTAACTGTCAATGAGACTTCTGCACCTCTCAGCAGGTATTTTGGCCCACTCCTCATGAGCAATCTGCTCCAGTTGTCTCAAGTTTGAAGGGTGCCTTCTCCAGACGGCATGTTTCAGCTCCTTCCACAGATGTTCAATAGGATTTAGATCAGGGCTCATAGAAGGCCACTTTAGAATAGTCCAATGTTTCGCTCTTAGCCATTCTTGGGTGTTTTTAGCTGTGTGTTTTGGGTCATTATCCTGTTGCAAGACCCATGACCTGCGACTGAGACCAAGCTGTCTGACACTGGGCAGCATATTTCTCTCTAGAATACCTTGATAGTCTTGAGATTTCATTGTACCCTGCACAGATTCAAGACACCCTGTGCCAGATGCAGCAAAGCAGCCCCACAACATAACAGAACCACCTCCATGTTTCACAGTAGGGAGAGTGTTCTTTTCTTGGTATGCTTCATTTTTGCGTCTGTGAACATAGAGCTGATGTGCCTTGCCAAAAAGTTCCAGTTTTGTCTCATCTGTCCATAGGACATTCTCCCAGAAGCTTTGTGGCTTGTCAACATGCAGTTTGGCAAATTCCAGTCTAGCGTTTTTATGATTTGTTTTCAACAGTGGTGTCCTCCTTGGTCGTCTCCCATGAAGTCCACTTTGGCTCCAACAACGATGGATGGTGCAATCTGACACTGATGTACCTTGACCTTGGAGTTCACCATGAATGTGTTTAGAGGTTGTTCTGGGCTCTTTTGTTACCATTCGTATTATCCGTCTCCTCCTGCGGCCACGTCCAGGGAGGTTGGCTACAGTCCCGTGGATCTTAAATTTCTGAATAATATGTGCAACTGTAGTCACAGGAACATCAAGCTGCTTGGAGATGGTCTTATAGCCTTTACCTTTAACATGCTTGTCTATAATTTTATTTCTAATCTCCTGAGACAACTCTCTCCTTTGCTTCCTCTGGTCCATGTTTAGTGTGGTACACACCATGTTACCAAACAGCACAATGACTACTTGTCACCCTTTAAATAGGCCGACTGACTGATTACAAGTTTGTAGACACCTGTGATGTTAATTAGAGGACACATCTTGGTTGAACATGTCCCTATGGTCACATTATTTTCAATCTTTTCTAGGGGTACCATCACTTTTGTCCAGGCCTGTTTCATGAGTTTTTGTTTGTTTTTTTTTGTTTTTAATAATTCTGTTGAACCACAATTCAAAAGCATCGTCTGATTTTCATTGGTTAATTTTCATAGAATTTTTATTTACCACTTTTGTCAGATTCAAGTTATTTATGTGACCATTGTGGGTTTTTCTTTCATTAACAGAGGGGTACCAACAATTTTGTCCATGGCTGTATAGGTAGTAATTTAGTGGTAGTAGTAATAACTACTGTCTGAGCAGGTCACATCAACCTTCAGGTCATCAGGACATTTGCTCTTTAATTATTCAGAAGATAAAGTTTCACATGACCACAAAGTCTTAAGCTAATCCAAAATGCTGCAGCAAGAGTTTTAACAGGTACTAGAAAGAGAGTTCATATCTGTCCGGTTCTGGCCTCCCTTCATTGGCTTCCCATGGAGTTTAAAATTAAGTTTAAAATCCTTCTTCTCACTTACAAAGCTCTAAACAATCAGGCCCCTTTTTATTTAAAAGATCTGATACTACCCTATTATCCTAACAGAGCACTACGCTCCCCAAATGCAGGATTACTTGTAATACCTAGAATCTCCAAAAGTACAATGGGAGGCAGAACCTTCAGTTATCAAGCTCCTCTCCTGTGGAACCAGCTGCCAATCTGGATTCGGGAGTCAAACTTGATCTCTGTTGTTAGGAATAGGATTAAAACCTTCCTTTTTGATATAGCCTATAATTAGGGAGGGATCATGTGCCTCTGAACCCTCCCTTACTTATGCTGCTAATAGGTTTAGACAGCCAGGGGACGTCCAATAATACACTGGGCTTCACTCCTTTCTTCACTCTCAATGAAATATTTTTGCTGGTCATTAACATCTGGTTGTTCTCTCCCATAAATTGAGTCCCTGTCGTGATGTTTGCTCTCTACATGTCTGTTGTTTTCATCTTTTCTATCCCCTCACCCCCCAGCCAGTCGCAGCAGATGACTGCCCCTCCCTGAGCCTGGTTCTGCTGGAGGTTTCTTCCTGTTAAAAGGGAGTTTTTCCTCTCCACCATCACCAAGCGCTTGCTCACAGGGGATCACCTGACTGCTGGGGTCTTTCTGCAATTGTGGGGGTTTCCCCTACAGTTGAAAGTGCTATGAGATGACTGTTGTTGTGAAATGGCGCTATATAAATAAAGTTGAATTGAATTGACTTGAGTATGGAGCTATTATTGTTGCAAAACTATTTGTAAGCATACACACTGATCCACAAATAAGTAGAAAATATTTGCATATGTGTCCACAGACTCACAAATATGTAAAAAGATCCAGAAATGCGTCAAAAGATTTTGTATTTGTGTACTTGGTTAAAAACGGCTTGAAAAGACCACAGCTGTATCTCAATCAGTGCTGGGCAAGTTACGAAAAAATAGTAACTATTTAGTTACTTTTTAAAAGAAGTAAATAGTAACCGAGTTACCAATTACTGCACGATTAAAGTAACTAGTTACTTGGAAAAGTAACTCACGTTACTTTTAAATGCATTCTTAAATCATCTTGCACACATAGATTGAGATTCCTTTATTAGTCCCACAATGGGGAAATTACAGGGCATCCACATGAAAAGATGAGGCAGCCACTGGTGTGGTGCCCAACCCTTTCACCATTCACACCTGGGGCCACTTTAGAGTCTCCAATTAACCTAACTTGTATGTTTTGGGCATGTGGGAGGAAACAGGAGAAATCCCAGAGTAAACCCACGCAGACACGTGGAGAACATGAAAACTCCACACAGATCACTGTTGGTCAGGGGCTGGGACCAAACCCAGGATCCCCTGGCCAAGGGTGAGTTGCTGTGCTGCTGCGGTGCTAACCACTCTGCCACCGCGCTGCCCATAGCAAGATAGCAATATAATTTAATTAATGGATTACATTACGGGCTTATTAATGTCAGGCTGAAAACAGACCGTTTCAGACAAAGCTTTTAGAACATGTTCCGTCTGCTTTATCCTTCCTTGAGAGCACTTACTGTGGACAAAATCTGAGGAAAATCAACATGAAATTGCCAGTAATTTCCTCATTTTGGAGTGAGAACTAGGGTTTGTGGAGTGAGAGAAAGGGAAAAAGAGTGAAAATCACTCCAAAAGACTGAGTTGGCAACACTGCATAAAACTGTCAACATTTCTTACCTTCAATATTATGGATTTAATCGGATGTGCAGTGATCCAAAGAAAATATTCATTATCCACAGTCCAGATGTCTGCTGTGACAGACACATGATCCAGTCTCTTAAATTCCTTTTTGAGATCAAAACCCATTTTTGAATAATCTTTGTCCAGGTAGCAAGTAAATGTGTTTTAACTTAAGTGGCTCACAGTCTCAGCTGCCTGATGGAAAATGACTTATCAGATCTTCATTCTGTAATGGCATGTCTGGCAATCAGTCGGTTTAATTCTTGCTGGGTCACACACTGTCCAGATGCATACCTGTGCTTGAAATCCAGTGTGGCTGTTCAGATAGCGTAAATCCACTAATAACATGGTGTTAGAATAGCACTAGCTTTGAAAATCTTGTTGCTGTTCAGGTGCTTCTGAAGATTCTGGTCAGTCTCACGTGACCCACCAATATGCTTTTGTCCTTAACCATGACAAAAGAAGAATAATCTATTTCCACATGAACAAAGTAGCTTAATCTTTTCCCAGCAGGAGCAAGCTCCATTTGTGGCTGCTGGCTGCACCAGTGAAGAGGCTGTTATTAGCAACACATTGACTGATGTCTGCGTCAGCTACACAGGGTCAGTTTGTGTTTATTTGTGATAAAAATATCTATCCATATTAATAAAACGAGAAACGTGAGTAACGCATCTGATCAAATTTCAGTAACTGTAATGCATTACTGAATTTTTAAACAGTAATTTCGTTACACAGCACGTTACTGCAAAAGTAGTGGTGTTTCACTAACGCGTTACTCCCAACACTGGTCTCAGTTGGCTTTCAAAGTACACTTGACTTTTGCAACACTTCTGGCGTGTCTGATCCGCAAATGCATAGACAGATCCACAAATGCCAGTAAAGTGGTGTTCACATATATAGCACTTTCTCATCTCTAGATGACCAAAGCACTTTACAGATCCTGCGATCCACCCATTCACACACTGATGGTGGCAGAGCTGCCATACACAGGCACTGGCCTGACCCACCAGGAGCAACTGGGGGTTCAGTGTTTTGTCCAAGGACACTTTGTCATACAGACTGCAGACAGAGCAGGAATTGAACCCCTGACCCTCCGATCAGTAGTCGGTCACGCTACACCTGTGCCACAGCCACCATCTTTGTCTCTACTGCATGGCAAGAGGACACACCACTGTTGAAAAGAGTGAAAGCAATAAACACTGCTGCCGCTACTGTCTGCCTGAGCAGTGTCCCATTTAGAGGGGTTGCATGTGGCGTCAGTGGTCACGTGCCACATTGTTTTTCTGCCATTTTGGTCGGCAAATAGCTGTAGACCCTGTGTTGAGAATAATAATTCCACTAGCACCTACTCATCCCGACTCAACACGGTGTTTGTTATCCATTACGACTGAATACCACCTTACGTGAGAGATCTTTACAGCAAGGCCACCGACACTCCTACGACATCATTTGTATGTGACAAGCAAAACACAAGATGGATACGGAGGTGAGCCTGCTGCTGGCTGGGTTATTGTCAGAGTAAAGGCAAAAAAGGAGAGCCAGAGAAGGCTACAGGCAGTGAGACAAAACTCTGGAAAAGTACTGGAGAGTTTAGGAAGTCATGGAGCAGTGAAAGACATGAGGATACAAACTAGATCACATATGAAGGTAAGCTAATGATTGCTAATGCTAGTTAAGCACTAATAAGTCCTCCATACTACATTGTAATCACGGCAAGCTATCGCAATTAAGTACTAAAATATGTATGCTGTGCGTTTCAGATGGCTCTCTTGTGGCAAAATTATTGCTTCAAACCGTTGGTCTGGCCGTTCAACCGAGCCTCTCAGTGGTGGGATGTCATCCCAGCTTCACAAACCGCAGCGATTGCAGAGCTTCAGAATGTCTGTAGAAATGTTTAGCTTTGTGACGATGGAGTGTCACTACTGTTATGGTCTTTGTAATTGAATATTATATGTGTAAAAGCATTTATGTTTGCAAATGTCAACACGTATTAGATAGAATGCACATAATTTCAGAATCTGTTTGAGTGAATTGAATTCCTTTTGTGAGATAATTGTTAGTTAATTATGTTAATTGGGTGGGGCAATTGAATAATCTCAGAACCACGTACCTTTGCCAGCATGCTTCCTGGTGGTGTCCGGGCAAAAGACTCCTCAGGGGTTTACGTACCCTTTAAAGGATAAGATAAGCCTTTATTAGTCCTGCAACGGGGAAATTCCAGGATTGCAACAGCACAGGGATAGCAACACTCAGAGCAACAATCAGAAGGCAAAGAAAAAAAAAAGCAAGCAAGCAAGAGCAGCTAATATACATATGTACATATTACTATAAATATATATATATATATACACACAGACACAGTGCAGAGCATTGTAGCTGGATGGGATAAATATATGAGTATACATATAAACACACAGTACGGAGCATTGCAGCTAGTTGGAATAATATGTAGATGTATAAACACACAGTACGGAGCATTGTAGCTAGGTGGAAAAAATATGTAAATATATAAACACACAGTGTGGAGCAATGTAGCTAAATGGAATAATATGTAGATATATAAACACAGTGCGGAGCATTGTAGCTAGATGGAATGAATATATAGATATATAAATATAAACATAAAAATAAACACACCCAGTGCGGAGCATTGTAGCTAGATGGAATAAATATGTAAATGTATAAACACACACAGTGCAGACCATTGTTGCTAGATGGGATGAAACAGCACAACCGTCTACTTAGTTATCCTACATGGTATGATTATGTGCCCATACATATTCTCACCCTCCGTAGCTACCGGTATTTTCCTAGTTGTATGCCGGAGGGGACCATTGTGTAAGTCTATTGCATCTTTCGCATTCAAAAAAACTATTAGGTTGTTATGTCTTTTTGCTATCTCTGTGAGCAGCCCTGCTTAGGTTGTACAGTCTGACAGCCGTTGGTAGGAAGGACCTGCGAAACCTCTCGGTTGTGCGCCTGGGATGATGTAGTCTGCTGCTAAATGAGCTCCTCACTGCATTCAGTATGTCCTGCATAGGGTGGAACTCGGACTCCAGCAGAGATGACAGTTTAGCCACCGTCCTTCTCTCTCCTATCTCCTCCACCGGATCAAGGCGCTGCCCCAGGACGGAGCTAGCTTTCTTGATCAGTTTGTTCAGTCTCTTCCTATCAGCTGCAGTAATGCCACTGCCCCAGCAGACCACTCCAAAAGTGATGGCTGATTCCACCACCGTGTCATAGAATGTCTTCAGCAGGGCCCCTTGTACACCAAAAGACCTGAGTCTCCTCAGTAGGAACAGCCTGCGCTGTCACTTCTTGTAGAGTGCGTCAGTATTGTGTGACCAGTCTAGTTTATTGTTCAGATGAACACCCAGGTACTTGTAGGATGCCACCATCTCAATGTCTGTTCCCTGTATATTTACTGGTGCTGTGAGGGGCTGTCCTTGCCTGCGGCAGTCCACCACCAGCTCCTTAGTTTTCCTCGCGTTGATCTGGAGGCAGTTCCGATGGCACCAGTCCACAAAGTCCTGGATAAGCCCTCTGTACTCAGCTTCATCTCCACTGGAGATGAGGCCAACGATCGCAGAGTCATCAGAGAACTTCTGTAGATGGCAGTGTGTTGTGTTGTGTGAGAAGTCCGCAGTATAAAGAGTGAACAAGAAGGGAGCCAACACCGTTCCCTGGGGGGGACCCGTGCTACTGATGATCGTGTCGGACACACAGTCCCGGGTTCTCACAAACTGAGGCCGGTTCGTGAGGTAGTCCAGGATCCATGATGACAGGTGCTGGTCCACCCCTGCGCGCAGCAGCTTGTCCTTCAGGATCATCGGTTGGATGGTGTTGAAAGCACTGGAGAAGTCAAAGAACATGATCCTCACCACATTCCCGGGCTTCTCCAGGTGGGACAGAGAACGGTGAAGGAGGAAGCTCACTGCATCCTCCACCCCAATGCCATGCTGTAGGTGAACTGGAGTGGATCCATCGCTGGTTCCACCAGGGGGCGGAGGTGAGCAAGGAGCAGTCTCTCCAGGGTCTTCATCAAGTGGGACGTCAAGGCCACCGGTCTGTAGCTGTTCAGGTCTTTGGGGTGGGAAGTTTTTGGTACAGGTACCACACAAGATGTTTTCCCACAGCTGTGGTACCCTCCCCAGCTTCAGGCTCAGGTTGAAAATGTACGTCACAATCCCACACAGCTGGTCTGCACAGGACTTGAGGAGCTTTGCGCTGATGCCGTCCGGTCCCAACGCCTTCCTCGCCTTGATCTTCCTCAGCTCCGTCCTCACCTGGGTCCTGGTCAGGGTCAGGATGGGGGGCTGTGTGTTGGGAGTGGGGGGGTGTTGGTGGAGTGGGGAGTGGGCAGCAGGACTCGATGTCTTTACAGGCAGCAGTGGTTGTTGTGCAGTCAGGGGGGAGGGCGGTTGGTCAAACCTATTGAAAAACAAATTCAGATTGTTCGCCCACTCCCTGCCCCCCGTGGCCTGAGGGGAGGTATTCTGGAGCCCAGAGATGGTTTTGAGGTTTCTCCAGACCCCGCTGATGTTGCTCTGTTGCAGCTTGTCCTCCATCTTCCTCCTGAAGCTGTCCTTGCCTTCTCTGATCTTTCTCCTCAGCTCCCTCTGTATGGACTTCAGCATCTCCCTGTTCCCCGACCTGAAGATCCTCTTCTTCTCTCTCAGAAGTGTTTTAATCTCAGGGTTGATCCAGGGTTTGTTGTTTGAGCAACACCATATGGTCTTGCTGGGAACGAATTTGTCCGCACAGAAGCTGAGGTAGCCCGTGAAGGTGTGAATGAGGCCATCGATGTCCTCACCATGTGGATCGCAGAGCTGCTTCCAGGCGGTGGCTTCAAAACAGTCCTTTAGAGTGTCCATTGCCTCCTCAGACCATAACATCACTGTGCGCATGGCCGGGGGTTGTCTGTGCACTAGGGGTTTGTACACCGGCCGGAGATGAACCAAGTTGTGATCCGATCTCCCGAGTTGGGGGAGTTGTGATGAGGTGTACGCCTCCTTAGTGTTTGCGTAGAATAAGTCCAGTGTTTTATTGTCTCTAGTGTGGCATGTGACATACTGGGTAAACGTGGGTAGAACGGGAGACAGTGAAACATGGTTGAAATCGCCTGAGATGAGGAGAAGAGCATCTGGGTGTTCTGTCTGCAGCCTGCTGGTTACTGAATGGATGATGTCACGTGCTGTCCCAGCGTTCGCCGTCCGATTTGCATAAACAACAATGCAGATCACGTGTGAGTGTTCTCTCGGGAGATATGTAGGCCGCATGCTAACAGCTAGCAACTCAATGTCTTTGCTGCAGTGTCGTTGTTTAACAGTGATATGTCCCGGTCTGCACCAGTTGTTAACATACATTATCACTCCACCGCCCCTTGCTTTGCCACTGTCTGGTGTTCGGTCTGCCCGTATCATGTGGAAACCCTCCAGCTCAATGTTAGCATCTGCTGCTAGTTCAGTTAGCCACGTCTCCATAAACAAAAGGAGAGCGCACTCCCGGTATGTGCTATCGTAACGGCAGATAGCCGCTAGCTCATCTACCTTTCCCAGTATAGAGCGTACATTCCCCATAATAACGGATGGGAAGGTGGGTCTGTACCTTATACTCCTTGTCCGCCGTCTAACACCAGCCCGACAACCACGTCGTTTTCACCTTATTTCTCTCGGTACGTCGAGTTTTTTCGTCAGCACCGAGTGGCGATTAAGTGCAAGCAGCTGTTCCCTGCTGTACCGTCTCCTGCTGTAAACAGTGGCTCCGTCCGCCGGCTCGGGAGGCATTTTGGGGCGATCTGTGTGTCCGTGATGTATAAAGTGTGTAAAGAAAGAAAGAAAAAAACTCAGAATTGAGCCGCTGTTGCAAAAGGCAGCCGACTCGTGTGGCGCCGGAAGTTTTTTTTTTTTTTTTATTTTGATGCCAGCAGGAAGAAGTATATGATGGTTGAGTAAGGGGATTTAATATGTAAATAGGGGTTTAAATTATTTATTGTATTATTTATGGTGTATTTATGGTGTGTATTTATTCTGTAAATATTGTGGGAAAGTATTTATGTCTCTTTTAGATATTATTGGGTATATGTGGGAATATGGTATATTTATTATCTTACCTGGGATTGTGCTATGTTCTAATTAGTCTGATTATCTCACTAAATATATTAACAGGTGTTTTTCATTTGGTTGGGGTTGGGTGTCGGATGTTCACATAAGTTGTTGCCTGTGAAATATTTTGGAATAAATGGAAAATTGCTGATTGCAAACTTGTGGAAGTCTCCGCTCTTCTCTGGTGTGCCTTGACCGCTTGGATTCGTGACAGTTGGTGCCAGAAGTGATCCGTTCCCTGACAATTAGTGTCAGAAGTGGTTCGTTTTCAGGGCTGTGATAAGAAAAAAAAGCACAGCCTGACGAATGGTGCCAAAAGTTTTCCACTCCCACCGTGGCTACGGAAGAAAGAAAGCGGAAGGTATAACAATGGTGTCAAATTAAAGCGGACTGTGAGTTTTGGTCAAGAATTAAGAAGTAATAACATGTTAGAAGGAGCGATGGCTTAAAGGAATATGAAGAAACAAGAGCAATTAGGACTTTGAAACAAGTATGGCAACTGAGGAGCAGGGGGCCAGTGGACTAGACAAGCTGGAGGAAATAGCGAGCTTGGTGAAGTCCCTGGTGCGTTCACTGACAGTCTGAGATCGTCGGTTAGAAGAAGAAGCCTCTCTTCAAGAACAAAGGTGGCAGACTATGCAGCATCAATTTTGCCAGATGCAGTCACAGGTGACGGAGCTGAGAGAGGAGTATGGGAGCCGGGCTAAACGCAGCGGTGACAACAGCGCTTCAGGGGAAGACCCCAGGGTGACAGCCAGTCGGGTCGGCCTGCAGGAGGAGCTACCACTGCAGGTGCAGCTGAGGACAGCGCAGATGCACCGCGAGCCCAGGCTGAATCCGCTCTCTCCCGACGACATCAAGCATTATCTGGCGGTGGCGGAGTGGTTAGCACTGCGGCAGCACAGCAACTCACCCTTGGCCGGGGGATCCTGAGTTTGATACCATCCCCTGACCAACAGTGATCTGTGTGGAGTTTGTATGTTCTCCCCATGTCTGCGTGGGTTTACTCCGGGATTTCTCCGGTTTCCTCCCACATGCCAAAAAAACATGCAAGTTAAGTTAATTGGCATCAAAACTGGGGATTCTAAATTGTCCTTAGATATGACAGAGTGAATGGTTGTCTGTCTCTGTGTTGGCCCTGCGATGGACTGGCGATCTGTCCAGGGTGTACCCTGCCTCTCGCCCAAAGATGCTGGGATAGGCTCCAGCCCCCCCGCGACCCAAAAAGGATCAAGCGGAAGAAGATGAATGAATGAATGTTTGAGAGGATTGCTACGGTCTGCCGCTGGCGTAAGAAAGAGTGGGCTATTCAGTTGGTTCCTCTGCTCACAGGTAAAGCACGTAGTGTGTATGTGCTTAGTGTGAAATAACACCCAATGTGGCTTATATTAATCATATATTCCATACCTACATTTGTATAGACATATTAGAATGTTTAGTGATTACATATGTGGAATGACCTCATGCCTCAGAACAGGACAAGAGGTCTCAACCGCCAGCAAGGATCAAAGAACAGACGGAGTCGCAGCGGTGGAGACCGGATCGAACTCCCTGACCACCCAGGGTCAGGTGGAGGAGACGGAGGACAATGGAGGGGGGATTATGTTAATGCGGGATGTCGGCTTTGATATGCAATGTCTTTTGTTGAGTGTGGGTATAAGTATGAAGGTCTGACTGCGCTCAACCTCTTATTCTGCTTCTGCACCGAGATGAGACTTGTTAGGGAAGTGAAGCTGATATTAAACTTTGATTTATGAAATCACATCGCTTCATCATTTCAAGCTCCCTACACTGGTGACCAGACGTGAGGATGGAACAGAGACGTTCTCCCGCAATTAACTCATCGGAGGCGACCCAGGCAAGCGCCGGCGCCCATGCAGACAGGGGAACGGATGGAAGACGTTCCCCCACGGCAGAATCTACAGAGAGGGCTCAACCGAGCACCATCCCCAGCTCCGCCGTGAGAGCAGAAGAAAGGCGCTCTCACCCGGCGGACACATCAGGGACGGCCCACACAAGTGCCGTCACCGTCAAGCTGCCAGAATGCTGGCAAAACGACCCGAGCTCGTGGTTCCAGCAAGCTGAGGCTCAGTTTGCACTGGTGGGCATAACGGCAGACGAGACGAAATTTTATCACATCGTCGCCAAACTCGACGCTGCCACGTCAAGATGTGCGCGGAGCATAATCCAACAACCGCCCGCCCATGACAAATACAGAGAACTTAAGGTGACCATCGTTGAGAACTTCATCCCCTCAGCCGAGGAGAGAGCAGAGAAGATCCTGGCGATCTACGGCCACAGAGGATGCAGACCCAAGGCCCTCATGGAGGACATGCTGCAGCTTAAGGAAGAGGACAACGACAACTTCCTCTTCCAACATATCTTCCTCAGCACTCTGCCGCCACACATGAGAGGGACACTGGTCAACATGCGGTGCAGCACCCAGCAGGACTTCCGCGCGCTGGCCCGAGAAGCGCAGTGACTCATCAATGCCTGCGGCGAACAGATGGCCACAGCAGCATCTGCAGATCTCAGCACGGAAGCCCAGAGCAGCGGAGAACCACAGACAACCGAGCAGAGCCCGCCCACCATGGCGGCAACACGACCAAGGCGCAGCAGGGGGAACGACCTCTGCTATTACCACCACCGTTTCGCCGAGAGGGCGTACAAATGTGTGCCCCCCTGCAAATTCAAAAATTCGGGAAACGCCAAAGCCGAGAACCGTTAACAGCTGCGGCTCTCGGCGAGACAAATAAGCTGCTTTATGTGACTGACGGACACACCGGGAGACAGTTCCTTATCGACACCGGAGCTCAGCTGAGCTTTATCACCCCTTCCCACGCAGACCGGGCCATGGGTCCCCGGGGAAATGGAGCGATGGCAGCCAACAGCTCGATCATCGACACTTTCGGTGAAAGGAACCTGCCTCTTTGCATCCACAGCCGCAACTATAGATGGACATTTATTGTAGCGGCGGTGAGTTTTAACTTGTTGGGCGCTGATTTTTTGTGTGCACATGGGTTGTTAGTCGATCTAGCAAATAGGCGCTTGGTTAATGCACTGTCATTTTCTTCTATCCCCTGCTCAGCTCGAGTTTCTCCACCACCCGTGCAGGCCAGCGTCACAACAGCAGGAGGTAAGTTTGACCAACTCCTCACCCAATTTCCAGCACTCACAGTTCCCAAATTTTCAGCAACAGTAGCGAAACACGGGGTTGAACACTTCATCCCCACAGCAGACCCACCCGTGTTCGCCAAAGCTCGGCGCTTAGACGCGACCAAGCTCGCCATAGCACGAGACGAGTTTACCACCCTGGAAAAATTAGGCATTATTAGGCGCTCGAAAAGCCCCTGGGCATCACCACTTCACATGGTCCCGAAAACCGACGGTTCTTGGAGACCTTGCGGCGATTACCACAGATTAAACAATGCGACAGCGCATGACCGCTACCCAATTCCTCACATCCAAGATTTTTCACTACATCTGGCGGGTGCGCGCATTTTTTCTAAAATAGACCTGGTCCGCGGCTATCACCAAGTCCCCGTTCGAGCGGAAGACATTCCTAAAACGGCTGTAATAACCCCTTTCGGTCTTTTTGAATTTTTGCGGATGCCGTTCGGCCTCAAAGGCACTGCTCAAACCTTTCAGCGTATGATGGACGCGGTATTACGCGACCTCCCCTTCGTGTTCGTCTACCTCGACGATATGCTGGTAGCCAGCCCGTCAGAGGAAGAACACAAGCAACACCTCACTACAGTTTTTCAGAGACTAGAAGAGCACGGGTTAATAATCAACCCAGCCAAATGCAAATTCGGCGTGTCACAAATTGATTTTTTGGGACACAGAGTTTCACCGAAGGGGGCAGTCCCATTGCCAGACAAAGTCCGCGCGGTAAAAAATTTTCCACGACCACAAACGGTCAGATCGCTGCAAGAATTTTTGGGAATGGTGAATTTTTACAACCGTTTCCTCCCCCGCGCAGCTCAACTCATGCAGCCCCTGTATGCCACGCTCAGAAAACAAAAGCCTTCCAACACTGTCGAATGGACCCCGGAGCGCGAACGCGCCTTCGCGGAAGTAAAAAGTGCTCTAGCGAATGCCACATTGTTGGTTCACCCCGATCCCTCGGCCCGCATAGCGTTAACCACAGACGCTTCAGACCTGGCCATAGGGGCAGTCGTGGAACAACATGTTGGCGGAGCCTGGCAACCTTGAGCATTTTTTAGCAAATCTTTAAACCAAACCGAGCGTAAATACAGCACTTTTGACAGGGAGCTGCTAGCGCTTCATTTATCCATCCGCCACTTCCAGTTCTGGTTAGAAGGGCGGCGCTTCACGGCTTTTGTAGACCACAAACCGCTCACTTTTGCGATGGCTAAAATTTCAGAACCATGGTCAGGCAGGCAACAAAGACAGCTAGCTGCAATTTCAGAGTTCACCACAGACATTCGACATGTGGCAGGCAAACTTAACGTGGTAGCAGACTGCCTCTCTCGCGCTGTGACATCGCCAGAGCACGAGGAGACAGATTATACTACCTCAGCCGCAGAACTCTTCGCCAACGCGGACGCGTACGCGGCCCCAATTCACGTAGGGATAGATTACGCAGCCATGGCAGAGGAACAAAGCAGTGACGCGGACGTACGTGCGCTCCTGTCTGGACCAACAGGGTTAAGACTGGAGGAAAGGGGTTTACGTGACGTGTACCCCCCCCAATCTGCGACGTGTCAACCGGCCGACCTCGCCCGGTAGCCCCAGCTGCATGGCGCCGCCGCATTTTCGACTCGGTTCACTCCCTTGCGCACCCAGGGGTGTGCGCCTCGGTTAAAATGGTCGCGGAAAAGTTTGTTTGGCCGGGCCTGCGCAAAAATGTAAAGGAATGGGCAAAAACTTGCATGTCTTGTCAGCGCGCCAAAATACACAAACACACAAAAGCTCCTCTCGAGCCTTTTCGAATCCCAGCCAAAAGGTTTGACCACGTTCATGTCGACCTCGTGGGACCACTACCTTCGTCTCAGGGTTTCACTCACCTGTTAACAATGATAGACCGTATTACGCGCTGGCCGGAGGCGGTCCCTTTGGCGTCAACCACAGCTGCGGAAGTCGCTCGCGTTTTTTTAACAAACTGGGTGGCACGTTTCGGCGTCCCATTGGACATCACGTCCGATAGGGGGCCTCAATTTGTCTCAGAGCTTTGGTCAGCCATGGCCAGCAGCTTAGGGGCGACAATTCACCACACCACCGCATATCACCCTCAGGCTAATGGGTTATGCGAGCGTTTTCACAGATCTTTAAAGGCCGCCCTCAGGGCCTCACTAACGGATACAGATTGGGTGAATAAACTTCCCTGGGTTTTATTGGGGTTGCGTTCTGCGCCTAAAGAGGATCTAGACGCCTCCCCAGCAGAATTAGTTTTTGCACAACCTCTCAGACTCCCAGGTGAGTTTTTACCAGAGCATCCAGAGCCTGGGCATCTTCCAGCCCTGAGGCCTTTAGGCAGCACCGGACCGGACACTCTCCCCGGACCGGCACACTCTTTTCCACGGGTTTTTGTCCCCCAAGCTTTAAAAAACGCCGAGTTCGTTTTTGTTAGACACGAAGCTTTAAAATCAACCCTCCGTCCACCATACGACGGACCATTCAGAGTGCTGGAACCTGGTGATAAGCATTTTGTGCTTGATTTAGGGGACAGAAAAGAAACAGTCAGCATTGACAGACTTAAACCTGCCTTCTTGTCGAGAGACGAACCTGCACGGGTGGCGAGAGCACCTCGGCGGGGTAGACCCCCCAAGAAAAAAACTCAGCCCCCCTGCAGGGAACAAATAACCACTCTCCTCCCCAAGCTGCAGATTCCTTACAGGAGGGTCCCACCAGGATGCCAAAGCGGACCTACAGCAGATTCGGGAGAAGATTAAAACCCAGACGGCACAGGGACTGATGCAAATTGACCAAGAGTTGTTAACTATGTTATCAGATTGTGCCGTGACAGTTTTAAGGCTGATTTGTGATATTACTATACTGTTGTGGTTACCACTGAATTCTCTACAGGAGCATGACTGCTGGAAAGATTTTTCCTTGTTTTCCCTGTCAAGAGGTTTTACAGTATAATATGTCATAGAGATTATCTTAAACTGTAAACTTAATTTCATTGTCCTTTTCTTAGTTGTTTGGGGGGGGCTGTGGCTTATATTAATCATATATTCCATACCTACATATGTATAGACATATTAGAATGTTTAGTGGTTACATATGTGGAATGGCCTCACGCCTCAGAACAGGACAAGAGGTCTCAACCGCCAGCGAGGATCAAAGAACAGACGGAGTTGCAGCGGTGGAGACCGGATCGAACTCCCTGACCACCCAGGGTCAGGTGGAGGAGACGGAGGACAATGGAGGCGAGATTATGTTAATGCGGGATGTCGGCTTTGATATGCAATGTTTTTTGTTGAGTGTGGGTATAAGTATGAAGGTCTGACTGCGCTCAACTTCTTATTCTGCTTCTGCACCGAGATGAGACTTGTTAGGGAAGTGAAGCTGTATTAAACTTTGATTTTTAAAATCACATCGCTTCATCATTTCAAGCTCCCTACACCCAACACCTATAGGAGAAGGTTTCGTGCCCTGGACATTCATCAGGATGAAACCCCCCGTGAACTTTATGTACGATTAAAAGACCCGTTTTGTAAATTGTTTAGACCAGAGACCTCAACGGTAAAAGACATTGCGGAACTGATGATCTTGGACCAGTTTCTGCAGATGGTGGACCCGGAACTGGGAATCTGGATACGAGAGCAGGACCTGAAGACTGCAGAGGATGCTGCTCGTCTTCCTGTCAGCCAGGTCTGGGAGCAGGAGACCTACTCAGCCGTGATGGCTCTTTCACCTCATGGAGTAAGTTTGATGGGGGTGAGAGGGGTGGTCAAGCTCAGAATAGACTTATTCCAGTCAGGTCACCAATAGCAAATATAGTAAAAAGTCACACTGTCTCTAATCAAGATATACACTGTTATCAGTGTAATAAAAATTGGTCACACAGTATTCATGTCCTGCCACAAAGAATAGTAAGCCGTCATTGTTATGCTCAGTTCCTAGACCCACTCTTTCAGCCCCAGTTCACAGAGAAATGTATAAAACAACTGTGTTGCTTAATGGTCAGTGTGAAGAGGCCCTGTTAGACTCTGGTTGTTTTCAAACTGTTGTTCTGCCCAGTTTGGTCCCTAGGGATTTGTGGAGTGAGTCTACAGTAAATATCAGTTGTGTTCATGGGGATAAGAAGCTGTACCCGACCGCTGAGGTCTATTTAACAGTGGGGGGGAGGGGGTGTCAGACTTACAGTATCTCCTTTCTGTAGCTCTTGTGCCCGATTTGCCATACCCAGTTATTCTTGGCAATGATGTTCCAACTTTGGACATCATACAACAGGTCAGGGACGAACATCAAACTGAGGGACAGGCAGGTGGCGCTACTGAGCAGAGGTTAAATGCACCTGTGGGGGGGAAAAAAAAAAAGATTGTAATTTGGTCACAACTAGAGCTCAGAGGGCTGCCAATGTGCTCCAGGAGTTGCCTTTTTGATTCTGGGATAGAGTAGGGCCCAATTAAGCAGTCAAAATCCAAGGCTCAGAAGAGACAAGGTTTTAGCTACAGTTAAAAACTTGGGGGAAGCATACCTGTCAAGTGATATTTCGCCGTATTTTAATACGGGGAAAATGCAATTTTAGCAAATACGGGCGTATTGCCATTTCTGTATGCCAAAAAAAAATATACGGGAAAAAAAATTATTGAGAGTGTGGTGGAACACCTCGTGTGTGACCCCCATAGCGTACAGGGCTGGCAGTGCACTCAGCGTCCGCCTGCACTTATTTCGATCCTCCACAAGCGCACCTAAGCAGTGTTTTTGTGAGTTTCAAAATGGCTTCTTGCAGCACGCCGCCGGCGAAGTAAACAAAGCTTGAAGAAAAGGGATATCGAGGGACTGGACGTCACCGTTCTCCTTCACCGTCACCATTTATTTATTTTAGATTGCACAATATTCCATGGCAGAATGTTGTGGGCTTTGGTTCGGACAATTGCAACATGATGGTGGGTCGAGACCTTTCCAGACTGAAGGAGAAATCTCCAAATGTTTTCAGGTATGGGCAGTATTATTCACCTTCAAATATTACCTAAATATAACAAAAAAAATGCTTTAAAATCTTAAACATGCTTAGAGGTAGCCCAAATCCCCTATAGTGTACTGTTATTTTGTATCTTGGAACTTTGCTTTACATTCAATTCAACTTTATTTATATAGCGCCATTTCACAACAACAGTCATCTCATAGCACTATCAACTGTAGGGGGAACCCCCACAGTTGCAGAAAGACCCCAGCAATCAGGCGATCCCCTGTGACCAAGCACTTGGTGACAGTGGAGAGGAAAAACTCCCTTTTAACAGGAATAAACCCCCAGCAGAATGTACATCTGAATGTATAGCATTATATCAAAAGGGCTGAATAAGATTGATATTTTCATTGTTAACACAATTTCAAAGAGAATTATTTCTGATACTTAGCTTATGAAACAAAAATCCATTCTGCTTTTGTTTCAGCATTGGCAGCATAAATGAATTTGAAATAGTTCATGTTGCAGTTGCTGTTTGTTTGGTTTTTGTTTGCTTCAGTTTTCTTTCATCTGCCGATAAATACAGTTTTTAAGTACTCAGCACAGGCGTGAAAGCCCCCCCAATAAGGGAGGCATGAGGTCAGTACAGGTGTGAAGACCCCCCCCCCCCCCCCAATAAGGGAGGTATGCCTTGACAGGTATGGGGAAGAAACACCACAGCTGAGCCAGTTAGTGGACTTTAGCATTCTTTCTGACATGGCTGCACTGCAGAAAGCTGACCCAGCGCTAAAACCTTGGTTTGATAAAGTCTCAGATTGAAGGTGAGAAACAGGGCAGAGTGGACTGTTTGGCTGAGGCAAAGTATGCCATTAAAGAGGGCATTTTGTACCAACGGTAAGGTGAAGTTAGAGCCATAGCTTTGCCACAAGGCCTCACACAAGAAGTTATGGAACTGGGACATGTTATCCCTTGGGCAGGTCATCTAGCATTCCAGAAAACGTTAAGAGAATTGCTAGGTTTGTGTGGCCGGGAATGTATACCCAGATTAAGGAGTTTTGTGCAACATGTCAGATTACGTCACCTAGGGGAGTAGCCCGTGCCCAACTTCATCCATTACCAGTCACTGGAACACCGTTTGACAGAATAGGTCTGATATAGTTGGCCCCCTAGAGAGAAGCTCCTTGGGTAATAAATACATTCTAGTAATTAATGACTATGCTACTTGTATTGATATGTGAAGTTCCTATAGAGTCACCACTAGAGGGCAGTATGACCCCGGCCATGACCTGACTATAAAAGGAGATGTACATGTGCCAATGTGTGGTTAGTTGTTAGTTGCACTTGAAGTGACAAGTAAAAAGTCCTAACTGACACCCGGTGTGTGCGCCTCGTCATTACATGTTCCAGGAGAACATTACATGGTACCAGGAGTAAATTACATGATACCAGGATATAAAACTACGAACCGACGGCGAAGATGAACGCTCTTCGACAGCCGGACGAGTTAAAGTTGACCGGTAACGTCAACGAGAACTGGAAAGTATTCAAACAGAGTTTTGAACTTTATTCGCTTGCTATCGGTCTCCGTGACGAGGAGAGGAAAATAGCATTACTGCTGACAGTAGCAGGGCGAGCGGCGCTAAATGTGTTTAACACATTCATCTTCACGGAAGAAGAAAAAGGCAACTTCGACGCCGTGATGAAGAAATTTGACGATTATTGCACACCGAGAAAGAATGAAACGTACGAGAGGTATGTGTTCAGAAAAAGACTTCAGAAAGAGTCAGAGTCCATCGAGCTGTATGTCACAGACCTACGGTTGAAATGTCAGTCATGCAACTTTGGAACATTGAATGAGTCAATGATACGGGACCAAATTGTAATTGGGGTCCAAGACAACAAATTGCGGATGCAATTATTGAAAGAGACTAACTTAACGCTGGAGAAAGCGATACAGATTTGCCAAGCGTCTGAGAGTACAAAGGCACAATTAAAGACTTTTAGCAGCAAGGAAAAAGAGACTGCTGAGGTCAGTGCAGTGC
Organism: Pholidichthys leucotaenia; assembly: GCA_020510985.1. Taxonomy (NCBI): domain Eukaryota; kingdom Metazoa; phylum Chordata; class Actinopteri; order Cichliformes; family Pholidichthyidae; genus Pholidichthys; species Pholidichthys leucotaenia. The sequence continues at coordinate 113,472,734 of CM035841.1, read as the reverse complement.
AGCGCGCGAAGCCGAAAGGAACGTTGCAGGCAAGAAAAAGGGAGGCAAACCCAGAGCGCGCGCGCGGGAACTGCGAGCGGTGTGGAAGGCAACACGCGCTGAAACAGTGTCCAGCATTCGGGAAGGAATGTCGCAAGTGTGGCGGAAAAAATCACTTCGCAAAGACCTGCTTCTCAAAGAGGAGGGTGCAACTCGTGGAGAAAAAGAGCGACAGCGAGGAGGATCAGTTTTACGTGGACGCCATCGAGGGAGAGACGAGCGCTGACGAATGGATAGTGTGCCTGGAGATGAATGGCACGGACATGTCACTGAAGCTCGACACAGGTGCGCAGGTAAACATCCTGCCAATGAAAGATTTTAAAAGACTGAAAAACAAGCCGAAAATAAGAAATAAAAAGATTAATCTGAGAACATATGACGATAAGCCAATACCCACTAAAGGAATGTGCAGGGTTACACTGTCAAACAAAGGTAAAACAGTGAATGCATTGTTTGTACTTGTTGATGGACATAGACAAGCAATTTTGGGTTTAAAAACATGCGATCAGCTAGGTCTGATCAAAAGGGTGAATGTCATTGATACAGACAAAGTGACAACACGAGAAAATACAGAGGCTACAACAAGTAAGCACAAACACACTGACTGGGTGAAAGAATACAAAGAGGTGTTCAAAGGAATAGGCCGCCTACCAGGCAAACAAAAAATTAGGCTGAAAGAGAATGCAGAGCCAGTCATACATGCAGCAAGAAAAGTGCCAATAGCTCTTAAAAAGAGGCTGAGAGAAACACTAGACTCACTGATAGCAGACGGAGTGGTCAGAAAAATAGAAGAACCAACTGAATGGGTTAACTCACTAGTTATAGTGGAGAAGCCAAATGGAGATTTGAGATTGTGCATAGATCCAAAAGATCTAAATAAAGTAATACAGCGGGAGCATTACAGGCTACCAACAAAATCTGACATAACCAGCACAATGAGTGGAGCAAATTACTTCACAAAATTAGATGCCAAATCTGGGTTTTACCAAATAGTGCTAGATGAGGAAAGCGCTAAATTGTGCACATTTAATACGCCATTCGGAAGGCATTGCTTTCTACGAATGCCGTTCGGGATTAGCTCAGCCCCTGAAATTTTCCATAGAACTGTGCAGCAATTGTTTGACGGAATAGAAGGGGTGGGAGTTTTTCTTGATGATGTGGTAGTCTGGGGAAAAACAAAAGAGGAGCACGACGAAAGGTTGGCAAGAGTTCTCACACAGGCGCAAAAGTCAGGTATGAAACTGAATAAGAGTAAGTGCCAATTCGGGGTACGGGAGATTACATACCTGGGAGAGAAATTATCTGGGGCAGGCGTGCAACCAGATCCGGAAAAAGTGCGGGCCATAGCAGAGCTGCCAGTACCGCAGGACAAAAATGACTTGCAAAGAGCCCTAGGACTAGTCAATTACATGGGAAAATTTATTCCAAATTTATCAGCTAACACAATAGCTCTTAGAAGCTTGTTAGAGACCAATACAATGTGGCAGTGGATGGCAGAGCATGCCAGAGAATGGGAGTGGCTCAAAAGCAGTCTAATAAAGGAGCCAGTGTTAAAATTCTATGATCAGGACAAACTGCTAAAAGTGTCCACAGATGCGTCCAAAGCCGGCCTAGGAGCTGTGCTATTGCAAAAACACGACACAGAGTGGTATCCAGTCGCATACGCATCGCGCACCATGACAAGCACAGAAAAAAATTACGCGCAAATAGAGAAAGAGACTCTAGGTGCAGTGTTTGGATGTGAGAAGTTTCATGAATATGTGTATGGAAGGTCAGTAATACTAGAAACAGACCACAAACCACTGATTGCGATCTCACAGAAGCCACTGGGTGACGCACCACCGCGCATCCAGCGTCTAATGTTAAGATTACAGAAATATGACTTGAAATTTGAGTTTACACCAGGCAAGCAACTAATTGTAGCCGATGCGCTGAGTAGGGCTAGCTTGAGCAACACCAGCAGCACAACAGAGGAAGCTGTGCAAATACATGTAGACTCTATTAAGGCACACATGCCAGTGTCAGATGCAAAATGGACAAAGATAGTGAAAGAAACACAAAAAAATGAGAAACTAAAAAGAGTAATGGAACAGATACATCAGCCAGGATAGGTTATGATTGACAAGCCTTACCAACACTTTAAAGGTGAACTGTCTGTGTTAGATGGGGTTCTGTTAAAAGGTACAAGGATAGTCATACCTACCTCCATGAGATCAGAAATGGTTAAATTAGTGCATGAGGGGCATTTGGGTATTGAAAAGTGCAAAAGACGTGCACGTGATGTTTTGTATTGGCCCAACATGCACAAGGACATTGAGGCATATGTGCAGCGCTGTGACATTTGCCAGCGCCACAGGAGCCTATGAGGCCCCATGAGAAGCCTCAAGGGCCATGGAGAAAAGTGGGCATGGATCTATTTCAGCTTAAGGGCAAGGACTATCTGTTAGTCATGGACTATCATTCCACCTACCCAGAGTTTGCAGGGTTGAGTGACACAACAGCAGAAAAGGTGATTGCACATACAAAGACAATGTTCGCACGCCATGGAATTCCAATGACTGTTGTAAGCGATAACGGACCACAATTCACGAGTCAGTGCTTCAAAGACTTTGCAGACACATGGGTTCAAGCACGTGACCTCAAGCCCTCTGTACCCACAGTCAAATGGGTTAGCAGAGAAAGGGGTGCAAATAGTGAAGCGCATACTGAAAAAGGCTGCAGACAATGCAGAAGACCCACATCTGGCGATCCTGAATTACCGAGCATCACCACTGGAGAATGGACTGTCCCCAGCAGAAATGCTCATGAACAAAAAACTCAGAACGCGACTTCCATCAGCATCTCAGGTGATGGAAAAGAGAGATGTGAGGCGTGATGAGAGGCAAACTGAACTGTACAACAGAACAGCACGACCTCTGAGACCACTTGCACATGAGGACATAGTGCGAGTGAGATGTGATGGAGAATGGGGACCGCTGGCAAAAGTGGTTAAAGAAACAACTCCCAGATCATATGAAGTCATCACAGAGCATGGGAAAACAATGAGGCGAAACCGACGTCACTTACTGAAAGTGCCTCAGACAAAAATGAGAGTCACAGACAGTGAAATAAGCGACATGCTAATTTCCAGCCAAACCGAACAACCAGAAATGGCTGAGAACCAAAACTTAGAGATAGACAATAACGAACAGACTGAGGTGACACAAATCAGAAGATCAAAGGCAAATTGTGAAACCGAAAAGATTGATTGAGGAAATGTAAGGAGTACTGAAATGAAAAAAAAAAAGTGTTGATGTTGAATTGTAAACGGGAAAAAAAATGTGTTGATGTTGAATTGTAAACAAAAAAAAAAAAAAAAAAAATTGAACTTGTGATTCAGTGTACAAGGTTGAAAGAAATGTAAATAGAAATGAAGTTTATTTTGTATATAGAAATTTGAGAAAAAGTTTATAGTTGGACATGACCTTTACTAAAAAAAAAAAAAAGGGAGATGTATTGATATGTGAAGTTCCTATAGTCACCACTAGAGGGCAGTATGACCCCGGCCATGACCTGACTATAAAAGGAGATGTACATGTGCCAATGTGTGGTTAGTTGTTAGTTGCACTTGAAGTGACAAGTAAAAAGTCCTGACACCCGGTGTGTGCACCTTGTCATTACATGTTCCAGGAGAACATTACACTACTCTGCATCCAGAAGCCTTTCCATTAAATCTATCAAGGCTAGGCAAGTTGCCAACTGCCTCAATTATTTGAGGGTAGGCATACCCAGAGTGGTCCTGACAGACTGTGGGACAAATTTTCTATCAAAACTGTTGCAGCAGGTATATAAGCTGTTGGGTATCAAGGGAATTAAGACCACCCCATAATCACCCTCAGACAGACGGATTGGTTGAACGATTTAACCAGATTTTGAAGAACATGCTGCAGAAATTTGTTTCTAATACGGGCTCGGATTGGGACCAATGGGTACCGTATTTGTTTATCGGGAGGTTCCCCAGGCTTCAACAGGATTCTCACCTTTTGAACTACTATATGGTTGTCAGGTGAGGGGTCCATTGGCTTTATTAAAGGAGCACTGGGAGAGTCCGAGTGATCAGGACAATGTGGTCTCATATGTGATTAAAAAGAGACAAAAACTGGATCAAATGACTGCTTTGGCTCAGGAGCACGAGGACGGCGTGGGCTAAACAAGACATGGTATGACAAGAAGGCCAGAGAGGGTTTTTCACCCAGGTCAGCAGGTGTCACAGTTTGGAAGTGCCAATCACTGAGTATTATGAATAAAATAAAATTATTCTCAGGCCACAACAAACACCCAGGAAGGCAGGAAAGCAATTATACAACTTTATTAGACAATTTCTTAAAATGGTTACAGACTACAACGCTACCCAATAAGAACCATAAATCCCCAAATAAGAATCATAAATTTCCCAATGTGCACAGTTTAAGAAACTAACCCCTCAAATACTATAAATACCATAAATACCCTAAAAGATACACAAGGAAAAAACAGCACAATTCTCATTTATGTGAAAGTCACTTCCTATGCTATGCGAAAAAACCTTCAGAACGTCCTCAACAGAGCGTGATGCATTCACTGGCTGTCCGGCCAGCAACAACCGTTATTGTCCTCTTTGTTCTGGAGGAAGAGTACCGTCTGTCCGGGCTCGTCCAAGACCCTCCTGTACGCCTCAAAGAGGGAATGTTCCGGGCCTGAGGAGAGGTGGCGAACAGGCAGAGAGAAGAGCGGCTCCTTCGTAACCGTCGTCCGGGGGAAACCTACAGCACACAGCGCAGCACAAACTTAGCCTCCCATGAACACACCGGGGCTAATTTACACTCACAGCACAGACAATAAGCACGTTCCCTTACTTAGCTGTGTGTTCGCCTTTCATCCAACAATGGAGTCCCCGTCGGCTGGTCACTCTCGGCATCTTCGGTCCCGTGCTGCCGCTGTCAAGTCACCACACCTGTGCTTCCTCCATCCTTTCTCCGCTCCTGCCCTCATTTCCTCTGTGCTCCTCGTTAATTCACCTCCGCAAATCCTCGGGTCCTCCGTCAGCACGTCCTGCTGTCCACCTGTCCTTCTGACCTCGTCTCCTTCACCTCGTCAGCGACAGCGCTCCATCGATCTGATCCGTCTGACGGTCACTAGTCATTCAGGTCAGACTCTGACCTGAATGTTCAACCTGTCCCGGACTCCTCTCAGACTTCTGTTAGACTTCTTTCTTAACACAGTCACGCACCATCTTTAAATACATCCTTCCCGGACAAGAGTTCACAACGGAGCTCACTAATTGGCTCCTACTGATTTAATCAGTCAGCGCAGGTGTAAATCATAATCAACTCAAAACAACGAAAATACACTCACACAAATGTCAAATTATACAAAAGAAAGCACACTAATCCAATATACATTATATTAATAATAACATTCACTTTGAACAGCCTTAAAGCTGTAACAAACCGAAAAAACAATACACACACACAACCCTGAATTGCTCTACCCTGACATTGCTACTGCTGCCTTTTGTGACAGTAAGCTGTTGGCTCGATGGCAACGGCCTTATTAGATTAGATTAGATTAGATTCAACTTTATTGTCATTACACATGTATGAATACAAGGTAACGAAACACAGTTTAGCATCCAATCAGAAGTGCAAAGGACAGCAGTGCAGTATATACGGTAATTAACAGTATGTGCAATTTAAGCAAATATATGCAAATATATGCAGCAGTGCAGAAAGTTAAGAGTACTGTTATGTGCAAATAATGTACAATAAGTTAGATGGGCAGTTATGTACAGGTGAGGATGGTAAGAGATGATGGTAAGAGAGTCAGCGGGGAACTAAGTTCAATAACGTGACAGCTGTTGGAAAGAAACTGTTCCTAAACCTGCTGGTTCTAGTCCGAAGGCTTCTGAAACGCTTTCTGGAGGGGAGAAGCTGGAACAGTCCATGAGCAGGATGGTTGGAGTCCCTAAGAATGCTGCGTGCCCGGCGCAGATATCTTTTCCTGTAGACGTCCTCTACAACTGGAAGTGGAGTCCCTGTGATGCGTTGGGCGGTTTACACCACCCGCTGCAGCGCCTTACGGTCAGCGACAGAGCAGCTCCTATACCAGACTGTGACACAGTTGGTCAGGGTACTCTCTATCACGCAGCGGTAGAAGTTGCCCAGGATGTCAGTTGACAGATGGTTCTTCTTCAGTGTCCTCAAGAAGAAGAGGCGCTGATGGGCCTTCTTGATCAGGCTGGTGGTGTTAACTGACCAGGACAGGTCCTCCGAGATGTGGGTCCCCAGGAATTTGAAGCTGGGGACACGTTCAACAGCTATGCCATTGATATGGATGGGGTCATGTGTCTCTCCCCTGTCCTTCCTGTAGTCCACTATGAGCTCCTTGGTTTTGCTGGTGTTAAGGAGCAGGTTATTGTCAGCGCACCAAGTAGCCAAGTGCTCAACCTCTGCCCTGTAATCTGACTCATCGTTGTTCCTGATGAGTCCAATCACCGTGGTGTCATCTGCGAACTTTATGATGGAATTGGATCCATACATAAGCCTGCAGTCATGGGTGAAGAGGGAGTAGAGGAATGGGCTGAGCACACAGCCCTGTGGTACACCAGTGTTGAGTGTGATGACGGAAGAACGGTTGGGGCCTGACCTAACACGCTGGGGTCTGTTGGTCAGAAAATCCATGATCCAGTTGCAGGTGGAGGTACTGATTCCCAGGTCCCCAAGTTTAGTGATCAACTTGGAGGGGATAACTGTGTTGAATGCTGAGCTGAAGTCAACAAACAGCATTCTTGCGTAGGTGTTCTTGTCATCCAGGTGTGAGAGTACATAGTGCAGCGCTGTAGAAACCGCATCCTCTGTACTCCTGTTGCTCCGGTAGGCAAACTGGTGAGGGTCCAGTGTAGGGGGCAGGCATTTTTTGAGCTGTGCCAAGACCAGTCGCTCAAAGCACTTCATGACTATGGGCGTCAGTGCCACAGGGCGATAGTCATTTAGGCACAGTGGTGTTGAATGTTTCGGCACTGGTACTATTGAAGTGGTCTTGAAGCATGCTGGTACCACGGCCTGGGCCAGGGACAGGTTGAAGATGTCTGTGAAGACCCCTGCCAGCTGCTCAGCGCATGCCCTCAGCACACGCCCAGGAATGCCGTCAGGGCCAGCAGCCTTACGTACATTGACATGACTCAGTGCGTTACGGACGTCGGTGTGGGTGAGTGTGAGGTGGTGGAGGTCGTCAGAGGGTGGGAAATTGATGTTCTTTTCGTTATTGTCCTTGTCAAAATGAGCATAGAAGTCATTTAGCTCATTGAGAAAGGGCACAGTCATGGCTATAGGTATGGAGCTGCTGGGCTTATAATCAGAGATAGCTTGAATGCCCTGCCACATGCGTCGGGGGTCAGAGTCCCCAAAATGTTCCTCCACCTTCAGCTTGTAGCTGTGCTTGGCCTTCTTGATGCCCCTCTTCAGATCTGCCCTGGATGAACTGTAGGCCTGTGCATCACCAGATCTAAAGGCATTGTTATGTGCCTTTAGCAGAAGCCGCACTTCTCTGTTCATCCACGGCTTCTGATTTGGGTACGTGGTGATCTGTCTTTCCGTGGTGACACTGTCAATAGTGTCACCACTTATGAAATTTCTAAGAAATTAAGCTCAGTGACATATGAACTATATATGCCTGACAGAAAGACAAAACATCAGTGCTTTCATATTAACCTGTTAAAGGGGTTTCAGCAGCCTGGTCATCAGCAGACGTGTCATCAGCTCCTTATCTGTGCGACGGAAGTGGATGAGGAGAGAGAACAGTCTTTTCCCACAAACGTGACAGAGCTTTGTTCATTTCAGGTGTCTCATTTGCAGTATAATCAGCAGAGACAATTAGAGACACTATTAGATCCAGAATTGTTTCAGGAGAGACCTGGTTTCACCACATTTGTTCACCATAAGGTTCATTTTAAGAAAGAGGCTGTTCCCCGTAGAAAGTCTTATAGGATCCCTGAATGGTTGGTCCCTAAATTGAAGCAGGAAATTGACCTGATGTTGCAGCTGGGAGTGATCAAGGAGTCAGTCAGTGAGTGGTGTATCCCGATTGTGTTGGTCCCCAAAAAGGATGGTTCTTTGAGGTTCTGCATCGACTTTAGGTACCTGAATGCAGTTTCTAAGTTTGAGTCATACCCCATGCCCCGTATTGACGAGTTATTAGAGAAAGTGGGCAGGGCTAGGTTTATTTCTATGTTAGACCTAAGCAAGGGGTATTGGCAGGTGGCCTTGGCACCTGACACGAAGGAAATGACAGCCTTTGAAACACCTTATGGCAATTTTCAGTTCAAGGTCATGCCATTTGGCCTCCAGGGGGCACCTGCAGCTTTCCAGTGGCTCATGGACCAGGTATTAGGAGGGATATCAGACTTTGCAGCTGCCTATCTGGATGACATAGTCATCTATAGTCAGACCTGGAAGGACCATTTGTTACATCTTCGGCAGGTCGTTCATCTAATTAAGGAGGCAGGTCTGACTATTAATCCACGCAAGTGTGCATTTGGACAGCAGCAGGTGGAGTACCTGGGACATGTGGTTGGTCAGGGGGGTCATTAGACCATGAGTGGGTAAAGTGGATGCTATTCGGGCCTATCCTGTCCCAACTACCAAGAAGAAGGTATGGTCGTTTTGGGGTCTGGTAGGTTGGTATAGTAAATTCATCCCCCATTTTGCTGAAAGAGCAGCAGTCCTGACTGACCTCACTAAGGTTTCAGCATCAAATAAGGTAAAATGGACAGAGGTGGGTGGTAGAGCCTTTGAAGATTTGAAGGGTGCTATTTCTGGTGAGAAGGTTCTCTACAGTCCGGATTTCGCCCGTCCATTTATTTTACAGACAGATGCTTCAGGAGTTGGGATCAGAGCAGTACTTCTCCAGGAGGTGAAGGGAGAGAGACACCCAGTACTGTTTTTGAGCCGTAAGTTGTTGGACCAGGAGACGAGATACTCTACGGTGGAGAAAGAATGTCTTGCTATGAAATGGGCAATAGGGTCTCTTAGATACTATTTACTTGGACGTCATTTCACATTGGAGACAGATCATCAGGTCCTACAATGGCTAAATAGGATGAAGGACACTAATTGTCGTCTGACAGGGTGGTATCTGTCCCTACAGCCTTATGACTTCACTGTTCAATATATGGCAGGGAAAACCAGCCTTGTGGCAGACAGCCTCTCCATGACTCATAGAGTACTGTACTCTCGGGAGAGTGGGGGGAGGAAATGTGACAACGGAGTGTCGCCACTGTTATGGTCTTTGTAACTGAATATTATATTACAGTATATGTGTAAAAGGATTTATGTTTGCAAATGTCAACATGTATTGCATTGATAGAATACAAATATAATTTCAGAATCTGTTTGAGTGAACTGAATTCCTTTTGTGAGATAATTGTTAATGTTAATTATGTTAATTGGGTGAGGCAATTGAATAATCTCAGAACCACGTACCTTTGCCAGCATGCTGCCTGGTGGTGTCCAGGCAAAAGACTCCTCAGGGGTTTGCGTGCCCTTTAAAGGATGCCAGCAGGAGGAAGTATATGATGGTTGAGTAAGGGGATTTAATACACACGTGGACAAAATTGTTGGTACCCTTCTGTTAATGAAAGAAAAACCCACAATGGTCACAGAAATAACTTGAATCTGATAAAAGTGGTAATAAATAAAAATTCTATGAAAATTAACCAGTGAAAATTAGACAGTGCTTTTGAATTGTGGTTCAACAGAATTATTTTAAAAAACAAACTCATGAAACAGGCCTGGACAAAAATTTTGTTGCACAACCTTCTGAGGCAATCACTGCAATCAAACGATTTCTGTAACTGTCAATGAGACTTCTGCACCTCTCAGCAGGTATTTTGGCTCACTCCTCATGAGCAAACTACTCCATTTGTCTCAGGTTTGAAGGGTGCCTTCTCCAGATGGCATGTTTCAGCTTCTTCCACAGATGTTCAATAGGATTTAGATCAGGGCTCATAGAAGGCCACTTTAGAATAGTCCAATGTTTCGCTCTTAGCCATTCTTGGGTGTTTTTAGCTGTGTGTTTTGGGTCATTATCCTGTTGCAAGACCCATGACCCGCGACTGAGAACAAGCTGTCTGACACTGGGCAGCACATTTCTCTCTAGAATACCTTGATAGTCTTGAGATTTCATTGTACCCTGCACAGATTCAAGACACCCTGTGCCAGATGCAGCAAAGCAGCCCCACAACATAACAGAACCTCCTCCATGTTTCACAGTAGGGACAGTGTTCTTTTCTTGGTATGCTTCATTTTTGCGTCTGTGAACATAGAGCTGATGTGCCTTGTCAAAATGTTCCAGTTTTGTCTTGTCTGTCCATAGGACATTCTCCCAGAAGCTTTGTGGCTTGTCAACATGCAGTTTGGCAAATTCCATTCTGGTGTTTTTATGATTTGTTTTCAACAGTGGTGTCCTCCTTGGTCGTCTCCCATGAAGTCCACTTTGGCTCAAACAACGACGGATGGTGCGATCTGACACTGATGTACCTTGACCTTGGAGTTCACCATGAATGTGTTTAGAGGTTGTTCTGGGCTCTTTTGTTACCATTCGTATTATCCGTCTCCTCCTGCGGCCACGTCCAGGGAGGTTGGCTACGGTCCCGTGGATCTTAAATTTCTGAATAATATGTGCCACTGTAATCCCAGCAACATCAAGCTGCTTGGAGATGGTCTTATAGCCTTTACCTTTAACATGCTTGTCTATAATTTTCTTTCTAATCTTCTGAGACAACTCTCTCCTTTGCTTCCTCTGGTCCATGTTTAGTGCAGTTCACACCATGTCACCAAACAGCACAGTGACTACTTGTCACCCTTTAAGTAGGCCGACTAACTGATTACAAGTTTGTAGACACCTGTGATGTTAATTAGAGGACATATCTCGGTTGAACATGTCCCTATCATCACACTATTTTCAATCTTTTCTAGGGGTACCATCATTTTTGTCCAGGCCTGTTTCATGAGTTTGTTTTTTAAAATAATTCTGTTGAACCACAATTCAAAAGCATTGTCTGATTTTCATTGGTTAATTTTCATAGAATTTTTATTTATTACCACTTTTGTCAGATTCAAGTTATTTCTGTGACCATTGTGGGTTTTTCTTTCATTAACAGAGGGGTACCAGCAATTTTGTCCACAGCTGTGGTTTAAATTATTTATTGTATTATTTATGGTGTGTATTTATTCTGTAAATATTGTGGGAAAGTATTTATGTATTTATGACTCTTTTAGATATTACTGGGTATACGTGAGGGTTCGAGATTCGGTGAGTAAAACAGTTGAAACGACTTTTGTGTCACCAACAGACGTGAAGAATGCTTGTGAGATGACACTGTTTTCAGGAGAAGGTTCTACTTTTGCTTTTAAAGGATTTAAAACAACAGTGAACCGCACTAACAGCAGCTAACTGAACTAGCCTAGCATAGCCGCTCCTGAAGAATTGGTTTTCCCCTGGTCGTCCGGATTTAATCATCCAGCAACAGACTAAAGATCGCGGGAGGACTGAAACAAGGAGATTCACTCAGAATGTGGTCATAAAAGGATTGCTTTTAAAATAAAAATAAAATTTACAAAACAAGACTGGGAAAGATAGAAAAAATGTGAAAGAAATATTGTAGGAGCCATGATGGAATTACCAAAAAATGTCTCAACACAACAGAAATAAGCTATGGAGAGCTTGCGCCTTCTGTAATTGATAGCATGGTAGATAGTGTTACAGCTTCTCTGCATCAGACTCTAGACATGGTGGCCCCTTTAAAAAAGAAAGTCTAATCAGAGATTTCGAACTCCTTGGTTCAACACAGAAACTCATAGCTTAAAACAGAAGACTCGTCAATTAGAAAGAAAATGGCACTCCACTAATTTAGATGAAATCTATTTAGCTTGGAGAAATCATCTTTTAATTTATAAAAAAATCTCTTAGAAAAGCTAGAACAAGTTATTATTCTGCATTAATATAAGAGAACAAGAATAATCCCAGGTTTCTTTTCAGCACTGTAGCCAGGCTGACAAAGAGTCAGAACTCTGTCAATCCTTGCATTCCCTTAGAGCTTACTAGTCAGGACTTCATGAACTTTTTCAATAATAAAATTTCATCTATCAGAGATAAAATCAGTAGTATTCTTCCCACTGTTAACTTAAATACAGTAACTACTACAACTCCTTCAGTTGATATCTGTTTGGATCAGTTTACTCCAATTGACCTTTTAGAGTTCGACAAAATAGTTTCCTCATCCAAGCCTTCAACTTGTCTTTTAGACCCTATTCCTACCAGGTTATTTAAAGAAGTCTTCCCATTTATTGGTAGCTTTATTCTTCAAATAATCAATTCTTCATTAACTTTAGGCCATGTACCGCCATGTAATTACTGCTGTAATTAAACCCTTACTCAAAAAGCCAATGCTGGATCCAAGAGTTTTAGCTAACTATAGACTAATCTCTAATCTCCCTTTCATTTCAAAAATCTTAGAGTTGTTGCTGCTCAATTATTTGACCACTTGCAGGGAAATGGTTTATTTGAAGAATTTCAATCTGGGTTTAGAATCCATCATAGTACTGAAACAGCCTTAGTGAAGGTCACTAATGACCTCCTGATTGCACCTGATAATGGACTTGTTTCTGTACTTGTCCTTTTAGACCTTAGTGCAGCTTTTGATACTATCAATCATAATATTCTACTTGATAGATTAGAACACTATGTTGGACTTAATGGAACTTTGTTGCAGTGGTTTAGATCTTATTTATCTGATAGGTTCCAGTTTGTTCATGTCAATATTGAGTTTTCGTTCAACTCAAAGCTCAGTCATGGAGTTCCACAGGGATCTGTGCTATTCCCTCTGCTTTTTAGTTTATATATGCTTCCGTTAGGCAACATTATTAGGAAGCACTGTATACATTTTCATTGTTATGCAGATGACACACAATTATACCTGTCAATGAAGCCAGATGATAGTTATCAATTAGCCAAGTTAGAAGCCTGTATTAAGGAAATCAAAGCTTGGATGACTTGTAATTCCTGCTATTAAATTCAGATGAGACTGAAGTCCTTCTTGTTGATTCAAAAAACCTTAGAAATACCTTTCCAAATCAAACTTTTAATTTGGATGCAGTTACTCTTTCTCTTAATAACTGTGAGGAACCTTGGAGTTATTTTTGATCAAGATCTGTTTTTCAATTCACATATTAAATTCGTTTCTTAGACTGCCTTCTATCATTTGCGTAATATTGCCAAGATTAGGAGCATCTTGTCTCAGAGTGATGCTGAGAAACTGATCCACGCTTTTGTTAGCTCGAGATTAGATTATTGTAACTCTTTATTATCAGGTTGTCCTAAAACATCTCTAAAAAGTCTTCAGTTGATCCAAAATGCTGCAGCAAGAGTTTTAACAGGTACTAGAAAGAGAAATCATATCTCTCCAGTTCTGGCCTTCCTTCACTGGCTTCCCATAGAGTTTAGAATTAAGTTTAAAATCCTTCTTCTCACTTTCAAAGCTCGAAACAATCAGGCTCCTTTTTATTTAAAAGATCTGATATTACCCTATTATCCTAACAGAGCACTACGCTGCCAAAATGCTGGATTACTTGTAATACCTAGAATCTCCAAAAGTACAATGGGGGGCAAAGCCTTCAGTTATCAAGCTCCCCTCTTGTGGAACCAGCTGCCAATCTGGATTCAGGAGTCAGACTTGATCTCTGTTTTTAAGAATAGGATTAAAACCTTCCTTTTTGATATAGCCTACAATTAGGGAGGGATCATATGTCTCTGAACCCTCCCTTAGTTATGCTGCTATTAGGTTTAGACAGTCGGGGGACCTCCAGTAATTGCACTGGGCTTCACTCCTTTCTTCACTCTCAATGAAATATTTTTTTTTTTTTTTTTGCTGGTCATTAACATGTGTTTGTTCTCTCCATAAATTGAGTCCCCATTGTGCTGTTTGCTTTCTACATGTCTGTTCTTTTCATCTTCTCTATCCCCTCACCCCCCAGCCAGTCGCAGCAGATGACTGCCCCTCCCTGAGCCTGGTTCTGCTGGAGGTTTCTTCCTGTTAAAAGGGAGTTTTTCCTCTCCATCGTCGCCAAACGCTTGCTCATAGGGGATCTCCTGATTGCTGGGGTCTTTCTGCAATTGTGGGGGTTTCCCCTACAGTTGAAAGTGCTATGACATGACTGTTGCTGTGAAATGGTGCTATATAAATAAAGTTGAATTGAATTTAATTGAAAATATCATTGTAAATATAAGAAGGGGTGTTTGCAATTTTTCATGACAACCAACTGTGGATGTTGACCCAAAAAGTATTTCTTAGTGAACAGCTAATGGTTTCAACCTTAAAGGTGCAAAAAACCCAGAGGACTACCTCAATGTTAAGTCTTTTGTGCAAAAAATCATTAGCTGGGTAGATTGTGCAATTTTGTAATAGGTTTTCTTGACTTTGGGAGTGACAGGATATGAGAGAGAAAAAAAGCATTTTTTCCTTCGGGTGGTTTGAATGTTTTCTGGTGCAGGGACTGTGTTAAAGTCTTCAAAGTTTCTTTGTTTAAAGGCAAGACAGTTTTATTGTTGCACCTTCTATCTAACAAATCAACTTCATTCATTTTCAAGCAAGGTAAGAAGGGGACATGACAGGCAAGACATCCCGTCTTGGATCATTGGAAGTACTGAAGTTGGGATCACTTTACAGATCCTTTCAGCCTTTTTTTTATGCAGTTTAAAACAAATTTCTGAATAAAGTCTTCGTATGATAGCAGATGTCTTTCACTGTTCACTAAATCTAGGACTAAAGTTAGTCCTTATGAAACCACTCAGCATGAAAAAATGATTTTCTATTAATAACAGACATACAAAACTCAGAAATAAATTGAGTCTGAGCTCAGAGGGAACATTAGAGCTCAGACTCTAAAGTTCTCAGGCTGCGTGTGGCTTCTGTAAACAAAAGCAACATGTCAAATCACTGGAGCCTGTCTATGGGACTCATCTCAGTATGTTGCTGTGTGGTACCAGCATTTACAATTTTACACCCCCAACTTGATAAAACACTTGCAAAAGTATCATGGTAAAGGATTATGCTGAATTCTGTCAAGAACCGAGCAGAAGCAAGTGTGTCGTGTAGCAGCAGTCGCTGTTTTACTGCTGGAATATGCTAAAAGTGAAACTAAAAGAAAATGAAAGTAAACACCAGAGGAGCAGGAATGAAGACAAAACATGGGCTTACCTTTAGATGGACAGTTACAGCTGATGACAGGTAGGTGACAGAAACATAAACAGCATATTATAACCGGTGAATTGGACGCAGGACTAACAAGGCCAATGAAATGAAACAAGGATGACTTCAAAATAAGAGCAAACCTAAAAAAAATATGGACAGAGAATAAACTAAATAAACTGAGGACCAGGAGAATATTTATGATAATAATCACTCTATAAATTCAAGAAATCTCTGTGTCTATGTGTGTGTCTGTGTGTCTGTCATGTTTATAGGACATCATAGGACAGCCGATGTCTGCCTGATGTCCTACGATGCGTCATAGGCCGTCCTATGATCTCAGGCATCATAGGACTCGTGATGCCGTCATAAAGATATTCGTGGTGCCATCTTAAAGATACAGTATTGTCACAAACCTCCATGCGTCATGACTCAGCGCATGAGAGAGAGAATGAAAACCCAAAAGCGAGAGTGGATGGTGCACTTTTATTAACAACACAAAGGAAATAACAAGTCCAATTATCACAAAGTATCAGTTCAGTTTAAGCACACAAAAATACAGAGAGGTGTAATGGCAGGATGAGGCCACCACACATACAGGGCGCCTACAGGATGCTCTACAGCCCAATCAAAGAAGCCTAGTGCTGCGGGACCATTTAGCACTAAAAGGGAAGGCAATTAGCCTAGCGCTGCAGGGCTGCAAACAGCACGAAAGGCAAGGCGAAACAAAATGACACAGGGCTGGAGCAATCTGAGGTGAACTGAGCAGTCTGGTGGAAGAGGATTGGAAGCTGAGGCAGCCGCGAACACCCAGGGATTGATTGTCTGAAGATGTCGGGCTGAGTACATGAAGGGAGTGGTACGTCATTCATGGAAAGCTAGCTGCCATGAACAAGGGTAAATGCCCCGACAATCTCTTTCCTCTGGAGCAGCCAACAAATACTCCAGAAGCTAACAAGGAAAGAGATTGCTGGTGTGAGAATGCGTGGGCAGAATTGATTGGCATCCGGTGTATGAGAGCACGTGTGAATGAGTGTGAATGGAGCATGTGCATGTGGGTGTGTGTATGTGTGTGAGCACCCATGACAGTGCAGCTGACGGTGCTAGACAGGAGGAGGGGGCATACCAGAGCTGTCAGGAGGAAACTAAGACAAATCATAACAATAAGCCAGAACTGGGTTTGGCCTCCAAACCCAGATTCCTGACAGATATGATGTCTATATGACGGCACATAGACGGATAGAAAATTTCATGTAAATTAGAAACATTCTTTTGTAAATGTGAGGATTTTTCTCATAAACTTGCAGGATTTTCCTGCAGAGATAGAGCCATTTTATTCAAAAATATGCAGCTTCTTACTTATAAATTTGCAGTTTTTTATTATTCATAATTTTGCAGCTTTTTCCTCATGAATTTAGAACTTTTCTTACTCTTGAATTTGCAGTTTAAAAAAAAGCTTAAACTTGCAGTATTTTACTCAAATCTTATATTTGCAGTGTTTTAGGTTGTAAACAGTTGGAAATTCACCTTTTTTGTCTTTTTGCTAAAGTTGCAGCTTCTTACCCATAAAATTCCACTTTTTTTTGGTCAGAAATTGGCAGCTTTTAACTGAGACTTACATCCTTTTTTTTGTCAGGTCAGGCATTGGCTTGCTTGCTACCGGATAACCATGAAAACCAGTACTACCTGTCTCATGGGTTGGGCCGTTGGTGACTCAACCGACATCCCCGCCCTTCTGAGGGTGTGGAAGGTGAAACAGGACATCCTGGTAGAACTAAAAACAATATCTGCCACAGGTCTGTGGTGGACCGCTCCCAGTTACACGGTGTGAGACTGGACATCCTGGCAGATAAACACATCTGTCACAAGGTCTGTGGTGGACTGTGCCAGTTGATGCATTGTGACATGCACTACACAAAGAGCAGAGATAAACAAACCTATCATCTGGTCAGTCACTGCAACAGATACTGGAGTCAGTTTGTCTTGGCTTGTCCTTGCCACTGATAATACCTTTATCCACCAAGAATGTGCTGCTAGTCCAGCAAAAGCTAGCGATACTCAAATACTTTGCAGGCAGTTTCATGAAATGGTCAATCAGAAAGCAACTCATACCGGCTCGGATGTCACCCAGGCTTACAAGGTCTGTGCTGATCTGTTCACACTCCGACAGGCAGTGAAAAGTAAGCTAGGAGCAGGAAGACAAAAGAAGAGGAAAGCAGGAGCCTTGTGTGTAGCAGAATGGAATGTATGCACTCTGTTGGAGAGAACAACATCACAGTGTCCAGAAAGACAGACGGTGCTTGTGGCCCTGGAAATGAACAGGTACAATGTAGACATAGCTGCACTTAGTGAAACAAGATTGCCTGGATATGACAGTTTGGAAGACCATGGGTACATCTTCTTTTGGAGTGGGAGATCAACTCAAGAAAGGAGAGAAGCAGGAGTGGGCTTTGCAGTTAGAAAGGAGATAGCAGCAATGCTTGATGAGGAACCAGTGCCAATCAACAACAGGATAATGACTATGAGACTCCCACTACAGTGGAAGATGTATGCCACACTCATCAGTGTATATGCCCCAATAATGACCAACACAGAGGAGGTGAAGGAAGAGTTCTACAGTGATTTACGTGAGACTATCAGGCGTGAACCGACTGATGACAGGCTGACGCTCGTTGGAGATTTTAATGCCAGAGTTGGTTCGGACACTGAGAAATGGAAAGGAGTGCTAGGCAGTCATGGAGTAGGCAAGTGCAATGCTAATGGAGAACTTCTACTTGCACTATGTTCAGAGTACAACCTTGTGATAACCAACACTCTATTTAAGCACAAGGACACACACAAGAAGACATGGATGCACCCAAGATCCAAGCACTGGCACTTATTAGACTACATCACAGTCAGGCAGAGAGAGATAAGGGATGTATTGGACACCAGAGCAATGAGAGGTGTGGATTGTGGTACTGATCATGTTATGCTGAGATCTAGATTAAGGATTTGCAGATGAAAACAGCACTGCAGAATGGGTGCGAAGCCACCACGGAAGCTAAACACTAGTGCACTGAAAGGCCAAAAGAAGCAGGAAGAACTTACACGGGAAATGGATGAAAACTTGAAAGACTGGGACACCAACAACTCAGAGAATGACATAGAAGAGAAATGGGCAACACTGAAGGATATGGTGTATCAGACTGCGAGTGATGTATTAGGCCACCCTGAGAGGAAACATCAAGATTGGTTTGATGAGCATGATGAACACCTGAAGAAACTACTAGAAGTGAGGAATACAGCTAGGCAGGAAAACCTACAGTGTAACACAAGGTCAAAGAAGAAGTAGGAAGAAGGAGGAAGAAGAAGGCTCAGAGTGAGCTACAGAAGTACACCATAGAGATGAAGTCCAACTGGTGGGATGAAAAAGCGGAGCAACTTCAAACTGCAGCAGACAGAAAGGACATGAAAACATTCTTCACAGGCTTGAGAGAAATCTACAGCCCTAAACCAAGAGGACTGATCCAACTAAAGGCTATGGATGGTGAAACGGTTTTGCAGGAGAAAGACAAGATCCTGGACAGATTTGCAGACCACTTTGACCAACTACTTAACAACCCTGGAGATCTCACTGAAGAGGCTAAAGAAGCTCTAGTGCAGCGACCAGCTGTATCAAGTCTGGATGAACCACCAAATTTTGATGAACTAATGGCAGCTATCAGGACAACACAGGATGGTAAAGCTCCAGGAAGGTATGGAGTTCCAGCAGAAGTGTGGGAATTTGGTGGTGTTCAGCTGACCAACTGCCTGCACAAGCTCATCCAAGAGATATGGGATGCCCAGAAAGTACCTCAAGACTGGAAGGATGCAAGTATTGTGCCTTTGTTCAAGAAAGATGACAGGAAAGATTGTGGAAATTACCGAGGTATATCACTGCTAGCCACTGTTGATAAGATTCTGTCACGTGTACTACTGAACAGACTCAATGAACACATCTCGTAGAATGTACTACCAGAAACCCAGTGCAGCTTTAGAAGTGGAAGAAGCACAATGGACATGATTTTCTGCTTGAAACAGGTTCAAGAAAAGTGTATCGAACAGAACATGCCGCTTTATGTAGTCTTCATAGACTTCAGTAAAGCCTTCGATACTGTTTCGTGACAAGGACTTTGGCAGGTACGCAAGAAATATGGCTGTACAGAGAAGTTTGTCAGCCTGATCGAGGCACTCCATACAGGTATGCAAGCAAACGTGGCAATGAGAGGTTCAGTATCTAAAGACTTTTCATTAACCCTGGATCAACCCTGAGATTAAAACACTTCTGAGAGAGAAGAAGAGGATCTTCAGGTCGGGGAATAGGGAGATGCTGAAGTCCGTACAGAGGGAGCTGAGGAGGAAGATCAGAGAAGGCAAGGACAGCTTCAGGAAGAAGATGGAGGACAAGTTGCAACAGAGCGACATCAGCAGGGTCTGGAGAAACCTCAAAACCATCTCTGGGCTCCAGAATACCTCCCCCCAGGCCACGGGGGGCAGGGAGTGGGCGAACAACCTGAATCTGTTTTTCAATAGGTTTGACCAACCGCCCTCCCCCCTGACTGCACAACAACCACTGCTGCCTCTAAAGAAATCAAGTCCTGCTGCCCACTCCCCACTCCACCAACACCCCCCCACCCCCAACACACAGCCCCCCATCCTGACCCTGACCAGGACCCAGGTGAGGACGGAGCTGAGGAAGATCAAGGCGAGGAAGGCGTCGGGACCGGACGGCATCAGCGCAAAGCTCCTCAAGTCCTGTGCAGACCAGCTGTGTGGGATTGTGACGTACATCTTCAACCTGAGCCTGAAGCTGGGGAGGGTACCACAGCTGTGGAAAACATCTTGTGTGGTACCTGTACCAAAAACTTCCCACCCCAAAGACCTGAACAGCTACAGACCGGTGGCCTTGACGTCCCACTTGATGAAGACCCTGGAGAGACTGCTCCTTGCTCACCTCCGCCCCCTGGTGGAACCAGCGATGGATCCACTCCAGTTCGCCTACCAGCATGGCATTGGGGTGGAGGATGCGGTGATCTTCCTCCTTCACCGTTCTCTGTCCCACCTGGAGAAGCCCGGGAATATGGTGAGGATCATGTTCTTTGACTTCTCCAGTGCTTTCAACACCATCCAACCGATGATCCTGAAGGACAAGCTGCTGCGCGCAGGGGTGGACCAGCACCTGTCATCATGGATCCTGGACTACCTCACGAACCGGCCTCAGTTTGTGAGAACCCGGGACTGTGTGTCCGACACGATCATCAGTAGCACGGGGGCCCCCCAGGGAACGGTGCTGGCTCCCTTCCTGTTCACTCTTTATACTGCGGACTTCTCACACAACACAACACACTGCCATCTACAGAAGTTCTCTGATGACTCTGCGATCGTTGGCCTCATCTCCAATGGAGATGAAGCTGAGTACAGAGGGCTTATCCAGGACTTCGTAGACTGGTGCCATCGGAACTGCCTCCAGATCAACGCAAGGAAAACTAAGGAGCTGGTGGTGGACTGCCGCAGGCATGGGCAGCCCCTCACAGCACCAGTAAATATACAGGGAACAGACATCGAGATGGTGACATCCTATAAGTACCTGGGTGTTCATCTGAACAATAAACTAGACTGGTCACACAATACTGACGCACTCTACAAGAAGGGACAGCGCAGGCTGTTCCTGCTGAGGAGACTCAGGTCTTTTGGTGTACAAGGGGCGCTGCTGAAGACATTCTATGACACGGTGGTGGCATCAGCCATCACTTTTGGAGTGGTCTGCTGGGGCAGTGGCATTACAGCAGCCGATAGGAAGAGACTGAACAAACTGATTAAGAAAGCTAGCTCTGTCCTGGGGCAGCGCCTTGATCCGGTGGAGGAGATAGGAGAGAGAAGGACGGTGGCTAAACTGTCATCTCTGCTGGAGTCCGAGTTCCACCCTATGCAGGACATACTGAATGCACTGAGGAGCTCATTTAGCAGCAGACTACATCATCCCAGGCGCACAACCGAGAGGTTTCGTAGGTCCTTCCTACCAACGGCTGTCAGACTGTACAACCTAAGCAGGGCTGCTCGCAGAGATAGCAAAAAGACGTAACAAACTAATAGTTTTTAAATGCAAAAGATGCAATAGACTTACACAATGGTCCCCTCTGGCATACAACTAGGAAAATACCGGTCGCTATGGAGGGTGAGAATATGTATGGGCACATAATCATACCATGTAGGATAACTAAGTAGAGGGTTATGCTGTTTCATCCCATCTAGCAACAATGCTCTGCACTGTGTGTGTTTATATATTTACATATTTATTCCATCTAGCTACAATGCTCAGCACTGTGTTTTTATATATCTATATATTTATTCCATCTAGCTACAATGCTCCACACTGTGTTTTTATATATCTATATATTTATTCCATCTAGCTACAATGCTCCGCACTGTGTGTGTTTATTTTCTTACATATTTATTCCACCTAGCTGCAATGCTCCGTACTGTGGGTGTTTATATATTTACATATTTATTCCATCTAGCTACAATGCTCTGCACTGTGTGTTTATATATTCATATATTTATTCCATCCAGCTACAATGCTCTGCACTGTGTGTCTGTGTGTGTGTATATATATATTTTATAGTAATATGTACATATGTATATTAGCTGCTCTTGCTTGCTTGTTTTTTTTTTTTGTTTTTTTTTTTCTTGCCTTCTGATTGTTGCTCTGAGTGTTGCTATCCCTGTGCTGTTGCAATCCTGGAATTTCCCCGTTGTGGGACTAATAAAGGCTTATCTTATCTTATCTTAAGCAACGGGGCGAAACAAGGGTGTCTGCTGGCACCTACACTCTTCTCGCTATGCTATATCTGGCAGCCATGCTTGAGGTGGCCTTCAAAGACACTTCAGAAGGAGTATACATTCAAACAAGGAAAGAAGCAGACTTGTTCAATGTGGCACAGTTTAAAGCCAAGAGTAAGACATCAATAAAGGTAGTAAGAGAAATGCTCTTTGCCGACGACAGTGCTCTAGTTGCACACAGCTTGGAAGATATGCAATCTTTAGTGGAGAAATTTGCAAGAGCAGCTAGCCAATTCAGCCTCCAAATCAACATTAGGAAGACAGAGTGCCTTTATCAACCACCAAAGTTCCAATTATCAACATCACTACCAGAAGAGATCAGCATAAGCACAGAGCCACCAGCCAAGTGCAAGACTTTCAAGTATCTACTGTTTCAGAGAATGCTAGGCTGGAGGATGAACTATCTCTCAAAATGGGAAGAGCGAGAGCTGTGTTTGGAAACTTGAGGGAGAGACTGTGGAACAATCGACATGTGTCTATCCGTGTGAAATGCAAAGCGTACAGAGCGACAGTACTGGCTACTCTATTGTACGGTGCTGAAACTTGGACTGTCTACAGAGTGCAGATGAAGAAACTCCACGCGTACATGATGAGACACTTTCGAGCCATAATGAACATCCCATGGAAAGACAAGATAACCGACATAGAAGTGTTGAAACGAGCTGGTCTACCATCAATGGAGGACATGTTAATACAGATTAACCTGAGATGGCTCGGACATGTTTAGAGGATGGACCACCAGCATCTCCCTCGGCAGTTACTCTACTCACAGTTATGCGAGGGCAAACGCAATCAGGGTAGACCAAGGCTCAGATTTAAAGACACTGTAAAAAGAAACTTGAAGAAGTTGGACATAGACAGGAGCTCCTGGCAGCAGAAGGCTAAGGACAGAACTGTGTGGAGGAATCTGATCAGACCTAAATGAAACAGTCATTGTCGCCCACAACAGACCGCTATGATGATGGGTATATGTGGGAATATGGTATATTTATTGTCTTACCTGGGATTGTGGTATGTTCTAATTAGTCCGATTATCTTACTAAGTATATTAACAGGTGTTTTTCATTTGGTTGGGTTTGGGTGTCGGATATTCACGTAAGTTGTTGCCTGTGAAATTTTTGGAATAAATGGAAAATTGCTGATTGCAAACTTGTGGAAGTCTCCGCTCTTCTCTGGTGTGCCTTGACCACTCGGATTCGTGACAAGCTTCCTGTGCTACAAATTGCTCTGATCTGTGTGAAAATCATGGAGAGACTTTTCAGACATCATGGGATGTACCTGCTACAGCCGGTGGTGTCATGGAAAAAAGTGATCAGCTGCCAAAAATTGATCACCAGGTGCCATGTTATAGTTATGGGGTTATATTAGCTGTAAAATATATATTTCAGCAGGTAAACAGTACTGAATTGGGTATAAAAAAATATATTTAACAATTATGATGCATTTTTAACCCAAAACAAACTTCATCTAGGATTAAAAACAAAATAATACAGTCACAAGGTTACATGGAAAATACATGGATTTACTGGATATATACATGTAGATACTGTATAAATATATTCTGTGTGTGAATAATGTACTATGTACTCCTTTTGTATTGCACTAGGAATTTTTACAATAAACTTTTGTGCCTTTTGTAGCTATGTCTCCACTTTTGGTTTTTTTGTTGTTGTTGTTTTTTTTATTTTGTATACTTTATTGATCCCCAGAGGGGAAATTGAGGGCATCCACCTGGATGGATGAAGCAGCCATGGTACAGCGCTGTGATATAAATATTTTTAATGTGTGCCCTGATTTGTTTTTCAGTTGGGGAAGAAGGCACTTAGTTGGGGAAGAAAGCAATTATCTTCACCAACTTAACAACTGATCACAAATAAGGTCAAAGGGTGGAATGTAATATAAATGTGTTTTTAATGTGTGCCCTGATTTGTTTCTCAGTTGTTTTTAATATGTTTTAACAATCCAGTTCTCTTTATCTTAAGGCACACCATGACCTGGACAATATGACCTGTTTCTAGAAACTGTTTTCCTTAGCACAGCAAGTTTCTCACTCCTTAAATCACTGTTGCATGCTTATGAAACGAAGGCGTGACCTTTATTCCTTATATGTGTATTGGGAGAAATGTAGCAGGTGTTCCTGTATGTTTTGGGAATTGCCTGGGAACAGAAATTGGCCCTTCCTGTTCCCCACGCAATTCTATGATGGGAGGGGGGGGCTTGCTCGGAGCAGAGATGGCCACTCTGTTCTGTACCTAGCCTTCCTTTAAAAACAGGGGTTTTCCCTCAATACGTTGAGTCTGCCGTGAGTTTTCTTGCGCAAAAACGTCCGGCTGAGAAATCACGCTCTTCCTGGCCGTGGGCTCCTGGTCACCTGTATCAAACGGTAAGAGCTTGTGAAATGACATGAAATGCATTGATCCTTGTGTGTGAAGGAAATGTGTGACATGCAATGATTTCTCTTTTGTGTATGGAGATATGGTCTGTGGGGAATAAAGAGATACAGTTTTATTCTAGCAGCCGTGTCTCAGTGTGAATACTTTGTCTCAGTGTACATTCTTTTCTATGTGCCGACTTCTCACGAACCTGTCTAAATATTTTCATAAAACATTTTGGCGTCACGAACAGGATTCGAAGAAAATAACAGAGGTTAAAGAGGAGCTGTGCATAGGAAAGTCATGTTTAAGAAAAAAATTAAACAGAGTGTAGCTGGGGGCTCTCCCAGCTGTTGTGCTGGTGATTGTGTTGGTAATTGTGCCGTTATCCCAGGCTGGGATGGCTTATGGAAGCAGGTTGGTGTGTGTTTAGCTGATGGAGGTGGCAGATTAGCGCCATGGGCAGATTTGGTAGGGGACAGGTCCCCTTCGGTGATGTCTGCGTGTCTACGGGGTATTGAAGTTGCTCCAAAAGCTCCGCTGAGCGGAATTCAGCAGCAGGTGCGGTGTTGTGTGAGTAGCCGTTCTTTCTCTCCCATCGGCAAGGGGAGAGGCGAGCAGCGCTACATGTAAAAAAAATAAACCTTTTCCTTTCTCTCTCTCTCTCTCTCTCTCTCTCTCTCTGTTCCTCGCTCTCCCAAAGGGGGCGGGCGCGGGAAGTTCTCTCTCCCTCCCTCTCTCCTTTTGCCTGAGGGGCGGGGGAGAGGCAAAGTTTGGCCTTTAGAAAAAAACAGAAGGTGAATTTTCTTTGCTGGCAAGTGAAGAATGCAAGAGGCGGGGCTGCCTGCCTCACAAGACTTGGGAGATGCTGAGTTGCATAAAGGAAATATAAAAACAATAGGAATCAACAGTGAACAAAGAGGACAGTTTGATCCAGTTTTTAATGGATTTGGAACAAAGCAGAAGCTCTCCCAGAGGGTGAAATTTCTGGGAATCTGCTGGAATAAGGGAGAAAGGGAAATCACAGATAAAGCCCGAGAAAAGATAATGACTTTTGCCACTCCGCACACCAAAAAGGATGTGCAGCGGTTTGTTGGGCTGTTTGGATATTGGAGGAGTCACATTCCTCATTTGGGGCAAATTTTGCAGCCTTTATATTAAGTGACAAGGAAAAAAGAGCAGTTTGAGTGGACAGAAAAACAGCAAGTGGCTTTTGACATGGCCAAAGAGGCCATACAGCAAGCTCTATCATTAGGAAAACTGCAATCTGGTCCAGTTGAGTTGCAGGTGTCAGCTCAGAATAATTATGCAAATTGGAGCTTATGGCAAAAACAAGGCAAACAACGGAAACCTTTGGGTTTCTGGTCAAGGAAGCTGCCGAGTGCAGGAATTTGTTACACGCCTTTTGAAAAACAATTATTGGCGTGTTATTGGAGCTTGGTGGAGACAGAGGCATTAACTGCAGGGCATGAGGTGCTCATGAGGCCATTGATACCTATTCTGACGTGGGTAATGAGTAACCCCACCACACATCGGATAGGTACCGCCCAGGAGAGTAGCATCATTAAGTGGAAATGGTACGTGTCTGAAAGAGTGAAATCTGGACAAAAAGGAGTTTCGGTCTTGCATGAACAAGTTGCTGATGTCCCAGAGGCAGATGAGTCTTGTTTTGAAGTTGAACAGCTGCAGGAGTCGCCTGTGTTAACAGGGCCCCGCTATGATGAACTTACAGAAGAGCAGAAAAGCAGGGCGTGGTTTGTGGATGGCTCTTCTCAGTGGGTAGCGGGAAAATGAAGGTGGAAAGCTGGGGCTTTCAACCCTCATCTGGGGCAAATTTTGGAAGAAATGGGTGAGGGAAAAAGCAGCCAATGGGCCGAGTTGAAGGCCGTACACATGGTGATACAACATGCGAGTGTGTCAGGAGCATATATTTACTCTGACTCCTGGTCAGTGGTTAATGGGTTAACCACATGGATGCCTACATGGCAGTCCAATCAATGGCGGATTCAAAAGAAAGAGGTGTGGGGTAAAGAGTTGTGGGAGGAAATCTGGCAAAAGGTTCAAGGGGTCACTATCCATGTCACCCATGTCGATGCCCATACCCAAAATATGGACTCAGAAGCCCTCCACAATAGCTATATTGATGGAGTGGTCAGAGCAATGTCAGTGGAAAGGCAATCCACTGCGGATTTGGCCCGGTGGGCCCATGAAAAGAGTGGACATTGGGGAATTCAAGCTACCACCCAATGGGCCAGGGATAGAGGCATTGATTTGAAAACTGATAATGTAAAGACAGCCATTGAACAGTGTGAGGTCTGTCAGCATCATAGGAGAGGTGTCCCACAACACCTCACTGGACATATACAAAGGGGAAAGAGCCCAGGACAAATCTGGCAAATGGACTTTATTGGTCCCCTTCCAGAGTCACAACGATGTAAATATGTATGCACGGCTGTGGATACATTTTCGGGTGTGGTAGTGGCACACCCAGCCAAAGTGGCTAATCAGAAGGCCACACTGGCCTGTGTGGAACTAATTGAAAAGTTCTATGGGCTACCTGTACAGATTCAAACTGACAACGGGACCCATTTCACCGGAAACCTGGTGAAAGATTGGGCCAAACACAATCATGTGGAATGGATTTATCACGTTCCATATCATCCCCAAGCTGCGGGTTTAATTGAGAGAATGAATGGGTTGTTGAAAACCACCTTGAGAAAAGGAGGGACAAACAATAGTTTGGAAGGGTGGAAAAAACGCTTACCACAAGCGCTGAAACAGCTAAACGATAGACCCATTGCACCTGGTACAACACCACTGAACCGAATGATCACTGTCAATCTTGAACAATTTGAAGGACAAATTATTGAGATGTGGAAAATTAACCCAGAGGCAACACTACCAGTGCGAGCGACAAAAGGCTCGGCGGGATTAGATCTAAGAGCTATGGAAACTCTCACCTTAGTACCAGGAACACCCACTGTGGTAAAAACCGGACTAGGGTTGAAATGTCCGAATGGAATGTATGGTCACATATTGCCAAAGTCTGGATTATCCCTGAAAGGTTTAACGACTCTAGCAGGTGTGATTGACAGTGATTATCAAGGAGAACTGGGGGTGGTGTGCTATGTACTGGGATCAGAGCCCATAACCCTGAATAAGGGGGATGAAGTGGCCCAATTGGTCATTATACTATGTCTAATGACTGACCCTGAAGAGATTGCTAAGCTGGCTGTGATGACGCAGAGGGGCGAAAAAGGCTTTGGTTCCACAGATAAATCTGGGGCCAAAGTATGGGTGAGGCAAGAAAATGGCCCTCCCCGCCCGGCTGAGATCATAGCTCAAGGGACGGATCAGGTGGTGACCATTTTGTATCCAGGAGAGCAAACCTGGATAAATGTACCAATATCAAAATGTTATCTAAGGGAGAACTAATTCTGTGCTTTCTCCTCTCCTAAGTATGTGCTTGCTTTGCAGGAATGTTCGGGTGGAGATTGGTGATTGGATACCCGCCATGTCATGGGTCTTCTTCAACACCCCCACAAGCACCGAGGACATGGCTATGTCGTCTGCTGGGACATGTGCCGCCCTGCCCTCGTTGTGATCGTGTGGATGAGTATCGCCGGTTGCTGGATCCAGATCCACGCCACACCAGGCCAAGAAATGTTTGAGGTGGACCAACCTGTCTCGCTGAGCTGGAAGGAGAGTCGGGTCGGTGCCAATCGGAGTCAAGACGGTTTCTATTGTTTATCAAACCAAAAGTGCAAGATACTGAACTTAACCAGCCACTGTCCTATTTACATATGCCCCAAATGTGTCAAATACCAATATAATGTGTCTGCGGTGGAGAAGGGGTGTATAGTTAACTTGACTGCCAATGTAACCATATGTGTGGCCAAAGTGGTTAATGACTTACTGAAATGTGACACTACCTTAAATGGTACAAAGCTATCCATCAACATAACGGGAGATAAGGAAGTGTATTTGATGAATGGAACAGTCATAAAGGGTCGACGCATCCCCTTTGTGTACCTTATTCTGGTGGTCGACAAAAACCCAAAGCATACATCCCCGACGAATCTGGCACCCATACTGTCGACATGTACAACAGTAGCCACACAAACCAGCCATATCACCGTCAATTGGATGGTAAAGATACCACCCATTCCCAAATGTTCAAAAAGAAAGAAGAGAGCATGGTATGACACGTTGCTGGGAGGATTTGGCACAGTTTTGGGAATCGCCAACACCATTAACAACGAGGTAACCAGATCAATGTTGGCAGATACTGGACATCAAACGTCTTTAGGCATTCAACAAGTTGGATTTTGGATGCCTACAGTGGTGGGGCCTCAAATGGAGGCCGCCAATCTGTTTCAAAAACGTTTGACTTGGGATTTGACCACGTGGAATGCTACGAGTGAATTGATGACAAACATCACTCGCGCTTTCAATTGGACTGTGTGCAACATTCAAGTTTTGGATATCCGCATGCAGTTGGAACGTTTTACTCGCATTGTCACTACCAATCACGCTCGACAATGGCGAGACGTGTGGAACATCACTGAAGAATGGTGGTTAATTCCGCATCCTGAAAAAACCATCTGCAATAGCACGATGTGTAGCGGGCAATGGACTCAATTAAATGTTACAGAAGCTGTTGATGTGTGCAAATATCACGTGTTACCAGTAATTATTGCTACAGCATTTTGGTTTATTCAATTAAAAGGGGGATGGTTTGCTCCAGGGCAGAATAACACCTATGATTTATCAGAATGTGATTTGACTGACCAAGGATATGCATGCCTAAGTCGAGCAATATATACTGAACCATGCTTAACCATGACAGAGGCACTATGTGAATGGAGAATAGAAAAACCTCGTGACATGATGTGGCAAATAGGGCCCCATACTCTATGTGTAGCCACTTTAAACTCCCATCCAATGTTGCCTAGGGTACCTTTCACTGGGTGTCTGCATGGTGTTCACATGTGGCAATGGCATAATCGGACATATCGTCTTACCAACTTCTCTAGTGAGGCCCACCTGACCGCCCTGCAATGGCGGGTGCTGGAAGTTCCATGGCAGGTGTCCCTGGATCGATTCAGAGGCGCACTGAATGGATCCACGGAGATACAACAGCTCATTGGTGATCATATGTCTAATGTGCGTGCTGCAGTGATATCCACTGTGGTGGCCCAAGGAAAGGTATTGCATGCAGCTCATCAGATAGAGCAAGCTTCTGCTCATCACTGGTGGGATATATTCTCAGGCATGTCAGTCACTGCTCGCACAACACTGGTGCCTCCCCTAGCTATATTAGTTGCTGTTCTATGTGTCTTAACACTATGCAATTTCAGTGCTTTCTGCTATATTAGAAGAGTAAAACAGGTTTTAAGTAGAAGAATATATAATTCTCTGGCAAAATGAAAATAAAAGTTATCTTTCGAGATGGAGGATATGGTACCACATCTTGCAAAGTAGAGGTGAGTGCTGAACCTCCTGGTCACTGGATATGTTATAGCTATGCTGTAGGTCCGAGTAGTGAATGGAATTGGTACACTAGACATTTTACCACAAGAAATGAGTTATTATGGCATGTTGTAACATGCATTTGGGACATTAATTGGGTGGAATTAAATCACCACAATGATATTGGAATACCTTACGAGGATGAAAGTATTCCCCAAGAAGAAAGTAATTACCCAATGTTCTTCACCAACTGATAGAACAAATAAGGTCAAAGGGTGGAAAATGTGATATAAATATTTTTAATGTGTGCCCTGATTTGTTTTTCAGTTGGGGAAGAAGGCACTTAGTTGGGGAAGAAAGCAATTATCTTCACCAACTTAACAACTGATCACAAATAAGGTCAAAGGGTGGAATGTAATATAAATGTGTTTTTAATGTGTGCCCTGATTTGTTTCTCAGTTGTTTTTAATATGTTTTAACAATCCAGTTCTCTTTATCTTAAGGCACACCATGACCTGGACAATATGACCTGTTTCTAGAAACTGTTTTCCTTAGCACAGCAAGTTTCTCACTCCTTAAATCACTGTTGCATGCTTATGAAACGAAGGCGTGACCTTTATTCCTTATATGTGTATTGGGAGAAATGTAGCAGGTGTTCCTGTATGTTTTGGGAATTGCCTGGGAACAGAAATTGGCCCTTCCTGTTCCCCACGCAATTCTATGATGGGAGGGGGGGGGCTTGCTCGGAGCAGAGATGGCCACTCTGTTCTGTACCTAGCCTTCCTTTAAAAACAGGGGTTTTCCCTCAATACGTTGAGTCTGCCGTGAGTTTTCTTGCGCAAAAACGTCCGGCTGAGAAATCCCGCTCTTCCTGGCCGTGGGCTCCTGGTCACCTGTATCAAACGGTAAGAGCTTGTGAAATGACATGAAATGCATTGATCCTTGTGTGTGAAGGAAATGTGTGACATGCAATGATTTCTCTTTTGTGTATGGAGATATGGTCTGTGGGGAATAAAGAGATACAGTTTTATTCTAGCAGCCGTGTCTCAGTGTGAATACTTTGTCTCAGTGTACATTCTTTTCTATGTGCCGACTTCTCACGAACCTGTCTAAATATTTTCATAAAACAAGCGCTATCCCTTTACCATTCACACACACATTCACACCTAGGGCCACTTTAGAGTCTCCAGTTAACCTAACTTGCATGTTTTTGGCCTGTGGGAGGAAACCGGAGAACTCCCGGAGTAAACCCACGCAGACATGGGGAGAACATGCAAACTCCACACAGATCACTGTTGGTCAGGGCCTGGGATCGAATCAGGGATCCCATGGCCAAGAGTGAGTTGCTGTGCTGCCACAGTGCTAACCACTACGCTTATGTTTTATTTGTGAAGGTTACCAAGACTTAGTGACATAAATTAAATGCTAAAAGATTGGAAAAGCTATCTAAATAATCCAGCAGTTTGAGAAATCACTTTTGGTTTGGTGTAAGTCCATCAACAGAATTATGAACCATAAAGTAGTTTGTGTTCAGACATGTTAAATCCCATTAAACCCTAACTCATTATTAGGAAATACAGATACTAATATGGCCCAGAAGTCCTCCATATACTGGTATTATCATTAAAGTGTGCAGTGTCTTCTGCACTCGCACATCCAACAGTACAGTCTTCAGTAAATAAAATAATTATTTTTGGTTACTTTTTCTGAAAAATGAGCCATTATTTTCAACGTCATTGAAAAATGTTTGGTTTGTACTGTTGACTCTTCCCACCGGTGTCTTAACAGAAAAACAGAAACTCATGATGCAAACACATAAGTCACTAAATTGTTTATTACAATCACCAGCAAAATCCAGATTATTTAGAATGTGCAAAATTCAAACTTTAAACAGTAAAAAAAAACTCAGAATGGGTCACACACGCTGATTCATCGCCTTCATAAGGTGGCCCAGCACACCAAGCAGCACTTGATTGAAGGCAGCATTCTGAGCCATCTCTTCCCTTCACAAGGTAGTTTCATGGGATCCAGGTCAAGTGGACCCCTGACCAAGTGAGCACTCCCAAGTGGACCCCGGGATCCAATCTGTACATGTAAGATAAGATAAGATAAGACTTTATTAGTCCCACAGTGGGGAAATTCCAGGATTGCAGCAGCACAGGGATAGCAACACTCAGAGCAATAATTAAGAAGATAAGAAAAATAAAAATAAGAGCAGTGAATATACATACGTACACATAAATATATAAATATATATATACACAGTGCGGAGCATTGTAGCTAGATAGAATAAACAGCATAACCGTCAACTTAGTTATCTTACATAGTATGAATATGTACCCATACATATTGTCACCCTCCGTAGCGACTAATATTGTCCTAGTTGTATACTGGAGGGGACCATTTGTGTAAGTCTATTGCGTCTTTTGCATTCAATACTATTAGGTCGTCACGTGTTTTTGCTATCTATGTACAAGTACATTCTCAATCCAATGATTTGGAAACGTGAAGAAAGAGAACAACAAGAATTTGTGTAAAGCTGTTGGAAAGACTTTTCCCGGTCACCAAGAAGTGTAAAAAATATACGTATATACAGTATGTAAGATGACAGCTAAGCTGACCCGGAGAAGGTTTTGGCTCTGTTTCTGCTTTCAAAAGATTTTTCTTCTCCACCGCTGCTGCTCATCACCGCTGGCTGCCCCCAGATGAAAATCCACAGAATAGGTATGTGGGACTATAATGTTCTGAATGAGGCTTTAGAAAGCTCTGAATCAGTTTGTAAATCACTGGATTGAAAGTGTACTTGTACATGTACAGATTGGACCTTGGGATCCACTTGGGGCGCTCACTTGGTCAGGGGTCCACTTGACCTGCTCCCGTTTCATGCTCTCTTTCCTCACTGAGAAGCAACTGGATGTGCTGCTGGTCCCAGTTCAGCAGATCTTCAGCCTGTGGTGGAACTCTAGAATGAAAATACACACACACAACTTAAGTACATGCACAGTACGAAAGTGCAACATGTAAAAAACTACTTTTTAACCAGGATTAACACTAGCTGATTTTGTCAGATGTTGTTGCATTGGTGGCTAACTAGCTAGCTCATTGTCTGCGTACAGGAGACAACGGTGTTGTTTGTTCAAAGTGAGCTTTCCACCACTGGGATAAATAACGGCAAAGATGGATAATATCACATCGCTCACCATCCTCTATCACTGTTTTCAACAATGACGATGCCGTGGTCGGGTCAACGCCACTCTGCCTCCCATCTGCCTTCGCTGGTCTGTGGCTGTGAATTCTTTTCAGGTTGCTCCGTCCAGCTCCCTCTGGATTTCTTTCATCAGCTACCAAGCACAGAAAAGTCTGCACCTCGTCGTTGGTCCACGGTGTTGATTTGTGTGTAGCCACTTATCTCGTTGATTACACTCATTCATGCTTACACTCACTCATGCTTCACTCATTGTTGCAGTCCAAATGGCGCAGTAAACAAAAGACATGTGACCCATGTGACGTCAGTGCAACAGACAGAGTGCTACTGCCAACTAGTGGTAAAGGATAGGAATGAAGCCCTGCAGACAGCCTGTCAGCCTGAGCTCAGGGTAACAAAAACCCAGCTGACTGACATTTGAAGATCTGTCGAGCATTTGCGGATCAGACATGCCAGAAGTGATGCAAAAGTCACATGTACTTTGACAGCCACTTGAGACAGAGCTGTGGTCTTTTCAAGCCGTTTTTAACTAAGTACACAAATACAAAATCTTTTTACACATTCCTGGACCTTTTTACATATTTGTGAATCTGTGTACACATTTGCAAATATTTTTACATGTTTGTGGATCAGTGCACACATTTCTGGATCTGTGCATGTATTTGTGGGTCTTTGTATGCGTTTGTGTATCTGTGCATGCATTTGCAAATTTTTTTTTACGTATTTGTGGATCTGTGCACACATTTGTGGATGTGTGCGCATATTTGCAATTTTTTTTTTACATATTTGTGGATCTGTGCATGTATTTGTGGATCTGTGCATGCATTTGTGAATCTGCACACACATTTGCAATTTTTTTACATATTTGTGGATCAGTGCACACATTTGTGGGTCTGTGCATGCATTTGCAATTATTATTTACACATTTGTGGATCTGTGCACACATTTGCAAATTTTTTTACATATTTGTGGATCTGTGCATGCATTTGTGAATCTGTGTACACATTTGTATTTTTTTTTTTTACATATTTGAGGATCAGTGCTCACATTTGTGGATCTGTGCATGCATTTGCAATTATTATTTACACATCTGTGGATCTGTGCACACATTTGCAAGTATTTTTTTACACATTTGTGGATCTGTGCACGCATTTGTGGAGCTATGCGTACGCTTACAAACAGTTTTGCAACAATAATGGCTCCATACCCCTGAGCTTAGAGTGTCACAGAGTGTCATCAGCAGGTTGCAACAGAGATACAGAGAGACTGTAAGAGTCACAGAAAGGCATAAAAGTGGACGTCCTTTGGCCACATCCCACACTGATGACTGCTTCATTGTGAACAGTGCCCTGTGGAACTGGATGATGAATGCCACTCAACTCCAGGCACATTTAAAGGAGATGAGAGGCACCCGAGTGTCACGTCAGACCATTCAAAACCATTTACATCAGTGTGGTCTGCGTGCTAGACAACCTGCAATGGTACTTAACCACACCACCAGGCACAGGCATCATCGTCTTGCATGGGCCAAGGAACATTTACGCTGGACAACCCTGCCAGCATGCCAATGTGGGCCCCGCCATAGATTTAACCTGGGCTGTCTTATGGGCCCCATGTGGGTATGTCCACAGGTTCCACACTGACCCCATCTGTGTTTGCCCACATGGACTTTACCTGCTTACCTGTGCCACAAGTAATCTACTTACCCACTTCAAACCCATCAGGGCCCCACATGGGTTTAATGCGGATAAGCAGGTTTCAGTAACACTGGCGCCATAGATAAAGTCTGTGTGGGCAAACACACATGGGACCAATGTGGAACCCATGAACAAACCTACATGGGGCCCATAAGACAGCCCAGATTATACCTATGGTGGGGTCCGCATGCTGGCTGGGAAGGGACCAGTGGGCCTCAATGCTGTTCTCTGATGAAAGTTGATTCACACTGAGTAGAAATGATGGCCACCAACGATGTTGGAGACGTCAAGGAGAGCACTATGCATCAGCCACTGTTGTCACCAGACGAGATTTTGGTGGTGGTGGTGTTACAGTCTGGGCAGGTGTGTCTAGTCAATACAGAACTGCCCTACACCTTGTGAATGGTACAGTGACAAGCCAACACTACCTGAATAACATCATTAATCCAGTCATTGTGCCTGTGGATGAACAGCAGAGGCCTAATTTCATCTTCGTGGAAGACAATGCTCCTGCTCATCGAGGTCGCATCATCAGGGAGTGACTTCTGGAGGCTGGGGCACCTCAAATGGAGTGACCTGCATTTTCTCCAGACCTGAATCCCATAGAAAACCTATGGGATCAGCTGAGTCGCCATGTAGAGGCTCATAACCCTGCACCCCACAACCTCAATGACCTTAAGGCCATGCACCTTCAAAAAGAGTGGAGTGCCATGTCTCAGCAGACAATAAGTTGACTTGTGAACAACATGAGACATCACTGTGAAACTGTGATGCTCAAGGGCACTTGACAAGTTATTGAGACATTGACATTTTTCGTTGTGGTATACCCACCGCTGTTGTTGGCTTTTGTTTCAGTAAATTGTTTGAGGTGAGGAAATCACCATTGCATCCTTCTACTTAAATGCAATACTTTCATGATATAATATCACTGTAGTGTGAACTTTTTACGTTTTCCATAAATTTCACCGGAAAGCCAAATATCCCTAACTTTTTGTGAGTAGTGCATATTGGTTTATGAAGAAAAAAAAAGCTGATGCTCCCAAAAAAAAAAGTCTATTTTTTGGGTTAAATGTGGTCCATATTAGACACTCTGAACAAAACTCAATTTTCAATGTCTATTTGTGGGCTAAGTTAAAGTTTGGACCGATGGAACTTATTTAGCCCAAGATACAATGTCTAAATCACAGCTTGTGCTTGGGATTGAGGGGGGATCAACTGAACCTTGAAATTAGTAAAATAAAAAGATGACTTGGACTTCCGGTCTGGACACCATGGTGATAGCAGCTTAACACTGAAGCTCCCAGACCCAATCCAGGAAAATTGTTATGACCCGAGCGCCAGTTCTGATCGCGCTCGGGCTAAAGTTATGTCTCGCTGCCGGCCTTGACAGCTGCGGGCTGTATTCTGGCCTCACCGGGCTCTTATTGTGAAGGTGCTCGGTGGGGTTTCCGCCTGTCAACGGTCGGCCAGCTGAGTGTCATTACCGTCGTTAGTGTTTCGCCATATAAGCCCAGCACTGGCGACGGTAAGACGCAGCAGTGTCAGTCGTTATACGTCTGAGCTACGGATGACTTGGACTATCATCTACCTTGTCTGCTTGCTGTTGACCGTCACTTCTCCGGCACCAGTAAGTGAGCTATTAGCCTTACCCCTTCCGGTGAAAGTAGACCTTTGTGTGTCTTTGCTTCAGCAGCCTGTGTAGCTAATTACTTAAACAACCTTTGCCTGTGTATGACCGTCTCCTCTTGAGGACCCGTAAGAGAGCTGTCTAGCCTTATGCCTCCGGAAGTGTATGGACTTATGTGTCATTGCCCCTGCATCTTGTGTTGTTAACTTTTCACCGTAATAAAACTCACTGTAAACTCACTGGTGACTGTGTGCGTCTTATGCTGGCTCGTGAGGGCCAGCGCATGACAAAAATACCTTGAAAATCAGATTTAACGGATTTTTGGAAGAGTGAAAATCAAAAGACAAAGTCATCATGCCTAAAGAAAAACAGAAGAAATCGACTTTTACCAGGCCAGCACACGCATCGGCCGAAGAATCCGATCCGGAGGATTTCCATTCAGAAGACAAGGAGCTGAATGAAGCTTGCAAAAAGGTTAGCTTAAAAATGGTATTTAAAGAATTAAGACGATTTCGCCGAGAGTGTTGGGCCGAATTTCGTGAAATCAAAGAAGAAATAAAAAGGACGAACAGCAGAGTGGACCAGGCCGAGGACCGAATCTTGGAAGCAGAGGAAAGAATAAAAGGGCTGGAAGATACCGTGCTCGATCTACACAATAGACAGTCAAGACTGGAGGCTAAGCTAACCGACCAAGAAGGCAGACTAAGAAGAGACAACATAAGAATTCATGGTCTGAAAGAAGGAGTCGAGGATGGTTTCACCACAATGGCGGCATGCGTGGAATCCTTATTGAGAGAAAAGTTGGATATTCCCCGATCCACCGACTTGAAGATAGAAAGGGCGCACCGTACATTAGCCCCTAAGCCGGCGGCGGAAGCGCCACCAAGATCGGTGGTGGTGAGGTTTTCCAACTTCAAAATAAAAGAAGAGGTTGTAAGACTGGCTTGGCAGAAAAAAGGATTTATGCACCAAGAGAGAAAAGTTTTCGTGGAACACGACTACGCTCCGGAGGTCCTTAAAAAACGTCGGGAATACAACGACGCTAAAAAGGTACTACGAGAGAAAAAACTGCGCTTTCAGACACCATTTCTGGCGAAGCTGAGGGTTTTCTACAGCGACGAGACGTGTCTCTACAATTCGGCGGAAGAAGCAACCTTGGATATGGCGAGAAGAGGACTCCCGGTAACGGTGTTTAAACCCGCAGCAGACCCAGTCGAAAGAATCAAGGCTCAAACGTGGTCCACACAGAGACCCTCAAAATCCTCGGGCCAACAGCGGGAAACCCAGCGCCAGAGCTACAAGGAAAAACTGGCCGTCTTCAGAAGGGAATAACGATATTTTTAGTCAATCTGCACATCCAACCACCCCCCACACACACACACACAAGGTAACAAACATTAAAGGAGATGCAGAATCAGCATGTGGTAAAACACTTAATGAAACAGTCATAATACTAGAAACAAATAAGTCTTTTTAAAAAAAAAAAAAAAAAAAAACTTGTTAAAATAGAAATGTGACAATGATCCACATGTTCTCTCCACACTAACACATACTGTATTAACGTGAATGTTTGCTGTGATGGTGGTGGGAGGGTGCACACAATTTCATAGGGTATAGGCATTAAAAAAAAAAAAATTCATTACAAGTTCAGATTGGGATCTGAAATTCACGTTAAAAACATGGGACAACTTACAGGGGTAAGAGAGGGCCCTCAACACGTAACAGAGTTTGAGGAATTTCCCTCAGAGCCAACACACCATCAAGGCTCTTCCAGGGTCACTAAAAAGACCTCAGCTCAGGAAGTTCTTTTGTCAGTTTTTTGTTTTAAAGTTTTATATACTATGTTCTTAATGTTTTTTTATGTTCTTAATGTTCTTTCAGTTTCTGAGTAGCATAAAAGAGGGCCACCACACTGTTATACTAAATAAGACAACACAATGGAGAAACAGGGTGTAACCAAAATAATCTCATATAATGTAAAAGGGATCCTGAATCCAGTTAAAAGATCCAAGATTCTAGGCAAAATGAAAAAAGACAAAGCAGGAATAATATTTTTAAAAGAAACCCATCTAACAGACGTGGAGCACACTAAACTCAATAGACAAGGGTTTAAAATGATCTCTTCATCTTCATATAAGTCAGGGAGGAGGAGGGGAGTAGAGACATTGATCTCAACCAAAATTATATTTGAAAAAAAATCAGAACACAAAGATAAAGAAGGGAGATACAGTTTAGTACTTGGGCGGCTAGAGGGAGAAGATATCACCCTGCTGAATGTATATGCACCTCCAGGGGCTAACTGGAAATTTTATAAAAATGTATTTGACCTAAAAAGCCTCATGACTAAATTTAATTACCAGCAAATCATCAAAGGACCCACCAGGATAACCAAACAATCCAGAACACTTATTGACATGGTATTTACTAATAAACCAGAACGAATAACCAGAACCTATAATCTTGTAACTGGTCTCTCAGATCATAACATGGTTCTTGCTGTCAGGAAACTTACTAAAAAGCGACTACAGTATTTTGGGGGAGTCGATATTGACAAATCAAATTTTATTATCCCCAAATCAAAAAATGAGGAGTTTGAACATTACTTAGAGAATCAAAATTGGGAGCAGCTCATGGCAACATGTGAAGTAGATGATTGTTGTAATTTTATAACTGCAACAATCACAAAGTCTATAGAAAAATTTTCAAAGCAAATTAAAAGTAGACAACAGAAGATTAGCCTACCATGGTTAAATAATGAAATAAGAAAACTTATGAAGAGGCGAGACTATGCACTGAAAACATCACTAACCTCCAAACTACAAAATGATCACCTTGTGTACAAAAGTTTAAGAAATAAAGTGGTACATGAGCTGCGAAAATCAAAAATATCTTATTACAATAAACTGATAGATCATGCAAAGGGTAACAACAGTTCCCTATGGAGGCATTTAAATAACTTAACTAATAAAAAAAACGATCAGAAGGGGGTAAAGGAACTTAGAATCAATGGCAAGACCGTCAGTGACAAGGCTACTTTGGCAAATGAATTTAATTCACACTTTGTGGGCTCTGTGGAAGACTTAACAAAAATTTTTGTGCTGCCAAATGTGCTCAACAACACAAATTCCATACTTCCAACAGATACTTTTCACATCGATGAGGTAAATGAGAAGTTAATTGCTGGTATTGTTAAAACACTGTCAAACTCAAAAACTAGTGATATCTACAATATGAGCACCTCCTTTCTCAAAATGCACAGCAAAATATTAATCAAACCACTGACTCATCTCATTAATCTCTCCATTAGGTCTAGTACATTTCCATCTGGCTGGAAAAAAGCTGTCGTCATACCAGTTCATAAATCAGGCAGTAAAGACGATATATGCAATTACCGCCCAATCTCTATCTTACCAGTCCTATCTAAGGTTCTTGAAAAAGTTGTAGCTACACAGCTGATAGACTACTTACAAGACAGTCAACTTCTTCATCCACATCAATTTGGTTTTAGACCAGGATACTCAACAGAAACAGCAAATTGTTGCCTTATTGAAAACGTCAAACAGTCCTTGGACAGGGGTAATGTGGTAGGAGCTGTTTTTCTAGATCTCAAAAAGGCTTTCGATACTGTAAACCACAGTTTGCTTTTATCCAAAATGGTATCTTTTAACTTCTCCCCAAATACATTAGAATGGTTTGCATCTTATCTCCAGAATAGAGAACAGTGTGTAAAAGTTCACCAGGATAAATCCTCATTTTTAAACAACCGCATGGGTATCCCACAAGGGTCCATTCTTGGTCCTTTACTTTTCAGCATTTTTATTAATGACTTGCCGTTACACTGCTCAGCTGCAACATGCCAACTTTATGCAGATGATGCAGTTATTTACACAGCTGCCAAGACTCCAGCACAGGCTGCAGATGTACTGTCTACAAGTATGGTTGATGTCCAAGAGTGGCTCCTCAAGAACCATCTATTGCTGAACCTTCAGAAAACAGTCTCAATGTGCTTTTCAATCAAAAAATGTAACCTGCAACATTTTAAAGTTAATATACATGATCATGACATCAGTTTAGCTACAGAATTCAAATACCTTGGCATTGTACTAGATCCTCAACTCAAATTTAATCTTCATATAAAGAAAATTTCAAAAACAGTAAAAAAAAATCTGAACTGCTTTAAATTAATTAGATATTACATACCTTACGAAGCAGCTGCACTGTATATGCATTCTATGGTTTTTTCTCATATATCATACTGTTTGACAGTCTGGGCTCAAGCAGCCCCTTCCACAATAAGACATATAGGTTCATTATATAATCAAACCCTAAAAATCTTGGACAAAAAGCCCATTAGGTGGCATCACTGTAATGTTTTAAAAAAATACAACCTATTGAGTTTTGAGAGCTTCATTGACCTCTGTCTTCTGAAATTAACGTTCAAATGTTTCCATAAATCAGCACCCGAGCCACTTGCTGGTTTCGTCCAAAGACAGGACAGCAGCAGAGCCACCAGGAGTTCTGTTAACAATAACTGTAAAATATTCCACCGCAGAACCACATTTGGACAAACAGCCTTCTCTATAAAGGGCAGTCACATCTGGAACACAATGCCAAATGAAATTAAAATAATAACGGACTTTAAAACATTCACTAAAAATGTTAAAAACTGGCTGAAAAATAAACAAGAATGTACTCATGTATGAATTATTTGTCTGCAAAGTGAGAGTGAATGAAGGGAAGGAATAAATGTGTTTGTTTATAGTGAGTGACGGAGGGAGGAAGGCCTGAAATAGGCAAATGTGAGTTATGTTATATGTGTTAAATGTGAGTCAGGCTGTTATATTTGTGTATTTATAATATTTATGTTAAGTGTGAGTCAGGCTGTTATATTTGTGTATTTATAATATTTATAATATTTATAATTGTGTATTTATAATTTTTCTGCATTGATGTATGTGGTTATTGTGTATATTTTTTATCTTGATTCTTTTTTCTAAAGCCCATCCAGGGACAAGAGTTGCAAATTAGCTAATAGCTATACACTCTATGTGCAACACATCAGATTGATTGTCTTTGATTAATTGTCTATGTTTATTGCACTGTCCCTGTCAAATAAACTAATCTACTACTACTACTAATGATAACTAAAGCCCAAGGTTTAGTGATATGTGGTGGAGACTTCAACCTAAGACTGAATCCATACTGGGATGCATCAGGTAATTCTCCACATCAAAATAACTCTCAAAGTAGGAAAACTCGGATGCTACTAAAAGAAATGGGAATCTGTGATGTGTCGAGGGAATTCAACCCCAGTGTAAAAGATTATACATTTTACTCAGCACCACATTCATCATACTCAAGGACTAACTATTTTTTTATGTTTAATAGAGACATTGGAAGAGTAAAAACATGTAACTGATGGATCTCTCTGACCACAGTCCGATCTATATGGACTTAAGTATCCAAAAATACACAAATAATACATTTTCTTGGAGGTTAAATTCAAATGTCCTGAAAGGACCACTGAAAGATGAATTGGAATCAGATATTCTCAGATATTTGGAAGAAAACGATAATGGAGAAGTATCCCCTTTAATACTCTGGGACGCATGCAAAGCTGTAATAAGGGGAAAGATTATTGCAAAACTGGCAATCCAAAAGAAACTGAGACAAGAAAAACTAACCACATTAGAGTCAGAACTTAAGAACCTAGAAAAAGAGCACAAAGACAACACTCATTCTAATGACTCGCTCAAAATTAAGGAAATTAAAAAACAAATAAATGAGATCTACACAATAGAAATCCAGAAGAAACTTACATTTCTGAAACAAAAATACTATGAAGCAGGCAGCAAATCGGCAAAATTACGAGCCTATAAACTGAGGAAACAACAAACGGAGAGAGCAATCTACAAAATCAGAGACCCAGTATCAAAGGAAATAAAATTCAGAATTCAGGATATTCTTAAAAGCTTCGAGAACTACTATAAGAACTTGTACTCCCTCAAAAAACATAAAAACGCATCCGAAGAATTCCTAAACACATTAAACCTT
Source organism: Pholidichthys leucotaenia (assembly GCA_020510985.1). NCBI lineage: Eukaryota > Metazoa > Chordata > Actinopteri > Cichliformes > Pholidichthyidae > Pholidichthys > Pholidichthys leucotaenia. Next base: position 113,430,145 of record CM035841.1, on the reverse strand, counting down.
CCCCAACTTACTGAGTCACAAAATAAAACACTACTGTCAGAAATACAACCTAAAGAATTAGAAAAAGCAATTGTGAAACTTAAAGCTAACAAATCCCCAGGAGCAGATGGCTATACAGCAGAGTGGTACAAAACCTTTAAACAGCAACTATCTCCTCTCCTCCTGAAAACATTTAACTATGTCCTCCACACAGGGGAAATCCCCCCTCCTGGAGAGAAGGGGTCATTGCAGTCATACCTAAACCTGAAAAGGATAAACTAGACTGCTCCAACTACAGACCAATCAGTGTATTAAATCAGGACTATAAGCTTTTTACCACTATCCTTGCCAAAAGGTTAGAAAATATACTGACAGACTTAATTCATTTAGACCAAACAGGTTTTATAAGACAAAGACAGACGCAAGACAACATTAGACGTACTTTACACATAATTCATCATATAAAAAAATATAACTTAAATGCAGCCATATTGGGATTAGATGCTGAAAAAGCATTCAATTCGGTTGACTGGTCTTTCCTATATAGAATCTTATCCAGTTTCAATTTTCATAACAACTTCATTAGAACTATCCAGGCATTATATAAAAAACCAACAGCTAAAATAAGGATTAACGGTAATTTATCATCATCTTTTGAGCTGGAAAGAGGATGTCGTCAGGGATGCCCCTTGTCTCCACTGCTCTTTGCAATCTTCATAGAACCTCTGAGCCAATGGATAAGACAGAATCAAAAAATCCAAGATGGCGCCACGGACGGCAGCCACTGGCTTCTGCTCTCTGATGTTTTTGATAATTTTGTGTCTTTTTTTGGACTTCTGCTCTTCTGTCCGAATCACCTATTCAAGGGAGGAACTACTTTCACTCAGACTACCTCCCAATGCAACTTCTCCGCCAGTTGCTGCTGCTGATCTGAAGTTTTTTCAGTCGATCTTAGCTGTGGGAGCAGCGGCTATTGGCGCTGGCCGGAAACGAAGGCGGCGTGGTAAACGTGCCGGTGCGCTAGTCAGGCTGAAGAAACGAGGATTTCGCACGCCGCTCCCATCGATCCATCCGGCAAATATCCGCTGTTTGGCGAACAAAATGGATGAACTGCTGCTCCTGACTCACAAAAACCGGGATTTTAGCAGATCTGGCGCCCTTTGTTTCACGGAGTCCTGGCTGAGTGAACACATCCCGGACAGCGCGGTGCGCCTGGACGGATTCCAGCTGTTTCGTGCTGATCGCAGCCGAGAATTCTCTGGAAAGACTAAAGGTGGTGGAATCTGCTTCTACATAAACGAAGGTTGGTGTACTGATGTCACAGTGTTGAAGAAGTTTTGTAGCCCTAACCTAGAGTCACTGTTCATAAACTGTAAACCCTTTTATTCACCGTGAAAGTTCTTCTCGTTTATTCTGGTCAGAATTTATATCCCGCCTGCTGCTTCTACAACAGAGGCACTGCAGCACCTCGCTGACCAGATAGCAGACGTGGAGGAAAAACATCCAGACTCTCTGCTTATCATTCTGGGTGATTTCAATAGAGCTAATCTCACAAATGAGCTTCCTAAATACAGACAGCATATTGTAACGTCGGGGCCATTTTAAGGGAGCCAGGGATTTCCCAGCATGCTTTGCCAGTTGAAAACGTTACTGTGTGTGTGTTAAATGTGTTACTTCTGAGTTATACTGCTGTGTCATTATAACTGCATTATAATGGCCCAGCAGTGTTTAGCAGGATTAGGGCAAGATGTATCATGTGTGTGTAACCGTGATGTAAACAGAGGTCTGTGAGAATGACCTCCGCTCCTGTCTGTGCTGAGAAGCAGGTTGGGGGTCGGGGTGTGTGTAAAATAAATCTGGTTGATCACAGCCATCTGCTCCATTGTCTTTTTGTGTGAACCCCTGCAAACGTCACACTGGTGTCAGAAGTGGGATATGGAGCGAGATGAGGATCCAGGCGGAAGTACAGCGGCCGGAGCGATTCATCGCTCAGCCGGGAACGGAGTATAGAGCAGAGACGCTGGCCCCTGGAGAGCTTCGCTGCGATGGATGGAGCAGAGCAAACCAGCCCCGTTTCCCGCCCTTTTCAGGGCAGGACGAGCTGGCGATTCCAGAGCAATTAGGAGCGGCAATCTACCGGGAGATGACCGTCCCATCCATCCAGCAGCGGGCCAAGATTCCCCGCTACAACGGCGAGAACCTGTTGGATGACCGCCTGGCCCAGGTCGAGTTGGCTGCCGCGCTGATCATCAGAGGAAACCACCGTGCTGAGAGCAAGTGGAGGAGGAGCTACGGCAGATCACAGCAGCGCGTGCACGAAGGAAACAGCCGTGGCGACGCGAGGAAGGACGGCTTTCGCTGCACAGTGCCAGGGTACATGGCATGGTACCGCCCCGCACACAGCGCACGACAAACTGGCCCCTCGCCGACGCTAAATTAGAGCGAGGTGGCATGGACGGGGAAAAAGCCGCCTCCTGCAGATGCTTCCCCCGGCAGATGACGTCACAGAGGCGCAGGAGCGACGCAGCGGAGCGAGCAGGACGAAGATGCGGCCACTTTCCAGGCGCGGCAAGGGCTGGACGCATGGACGCGGGCCAGCGGCCGCCTGGGACAACTGGCAGCGGTGGGAGTCGGCCGGAGCGGGCCTGGGACTCCCGCTGCCAGGGAAGGGACTGTGCGTGGTCCTACAGAGGCTGTCAGATGTGTCCATCCGCCCGCTGATGGCCAAACCGGAACCCTACCCCAACCAGATGCTCTGACCGAGACTCAGATGGCCCGTGCATGCCGCCCTGGCACCGGGCTGACTCGTGTTGGATTTCTGAAAGTGGACTTTGAATTTTCTGGGGACAGAAACCAGTCCAGGGGGGGGGCAGTGTAACGTCGGGGCCATTTTAAGGGAGCCAGGGATTTCCCAGCATGCTTTGCCAGTTGAAAACGTTACTGTGTGTGTTAAATGTGTTACTTCTGAGTTATACTGCTGTGTCATTATAACTGCATTATAATGGCCCAGCAGTGTTTAGCAGGATTAGGGCAAGATGTATCATGTGTGTGTAACCGTGATGTAAACAGAGGTCTGTGAGAATGACCTCCGCTCCTGTCTGTGCTGAGAAGCAGGTTGGGGGTCGGGGTGTGTGTAAAATAAATCTGGTTGATCACAGCCATCTGCTCCATTGTCTTTTTGTGTGAACCCCTGCAAACGTCACAATATTAAATGTCCCACCAGGGACACAAATACACTCGACCACTGTTACACAGTTTTAAGAGACGCCTATCATGCCGTCCCCCGTGCAGCTCTGGGTTTTTCTGACCACTGCCTGCTCCATCTTATTCCAACATACAGACAGAAACTAAAAACTTCCAAGTCTGTTGTAAGGACTGTGAAGAAATGGACTGAGGAATCAAAGCTGAAGTTACAAGCCTGCTTTGACTGCACAGATTGGAGTGTTTTTCAAGCTGCAGCCATTAACTTAAATGAACTCACTGACACTGTGACGTCATACATCTGTTTCTGCGAGGACATGTGTGTGCAGACCAAGACCTTCTGCACATACAACAACAATAAACCCTGGTTCATTCCTAAACTGAAGCAGCTACGTCAGACCAAGGAGGAGGCCTACAGGACTGGTGACTGGACTCTGTACAAGCGGGCCAGAAACATGCTGACGAAGGAGATCAGGCTTGCTAAGAGGAGCTACAGTGTGAAGTTACAAAAAAACTTCTCAGCCAACAACTCTGCTTCTGTCTGGAGAGGCCTGCAGAATGTCACCAACTACAGGAGACCATCCCCTCACCCTGTGGAAAACTTCCAGCTGGCTAACGACCTAAACAGCTTTTACTGCAGGTTTGAAAAGAACCTACAGTTCTCACCTCCCACCCACACAAAAGGATTATCTGCAGCCCCAGGAACTCCATCCCTCCTCCACTCTGACCTCCCACCAGCACTAACGATCTGTGAAGAGGAGGTGCGCCGGGTCTTTCAGAGACAAAAGATCAAGAAGGCTGCAGGACCTGATGGTGTGTCTCCGTCCTGCCTGAGAGTCTGCTCCAACGAGTTGGCCCCCATCTTCACCCGGATCTTTAACAGATCACTGGAGCTGCGTGAAGTGCCTTCCTGCTTCAAACGCTCCATCATCATTCCAGTTCCCAAGAAACCCTCTGTTACAGGATTAAACGACTACAGACCTGTTGCCCTGACCTCTGTGGTCATGAAATCCTTGGAGAGATTGGTGCTGAACCACCTGAAGGTCATCACAGGCCCCCTGATGGACCCACTGCAGTTTGCCTACCGGTCAAACAGGTCAGTGGATGATGCAGTGAATATGGGACTACACTACATCCTGCAACACCTCGGCTCCCCAGGGACGTACGCCAGGATCCTGTTTGTCGACTTCAGCTCAGCGTTCAACACCATCATCCCAGGCATTCTTCATCAGAAACTCCTCCAGCTCAAGGTGCCCCCCTCCACCTGCCAGTGGATCTCCAGCTTTCTGACTGACAGGTGGCAACAGGTGAAGCTAGGGAGATTTACATCCAGCTCCCGAAAAATTAGTACTGGCGCCCCCCAAGGATGTGTCCTTTCCCCACTGCTCTTCTCCCTCTACTCCAACGACTGCACCTCAGAGGACCCTTTGGTGAAGCTCCTGAAGTTTGCGGACGACACCACAGTCATCGGTTTGATCCGGGATGATGATGAGTCTGCATACAGGCGGGAGGTGGAGCAGCTGATCCTCTGGTGCAGCCAGAACCATCTTGAACTTAACCCAGCCAAAACGGTGGAGATGACTGTGGATTTCAGGCGACACCCCCCTTCATTCCCCCCACTCACCATCCTCAACAGCACAGTGTCCACTGTGGACTCCTTCAAGTTTCTGGGTACCACAATCTCCCGGAACCTGAAGTGGTCCTCCCATATAGACACTGTCCGGAAAAAGGCCCAGCAGAGGTTGTTTTTTCTGCGTCAGCTCAAGAAGTTTGATTTGCCTCAGGAGCTGCTGGTTGTCTTCTACACCGCCATCATCCAATCTGTCCTCTGCTTTTCCATCACTGTCTGGTTTGGATCTGCCACTAAACAGGACAAGACCAGACTGCAGCGTATCATTAAGTCTGCGGAGAGGATCATTGGTACTGACCTACCCTCCATTGAGAACTTATATCGGTCCATAACCAGGAAACGGGCGGGAAACATCTGTGCTGACCCATCACACCCCGGCCACAAACTGTTTGAACTTCTATCTTCTGGTCGTCGTTACAGATCACTGAAGGTCAAAACCACCCGTCACAGGAACAGTTTCTTTCCTCAAGCCATCACTCTGATGAACTCCTAACATTCACCTAGTCCTACCTGTTGCTGTACTCATGACTTTTCATCCATTATTACATTGCACATAACTCTCACACTGCTTTTTACTTCATTCACATTATGTCACTGAATCTGAGTTCACATTGAAATACTGTGTGACTGTATATTTTTTCATATATTTCTGCAAAGTGTGGTTAGTCTGAGTAAATAACTGCATATATTCCTGTATATATTTGCATCCTTTTATAGAAACGTGGACAGACTGTAATTTACTGTACATACTCTGTTGTCATTGAATCCTTATTTAAATCCTCCACCTGAACAATGAGAGCAAGTTTTTAGCCAAAGTCAAATTCCTTGTATGTGTTGTGCATACTTGGCCAATAAAGCTGATTCTGATTCTGATTCTGATTCTGATTGGTCAGAAGGAACATAAAATAGCACTCTTTGCTGATGACATTTTAATATACCTGGGGCAGCCGGACACCTCTTTTCCAGAACTAATCTCAGTTTTTTCAGAGTATGGAGATTTATCGGGGTACGAACTAAACATGCATAAAACCCAAGTTTTAACATTCAACTATGACCCAAATCAATATTTACTAAGCAAACTCAAAACTAACTAGGAGATGGAAAGTATGAAATATCTGGGGGTCAATATCCCAAAACAACTCAACAAAATTATAACACTAAACTATAATCCACTGGTGGCAAAAATAAAATCTGATCTAGCAAGATGGAATATGATACCATTCTTGGTTACTGCACAAAGAATTGAAGCAGTCAAAATGAGTATACTTCCACGTCTTCTATACCTTTTCCAAACAATACCGGTAGAACCTCCCAAAAAAACATGGCAAGAACTGGACAGAAGGATCTCAAGATTCATATGGCAGGGCAAGAGACCTAGAATCAGATATAGAACCCTACAGCTAAACAAAGACAAAGGTGGGCTCGCGCTGCCAAATATCAGGGACTATTTTAAAGCCGCACAAATTAAAACTTTAGTAGAGATATGTAACCCAGTCTAACACTGCACAATGGAAGGAGATGGAATGCCAAATAACAAGTGACATCCCCCTACAGGCGATAATAGGGAATAATGCCTTACCTAAACTTTTGAATAACACTAACCCATGGATAGAGACCCCACTAAAAATTTGGTTTAAGATAGTTAGAGAGAATCAAACTAAAGAACCCTATCGATTTTTGCAATGGATTGCCTATGATCAAGGCTTTACTCCTAATAAAACAGACACTAGATTTAAAAAGTGGAAAGAGAACGGACTGATAAAATATTAAGATTTTTTTAAAGGGCAAATTTTAAGAAGTTTTGAAGATTTGAAAAAACAAGGTCTGATAAATCAAGACCTTTACAGGTTCTTTCAGCTTAGACACCACATAAACAATATACTTAAAAAGGAGGATTTGGAAAGGGCCCAGTCAGGTGTTCTGAAGGTCTTCTTAATGGCATATAAAGGGATCCCAGGGATCAGATACATTTCTAAAATATACCAAGGTCTTCAAGACTTAAAAGGAGACAACACATCATATATAAAAGAGAAATGGGAAAAAGAGGGGAATTTCACTTTACAACTGGAAATATGGGAAAAGCTAAATAAACAACAATGGAAAAGTACTTCATCCCTGCAGTGAAGAGAATTTGGATGGAAAAATTTGGTAAGATTTTTCAGAACACCTGCACAAAACAAATTTACTCATAAGGGGTTGAATTGTTGGTGCTTGTGTGGTGAAGAGACTGCAAATCATTTTCATGTGTTTTGGTCATGCCCAGTTATCCACCAATATTGGACCAATGTACAGACAATATTGGGGAAAATATTCAAAATAACAGTTCCCTTTTCTTTTGTAACTTTGTATTTGGGTTTACTACCGGATTCACTGGAAAGACGAGGAGAAAAATACTTATTCAATGTTTTAATATTGGCAAGTAAAAAAGCCCTAACTAAAAAATGGATGTTGAAGGACTGCCCTACACCTGAAGATTGGACTAACGTGATCCAAGACATTTACTCGATGGAAAAGTTGACATTTGCATTGAGACAGGACATGGATGGGTTCATGAACTTTTGGCAACCCTGGATCGCATATGTGTCTTCCATTAGATCTAATCTTTGACAAATACCATTTCAATAATGGCACCTCTCTTTGTTCCAACGCTACTCAGATGCTCTTTTATTTTTATTTATTTATTTATTTTTATTTATTTATTTATTTATTTTTTTGTTCTTTGCTCTTTTGTTTTGTTTTTATTTTTTTGTTCTTTCTTTAATTTCACTTTTTCTTTCACTTAAAAAAAGGGGTGTTGTAATAATTATTCTTCCAATGTTGTCAAAAAAAAAAGGGAACATGTGATGAAAATGTAAACAATGCAATGCTGTAATGATGTGTATACCTTTTACAAAAAACTTAAATTAAAAAAAAAAAAAAAGATGACTTGACAGCAACAAGTTGGGTCATCCTCTCGCTGGTGCCATTTGCCTTGTTCCGTACTGAGGTGACATGGCACTCTTGGGGGGGGGTCAGCACCGACTGTACTCGAATTGTATTTTTTAGCACATTCTCCCTCTTGTCACTCGCAGGTAGTGTGTGTCACGCACGTGTGTGGAGCACAGACTTGAAGTGACAGTTTTAACTACAGGGTGTGAGCACATACAGTCAGCTACAGACAGCTGAGCACATAGCGTTCATTTTAAAAAATAAAAATTTGGAATTTGTAGTTCACAAGCAAGCATGAAAATATGTATAGAAATAGATATTTAGTAGCCTACATTAAATTGAGGAGCATGGGACACCCCCTTACGGACTGCAACATCTTGGCCTCAAGGTAAACAGACGACCTTCTGCCAGAAAGAAAAATAAAGCTGATGATAACACAGCCTCAAATTTACTAGAAAAAGTCTCAAATGTATTTATAAACTTTATTGTTGTTTGGCAGCTATTCAGCCATTTTGAATTTGATGTCTGCAACACATTCCACAAAAGCTGGGACAGCGGCATGTTTACCACTGTGTTACATCACCTTTCCTTTTAACAACCCTTCCTCTCGCCCAAAGATGCTGGGATAGGCTCCAGCAACCCCGCCACCCGAAAAGGATTAAGCGGAAGAAGATGAATGAATGAATGAACACTCAATAAGTGTTATAGACCTACAGGTGCATCGCAGTGTATTAGAATATCATCAAAAAGTGAATTTATTTCAGTAATTCAATTCAAAAAGTGAAACTCGTATGTTATGTAAATTCATTACACAGAAAGTGACATATTTCAAGTGTTTATTTCTTTTAATTTTGATGGTTATGGCTTGCAGCCGATGAAAACCCCAAATTCAGTTTCTCAAAAAAGTAGAACATTACATATGCTCAATTTTAAAAAAGATTTTTTAATAGAAATGTTGGCTGACTTAAAAGTACGTCCATGTACCACTCAGTACTTGGTTGGGGCTCCTTTTGCATGAATTACTGCATCAGTGCGGTGTGGCATGAAGGCATTCAGCCTGTGGCACTGCTGAGGTGCTATGAAGGCCCAGGTTGCTTTGATTGTGGCCTTCAGCTCATCTACATTGTTGGGTCTGGAGTCTCTCAACTTTCTCTTGACAAAACCACATAGATTCTCTATGGGGTTTAGGCCAGGCCAATTTGCTGGCCAATCAAGCAATGTGACACGATGGTCATTAAACCAGGTTTTGGTACTTTTGTCAGTGTGGGCATGTGCCAAGTCCTGCTGGAAAATGAAATCAGCATCTCCATTGAGCTTTTCAGTGGAGGGAAGCATGAAGTGCTCTAAAGTTTATTGCCCGACGGTTGCACTGACTTTGGACTTGATAAAACACAGTGGACAAACACCAGCAGATGATATGGCTCCTCAAATCATCACTGACTGTGGAAACTTCACACTGGACCTCAAGCAACTTGGATTCTGTACCTCTCCACTCTTCCTCCAGACTCTGGGACCTTGATTTCCAAATGACAGGACTTGGCACCTGATTTGAGCAGTACCACAGGCTGATCACCTTCATGCCATGCCACATTGATGCAGTAATTCTTGCACAAGAAGCCCCGACTAAGTACTGAGTGTGTATGTTGCAGGTCCGGTCTAGGTTCAGACCCACAACAGGTAATTCCTCTATAAACAGGTAATATTGTCATGTTCCTGGGGCACAGGTTAGAGCCATGCCCAGCTTCTCTGCCCGGTGAACACTGTATTGCTTATTTTCTGTTATTTCTCAGTTTACTATGATGTTTTGTATTTTTCTGTATTATATTTTCTGTTTCCAGTCTGTTTATTTTGACAGCCCAGTGCAGCTTCTGGTTGCCTATTCCTTGGGGGTGTACAGCTGCTGCCAATTGACCACTTATGAGCTACACCTGTCTGTAATCAGTGTATGGGTATTTCAGTGACGCGACGACTCCCGTTTGTCGCCGTGTCCTACTCTTCACTACTCTCTTTGTTGTTTCTACCGTGTCCAATCTTCATGTTTGGGGTCCTGCTGTTGAGGTAAGTTGGAGAGCTCCGTCTGGGTTCCCCTTTTTTCCCTATTTGTCTCAGCAGTCGAGCCCCATTGCTCTCGGGTAGTGATGGCCAAATGAGGCTTTCTGGAGGACTTGAGGCCTTTCATCAAAATGGTTCACATAGGCAAGGCCTCATGTGGGACTTCATTTTCTCTACCAGGCCATCTAGTGGACAAAATGTATACAACATGCTGATTTTTACAAGGGTATTATTGGTTTAATGTGTATTTTTTCAATTTCAGTAAATGTGCTGTCTTTTAGAAATATCAATGATCATAAGGCAGAAAAATAATAAAACAGGTGACTCCAGTGAATGTGCTTGTGCTACTTATCTATTTTATAAAGAATAACTTTTCAACAGGTCTACCAGGTCTACCAGGTCTACAGGTCTACCAATTTCAACCAAATCTACCTACGGGTACAAATAAGTAACAGAAAAAAAAACAAAAAAAAAACAGTCATACTGTCTTTCTCAGTACATTCGTCTCTGTCCCTATTGTCATGCAGGGCACAATAGTGCCTCAGCATAATGATGTGTTATTGTTGTATCCCAGCTTTTTCAAACAGACACTTCACTGTGCAAATAAAAATAAATTATTAGAATAACTCAGCTGGGACTTGAACCTTAGCATCCCAGTTGCAGGACTGATAGTTTACTTCTAAGCTATTACTTAGTCATGAGTAGTTGAGGCTTTCTTGAACACTTGAGCTTTCATCAGAATGGTTCACATAGACGAGATCTCATGTGAAACTTCATTTGCTCTACTAAGCCATGTAGTCGACAAAGTATACAATAGCATGCAGATTTTTACAATGTGTATTTTTCAATTTCAATAAATGTGCTGTCTTTTAAGAAATATCAATGATCATCAGGGGAAAAAGAAATAATAAAACGGGTGACTCCAGTGAATGTGTCTGTTACTTTGTGTGATTGTATTACTTATCCATTTTTATGAAGAAATAATAAATTTTCAACAGTCTTATACTGTCCTAGTATATTTAACTCTGGCCTTATTCTCATGCAGGGCACAATAGCAATAGTGCCTCAGCATAATGATGCGTAATAATGATCCAAGCTCCTCCTTGCAAATAAAAATGAAATTAAAAGAACGACACAGCTGGGATTTGAACCCAGGTCTCCCGCTTGCAAAACAGATACAGTATACTACCGATAAGCCATCACTTCAAAAACCCACAAAATAGAACCGGATACCTATTCCATTATTTCTAGCTACTATTTGCCACTATTTGTGAAAAATACATCAATGGGAGAAACGAGCTCAAGAGTTTTTGGTGCTGGCTCCATCTGAAAATTGGCTGTGACAAATCCCTTACCCATGGGTGTCAAACTCATTCCATGGAGGGCCAAGACCCTGCAGGTTTTGCCTCCACCCAGTGTCTTCAACAGGTGATTTCACTGAATTTCTTCCCACTGATTGCTGATCAGTGACAACACCTGCTGAAGACACTGGGTGGAAGTAAAACATGCAGAGTCTTGGCCCTCCTTGGAATGAGTTTGACACCCCTGTACAGTCAAACATGACTACACAAAACGTGAGGGACGGGGATTTCCATTGGGTAGCGCTGCTCAGTTTATTTCTCCTGACCCAGTCACGTGATCCGTCGTCAACACACACATCATGAGTCATGCCTCGAAACACGCCTCACCAAATATTTCCTGGATAAGATCGGATCACTGTTCGGAGCACCAGTGCCTGCCTGCCCATCACTACTCTTGGGGTCTCTGACTGAGCTTTTCCCTCTGATCTGGCGTTTCCCAGTGTTTTGACACCTCAGATGTTGAGCCCAACTTGCCTCCAGCATTTGTGTCTTTCCCTTTTTGATGTTTATATTACTCGTTATCTGTGTTTGTGCTGCTGCATATTGTAGGAGGCGGTGGCTAGTCTGACATAGATTTGTTATGCCAAGAACTACTCGCTCGCCGAGAATTGCATCCCATCGTCGCGGATATGTGGGAATGCATGGGACTTTGTGCTAGAACGCTGGGGAGTAGTGAGAATTCTGACATCATTAATGCAATGCTCACCTTAAATGAACTTAAACTAGTACATACCCGTGCATGCCCGTGCATACCCATGCATACCCATAGAAACCAAGCATAAGCAAGTATTTCTGCATGCCCATAGAAAGCAGGTGTAAGCAAGGGTGTAAGCAAGCATGTCAGCACTCATTCAGTGATGCCTGCCTTTGATCTTTGATGGTGTCATAGTGAGCCCTATGATCGTTGATGATGTCATAGGGATCGTGAGTCATGCCTGCATTTGATCTTTGAAGATGTCCTATGGCCTATGATCTTTGATGATGGCATAGCGAGTCCTATGATGCCTGCATTTGATCCTGGTTTAAATTAGTGTGTCCTATTCTTAATTGGGTGATGAGACAGAGATAAGTACGTGGCGGTAATGCACCTGTAGGCTGGTTGCCAACCGCCAATCAAATCTAAAAGTAAAAGAAGAATTAATCGGGTGATGAGTATCTCTTCTTTCCTGTTTCTGGCAACTCCCATTCGGTTTAAAGTGCTGTGTCCTATTGGTAATCAGGTGATGAGTATCTGATGGTCTATCTGACATCATAAAGACATCAAGGCAGGCATCATAGGACATCATGCCTACATCATAGGTAGCCAGTCCTATTGTCTATATGACGGCATCGTAAGTACTATGTTGCCTGATATCTTCGGATCATCATAGGCCATCCTATGATGTGCTATGATCGTGACACACAGACATGATGTACTGCTTCGAATGGGTGTGGTTTAGTGTGTCCTATTGTTAATCAGGTGATGAGTAAGATTTCCAGATTTACACACAAACTGACAGATTTCTTGAATTTATAGAGTGAAGGATCATCTTAGGAGCAAGTCCCAGACATCATAGGCCATCCTATGATGTCCTATGACCGTGACACACAGACAGACACACACACAAACAGAGACAGACACACAAACAGAGATGTTTTGAATTTATAGAGTGATTCTTGCATATTTATTTCTTCATTTGTCTTCCTCTCTGTTTAAGTGTATCAGCATTATTATTATTATTATTGTTATCGTCATTCTCATTCTCATCATTCTCATTATTGCCTTGGTCTTGTCTCCCCATGATATCGTGACAGAGATTTCTTGAATTATATATAGAGTGAAGTGATATTCCTTGTCTCCAGGGCATGGGTCCCAGCCCATATTATTATCGTCATATCATTATCATTATTGCCTTGGTCTTGTCTGCCCTCTGGTCTCCTGTGTGTGATTATCTGTGCAGCCCCAGCCATGCTGTTTTTTTACTGTCATCATCATTATCATTACTGCCTTGGTCTTGTCTGCCCTCTGGTCCCTTGTGTGTGATTATCTGCACAGCCCCGGCCATGCCGTTTTCTGTAACCATGTCCTGCTGTCTCTGTTTACCCCTGCTTGTTACTTCTCCTGCTTGTTACTGTTCTGTGTTATGTTGCTTACCTGTGTCTATGTGTATGTCTTTTAGCGAGTCCTGCGTTCTGTATGACATCTTATAGACATCCATCTGAGATCACAAGAACAGACATCAACGCAGAACGACATCAACTGCATATAACGCAGTTATAATGACACAGCAATAACACTTTAGAACACACAAATGATAACGCCTTTTGAATCCTCCGCTACCAAAGCATGGAGGGAAAATCCCCGCCCCCTTAACACAGCCCCAATGTTACACTGTCCCCCCTGGACTGGTTTCTGTCCCCAGAATAATAAAAATCCAGCTCAAAAGTCCAACACGAATCCGTCCAGGTGTCGGGGCGGCCTCCGTTGTCGACGACCAGCAAGCACAGGCCCGCTAGTGTTCATCTGTGCCTTGGTCGGAGTATCTGGTCGGGGTGAAGGCTCCAGCTCGACCACCCCGTGGGGCAGATGGCTGGTACGGGGTGAGACGGTCACGGTGGAGTACCACGACCTGGTCCCTTTTCTGCAGCCTCACCCTGTACACCACATCCGACAGTCTCTGTAGGGCCACGCACGGTCCCGACCAATGGCTCGCCAGTTTTGGTGACAGTCCCCTTTTTCGCTCTGGGCAGAAAACCCAGACTCAATCTCCTGGTGCAAAGTCCCTCCCCTGGCAGCGGGAGTCATATGCCCACTTCTGCCGGCTCCCCACTGTTGCCAGGGCCTTCCGAGCCAGTCCGTGCACCGTGTGGAGACGTTCCTTCAAGAAAAACAAATAATCCAACCCCGGTTTGCCCTCCACCTCCGGCTTGGGGGGGGGGGGGGGGGGTACCAAATCCACCGGTGTGCGCAGCTCGCGTCCAAACATCAGTGCTGCAGGGGAGCACAGGGTGGATTCCTGTGCTGCTGTCTGGTATGCCCACAGAACAAAGGACAGATGCAGGTCCCAGTCTCGCTGTCGCTGGTCCACTAGGACAGCGAGCTGGGTGGTGAGGGTCCGGTTGAACCGTTCGACCAGGCCGTCGCTCTGTGGATGCAACGGGGTGGTCTGGGTCTTCCGGATGCCCAACCACTTGCAGACCTACCCGAAGACCTCTGCCTCAAAGTTCCGACCCTGATCGTTGTGCAGCTCCACCGGTGCACCAAACCAACAGAACATCTCGTCCACCAGCTTTGATGCTGTGGTGACGGCGCTCTGATCAGGGACCGCGTACGCCTCTAGCCATTTGGTGAAATAATCCATTGCGACCAGCACGTAGTGGTTCCCTGGTCTGTGGTCAGGAAAGGGCCCAGAATGTCCACCCCTACCCGCTCCATCGGTGCTCCCACCTGGTACTGCTGCAAGGGAGCGTGGGATCGCTGAGTCGGCCCCTTCTGAGCCGTTCAGGTGTTGCAGCAATGGACGTGGAGCTCTACATCCTGGTGACATCTGAGCCAGTAGAACCGGGCTCGAAGACATTGCAGAGTCTTTGTCACCCCGAAGTGGCCCACTCCTACCGCCCCATGGACCAGCTGGAGTACATTGGGCCGGAGCTGCCGGGGAACCAGCAGCTGCCAGACGTGACACTGCCCAGCTGGAGTCTGCCACTGCTGATACACCACACGATCGTGACAGCGGAGATTGACCCAATGGGAGTGTAGGGCCTTGGTCTCTGGGTCCAGCGCAGACACAGCCTCCCAGGCGGGCCACTGGCCCACATTCACTCACTGCCAAACCCGGGAAATGACCGGATCTCTGTCCTGCTCACTCTGCAGCTGTTGTGCACCGAGGGCTTCTGTGACGTCATCGCTGGGGAGAGCTGCCTGATTATCCGAGGAGGAGCTGTGCGCCGCTGTGTTATTATTCCTGCTCACAGCGGTCCAGAGAGCAGCAGTCCGTGGGGTGGCTTGGTCTCGATCCACTGCCCGCTGGCAGTGACGACAGTCCTCCGCAGCACAGGGACGCCGAGACAACGCGTCAGCGTTGGCATGGAGGCGGCCTGCCCGATGCACAATCTGAAAATCATAATCCTGCAGTGCCTCCAGCCATCTCGCCAACTGTCCATCCGGCTCTTTAAAGTTCAGCAGTCAGGTCAGGGAAACATGATCTGTCCTGAGCTGGAAAATCCCCCCATACACATACGGGCAAAAATGGCGAAGCCCCTGGATGACAGCCAACAGCTCTCTGCGAGTAACGCAATAATTCCTTTCGGCTCTGCTGAGAGTGCGGCTGAAAAGAGCGACTGCCTGCTCTCCGTGTTCTCCCTCCTGGGATAACACCGCCCCGATGCCCTGGTTGCTGGTGTCCGTGTCCACGATGAAAGGGTGGTTCGGGTCGGGATACTGCAGGATGGGGGCTCTGATGAGTGCTGAGCGAAGCTGGGAAAAAGCAGCAGCACAATTCTCACTCCACTGAAACGCATGGCCCTTCTGTGTCAGCTGATGCAGCGGGCTGGCGATGGTGGTGAAGTCTTTCACAAATCTACTGTAATAGGAGGCAAGCCCAAGAAAACTCCGTATCTCTCCCACATCCCGCGGCACCGGCCAGTTTTTCACCGCTGCCACTTTCTCTGGATCGGTGGCGACTCCTGCTGCGCTGACGACATGGCCCAGGAAGGTGGTCTTCCGACGAAATAGATGGCATTTCAGTGGGTGTAGTCACAGCCCGGCCTGTAGGATGGCATCCAATACTTCCCAGATGTTGGACAGGGTGCCATCAAAGTCAGCTGCATGAACCATCAGGTCGTCCAGATAAACAATGCAGCAGCTCCGGGGCACGTGAGCCAACACTCGCTCCATCAGACGTTCAGAGGTGGCCGGGGTGTTGCAAAGTCCAAACGGCATCACCTTGAACTGATACAGTCCCTGCCCAATGGAGAAGGCTGCTTTCTGGTGGGCCTCAGGTGACAGCTCTACCTGCCAATAGCCGCTGCGGCGGTCCAGCGAGCTGAACCATCTGGAGCCAGCGATGTGGTCCAGCGCGTCATTGATGCGGGGCAGGGGGTAGGAATCCTTGCGGGTGATGTCATTCAGGCGTCAGTAATCCACACAGAACCGCCACGAACCGTCCTTCTTCCTAACCAGCACCACCGGCGCCGCCCAGGGGCTGCTGGAGGGCTCAATAATGTCTGCCTCCAGTATTTCCCGTACTTTTTGTTCCGCTGCTGCCTGCCTTGAAAAAGGCAGATGGCGGGGGCAGAGCCGGATCGGCCTGGTCTCACCGGTGTCGATCCCGTGCTGCACCAAGCTGGTTCGGGTGCATTCCTCATCCTTCGCAGCGAAGACGTCCATGTAGCAGTCCAACAGCTCCCGCAGCTGGCGTCTCTGTCCCGATTCCAGTCCGCTGCAGCTCTGCTGGAACAATTCCTCGACCGCCTGCTGCGTTTCTGCTGGCACATTGACCTGCTTCGCTGTGACCCTCCCCCTTGCTGTCTCTATCTGTGATTGTGCTCCCTCTACTCGTGCTGGTGGCACAGTTGGGTTCAGTACTTGCGGTGACCCACCCAGTTCGGTCTGCCCTGGTGGTCTCTCGATCACGCAGGCCTCTGGGTTCCTCCTCTGGGTCCCGCTGCAGAGTGTGATGGTCCGAGTTCTCAGCAGGAGGGACGATCTGGCGGTGTCAATTTTTGCGCTACATGCTGCGAGCAGATCGAGTCCAATAATGCAGGGGTCTTGGATGTCAGCCAGCCAGAACGGGTGGTTTGTGTTCTGGCCGGCCACCCCCACCACAAGAATTCGCTGCCCTCCCAGTCTGGCGCGCTCACTGGTAGCTGTGATGACACAGCACCCGGTGGGTTCCCACCCCTGTGGTTCTGTCTCGTCCGTGCCTGGCAGCACACTGGGTCGGACCAGGGAGATGGTAGAACCGGTGTCAGTCAGGGCCCGGATCAGCGTGTTGTCCAGGCTGCACTGTAGGTACATCCCTGGTGAGTGTCCAATTTGGCCCACACGTGGTGACAGTTCATCGGGGAAAATGTCTGTGGGAGGCGGCAGGTCCCCGTCCATGCCACCTCGCTCTAGTTTAACGTTGGCGAGGGGCCGGTTTGTCATGGGGCCGGTTTGTCATGGGGTGGGTGCCGGGCAGTACCGCGCAATGTGTCCTGGCCCCCTGCAGCGGAAGCACCCTTCCTTGCGCCGCCGCAGCTGTCTTCTCCGTGGGCGCGCCGCCGTGGTCTGCCGCAGCTCCTCCTCCTCCTTGCTCTCAGCTGTGGCCTGGAAGGCTCTCTGTCTCGGTGCTGATGCATCAGCTGTACAATCCATTAACAATTCCACCCACAGCCATCCCCCAGCTGCTTGCAGCGTTAATCCGGAAGTGGCTCTGGAACTGGGCCAGGTGGAGACCCCGGATGAAGTTCCGGAGGGCGAGCTTCTCCACTACCTCTGGCTCAAAATCCGGGTAGCTACGCTGTGTCAGCAGCCATATGCCCGCTGTGTAGGCTCCCAGTCTCTCCTGGCTGCCTCGCTGGCAGTTGGCCAGCTGTTCCTTGGCATGCTCAGTGTTGGCCGCTCTCCCAAACCGCCTCCGGAGTGCTCCTTGTATCACTAGCCAGCTGCGGCGTTCCTCGGGCCGGAGAACGGACAGCGTGCGGAGAGCCCTTCCCTCCAGGGCCAGCGTGACCTGCACAGCGGTCTCCCCAGGTGGCCAGCCATTCAACGCAGCAGCCAGCTTGACTTGGACCAGGTAGTCGTCCAGCAGGGTTTCACCATTAAAGCAGGGAACCTTGGCTCGCTGCCGGATGGGTGGGACGGTCGCCTCTCGGTCGATCGCCGCCCCTGGTCGCAGTGGAATCGTTGGCCCATCCTGCCCTGAAAAGGGCGGGGAGTGGGGCTGATCTGCTCTGCTCAGCCCGCCCTGCCTTGAGAAAGGCAGAAGGTGGGGTACGCTGGTCCCGTCTGGTCCACTGCTCCGTTCATCCCGGCAAGCAACTCTGGGGGTCGGTGTACCAGCTCTGTCGTCCATTCCCAGCTGAGCGATGAATCGCTCCAGCTGCTGGATCTCTGCTCTGATCCTGGCTTCCATCTGCTCCATATCCCACTTCTGACACCAGTGTGACGTAGTGGGGGTTCACACAAGAAAGGAGAGATGACTGTGACAAAACAGGCTTTATTTAAACACACTTCCTTAACACAGACAGGAGGGGAGGTCATCCCCACAGACCTCCGTCTCGCTGAGGGTGACACAAACGCATGATCAGTCACTGCTCTGACTCTTCTTATAACACTGCTGTGTCATTATAACGCAGTTAACACAGCAATAACGCTTAAGAATACACGAATGATAACACCTTTTGAATCCTCCGCTACCAAAGCATGCCGGGAAAATCCCCGCCCCCTTAACACAGCCCCGATGTTACAGTATCATTCCTCTAACTCTAAGAAATTTTATGTTGGGACAAAATTTGCACAGCAGCTAGCTAATTTCTGTGTTGGACTGATAGTTCTACATGTGTTATCTTCACAGTGTGCTGCTAAAATGTACCAAACTGGTAAAACCCTTTCACTTCTGGTTTTCCATAATTTTTTTGGTGTCAGTATTCCAAAGTGCAGGTGTAGCTTTAAATAGGCTTGTGTGTTTTATGTCCTCTTTCTCCCTTCATATCCAACACTACCCTTTGTCAATGCCATGTGTCTTTGTTATGCACTTTCCTTCAGAATTTCAGATATTAATACAAAAATAAATCCATATCAATTCTTCTGTCACACCCATAATTCTTTCAACATTAATTCAAGTGGTTAGGCCACGCTAAACATGTAGTAATGTTGTCGTGAGCTGGGATGTTCTCCCAAGCTCAGTCTTTTTGAGTCATTTTACTGCCTTCCATTCTCCTTGTTTATGTTCAGTCTGTTTTGGTTATGTTTTGTTTGATTTGCAATTTAGTTCCAGTCTATTTCTGGGTGTTTATTTCTTATATTGGTTCTGTGGGCTGGCAGCTGGCAGGCAGCATTTCTGGGTCTGCACTTTGTGTGGGTGTTTCCTGTCACTGTAGGCACTGCTATCTCCACATTGGAAAGACTGAAATGCATGAAATTTTCTACAGTTAACAGTATTCTTGCCCTGACTCTCCTGCAAAAAAATGCTTTATGTTTGGACCAACAGAAGGTGACTTTTAGGATGGAGGCATTTTCCGGCAGGAGTGGTTGCCAGGAAATGCACAGAGTATGAAGAAATTTACTACATTTATTGGCTTCAATCATCATAATTTCATTCTGATTGCAACAGTATTTTACACTAGGGCAAATTCAGGTAAGTTTTTGGGGGGGTTCTTTCCTTGGCATGTTTGACTTTACTTCCTCTAAAAGTACATGTCTAAAAGTACTATACTGAATACTGTCTCAGATCTTTCTTTTAGCAGTGATCTGAAGGCTGCCTTTTATTTTGACAGATCACACTGTGGTTGAGATATTGTAACTTTTGATTAGAATTCCAACCTTTTTTCTTTATAATGCCTATTAAATATCAGTTGTCTCATGTTTGCGTGTTAAGTCTTAATAAAAGTTCACCTGTCTGTGTGCAGCTGCACACAGTCTCCGTTCTGCTACATCAAAGTGAAGCTATTGGGCATCTTACATGAAAATTAAAATGACAGGTAATCATAATATGCCAGAAGTTTTACAAACCTAGCTGGATGATGAGAAAAATATGAAAATAAATTTAAAGTCTCAGCCAACACACACACACACAGACACAGACACACACACACACACACACGCACGCACGCACGCACGCACATCAAGACGAATCCCCTTACAAAGAAGTTCATCTAGTTGAATAAATACACACTCCGACACCAGCTGGAATTAACACATTTTATTGGAAAGCTAACTCAGCAATGAACAATACAAGAAAAAGAATTTCCGTCATCATCAAAATTTTTAAGTAGAACAACATTAACTTTTTTCAACTTTCCCTCAAGGTACTTGTCCTCTATTGGTCTCGTGCCGGTATTTAGCCTTAGATGGAGTTTACCACCCGCTTTGGGCTGCATTCCCAAACAACCCGACTCCTAGAAGACCGTACCCGGAGAGGAGAGGCCGGCCTTTAGTTGAACCTCAGATTCAGGAGGAGCAATGTGGTTTTCGTCCTGGCCGTGGCACATCGGACCAGCTCTTTACCCTCTTGAGAATTCTCGAGGGTTCGTGGGAGTTTGCCCAATCAGTTTACATGTGTTTTGTGGACTTGGAGAAGGCATTTGACCGCGTCCCTCGTGGTTTTTTGTGGGGGGTGCTTTGGGAGTATGGGGTATCGGGCTTGTTGTTACGAGCTATTCGGTCTCTGTACGACCATTGTGAGAGTTTGGTTCGTATTGCCAACACTCGGTCGGACTCATTCCCAGTGAGAGTTGGACTCCGCCAGGGCTGCCCTTCGTCACTGATCCTGTTCATAATTTTTATGGACAGGATTTCTAGGCACAGCCAGGGAATGGAGGGTGTCATGCTTGGTGACCACAGGATCTCATCTCTGTTGTTTGCAGATGATGTTGTCCTGTTGGCTTCATCCATCAATGACCTACAGCTCTTGTTGGGACGGTTTGTCGCTGAGTGTGAAGCGGCTGGGATGAGAATCAGCACCTCCAAGTCCAAGTCCATGGTCCTCAGCCGGAAAAAGGTGGATTGTCCTCTCTGGGTTGGGGACAGGCTCCTGCCCCAAGTGGAGGAGTTTAGGTATCTTGGGGTCTTATTCACGAGTGAGGGGAAAATGGAGCGAGAGATTGACATACAGATTGAAGCAGCATCTGCAGTGATGCTGACATTGTACCAGTCTGTTGTGGTGAAGAGGGAGCTGAGTTCTAAGGCAAAGCTGTCGATTTACCAGTCAATCTACGTTCCTACTCTCACCTATGGTCACGAGCTTTGGGTAATGACCGAAAGAACGAGATCGCGGATACAAGCAGCTGAAATGAGCTTTCTCCGTAGGATTGCTGGATTCACCCTCAGAGATAGGGTGAGGAGCTCAGTCATCCGGGAGAGGCTCAGAGTAGAACCGCTGCTCCTCCACATTGAAAGGAGTCAGTTGAGGTGGTATGGGCATCTGATTAGGATGCCTCCTGGACGCCTCCCACTTGAGGTGTTTCGGGCAAGTCCAACTGGGAGGAGACCCTGGGGCAGACCCAGGACTCGGTGGAGAGACTATGTCTCCCAGCTGGTCTGGGAACGCCTTGGTGCTGGAGCAGGTGGCTGGGGAGATGGAAGTCTGGGCTTCTCTGCTTGAACTGCTGCCTCCGCAACCCGGACCTCCGGAAAAGTGGTAGAAGATGGATGGATGGATGGACAACATTAACTGAAAATAAACAATCAATTCAACTTTATTTATATAGCGTCATTTCACAACAACAGTCATCTCATGGCACTTTCAACTGTAGGAGAAACCCCCACAATTGCAGAAAGACCCCAGCAATCAGGCGATCCCCTGTGAGCAAGCACTTGGCGACAGTGGAGAGGAAAAACTCCCTTTTAACAGGAAGAAACCTCCAGCAGAATCAGGCTCAGGGAGGGGCAGTCATCTGCTGCGACTGGCTGGGGGGTGAGGGGATAGAGAAGATGAAAAGATGAAAAGAACAGACATGACAATCATTCATCTTCTTCCGCTTAATCCTTTTCGGGTCATGGGGGTGCTGGAGCCTATCCCAGCATCTTTGGGCGAGAGGCAGGGTACACCCTGGACAGATCGCCAGTCCATCGCAGGGCCAACACAGAGAGACAGACAACCTTTCACTCTCACAGTCATACCTAAGGACAATTTAGAATCCCCAGTTTTGATGCCAATTAACCTAACTCAAACAATCAAAAATAATGCATATGTAATAACAATATGTAAATAAATTATGCTCACAAACAAGTTTGCACCAGCTTGATACATTCATAATAAACTGACCCTCAAACGTGAAACATGTGGATGTACTAAAGAATCCAAGAGTCTCAAAGAATCTTGAAAAAAAATCACGATAATCATTTTATTCTGTTATTATGTAGACTTGGTGTTGGATCACTGTGATTTCTAACCCCCTTTGAAACACTAAAACACCTGGAGAATAAACATAATTTAAAGTCCATTTACAAAAGGTAATAATTTTTACTTCTAAAAATGTACTTGTTACAAGCCTGGCTGTAGGGTTATATTTTACAGTTTGTGGTGTTACAGCATCTCTCCCTTAGATGCGCGCTGTCGCATACGGTCGTGCGCATTCCCGGGCATTCTAGCACACAGTCCCATGCATTCCCGCATGTCCGCGATGATGGGATGCAATTCTCGGCAAGCGAGTAGTTCTCGGCATAACAGCCTCCTTCATTTATTTTCCCTCAGGCTGTTTTCTACATGTTCTCGCCGCATGTATCACTGGTAATTTGTAGGTTGGCTGGCAATTATGCTCACCATAGTTTAGCTATTTCTGCTGCCTGTGCTTCTGTGTTTGCCCCAGGTTAGCTGGCGATTTCGCTCACCTTAGCTTTAAACTATTTTTGCCTACCTGTCATTCCTGCCATCAGTATTTGTGTCATTGGCTGTCAGTGGATTCCTGTTATGCTCACCAGCCCAATATGTTGTAGCACTTTGTATGTGTCCCTTAAGTTAATAAATATACAAAACCCTACAATGAATGCATGGTGTCCTATTCCTCGCCTGTTAAATGGACAATTCATGACAGAAGGACATGGCCAGTCTGGACACCAGCAGTTGTAGGTTTTGGCAGGTTTTTTTTTTTTTTTTTTAGTAGACTGTCTGTGAGTTTTCACCACGGACTTCCGGGTTTTGGGACTGAGTGCGAAGGAGTGTGCAGTGGCAGAGGACGTTGTGGACATAGTCTCTAAAACTCAAGTCACCCACACTCCTGAGACTGTTTATGACTTCGTGGACTTTGCTGTTGGGTTGACTGAGACCTGTCCTACTCTCTGGAACTGTCCTGCCCTGGCTCTGCTCCTCACTATGGTGTATGAAACCAGACAACGAGTGGTGGAGCGGCTTGAAGGTGCTCCCCCACGTCAACCCAAGCAGAAGAAGCGTCCACAGGAATGGAGGGCGTGCTGCTCCCGCACCCAGCCCACCCCATCACCCCCTGCTTGGACAGTGCCCGAGGCTCTCATGGAGAGAGAGCCAGACCTCGGAGCGGTGGCTGACTCCATCTCCCAGGAATTCAGGCAAGTGAATGAATTGTCTTGTCTGGTTCCTGGAGAGAGAACCCAGTGTTTGCAGTCCACTGGGTTTTCTCCGCCAGCTGCCAATGAGTGTCTCTCACCTGCTGCCTCCATATCTCCTCCATCTGTTCCTGAGTGTTCACCGGATCCTGACCCATGCTGCCAGATGATGGAGGAGTCCATGGTCCTGGAGGACTCTTACCCAGTGCCAGCGTGGAGCCAAACCCCAACTATCACACCGGATGAGCCACCGGCATGGTCCACTTCAACTAGGAAGACTGAGACTGCTTCAACCATTATGCCTGCTGCAAAGACCTCCACAGCAGAGTCGCAACCGAGCCTCCAGAGAACTGAGCCTGGAGCAACATCGCCAGGATTGACGGAGTCCTGGACAGTGGTAGAGCTCGAGTTCAGGCAGGTGCCCTCTTCTGTTCCTTTTGTTTCTAATTGGGAGAGGTCTTGTCTGACTCTTGGGGAGGAGAGCCAAGTGCAGCCATCAGCTGCACCAGAGCTAACCTCACCGGGTTCCGCTGCTGCCAGCGACCCTGACCCTGTTTGTCTGCTTGTTTTTTCCAAGCCTTCTTCCAGGGTCGCCGGGGAGGATCCACCTGAGCCAGTAGCCTCTGTGGGTCACAGTTTGCCGCCTGAAGCCATGATTGGGTCAGTTCCTCTCGCCAAGATCGACATGGGAGCTCCACCTGCTGCAGCAGACAACACCCTACACCAGGAGAGGAGGCAAGTGTCATTTTTCCCCTCTTCTACTCATGATAACATGTCTTGTCTGACTCCCGGTGAGGATGCTCAAGGTTTGCAGTCCCCTGAGTCTTCACGATCTGCTGCAGCTACCTTTCTCTCACCAATCCTCCCTATGTCTCCTCCTGTTTTTCCTGAGTTCCCGCCGGCCTTGGAACTGAGCCGACAGATGACGGAGGAGCCTGTGGCCCAGGGAGATCCTGCTCCAGGGCCAGTGGTGAGTGAAGTCCCAGCCACCGCGCTGAGAGTGCCATCGGCGTGGGTCACATCGCCTGGGGAAAACAAGACTGTGACTACCATCATGCCTGCTGCGGAGGCCACTGCAGCAGAGTCAGGCCACTGCCCGCTGCGCCTGAGCTCACCTCGTCGGGTTCCACCACTGCTGGAAACTAGTGATGTGTCGGTCGCGAATGAAACGGCTCTTAGAGCCGGCTCTTCGAAGTGAACGACGGGAGCCGGCTCCTTATTAGGAGCCGTGTTTTTTTTTTCCTTTCTCTCACCCTCTCTCTCTCACTTTTTTTTTCTCTTCAAGCCGCACGTGATTGGTCAATATGTGTTTGTGCCTTGTGTTTGCGCTGAGGGGGGAGGGGCGATAGTTACACTCGCAACAGCAGTAGCGCACAAACAGAGCAGGAGGGAGAGAGAGAAAGAGAGCCAGGTGAAACAAGAAGAGACGATGACATTGACACATTAGAAAGGTATAGTAAAGAAAATGAGTGACACCAGGAAAAGAAGCAAAATCTGGAACCATTTCAATTTTATTGACAATACAAAGGCAGAGTGTAGAGTCTGCCAGAAAAGAATATCATATAGAGCCGGCTCCACAAACAACCTGCACAGGCACCTGAGAACTGTCCACCCAGCAGTGCAATGGGAAGATAAAACAGTCAGTTAAGTGTGATATTAATGAAGGTGCCAGTGTCTCTACTGCAACTGTTGCTGCTGCAGTATCTACAGCATCATGCAGTATACCACCACAACCACCTAAACCTACAACCCAGAGCTCTGTGAGACAGTTTTTGCAGAAGTCTGTTTTCCCAGCAAGACAGAACTCAGTTGATGAAGAACTGGCAAAAATGATTGCACTTGATTTCCAGCCATTTTCAGTTGTGGATGATAAAGGATTCAGGAAGTTTATTCATGCACTCAATCCAATGTATGCAATTCCAAGCAGGAAAACACTCTCCCAAAAAAATCATCCCAGGCCTATATGACAGAGAACGTGCATCACTGCAAGAGAGGGTTAAAAAAGCCACAGCAGTCTGTCTAACAACTGACAGCTGGACATCCCAAACCACCCCATCCTTCTTGTCAATAACGTGTCACTTTATTGAAAATTATAAAATGGTGTCCTGTCTTCTGGATTGTTTTGAGTTCAGCGACAGACACACTTCTGAGAACTTAGCAGAAGAGCTGCTCAAAGTGGCAAAAGAGTGGGATGTGGAAAACAAAGTGGTTTGCTGTGTTACTGACTGTCACACGGTGACCCTCGCGGGCCACCATAAGACGCCAAAAGTCGCCAGTGAGTTTTGCATTGATGTTTAATTAACAAGACAAGACACAAACTATGAGCCACTGTGGGCAAACACACACTACACAGGATGCATGGGATCGTAAGGCTACACCCAGCCACTTACGATCTAGACCGAGAACAGGAACAAGAATGTGTGGTACACCCAAATAGGGCACCACATTTGGAAATAATTCAGAGAGACTGTCATTTTATTTTTATTTTAAGAGCATCTAAATATATTTTGAGATTGTGGACGATCAATGATATTAACATTTGATATTTAGCCCTGTATAAATATTTAAGAGTAAGCAGCGGAACCTTTGGCACTGCGGTTGTCCCGCCCCAGGTAAACAATGAGGGTGCGCTTCCGGCCCCCCTTTAGTACTATCTGGAGAAAGACACGAGTGGTCCTGTGTTCTGTCTTTGTAAGACTCTTTCTGTATTTTACAGGTCAGTATTTGGTTAAAAATGCCATAAATAAGAGCCTTAAGCTCCGTGTTACTTCTGTGTTTCGCGACGAGTAATACTGTGATGTTGGTGTGTCGTTTAGTTACGTTTTTTTGTACAAGTTCAAGCTGCGGCTGGCGCCGGAGATCAAAGGCGAGCCGCATCGCGGTAGTGGTTTCGCGCCAGTCAAATTTAACTTTGGGAAAGACGGTATAGCTCACATAAAATGTTTTACTTAATACAAGTACATTTTACCCCGTGTGAATGTAAAAGTCTCCTGGTGTTAATTAATAGAGTTTGTCCTGTATATATATATTTGTCTATTGCCAAGTTTGTGGAGTAATTTGTTATCTTTGTCTATTGCCAAGTTTGTGAAATAATTTGTTAAAGAAAATAGTAGTACTATCTGGAGAAAGACACGAGTGGTCCTGTGTTCTGTCTTTCTAAGACTCTTTCTGTATTTTACAGACCCAAGAGCAGACACGGAGGATCACGTCTTTTCACGTTTAAAACTTATTTCTTTTTGTTATTGTGGTCACCTCCCCGGGACCCGTAACAAACTGTGGGGGCTCGTCCGGGATCTCTCCTCTTCAGTTATCGAGGGAAGATCCAGTGATACCAGAACTACGAGACAACGGTTGCCAAGCTGCTACATCAGACACGTCAGTCAGTGGGTGTCCAAGGAGGAAGATCAAAGAGAAAGAAAGGATCTTCAACCAAAAGTGGAACTGCACTGCTGTCAAGAAGGTAAAACGCAGCCTAGTCACTGTACAGATAATACAACACTCGAACTACAGATAGCTAAAGTACCATGTCAACAGCACGGAAAGAATTGATATGGAGCATCAGAGGACGCTTGTTTGCCCTCTCAAGTAGGGATCTTTTCAGGCTAACAAAGAGCCTTGCAGCTGGAGACAAAGACAAACAGTTCAGTGAAGACGATAATGAGAGCTGTATGGACTATGTCGATTCCTATTTACAGTCCCCAACTCTGCTGAAACTTGAAGATGAGGGAATGAGTCAGTTGCTAGTGTTGGATGATATGCTAACTGAAATGATACAAACGAGCGGCTCCACCACGCATTCAGCTGATCAGGCTGCAACACCAACCAAGTCAAGTCCTCATCCATCCAATATGTTACCAGATCCACGCATCACCATCTGCTGTTCCACCAGGCATGCAAGTTAGTGTGAATGCAAACGCAGAGTCTGTAGAGGGACTGAGGAAAGCATATGAGACACTGGGTGAAAGACTAAGACTGTGTGAAGTTGTGACACTCCAACCACCTGCAGCACCCAGTCGGCAGAGCCACTCACAACCGCAGCCAAGGGAACAAGGAAGTCCAGAAAGACATGTCACTCTCAAAGACCTTTCCTACCTGCCTCGGAGAGAATTCAAGGCTTTTGGAGGACAAATTGGAGACAACAGCTCTGAAATCAGTTATAACAGTCTCATGAGACAGATCAATGAAGGATTAAAAGAAGGATTTTCTGAAGCAGAGGTCGTGAGGGGGGTACTGAGAATTGTAAAGCCTGGCACGTTCAGGGACATGCTCATGCTCAAAGATGAACTGGTTCTTTCTGAACTTCAGGGCTTTCTCCGATCCCACCTTGGAGAAAAGGCAACAACAGAGATGTTCCAGGAGTTAATGTGCGCCCGACAAACTGAACAGGAGTCCCCTCAGCAATTCCTGTATCGCATGATTGGACTCAAACAGAAACTTATCTTTCAGTCAAAACAAGCCAATGCAGACATCTCGTATGACCCAAGGACAATCCAGGAAGTGTTTATGCACACAGTCTATCAAGGCCTGGGAGTGAAGTATGCAGACCTGCGGCAACGACTAAGACCTCTTATATCAAACAACAATGTAACAGATGAAGAGATTCTTAGTGAGGTCACAAAGATAATCAGTGATGAGAATGAGCACCAGCGAAGGTTAGGGCAAACCCCTCGTCTGAAGTCAGCACAAAGTGCTGTGATTGCAACAAAGGACACGACAGCCAAAGACAAACAAGCCTCACAGACAAACAACTTGCTGCACAAGTAGAGACTCTAACCAAGATGGTGGCAACCCTCATGGAACAGAAAGCTGTAAACCCCTCCCCTCAGCGTTCCCAGCCTCCAGCCAACCAAAAGAAAACCTATCTCTGTCCAAAATGTACTGAACAAAGCTTACAGGAGTGCAGTCATTGCTTTGTATGCAGTGAGTCGGGACACAGAGCGGTTGGATGTCTGAAGCGACCCAAGAAATCAGGGAAACAGGAATCGGTCTCTGTCAAGGGACAGCCAGAGATCGGTACAGAGTCAAAGTCCCAGCCAGTAAACTCCTCCTCTGTCGAAGCTTCAACTCCGCGCCCCAAGTACCAGAGCAAGCAGCTGAGAAAGCAGGTCAAATGCAATAGAAGGAAAATGACAGAGGCGTACAGGATCGCAAGTGCAAACAGTCAACAGTCAAGCTCTAAAGGAAAGACAAACTATGACAAACGATGCAAAGGTGTAGTCCTGCAAGTAGGAGACAGAGTGCTTGTGCGGAACCTGGGCGAAAGAGGTGGACCTGGCAAGCTAAGGCCCTACTGGGAACAAACAGTTTACATCGTGAGGGAGCAGGTTGGAGATAACCCCGTCTACAAAGTAAGTCCAGAGACAGGAGGTCGTCCCATCCGTACCCTGCACAGAAACTTACTTCTCCAAGTCAACGACTTACCAGTCGACATCGTTCAAAGTCCAATTGCCAAGTCACAAAAGAGAAACAACAGACCTACCGATATCAGGCAAAACACACTGGAAAAGTCAAACAGTCCAGAAGCGAGTGATTCAGAAGAAGACGAACCCCTCTATTGGTTTCGTGTTCCCAGACACCTGCAAGAAAGTCAATGTCCAGTCGACCAAGTCCAATGTGAGTCACAAAGAAGACGGGGAACAACACAGCAAAGACAAGTACAAGTTCCTATTCAACCTGAACAAGACAGAGACAATATTATGGAAGAAGGACAAGAAATACAAAGGGAAAGCGAACAAAACGTGGACCAACTTCAGCCAGACGACGACAGGGAAGTGCTTCATCTTCACCAAGATGTTCCTGCTCCTAGTCCCGGATCTGCAGCTGATCCTGAGCCGGTGCCCAGTCCAGAGCCAGACCGCCGTCCTGAGTCGCCACCACGTCTGAGGCAGTCCACCAGGCAGAGACGACCCAACAGGGTGTTCACCTATCCGTCCCTGGGCCAGCCAGCCTTCCAGACTCGTCCGTCGGTGAACACTGTCAGTGTACAGCAGTCAACACCATATCCTTTTATGTGCTACCCTTCTTACTATCCTCAACCTTTTTATCTTCCTTCTTTCACCTCTAACTACTTGCCATGTCAGTATGCTGTTCCTTGCTATTAAACTGACCAGATCTTGGATAATACCTGAAGATTAAGGACACTTGAAAAGAAAGACGTTCCAGAGACTTTTGAATAGAGACTTTATTAGTGTTGAGATTTTGATTTGTTACTGTTAAGTGTCAGGAGCCACTTTTGTTGTTGGGGAGCGTGTGGTACACCCAAATAGGGCACCACATTTGGAAATAATACAGAGAGACTGTCATTTTATTTTTATTTTAAGAGCATCTAAATATATTTTGAGATTGTGGACGATCAATGATATTAACATTTGATATTTAGCCCTGTATAAATATTTAAGAGTAAGCAGCGGAACCTTTGGCACTGTGGTTGTCCCGCCCCAGGTAAACAATGAGGGTGCGCTTCTGGCCCCCCTTTAGTACTATCTGGAGAAAGACACGAGTGGTCCTGTGTTCTGTCTTTGTAAGACTCTTTCTGTATTTTACAGGTCAGTATTTGGTTAAAAATGCCATAAATAAGAGCCTTAAGCTCCGTGTTACTTCTGTGTTTCGCGACGAGTAATACTGTGATGTTGGTGTGTCGTTTAGTTACGTTTTTTGTACAAGTTCAAGCTGCGGCTGGCGCCGGAGATCAAAGGCGAGCCGCATCGTGGTAGCGGTTTCGCGCCAGTAAAAATTTAACTTTGGGAAAGACGGTATAGCTCACATAAAATGTTTTACTTAATACAAGTACATTTTACCCCGTGTGAATGTAAAAGTCTCCTGGTGTTAATTAATAGAGTTTGTCCTGTATAGAGTTTGTCCTGTATATATATATTTGTCTATTGCCAAGTTTGTGAAATAATTTGTTAAAGAAAATAGTAGTACTATCTGGAGAAAGACACGAGTGGTCCTGTGTTCTGTCTTTCTAAGACTCTTTCTGTATTTTACAGACCCAAGAGCAGACACGGAGGATCACGTCTTTTCACGTTTAAAACTTATTTCTTTTTGTTATTGTGGTCACCTCCCCGGGACCCGTAACAAATGCATACATGAACCTTGACACGAACGTAGACCAGGAATGTTTGACGATACTGCTGCATCAACCTGCTGTCAGCGCCCGCTAATAAAGCCGGCCGCTAACGAGCAGTGATGCAGAACAGCTGATCAGCTTTGACAGCAGGAAGCCCCACTGAGCGCTGTCACAATAAGAGCCCGGGGAGCCAGAATGTAATCCGCTGCTGTCAAAGCCGGCAGAGATGATGCATGGCCCGAGCGCGGACGAGATCGGCGCTCGGGTCATCACACTGACAATGCAGCTAACATAACAAAAGCAATTAAAATCCTGAAATGGACCCACCACCCATGTCTTGCACACACAGTTAACCTGGCTGTAAGAGATGCTTTGAAGGTGATGAAGCCAGCTGTGGACAAAGTGAAGGCGATAGTGGAATTTTTCCACAGGAGCACAACAGCCACACACAAGCTCAAATCTACCCAACAACAGATGGGCATGCCTGAGCT
This sequence comes from Pholidichthys leucotaenia, assembly GCA_020510985.1. Classification (NCBI taxonomy): domain Eukaryota; kingdom Metazoa; phylum Chordata; class Actinopteri; order Cichliformes; family Pholidichthyidae; genus Pholidichthys; species Pholidichthys leucotaenia. Next base: position 113,399,229 of record CM035841.1, on the reverse strand, counting down.
GAAGCTCAAACAAGAATGTATCACAAGGTGGAACTCCACCTTTCATATGCTAAAACGGATTCTGGAGTCCAAGGATGCAGTCATCTCTACCCTGGCATTATCAATGCACCGGTCGACCCTCTGAGCCAAGAGGAATGGGAAGTACTACAGGAGGCCTGCACTGTTCTGGAGCCATTTGAGCAGGTCACTGTGGAGATCAGTGCAGACAGGTGAGTGTGCAAATGTTATTGCATTATTATTATTATTAGTAGTAGTAGTAGTAGTAGTAGTTCTTCTTCTTCTTGCATTACTGGTATGAAAAGCAGATTAGACATGATCATAAATAATAATATACTGCTGAATTAAAAAAAGCATAATTTTGAAACTTGTTTACTCTTTTTCAGCCATGTCACAGCCTCCAAAATGTTAATCCTGTGCAAGGGTTTGCAGAGAGTGACAGCTGAGCACCAAACCAGAGTAACTACAGGAAAAGTGAAAGAGTTGGTGGATGCTCTCTGTGCATCCATGGACAGAAAGTTCCACAGAATGGAATATAACGCTGTTCTCTCTGAAACCACCATTCTTGATCCAAGATTCAAGAAGCTGGTCTTTAATGACAACAGAGCGGTGGATGAAGCTCTTCAGAGAATAACTGCAGCAGCAGCAAGATCCAGCCAACCAACTCCACTGCCAGGGGACCAAGAGGGAGAAGAGGCAGAAGAAGGTGAACAAAAGGAGCAACAAGCATCTGCTGTTTGGAGGTTCTTTGAAGAACGAGCAAGTAGAGACACTACCAGAAGGAATCCCTCAGCAGATGCAATACTGGAAGTGAGATGCTACATTGATGAGCCCCTTTGCCAGAGAAGTGCAGACCCACTGAGCTGGTGGGAGACCAAGGCTTCAATTTATCCACATCTTACCCAGGTGATGACACGGAGACTGTGCATTGTGGCAACATCAGTCCCCTCTGAGAGAATCTTCTCCAAAACAGGGCAGATAATTACTGAAAGAAGAAACCGGATCAGCTCCTCAAAGCTGAGGCACTTGGTATTTCTAAATGCCAACCTTTATCTTAATTAAAAATCTGGGTGTTCATTTTTTTTTTCTTTTTGTTTTGCATATTTTGATTTATATTTTATTGTGTTGTGGCTTGCAGTGTTTTGTGTTGTTTCACTTTAAATTTGTTTAAAAGGAAAAAGCTGAAAATTTAAAGAGCTAAAAGTTGAATTGTAAATAGTTGTTTTTTGTATTTTATAATTTACTTTTTACATTTTATGTGGAGTGAATAAATAAAAGCATATTTATATAATAAACATATATAAACAAAAAAACACATTTTTTAACATTAGTAATTCATTTTGTGCATAATTTTATATTGTTGTTGATAATAAATTAAATTAATAAATTAAAGCAGCAAAACAACCTGAAGAGCCACTTGGGAGCCGAAAGAGTCGGCTCTTTTTAGTGAGCCGAGCCAAAAGAGCTGGTTCTATAAAAAGAGCCGGAATTCCCATCACTACTGGAAACCCTGACCCCTCTTCCCTCTGTGCCGTCTCTGAGCTCTCTCCCAGGGTCACCGGAAAGGATCCAACACCACCTGAGGCCTCTGTAGATCCAGGTTTGCCACTGGAGGTCGGTCCGGGCCCAACTTCCCCTGCTGTGGAGGCTATCGTGGGTGTAGCTATGACCCGACCGGGGTCCGTCGTGGGTGCTGCGATGTCCTGGACCGGGACCACCGCGGGTGCAGAAACGCTCCAGCCCGGAGCCCGCATGGGTGCCACCGCTTCCCAAGCCGGGACCATTGAGAGTGCCACTGCATCCCAAGCAAGGACCACCACGGGTGCTGCGATGTCCCAGACTGGGACCATTGAGACTGCCGCTGCGTCCCAAGCCGGGACCATTGCGGGTGCAGCCATGGCCTAGTCGAGGCCCGCCGTGGGTGCGGCTCAGCCCTCGCCCGGGGCCAGCGTGGGTGCAGCTCAGCCCCCACCCGGGGCCACCGCGGGCGTTCCCCGTAAAGTTCCTCTTAGAAGACCGCCTGACGGGCGGCCTCTTCAGTCTTATGGGTTTAGGGGTAAGGTTACGCCACCCGACGTGCCCCAGCACAGATGCCGGTGGTCTTGGGACTTAGGGAGACCGCTGGAACTGCCCCTGCTGCTTTGTTGGTGCTGGGGCATGGAGAGGCCACCCGAAGCGCTCCAGCACACATGCCAGTGGCTGTGGGACTCAGGAAAACCACCTGAACTGTTTACCCATTCATCAACTGGTTCAGAGTGCCGTGTGCCGCCCTTTGGACTGAGTGTTCCCATAAGAGTTTTCTTTTTATGTTCCTTTGTTTGTTTGTTTTTTACTGTTTGGGTTCCTCCGTTCCTGGATTCCCCCTCCTTCCCCCCCAGGGTGGGTCGTTTGTTTGTATGTGGGAGGTTTGTTTCTCTTGTTATGTTACCCTGGGGTGTCTGGTGTCCACCACTGGGGAAGGGGGGGGGGGGGCTCTGTTATGTTCCTGGGGCACGGGTTCACGGGTTCGAGCCGTGCCCAGCTTCTCTGCCCGGTGAACACTGTATTGCTTATTTTCTGTTATTTCTCAGTTTACTATGATGTTTTGTATTTTTCTGTATTATATTTTCTGTTTCCGGTCTGTTTATTGTGACAGCGCTGTGCAGCTTCCAGTTGCCTATTCCTTGGGGGTGCACAGCTGCTACTAATTGACCACTTATGAGCTACACCTGTCTGTAATCAGTGTATGGGTTTTTCAGTGACGCGACGACTCCTGTTCGTCGCCGTATCCTACTCTTCACTACTCTTTGTTGTTTCCACTGTGTCCAGTCTTCATGTTTGGGGTCCTGCTGTTGAAGTAAGTTGGAGAGCTCCGTCTGGGTTCCCCTTTTTCCCCTATTTGTCTCAGCCATCGAGCTCCATTGCTCTCGGGGTCTCCGGCTGAGCTTTTCCCTCTGATCTGGTGTTTCCCAGTGTTTTGGCACCTCAGACGTTGAGCCCAGCTTTCCTCCAGCATTTGTGCCTTTCCCTTTTTGGTGTTATTACTCATTATCTGTGTTTGTGCTGCTGCTTATTGTAGGAGGCGGTGCCTTAGTCTGATGTAGCCTCCTTCATTTATTTTCCCTCAGGCTGTTTCCCGACATGTTGTGCTCAGTTTCACGCCGCATGTATCACTGGTAATTTGCAGGTTGGCTGGCGATTACGCTCGCCATAGTTTAGCTATTTCTGCTGCCTGTGCTTCTGTGTTTGCCCCAAGTTAGCCAGTGATTTCGCTTGCCTAACTTTAAACTATTTTGGCCTATCTGTCATTCCTGCCATTAGAATTTGTGTCATTGGCTGTCAGTGGATTCCTCTTATGCTCACCAGGCTAGTATGTTGTAGCACTCTGTATGTGTCCTTTAAGTTAATAAATGTGCAAAAACCTACGAGCGTGTGGTGTCCTATTCCTCACCCGTTAAACGGGCAATTCATGACAAATATGATGAGACAGGTGGCTACGTGATGTAGTTGCTGTGCAGTTTCCTCCATAGACTTTAACAAATTGTCCAAAAAAAAAAATACTTTCTTCTTTCAGATACAATTTCATAAACTCATGTATCTTCAGATCCAAAATACATAACAATGCTGCCTTTTTCCAAAACTCTGTCTACTAAAATGTGATAAACAAAAGCCTTGTTGCTTCAAAAGTAATATATTAATCATGCATTTGTATTTAAATTGTTCATTAGTAAATTTCCAATTTTGATCTGCTAACTGAACAAAATACATTCAATAAATGTCTATCTACACTGTAATAGGTGAGTAAAGAAACTAATATCTTTCCTGTACAATCAATCAGGAAATATCTAAGCTACAGATCTGCACTTTTTATATTAAAATATTTCCAGTGTACCAAAACACAATTACAAACACTTTTCACTAACAATATGTACAAAAATACACCAAAAAGTAAAAAAAAAAAAAAAAAAAATCTAAATGTGAAGGAGCCATTTTAGAAAGCAGAAAATATAATGTGAATAGGGATGCAGGATCCTGTGAATATCAGACCACATGTCTGTATTCGGGAAGTGCGGTGGCAGAGTGGTTAGCGCTGCGGCAGCACAGCAACTCACCCTTGGCCGGGGAATCCTGGGTTCAATTCCAGCCCCTGACCAACAGTGATCTGTGTGGAGTTTGCATGTTCTCCCCGTGTCTGCGTGGGTTAACTCCGGGATTTCTTCAGTTTCCTCCCACATGCCAAAAACATGCAAGTTAGGTTAATTGGCATCAGACTGGAGATTCTAAATTGTCCTTAGGTATGACTGTGAGAGTGAATCGTTGTCTGTCTTTCTGTGTTGGCCCTGCGATGGACTGGTGAGCTGTCCAGGGTGTACCCTGCCTCTCGCCCAAAAAGATGCTGGGATAGGCTCCAGCCCCCCCGCGACCTGAAAAGGATTAAGCAGAAGAAGATGGGATGAATGTCTGTATTCTCAGCAGAAATGGTGGTGGTTTTATGGGCACTTTGGTGGGTGGAAGAACCGAATAGGAGGTATTCGCTCATATGCAGTGATTCTTCAGCAGTTTTGTTAGCGATCAAAGAATTTAAATCCAAAGCAAGACCAGATCTACTGACAGAAACATATCTTGCATTGTTCAGACTTCACAGAGCAGGGCGTGAGGTGGGTTTAATGTGAGTTCCAGCACATGTGGGAGTAGAGGGGGCTGACAGACTGGCAAAAAGGGGAGAACACAGGGAAGAAATAGAGTTTACTCTGCAGTACGGTCCTCCTGAAATTGTGGAAAGCATCAATAAATCAAAAGAGCAGTGGGGAAAATGAAGGGAGAGGAAGCTATTACCATAACATACAGAGACCATCCATCCATCCATCCATCTTCTTCTGCTTAATCCTATTTGGGTCTCGGGGGGGGGGGGGGGCTGGAGCATCTTTGGGCGAGAGGCAGAGTACACCCTGGACAGATCGCCAGCCCATCGCAGGGCCAACACAGAGAGACAGACAGCCATTCACTCTCACAGTCATACCTAAGGACAATTTAGAATCCCCAGTTTGATGCCAATTAACCTAACTTGCATGTTTTTGGCCTGTGGGAGGAAACCAGAGAAATCCCGGAGTAAACCCACGCAGACATGGGGAGAACATGCAAACTCCACACAGATCACTGTTGGTCGGAGGCTGGGATCAAACCCAGGATCCCCCGGCCATGGGTGAGTTGCTGTGCTGCCGCAGTGCTAACCACTCCACCACCGCGCCATACAGAGACCAGTCGATAAACATAAACACCCTTTTACTTGTAAAAGTAAAGATTCAGTTGTTTTAACCAGGTTGAGGCTTGGGCACTGTGGGCTTAGAAGTTGGCTGGTTCTGATAGGAAAGCACCATGATGGCAAATGTGACTGTGGAAGCCTGGAAACTGTCTCATGTCATAATCCACTGCAAGAAATATGCTAGACAACGGAGGAAACTGTTGAGAGACCTGGGATCTGCTGGACAAACTGTTTTTAACATGCACACTTTGATGAACCTGGACAGCTGGAGTAAAGTTAAAGAATTATTGGAGTTTCTGCACACAACTGGATTGTATGGGAGGATTTGAGCTACAGCTGCCAACCTGATGTCTGAACTGTGGAGGGCAGCAATACGCCATTGATGCGTCTAGTCTGCCTGAACCAAGAAGAAGAAGAAGTTAATGATCGAAAAGAGCAGGAAGCTGAAGTATACTGGATGGGAAAGTAGCTTCAGTTATATTGAATTTACTATATAGTAGTATATAGCAGGTAGGAAGGGCGTGGACATTCCGAATATATTTTATGGAAGTAGAGGTTTGACTATTTTGCTGCGTGCGTGTCTCGACTCAAGTTGGTGGAGAGCCCAGTGGAAGTTATCGTCGTGGTCCGAGACTTGGTGGGTAAACAGTTAAAAAGACTTTTGTCTCTCGCCAACAAATATGAGGAATGTTTGTCAGGGGACACTAATCTGACCTGGAGAAGGTTCTGGTTCTGCTTTCAAAAAGGATTAAAAAGAGCGGTGAACCGAGCTAACTGCAGCTAACCTAACTAGCTTAGCCACTCTGGCGTTTTGGACTGTTGTTTGATCTGTTGACAAAATAGTTTGCAACTGTTCGTTAGTTTCCGTAACTGAATGACACGGTCGCTGCGAACAGTTTTCTCTTTTGCCGAACGCTTTTGGAGGTGGCTCGCGTAGCGAACAAAGATGGCAGCTAGGTAAGATAGTTTGCGATATTCTTTTATTTTCGGAGCAATTCCATCAATATAAGAGTAGAGGTTATGTCAGTTTGCAAGTAAAACAATATCACGCATAAAATATTGTTTTTGGTAGGGGTATAACGGAGAATTCTTAGGTAATATGAAGCTGAAGTAGGCGACAGTCTACGCTGTAGTTACTAGGGTTTTCTACCGCTGACAGAGGACCACAGATCTACGCAACTACAGAATGCGCGAGCCGAACAGAAAAACAGTTCGCCGAGAACTGCCCGTTCATTTAGGTCAATTCACCTTGCAAACTATGTTCAGTGTTCTGTTTTGTCAACTGAACGCAGGGCTGGACATGGACGTTTTCGCAAATACCGCCATCGTTGACACACGCAAAGCACTATGGGATTGTTTGGGGCATCACAAGTTGGCATGTGCTTGTTTATCCACCTTATTCCCGAGGGTAGTGATGGCAAAGTCGAAACAGTGTTTTGGTACGTACCGAAGCCTAGGTGGAACTTCTGATTCGAACCACTGTTCCGAGGTTTGTATCAGAAAGAGGATGTCACGTGACTGTTCCATTACGTCACCGACTGTTTTGAAACATCACACTTGTTTTCTATCCATTAAACACAAGTGAATATGCAGTGATTTTGTTCTCCTGTTTGTAAAATGGAATAAATAAAATACTACCATTACACAATATGAAAATGGCTATTCTGTGCGCAATATATGTATTATATACATACTTTATATGCAAAATAATTTCTCGTGTCCTTGCCTGATTGGCTGCTGATTCATCAGCCCACATGCCTAAAACATTTAAAAGCTCCTCTAAAGTGTAGTTTGTTTGCGAAGTCTTGCCTCTCTGAGTGTCTTGTGCTGAGCGTGCTTTTGGATTTAGACTATTTGGAAATGGATGGTGGTAGAAAGCATCCCAGGTCAGCTGTCTGGGATCACTTTGACCTTCTTGAGGGGGGAAAAAGTTAAATGTATGCAACATCTTGCATTTTGTAATACAACAAGTATGTGGAGACGCCTACGGACAAACATCCTGACGCCTGCATTCCTAGCACAACGCAACCGAGCGCTGAATTAAGCCATGCCCAGCATAGTGTTTATGGTATGTATTCATGGTCTTTTAATACACACATGAGTATACATTTATTATTATACACATTTATTATCATTTACAATAAATATAATAATTATGCATTTGATCACTATAAGAAGCCATATTGTTGTACATTTACATATATTTACAGTATTTACCATACAATCCATCAGGTTTCATGGCAGCATCCTGCTAACTCAGTCTTTTTGTTCCTTGACAGAAAGGCAAAAAGAATTAGACGAAGCACTAGTTGACCTTATTGTGAAGGACTCACAACCTTTTTCAATTGTGGAAGATGAGGGTTTCAGGCACTTTGTCAAGAAACTTGACCCCAATTACATCCTTCCATCCAGAAACACACTGAAAACAATGCTGAAGTCCAGATATACAGAGAGCAAGGACAAAGCAATGGCTGAAGTGGAAAAAGCCAAAGCAAACAACACGCTTTCCACCACTGTCCTTGGGGTCACTAAATTCCCTGAGACACACACAGCTGAACACCTGAAGGAGGCCAAGAGTGTTCTTTTGCGTTCATGGGGGATAGAGAAGACCATCACGTTTAGTCACTGATAATGCAGCCAATATACAGTATATATATAATATAGATTGCCTGTGCACAACTTTTACAAGTACAATATGTGCCTTGTTTCGCTCACACCTTGAATTTGGTGGTGAAAAAAGCCACAGAGCAAAACCCTGAACTTTATGTGCTGCATCTACAGTCAAGGCATCTAGTGCCACCGCTAAGCAGAAGCTCTGACATCCAGCGGTGAATGGGAAAGCCGGCGATGAAACTCAAACAGGAAATTGAGACAAGATGGAACAGCACATATTCAATGTTTCAGCATCTGCTGGAGCAGCATGAAGCAGTGGCAGCAGCCTTGTCCTCTCTGAACACAACTTTGACTCCTTTCAACAGTGCTGACCAAGAAACCGTGAGTGAGTGCCTTCAGCTTCTTGCTGTCTTCAATGAAGCAACTGTGGAGCTGTCATCTGAAAAGAGAGTTTTCTGCCTCAAAAATAATTCCATTAGTTAGGCAAATTCATTGCAAGGTTCATGAACAATGTGAGAGTTTAACAAGCCCAACTGCCCTTCAGTTAAGCAGCAATCTTCAGAAGAACTTGAGGGAGCGATGTGGGGTGGAGGTTGTGAGGGTCCTTGCAGTGTCAGCTGTCTTAGATCCTCAATTCAAAGTTCTGGCTTTTGGATGTCCAGAAAATGCAGACAAAGCTGTGAAGGCTTTGACAGCTGAGTGCTGTACTGTCATTCGAGCAGCTTCTCAATCACAAGCAAGCTCTTGTGTACCATCAACATCAATCACAACAGGACCACAGGCCAGTGAACACAAGGAGGAGAGCCTATGGGATGCTTTTGACAGCATGGCAGGGGAAACCACCCAAAGACAGAGTGCCACTGCTGATGCTACTGTTTGAGGTAGGCAACCCCCAGACACCCACTATGCTCAGAATGATTAAATGAGGTGGTAATTGTGTTTGATTCTCATTTATTGTTATGTAACTTGTCTGTCTTGTCTATCAATCTAGGTTGAGCGTGATCTCTCAGCCCCATACCTGCCCAGATGAGATGACCTTCTAGATTACTGGAAACAACATGCCGTTATATTCCCTCATCTGTTCCAGCTGGCCAAGACATATCTCTCCATTCCAGCCACATCAGTCCCTTGCAAGAGAATATTCCCAAAAGCAGGAGAGAATTTAAACAAGAGGAGAAACCGTCTTAAGTCCGAGTACGGTTGAACAGATTGTTTTTCTGAATAAAAATACTTGAATATACACAAGCACCCTCTACAAATACTAACTGGGGAAAAATATTTTCATACAAATATTATAAACCCAAACGAAACACGTAACATTAAGGATAAAAATACACATGAAAAACTCGACTGTTTGATGTAGTATTATAACATTTGACCACCAGATGTCGCTGTGGGGAGATGTTTCAAATGTTCCAAAGGAGCGATTTTTTTTTTTTTTTTTTTTTCTGAATCAATTGTTCCAAATGATTCGATCTCTCAAACGTTCCATTTCTGCCATCACTACCTGAGGGTGCTGCTGTGGAAATGATTATTATAATTTTTGTGTGTTTTGTATACTTTATCAATCCCAGAGGGAAATTCAAGGCATCCACCTGGATGGATGAGGCGGCCAGCGTCAATCCCTTCACCATTCACACCTAGGGCCACTTTCAGCTGGATTCATGCTGCACCTCTGCTGTCCGCGTACGTGTAACCAGAAGCCTTGTGTGACAGAAGTTACATCATCGTCTCCACTCTGTTAGTGTCTGCAGTGCTCAACCGCGGACGACTGTGTGCAGCCCAAATTTTGTGACCGTGCCGCCTGAACGCGTTGAAAAGCGCATGTGGAAGACCGAACATCCCATTCACAAGGTGGCGATATCGACACAGCATACCAAGACAAAGTAGACGAAGAAGAGAACAACGAGGAAGCGGAAGATGAGAATAAGCATACATACTTCAGCAGCAGCAGCATCTTCGTGGAAAAGGAGTGAAAACCGGGAAGTCAAGCAGCAGAAAGCAAGCAGCATTTCTTCGGTGGTGAAAATACTGGGGTGTCGGCGCATTGGCACTACCTCTCGGGCGGGAGTGAAACTACAAATGGTTGTGTGCATGCGTCAACCGCTTGACCTGGGTAGATGAAAAAAGTGAGCATGTACAGTGCTGCGCGCGTGCCGGGCGCGCCCAAAGTGCACGCGGACCAAAGGGTGCTAGAGGGGAAATGCAGCATGAATAAGGCTTTAGAGTCTCCAATGAACCTAACCTGCATGTTTTTGGCCTGTGGGAGGAAACCGGAGTGCCCGGGGTAAACCCACGCAGACACGGGGAGAACATGCAAACTCCACACAGAAGGGTGGAATCGATCCCGTGACCTTACTGTGCTGATTATGTGTGCAACTTCCGCTTTCGGCTGGATGTAGTGTTAAGTCAGTCAACAACAGTGGAGTTGTGGGGCATTTAATACAGCGTTTTTTAAAAAAAAAAATCATATTCATTTTAATGTATAGTCCACATATGTGTTTTGCAGTCAAGTGGCAGCTAATTTCCACACTTGTCGTTTTTGTATTTTTGAATGTTTTTGCATAGTTCTGGTACTTGTTGCTGCTGCTCGTGGTTGTGCCATAGACTGGATAAATGGAGGCTCCTGACAAACAAGCACAGCTAAATCTGTGGCTTCAACAGCAATGTGTAGATCATGCACCAAAAATTAAAAAGGACTGTTTGTTTGTAGTGATTGGTGGGACACACAAGAGCACCAGGTATATTTTCACTTGTATGAAAGTCACAGATTGTACAGATATTTTACTCCATGCAAAGCTGCATGAAGTAAAATAATAAATAAAAATAGTTATCAGTTTGCTTCCTAAGGCTTAATGATTAAGGAAAGATATCAAATAGTATTTAGTTGCACTCGTTGCACTGCTCAATTTTGCAGTGCAATGATGTGGACTTGATATTAGCTGCTTCGGCACGCAATAATTAATCTTGAAATTATCGAAAATATTGATCAATAAAATTTTGTGGACCATGCTCACTACACTTGGCATTTCAGGCAACGGGTGGAAGTTAGCTGTACGCAGGATTGGAGAGACAGCAGAGAGAGCTGCTTGTTGGTTGTGGTTTAAAAGAGAGGAGGAGGGCTGGAGGCCTGGAGCTGATGGGCAGGGATCTGGCCACCACTGCTGATCCGCCAACTGGAGGGTGTTGTGGTTAATGGCCAAAACACCCAGAGAAGGTTGGGCACCGTCTGGTGACATCAGCTTCAGGCTGAAGGCCACGGTGGCTTTTTGAAGTGACTGAATGTGAGGCATCCTCGGGTGTATTAAACAAGTATCCCCAGATTAAAGCTATATGAGAAATAAAAATCAACACTCCACACTTGCCTTACCCCACTGCTTGGAATGAGAGATTCCCAGGCCCTGGTGCCCCGTGCAGATGTTCCCAATGAGGTCCCTCAGCTCCAGGGAGCTTTCAGTCTTCCTGACTGCAATGTCTGCTGCCCACTTGTGGCCTGTCCTTATTGTCACCCCTACATTACTGACTTGCTCATCTTTGGGGTCTCTGAGCATCATCACCACCCTGCACTTGGCCACCTGAAATTCTTCAACCACAGACGAGAATGGAAGCTGGAGTAGACCTGATCTGATATAGAGTCCCACTGCTGTGAAACTGGGAGGGATGCTAAGCCACTGCCTCAGATGTTTATTGACTTTCCTCTCCATCGCCTCCACTGCAGTCATTTTTATCTCGTAGACTGTCAATAGCCACATCAGCCTTGGCAGTAGCCCATGCTGGTAAATCCAAGACTTGAACCTGCCAGGCAGTCCTGATCTGTCAGTTCTCCTCAGCCACTCTTCTACCTGTTTTTCAGTGCTGGAGATGTTGTTCCTGTCACTGAGGAAGTCATCATACCATTTCCCCAGGTATTTGATGGGGTTCTTTTTAATTGTTGGGATGTCTTCTCCTTGGATTTGAAGCTTGAATGCCGCAGTCAACTTCCCCTTCTTCATCACCATGCTCCGTGATTTCCTGGGTTTGAAGCTCATCCTTGCCCATGATGCCAGGGCCCCTAGAGTCTTCAGGACCCACCTTGCCTGAACATGTGATGTAGTTGTTATAGTGAGGTCATCCATGAATCTACTGTCCAGTTCAGTATGTAAAGGTCAGCTTAAAAAGAACAACAGAATTAAATAAAAGAACATAAAAGGGAATATAGAAACTCTAAAAATTAGCTCAGAATCGATCAATACATTTCAAGATACTTTCTGTGATTATAAAGGAAAAAAAAAACCAAGTTTTACATGTGGTCATACTCATTTGAGTTACCTCTGATAGAAATGTGTTTGTTTATACTGTGAAAACGTGTTCAAAGAAATGATCAGATCTTTGGTAATGTTGTTAATTTATGAATTTATTTTCTTCTATTCTGGCTGAGTGAATGGCAGTTGCTATGGGTACAGATATGGCTCAAATCTGATTGGACAGTATGTTCAATTATTTTTTTTTATTTTGTATACTTTATTGATCCCCAGAGGGGAAATTGAGGGCATCCACCTGGATGGATGAAGCAGCCACAGTATGGCGCTATCCCTTTACAATTCACACACACATTCACGCCTAGGGCCACTTTAGAGTCTCCAGTTAACCTAACCTGCATGTTTTTGGCCTGTGGGAGGAAACCGGAGAACTCCCAGAGTAAGCGCACGCAGACACGGGGAGAACATGCAAACTCCACACAGATCACTGTTGGTCAGGGGCTGGGATCGAACCAGGGATCCCACGGCCAAGGGTGAATTGCTGTGCTGCCGCAGTGCTAACCACTGCGCCACCGCACCGCCCTTAATATAATGCTGTATCTTAAAGGCAGTAGGCTACAGGTATGGAAATCTGAGGCATTTATTTGTTTCAGTGTTTAATATCTATTTACTACCCTTTTAAGCTTACCCACTACCAAATCTTAAGGATAACCTCTTAATTCTAAATTCCATCTCATGCCAGGTGAAATGGTGTGGGCATGGTGGCGAGAACAGGACCCGAACCACCAACCTTCCGATGAGAGGTCAACCACAATATTCACCTACACCACAGCTGCAGCAGACTTGGAGTGAATCAGAAAAGGTTTTTCAGATTGTTAGCTCTTGCATGCCAATAGATATTTTGTATAGGGCTACAGCAGGGGTGTCTAATCATGTGCCATGGAGGGCCAAGACTGCAGGTTTTCTCTTCTACCCAGTGTCTTCAGCAGGTGTTTTCACTGATCAGCAATCAGTGGAAGAAGTTCAGTGAAATCTGCTGTTGAAGACACTGGTTGGAGGTAAAGCCTGCAGGGTCTTGGCCCTCCCTGGCACATGATTGGACAGCCCTGGGCTACAGCCTCCGTACCAATACATTCCCAATTTAATTTGACCCAAGTTTTGTTTTTTGGACCATGTACAGCTGCATGAATTAACATCAAAACGCGATCAGTCGTAATCATCAAAATTCAAACCAAAAAGGTTTTTTTTGATTGATTGATTGATTTTTATTTGAACATTGTTAAAGAAAGAGAAAAAGAGAGTTCAAAACACAACAAAAAAAGAAACCAAAAATAAAATGTTCAAAAGGAGTGGGAAGAAGCCAACGCTTATACAGCCCCACCCCTTCTCCACACTAAACAAATTACAGTATTACTCATAATCATCATTATCCCACAACCACATTCACCTTAATACACCCATAGTCAAATTATACAACAAAAATGACACAACAATGACAGTCCATATCCAACAATATTACAACAACAATAAACATACAATTCTGGCATGTTCAATGCAAACACAAACAACACTATCACCTTCACAATCACCATAACACACAACAACCTTCCCTCACTGAAGACACAATGTAACATCACTGCCCTTCATTCTCATACTGCTCAAAAATCATTTCTTTATATGTTGATTTAAATATATGGATGTTGGGACATTGCCTGTGTTTCTCCCCCAACCCATTCCACAATTTTACCCCACACACAGACACACAAAAACTCTTCCGTGTAGATCTTACTAAGTGAATTTTAAATTTTGTATTCCCCCGTAAATTATATTTTCCTTCTCTCTCCCTGAATAGATTCTGTATATTGTGTGGCAAGAGGTTTTTACTAACTTTAAACATTAATTGTGCTGTGTAATAATGAACCAGATCCCATAATTTCAATAACTTCGAATGTAAAAACAATAAATTAGTAGTTTAGAATATTTGTGTGATGAATACAGAATATAGTCTAGATAGAGAACTTTTTCTTGGTATTTTAAGTTTTTGGGCTTTCCATCCTAATTTAGATTGGAGGAAACAAATGTTTCTTTTTATTCTATTTGACTTACTGATAAAACAGTTTAAAAGACTTTTATGTGTCACCAGCAGATGTGAGGAATGTTTGTGAGACGACGCTGAGGTGACCCGGAGAAGGTTCTGTTTCTGCTTTCTTCATCACCGCTGCTGCCCCAGATAAAATCCCCACAGCAGGTATGTGGGACCATCATGGTCCGAATGAGGATTTAGAAAACTCTGAATCTGTCTGTGAATCTTTGGATTCAAATCTGTTCACTACTACAGCTGATCAAACCTGTGGCTTCCCGAGACTGGCAAAAAAACAATATATCTAACTACTAACTAACTAACCTGCACTTATATAGCGCTTTTCTAGTCACAAAGACCACTCAAAGCGCTTTCATTAATACTAACCCTCTATTCTAAGGGCCTATAGGAAACAGATATCTAGGGACAATTTAGAACAGCCAATTAACCTAACATGCATGTCTTTGGCATGTGGGAGGAAACCGGAGAAATCCCGGAGTAAACCCACGCAACACGGGGAGAACATGCAAACTCCACACAGATCACTGTTGGTCGGGGGCTGGGATCGATCCCACGATCCCCACAATCCCCCGGCCAAGGGTAAACTGTGCTACCGCAGTGCTAACCACTGCGCCACGTGGCGCATATATATATGTATATATATATACTGTATATACAGTGGGGCAAAAAAGTATTTAGTCAGCCACCAATTGTGCAAGTTCTCCCACTTAAAAGATGAGAGAGGTCTCCAATTTTCATTATAGGTATACCTCAACTATGAGAGACAAAATGAGAAAAAAAAAATCCAGAAAATCACATTGAAGAATTTTTAATGAATTAATTGGTAAATTCCTCAGTAAAATAAGTATTTGGTCACCTACAAACAAGCAAGATTTCTGGCTCTCACAGACCTGTAACTTCTTCTTTAAGAGGCTCCTCTGTCCTCCACTTGTTACCTGTATTAATGGCACCTGTTTGAACTAGTTATCAGTATAAAAGACACCTGTCCACAACCTCAAACAGTCAGACTCCAAACTCCACTATGGCCAAGACCAAAGAGCTGTCAAAGGACACCAGAAACAAAATTGTAGACCTGCACCAGGCTGGGAAGACTGAATCTGCAATAGGTAAGCAGTTTGGTGTGAAAAAATCAACTGTGGGAGCAATTATTAGAAAATGGAAGACATACAAGACCACTGATAATCTCCCTCGATCTGGGGCTCCACGCAAGATCTCACCCCGTGGGATCAAAATGATCACGAGAACGGTGAGCAAAAATCCCAGAACCGCATGGGGGGACCTAGTGAATGACCTGCAGAGAGCTGGGACCAAAGTAACAAAGGCTACATCAGAAACACACTACGCCGCCAGGGACTCAAATCCTGCAGTGCCAGATGTGTCCCCCTGCTTAAGCCAGTACATGTCCAGGCCCGTCTGAAGTTTGCTAGAGAGCATTTGGATGATCCAGAAGAGGATTGGGAGAATGTCATATGGTCAGATGAAACCAAAATAGAACTTTATTGTAAAAACTCAACTTGTCGTGTTTGGAGGAGAAAGAACACCATACCTACTGTGAAGCATGGGGGTGGAAACATCATACTTTGGGGCTGTTTTTCTGCAAAGGGACCAGGACGGCTGATCCGTGTAAAGGAAAGAATGAATGGGGCCATGTATTGTGAGATTTTGAGTGAAAACCTCCTTCCACCAGCAAGGGCATTGAAGATGAAACATGGCTGGGTCTTTCAGCATGACAATGATCCCAAACACACCACCCGGGCAATGAAGAAGTGGCTTCGTAAGAAGCATTTCAAGGTCCTGGGGTGGCCTAGCCAGTCTTCAGATCTCAACCCCATAGAAAATCTTTGGAGGGAGTTGAAAGTCTGTGTTGCCCAGCGACAGCCCCAAAACATCACTGCTCTAGAGGAGATCTGCATGGAGGAATGGGCCAAAATACCAGCAACAGTGTGAGAAAACCTTGTGAAAACTTACAGAAAACGTTTGACCTCTGTCATTGCCAACAAAGGGTATATAACAAAGTATTGAGATGAACTTTGGTTATTGACCAAATACTTACTTTACCGAGGAATTTACCAATTAATTCATTAAAAATCCTTCAATGTGATTATCTGGATTTTTTTTTTCTCATTTTGTCTCTCATAGTTGAGGTATACCTATGATGAAAATTGGAGACCTCTCTCATCTTTAAAGTGGGAGAACTTGCACAATCGGTGGCTGACTAAATACTTTTTTACCCCGCTGTATATATATATATATATATATATATATATACCGTTATACAAGAAAACGGTTGCAGTTTATTTTTTCATTTATAGTTTTTGTTCACGTTGTTCTACAAACTCACACAGAAAAAAGTGTCAGTTGTCAAGCCTTCATTATAAATCTGCTCAGTTTTTAGCTTTCTTTGAAGCTGCCAGGAGAATTTTAGTCAGATATAAGGGGCAGATTTACTAAGGCAGCACAAATTAGACGGAGTGCCTAAAGGAGTGGCCAATTTTTGCCAGTGATCTACTAAGAACACGCAAAATTATGGACACAGACGCAGTCACTTCATTTCAATAATTACCACCCAGCCACCAAGAGCACCGCAAAATTACGCACAGGCACACCTGATGAGGAAGCTGGTCATCAACACAGGCACAGCCAGTTCGGAGGAGCATAATATCTGAGTTGTTTTGTTTTTTTAACTTTTGTCTAAGCGCAAACCCCAGTAAAATAGTTTTTGTCATATATCAGAGTTTTGATTTTCATTTCGCATGGTAGACTCCTTTGTTTTAAATTAAGTATTTGTATATAATTTAAAAAAGGACTACTCATGAATAAAGTGATTATTGACCAACATATTTATTTTATTAACACAAGAACTGTCAAGATGGTCTGATGGAGACTGGGGTTTTATTATGTGAATAACTTTGTTTCAACAAAATCTACAGGTCTCCCAGTCCATGACTTTTCATAAATATGTGTGTTTTATCTTTTCTGAAGTCTGGAACATAATAAAATTAAACACATACGATTTCACTTATTCATCGGACAGCCAGAGCAGAGACTGCTGTCATTGAGTTACTATGATGTGGCGATTTTGGGGGACGTATATGGATCTGTGCTCCTTTTGTCCACTCCAGGTAGGAAGGGCTATCCTACTGTATTTTATGGATACAAATTCATTGTTTAGGAAAGCTTTTTAATTTTATTTATTTGACCTTTATTTTACCAGGTAAAATATTTGAGAACCAATTCTCACCAGGGATGTCCTGGTGTGTCACCATATGTACTCAGTGTTTGCTTTTATTCTTGTTCTTAATCCTATTTGTGTAGAAATTTTGCCCCGGAATGTAAAGTAAGTAATAAATGAAATAAAGAAGTAGTGTGGAGGAAGAAAGCAGACGAGGCAACGAGCTGGACGACACACAAACTTTATTCCACCTCCAACATTAAGTCCAGTAAAAAATCTCCCTGGGTCTCTCAGCACCTTCTCTTTATAACCGTTAATCCTGTGCCCTGAGACCCAGGAAGCTCAACAATACATTTAGTGGACAAAGCAGACCCTGCGGGATGTTTTTGTGATTGTTGCGGGCCAAAAAGCCTGAATTTGCGGGAGCTTTTTTAAAAAGTTGCCGTAAAAGTTGCAATGTTTTTAGTGTTTTCTGCACTAAAAGTTGTGGGAATTCCAAATGTTAAAGCAGATGCTTTTTTCCAGCTTACTGCAGTGATATTCTATAAAACAATACAAGAAAAGCTCAGGATTGTCAAAAATTTCCTATTATAGTGATTTGTAAATTAAGCAGAAATTTCTATACAGAAAAACTCTTGTGCAACAGCAAATACAAACATTAACACAATATCCATTACAACATCTAAATTGCATTGAATGTATGTTAAAGAGTAGAGATGTGGAAATTATTGGCAGCACCTTCATTTGAAAACTCCCTACGGTTCCCAACCATTTGATACCGAGCGGAGAGGAAAAAAAGAAATTATTCTGTTGCTCTGTATTGGCTATTGGAGTCTGTTTTTTTTTTGTTTTGTTTTTTGTTTTGTTTTTTTTGTAAAAAAAAATAAAAAAAATACAAAGAATATTCTGTCTTTCCATGCCTACCTGTCTGCTGCATGTCGGGTTTCACACACACACACACACACACACACACACACACATACATCTTTACGGTCACACTGTAGGTTTTAATGCTCAAGTACGATTTTTTTGCACAAATGTAACTCATATTTTGATTTTTTTTTAATGATTGTCTGAACAGCACATATCCAATTTTTTTCACACCAGACCCAGGCCACTTTCATATGTGGTACTAATTCGGATATGTAGCTGATATTTTCCAAAGTGACCTCAGTCTGAACTGTCATGTCGCATTTCATCCGACTTTTCCCTCATTGAAGTGAGACAGATGCTACAATTCTGTGGTGGAGGATGCAGCAAGCATGGCAGACACAGCTGATTTGTGCTCTCCTTTTAATCAGTCTTCTTCCCTTTATCACTGGATTGTAATTTTGTCAGCTCCAACTGCACAATAACGTGAAAATTTCGGGGGTGGGGGGCGTTGGGGCTGAAACTGCGAGACAAGCAGGCGCACTAACGGCACATTTACTGGACGCTGCAAATTCCTTTTTCCCCTGTAAACGGCACACCATGAGTCCTGGCTGCTGTAATATCTAAAATATAAAGTTAACATGGACATGACTGTGGAGCAGAATGGCCAGATAGGGGGACACACAGGAGAGGGGAGTCTCTGGCGGCTCCTCCTTCCTGCAGCAGGACCGGTGTTACGTTGCTGGTATGACCCGTGCAGTTTATTATTAACCTTATATATATATAGGTAATGTCACTGAGACACGGGGTCTTATTTTAAAGAGTTGTTTAATAGATCATTTCTGTTAAAGCAGAGCTGATCACAGCGGTCATCTGGTGTGTAGAGGAAGGGAGCTGGTCTCATATTTATGATTTTAACATTTTATTTTGCTGCGCTGCATCAGGGTGAAGAAGTTCTCTCCCCCAAACACAACACTTTGTCTGACGTTACGTTTTCTTCTGTGCATGCGCGTCACTTCATAGCTGTAGACCGTTCACACTGGAGTCTGATGGGGGTCGCATTTAAATAATAATGTGAACGCCCACACAAAAAAATCAGATCTCGGCAAAAAATCGGAATTGAGCATCAACACCTGCAGTGTGACCATAGCCTTTCATTTACAACGGGACGGTGAGGGGGGGGGGGGGTGGATGGGTGGATGCGTTTGTCCATCCACAATGGAGATTGAGTTTTAAAGCTCATTGACCAGCTGTAGTAATGATTTTACCTCTAAAGATTTTCAAACACTCGCTGTAATGTAGTGTACTCTCCTCACGTGCGCTCCCGTGACAGGGTGCTTTTGGCCAGGCGCATGTTTTTCAACACAAACCCAGCGCTTCGCACACGCGGTCAGGATGGAGACGTGGCTAGGCGTCCACGGGCAGGCTGGGGGAGACGGAGGAAGGAACCGTGTTGAAAACCTCAAGGGTGAGTGGTTTTTTTTCAATTCAATTCAACTTTATTTATATAGCGCCATTTCACAACAACAGTCATCTCATAGCACTATCAACTGTAGGGGGAACCCCCACAGTTGCAGAAAGACCCCAGCAATCAGGCGATCCCCTGTGAGCAAGCACTTGGCGACGGTGGAGAGGAAAAACTCCCTTTTAACAGGAAGAAACCTCCAGCAGAACCAGGCTCAGGGAGGGGCAGTCATCTGCTGCGACTGGCTGGGGGGTGAGGGGACAGAGAAGATGAAAAGAACAGACATGTAGAGAGCAAACAGCACGATGGGGACTCAATCTATGGGAGAGAACAAACAGATGTTAATGACCAGCAAAAAAAAATATTTCATTGAGAGTGAAGAAAGGAGTGAGGCCCAGTGCATTATTGGAGGTCCCCCGGCTGACTAAACCTATTAGCAGCATAACTAAGGGAGGGTTCAGAAACACATGATCCCTCCCTAATTGTAGGCTATATCAAAAAGGTAGGTGTTAGCCCTATTCTTAAAAACAGAGATCGAGTTTGACTCCCGAATCCAGATTGGCAGCTGGTTCCACAGGAGAGGAGCTTGATAACTGAAGGCTCTGCCTCCCATTGTACTTTTGGAGATTCTAGGTATTACAAGTAATCCTGCATTTTGGGAGCGTAGTGCTCTCTTAGGATGATACGGTAGTATCAGATCTTTTAAATAAAAAGGAGCCTGATTGTTTAGAGCTTTGTAAGTAAGAAGAAGGATTTTAAACTTAATTCTAAACTCTATGGGAAGCCAATGAAG
The DNA here is from genome assembly GCA_020510985.1 of Pholidichthys leucotaenia. NCBI lineage: Eukaryota > Metazoa > Chordata > Actinopteri > Cichliformes > Pholidichthyidae > Pholidichthys > Pholidichthys leucotaenia. Next base: position 113,378,738 of record CM035841.1, on the reverse strand, counting down.
GGAGGCCGGAACCGGAGAGATATGATCTCTCTTTCTAGTACCTGTTAAAACTCTTGCTGCAGCATTTTGGATCAGCTGAAGACTTTTTAAAGACGTTTTAGGACAGCCTGATAATAAAGAATTACAATAATCTAATCTCGAGCTAACAAAAGCATGGGTCATTTTCTCAGCATCACTCTGAGACAAGATGCTCCTAATCTTGGCAATATTACGCAAATGATAGAAGGCAGTTTTAGAAACAAATTTAATATGTGAATTGAAGGACAGATCTTGATCAAAAATAATTCCAAGGTTCCTCACAGAGCTATTAAGAGAGAGTAACCGCATCCAAACTGAAAGTTTGATTTGGAAAGGTATTTCTAAGGTTTTTTGGACCAACAAGAATGACTTCAGTCTTATCTGAATTTAATAGCAGGAAATTACAAGTCATCCAAGCTTTGATTTCCTTAAGACAGGCTTCTAACTTGGCTAATTGATTACTATCATCTGGCTTCATTGACAGGTATAATTGTGTGTCATCTGCATAACAATGAAAATGTATAGAGTGCTTTCTAATAATGTTGCCTAACGGAAGCATATATAAACTAAAAAGGGTAGGGCCTAGCACAGATCCCTGTGGAACTCCATGACTAAGCTTTGAGTTGAAAGAAAACTCATTATTTACATGAACAAACTGGAACCTATCAGATAAATAAGATCTAAACCACTGCAACGAAGTTCCATTAAGTCCAACATAGTGTTCTAATCTATCAAGTAGAATATTATGATCGATAGTATCAAAAGCTGCACTAAGGTCTAAAAGGACAAGTACAGAAACCAGTCCATTATCAGATGCGATGAGGAGGTCGTTAGTGACCTTCGCTAAGGCTGTTTCAGTACTATGATGGATTCTAAACCCAGATTGAAACTCTTCAAGTAAACCATTTCCCTGCAGGTGGTCAAATAATTGCGTAGCAACAACTCTTTCTAAGATTTTTGAAATGAAAGGGAGATTAGAGATTGGTCTATAGTTAGCTAAAGCTCCTGGATCTAGCGTTGGCTTTTTGAGTAAGGGTTTAATTACAGCCGTTTTAAAAGCCTGCGGTACATGGCCTAAAGTTAATGAAGAATTGATTATATGAAGAATAAAGCTACCAATAAGTGGGAAGACTTCTTTAAATAACCTGGTAGGAATAGGGTCTAAAAGACAAGTTGAAGGTTTGGATGAGGAAACTATTTTGTCTAACTCACAAAGGTCGATTGGAGTAAACTCATCAAGACAGACATCAATTGAAGGAGTTGTAGTAGTTACAGTATTTAAGTTAACTGTAGGAAGAATCTGATTGATTTTATCTCTGTGGATTTCAATCACACACTCTGTTTGCTGATGTGTTCTGTTACTCACTGTAAACTATAAATTCACTACTCACTGTAAACATGAAAGTGAATGCAGTGCAGCGATGCCGGTTTCAGCACCAGTTAAGAGACAAATTTGATTGGTGAAATTGGCGGAACTTGACCTGGATTGGCCAAAATTGCAGGAAAATTGCAGTGATTGGACAAAGTTGCAAGGTTGTGCAATAGTTGCGCTGATTGGCTGATTTTGTGTGAATTGGTGTGATTGCAACATCGCAAAATCCTGGAGGGACTGACAAAGACATGCGTGGCACATTAATATCACATGACGACTGACCCGCTTCTCACATCCTCGCTTCCTCAGCAGCTCTGGCGCCTCCTGAACTCCCCGGGGGGCGAATAGTCCTTTCTGTACCATCTGAGACCCCCCGGTACCACTTCCTCCTTGAGTCCATTGTCCCCTCTTCCCCCGGCTCCCTACTCTGGGTGGAGAATTTTCCACACAGTGCCTCCACAGTAGTAGTAGTAATCCTCTGCTATTTGATGTCCAGTTCGGCACAACACCGATCTCTGACATCGTTTCTGTTCTGTCATGCCAAATGCAGTCACACGCAGGAAGAAGCTTCTGTTTCTTCGCGCTCGCATCGTCGACACCAACGATCGCTGTCATCAGGCGCATATGAATTAACACATGCTTTTTTGGGCTGTTAAATCCTGGCGCATTTAGCAGGAGGCTGACAACCGCAAACTTTAGTAAATAACCTAGTGCCAGTCATTTAAATAGTCTCCTCCCTCAAATTTGTGCTTTGACATGACAACTTCTACAAATATAGTGGTGTGAAAAGGTGTTTGCCCCCTTCCTGATTTCTCTTTTTTTTTTTGTATGTTTGTCCCACTTAAATGTTTCAGATCCATCCATCCATCTTCTTCCACTTAATCCTTTTTGGGTCTTTGGGGGGGGGGGGGGGGCTGGAGCCTATCCCAGCATCTTTGCAAGTTAGGTTAACTGGCATCAACTGGGGATGTTTCAGATCATCAAACAAATTTAAATATCAGGCAAAGATAACACAAGAAAACACAAAATGCAGTTTTTAAATGGTGTGTATTATTAAGGGTAAAAAAAATCCAAACCTACATGAATTTGTGTGAAAAAGTGATTGCCCCCCCCCCCCCCCGCTAAAACATAAATTAAAGGGGACCTGTGGTGGTCGTGAAAAAAAAGATATTATATTGAGCCCCTGTCTCACGTTCTAGTTCAAGTTCAAGTTCAAAGCAATGCGATATAAATCCATTGCTGATGTGCTGGTTCAGCTATGTCAGCAAAACATGGGCGCAGCCATACTAGCGGCTACATGGCCTGCCAGGACGCTTCCTGTGACGTAGTGTCGTGGCTACCGCAATCTGGATCAATATTGGCTGAGCCTGGAGTGCCCGGATGAGCAGTGGCTTTTGGGATATTCAAATTCAAACATTTATTTCAAACTCATTCATATTAAATGCAGAACTAAAACGAGTAGAAAATAAATAAATAAATGCTTAAATTCAGCGGGTCGTCTCGTCTGATCTGAGGTCGTAACGGCCGCCAGACGGCCGATGATTCGGCGCTGGGCTCTTCCCTTGCCACTAAAAGTATATACAGATCAGCAGACACTCGGTGCTCTTGTAACAACAAAAACATACAATGCGATATGGATATCGCAACATGGCGGAATGTAAAGCCTTTGGATGTCTCAATAATAAGCGAAAAAACAAAGATAAACACTTCTTTTGTGTACCCAAACCGAGCTCACCTTGTCGGAAGATCGTAGCGGAAAAGTGGTTGCGCAATCTCGGAACAGGGCACAGACGTTTCCTTTCAGACGAAATTGCGTTGTGTGTGAGGACCACTTCGTCACTTTCACCCTCAGAAGACCTTTCTGGCTCAAACCTGTAGCCATGTTGGACGAATTCTTCCTCAGAGTCCGACAATTCAGCCATAATAGAATAAAAACACTCACAAAAGCACCCTAGTCGCTCATACAGGCGGAGTATTGACTTTTCAGTAGCAACGTAGTGACGTCACATCCGCATGTGTCATGGCTGCACGCATAGTTTTCATTGGCTGGCCATGCCTGCGGTCGTATTTGCATATTTCTCTGGTGGTATATGGCTGGCAATAATTATTTAACCAAATAACGAATACTTTGCCTAATGTTTTCAAGTTGAATGCGTTTAGACGACCACCACAGGTCCCCTTTAACTGTGGTTTATCATATCTTTGGAAAGCTGAGTTCAATTTCTTTAGCCACACCCAGGCCTGATTACTGCCACACCTGTTCTCAATCAAGAAATCACTTAAATAGGACCTGCCTGACAAAGTGAAGTAGACCAAAAGATCCTCAAAAGCTAGACATCCAAAGAAATTCAGGAACAAATGAGAAACAAAGTAATTGAGATCTATTAGTCTGAAAAAGGTTATAAAGCTATTTCTAAAGCTTTGGGACTCCAGTGAACCACAATGAGAGCCATTATCCACAAATGGCGAAAACATGGAACAGTGGTGAACCTTCCCAGGAGTGGCCAGCTGACCAAAATTATCCCAAGAGCACGGCGACGATTCATCCAAGAGGTCATAAAAGATACCACAGCAACATTCAAAGAACTGCAGGCTTCACTTGCCTCAGTTAAGGTCAGTGTTCATGACTCCACCATAAGAAAGAGACTGGGCAAAAATGGCCTGCATGGCAAAGTTCCAAGACGAAAACCACTGCTGAGCAAAAAGAACATAAAGGATCGTCTCAGTTTTGCCAGGAAACATCTTGATGATCCCCAAAACTTTTGCAAAAATACTCTGTGGACTGACGAGACAAAAGTTGAACTTTTTGGAAGGTGTGTGTCCCATTACATCTGGCGTAAAAGTAACAGCATTTCAGAAAATGAACATCATGCCAACAGTAAAATATGGTGGTGGTAGTGTGATGGTCTGGGGTTGTTTTTCTGCTTCAGGACCTGGAAGACTTGCTGTGGTAAATGGAACCATGAATCCTGCTGTCTACCAAAAAATCCTGAAGAAGAATGTCTGACCATTTGCTTGTGACCTCAAGCTGTAGTGAACTTCGGTTCTGCAGCAGGACAGTGATCCAAAACACACCAGCAAGTCCACTTCTGAATGGCTTAAGAAAAATAAAATGAAGACTTTGGAGTGGCCTCGTCATAGACCTGACCTGAATCCGATTGAGATGCTGTGGCATGACCTTAAAAAGGCGGTTCATGCTCGAAAACCCTCCAATGTGGAGTGGGCCAAAATTCCTCCACAGCGCTGTAAAAGACTCATTGCCAGTTATTGCAAACTCTTGATTGCAGTTGCTGCTGCTAAGGGTGGCCCAACCAGTTACTGGGTTTACGGGGCAATCACTTTTTCACACAGGGCCATGTAGGTTTGGATTTTTTTCCCCTTAATAATAAACACCTTCATTTAAAAACTGTGTTTTGTGTTAACTTGTGTTATCTTTGTCTGATATTTAAATTTGTTTGATGATCTGAAACATTTAAGTGTGACAAATGTATAAAAAAAATGAGAAATCCTGAAGGGGGCAAACACTTGTTCACACCACTGTACATATGCAGTGAGGTCAGGTGCCAAATTAAGATAGTCTACACCTTTCCACCGCTAACTTTTTCCTGCATCCTTTAGTAAATCTCGACAGTAGATTTTTAACACCAAAACAGGGTTTTGCAATGGTGCAACATTGGTAAATCTGCCACATAGTCCCTACATTTAAAGTCCCTACTGTCACCTCCACACTTCTACCTTTCCTTTTCTCTCTTTCCCTTCTAACACGCCTTCCCCCACTCTTCCTCCATCATTGACCAACAGTAGCCCCATTTCCACCAGCACTGTGTCGGTTCACAGCACCGGTGGCGGTCGTTGTTAACCCAGGCCTTGACCAATCAGGTGTGAAAGTCTCATTCATCATGATCCGCATGTTTGATTCGGCAAAGGTGTTACGTCGGATGCCCTTCCTGACACAACCCTCCCCATTTACCTGGGCTTGGGACCGGCACTAGGAGTACACTGGCTTGTGCACCCCCTGTGTTTAGACAACTATTGCAGCCATGTCAGGCACAAATGAGTTAAGACATGCTTTTTGGCATTTGATCCCAGTGCAATTAACAGGAAATCGACAGCCACAAACCTTAGTAAATTACACTGTGCCAGCGATTGAAATACTCCCCCAGATTTGGCTTTGACATGGCATCTCCTACAAATACATATGCATTGAGGCCAGGCACAAAGTTAACATTATCCATGACTTTCCACCACTAAGTTTGCATTGTGCCCTTTAGTAAATCTCAACAGTAGTATTTCAATGCCAAAAACAGTTTTGCGCTGGCGCAGCGTGTCAGTAAATCTGCCCCGAAATATCTCGTCTATGTAGTGTATTCAGTTGAATATAGGTTGAAAAGGATTTGCAGATCTTTTTTTTATTGTTGTTGTTGTTGTTTTTAATTACATTTTAAACATCTCAACTCTCATTGGGATTGGAGTGTGTTTTAAAAAAAATCAAAACTAAAATTTACAGGAAAAAGTCACAAATTTATGACAACAAACCTGTAGTTCCTGATTTACCAAGTGTAGGATTAATAAAGGTCTTTATCTCATCTTTATTCTTGTAAATGTGAGATTTTTTCTAAATCTGCAACTTTATTTTGATGTTTTGTTTTTAATTTTGTTTCCTTTTCCCAATAAATTTTCAACTTTTTTCTTTCAAGTTTTTTAACGTTCAAAGCCAAATTCCAATGCTACTAATAACAAAGACAACAGAGTGGGAAAATATCTTCATTCTTTCTTTTCTCCCACAGTGAACACTCTGCCTGGTTCTTCGGGTTAAAAGTCCATCATTCATCTGGTGTCGGAGCAGCAGTGAAGCAGAGACCACACAACGTGTTCGTCTGAACTTCTTCCACCACCATGTCGCCCAGGAGGAAGCTGACGTCCATCCAGGAAGGAGAGGTATTGCTACGCCCGTGATCCGTCATCATCCCCACTTTTAGGCTGCTGTGGTGCAGCAACTTGTTTTGATGACATTTTTCTGTCAGCAGGATTACAGAAAAATCTAACAGATGGTATAGAGCAGGGGTCACCAACCTTTTTGAAACCAAGAGCTACTTCATGGGTATCGAGTCATGTGAAGGGAACCAGCTTGACACACTCCTCTAAAATAACAAATTGTGTATATATATATATATATATATATATATATATATATATATATATATATATATAAATAATTATCAATAACTTAGAGTGGGTAACAGACAAGATCAATATTCAACACTTTATTTTTATTAATCTCAGCAATTGTTCAGATGATCACTTCTACATTTCATAAAAAAATGTCCAGTTTTCACCAGTCCCTTTTAACCATAAAAAACTAAACCCTTTTAATTCATGAACTATGTTGAACCATGTTTGAAAAAGTTATGCAACATTTAAGAAAAATCAACTTTCATATTAAATAAATCTTATCACATTTTTAACTGAACAAATCTGCTGCAATTCTGCTCAAAATCTGTTACATTTAATAAACACACTTTTGTGTGTTCTTCTTCACTGGAATTATATCCATACAGTTCTTGCCAAGAATCATGCTTGAGTAAGAACCAGCGCTGTCCTTTCATGAGAAGAAGCTAAACAGCACTGAGAGTGCTTATATGCACAGTGGCGCAGTGGTTAGCACCGCGGCAACAGTTTACCCTCGGCCGGGGGATCGCGGGGATCATGGGTTCGATCCCTGCCCCCGGCCAACAGTGATCTGTGTGCATGTTCTGGTTTTTCATGCAAAAACATGCAGGTTAGGGAGTTAAGGGGCGCTTGCGCAGGCAGCGACCGGCAGCTGGTGGCTTGTCACCGGACTGCAGAACAAATCCACCTACGGGTACAAGATAAGTCAAAAAAAAAAAAAAAAGAGTGGGTAGTGAAGTGGCGTTTCGCCGTCGCCCCGCAAATGAAACACACGCAGCTTCCTTTCACGGTAGTAAAAAAGAACTCTTCCTCCCGCTCACTTTGAAAATGATAAATTTTCTGTCTTTTTTTGCCATGTTTTTGGCCTAGGAAACTGCACTCCGTCCACCATCTTAACTGCCCGCTAGCTTACACTCCACAAGCGCGAAGGTTTTGTCATGCGCATGATACTGACCTTTGAACTAGGAGTTCACCTTAACTTTACGTATAATAAACATATTTTCATTTTTTTTATTTTTAAGACATTGTCATTTTAAAATCTATATAAATGCAAGTGTGATTTTAAAAAATATAAAATAAAAAATAGCGGCAGAAAAAATTACATCTTAGACGCCCGCTCGCTCACTTGCGAGTTGTGCTATTTTTAGAACAGGCCTGCGGGCGACTCATGTGGTCCCTGCGGGCGACATGGTGCCCACGGGCACCGCGTTGGTGACCCCTGGTATAGAGTAACAGATTATTAACTGAGCCCCAGGAGAACAACAGTGAGCCTCATTCACTACCCTTAAGGCAGTGCTGCAGCATCAGCAGGTGCTGCTAATTAGAAGACAAAGGTTTATTGACTGTGAGAGCAAAAGATGGATGAGACTATTATTGGTTCATATTTGGTTAGTGTTTGGAGAGTTTATTTTACTGGAGTGTTTTTTAATTCACGTTGTTCTACAAACTCACACAGAGCAAAATCTCAATCCTTCATTATACAGTAAATCCACTCAGCCACACTGTATGACGTGGATCTGATAGTTTTTTATGATGTGTGGTGAACCAGAGTGGTGGCCTAGTGGTAGAGCATCTGCCCCAACAACTGGGAGGTCATGGATTTAAGCCTGGCCGGGTCTCGCCAAAGACCATATAAAAAAAAATGGTACTTCCTGCCTTCTAGCTTGGTGTTCAGCATAAATTGAATGAGGGGAGGAAATTTGGTTACCCAGCCACAGGGGGAAGCACAAACCAGTGTACTCACTGTGTCAGTCCCACAGGGAGGGTTGCGTCAGGAAGGGCATCCCTCATAAAATTTTTTGCCAAATTGACATGCGGATCATTGCAATATCAGGTGATGATGCATATTGTGTCCAAATAACAAGGAGGCGAGGTGACGTTTTATAAAGTTTATTAACAAGAACTATGTACATACGGGGAGACCCTACCTCGAGTACAGGAGTCCCAGCGAAGAGACAATATTTTGGTTTCATCTGACCATATGACATTCTCCCAATCCTCTTCTGGATCATCCAAATGTTCTCTAGCAAACTTCAGATGGGCCTGGACATGTACTCGCTTAAGCAGGGGGACACGTCTGGCACTGCAGGATTTGAGTCCCTGGCAGCGTAGTGTGTTACTGATGGTAGCCTTTGTTACTTTGGTCCCAGCTCTCTGCAGGTCATTCACTAGGTCCCCCCATGTGGTTCTGGGATTTTTGCTCACCATTCTCGTAATCATTTTGACCCCACGGGGTGAGATCTTGCGTGGAGCCCCAGATCGAGAGAGATTATCAGTGGTCTTGTATGTCTTCCATTTTCTAATAATTGCTCCCACAGTTGATTTCTTCACACCAAGCTGCTTACCTATTGCAGATTCAGTCTTCCCAGCCTGGTGCAAGTCTACACTTTTGTTTCTGGTGTCCTTTGACAGCTCTTTGGTCTTGGCCATAGTGGAGTTTGGAGTCTGACTGTTTGAGGTTGTGGACAGGTGTCTTTTATACTGATAACTAGTTCAAACAGGTGCCATTAATACAGGTAAGGAGTGTAGGACAGAGGAGCCTCTTAAAGAAGAAGTTACAGGTCTGTGAGAGCCAGAAATCTTGCTTGTTTGTTATTGACCAAATACTTATTTTCCACCATAATTTGCAAATAAATTCTTTAAAAATCAGACAATGTGATTTTCTGGATTTTTTTTTCTCATTTTGTCTCTCATAGTTGAGGTATACCTATGATGAAAATTGGAGACCTCTCTCATCTTTTAAGTGGGAGAACTTGCACAATTGGTGGCTGACTAAATACTTTTTTGGCCCACTGTAGGTCACCTCTTCCAAACATGCTTAGGACCCTCCAGCTCTCCACATCCAGATTATGGACCAGGATAGCCCTTGCACATAATTTATCAAGGTCGCCAAGGTCTAACACCAACAGATAGTATTTGAAGGCCGCCCGCCACCTGGTCCACAGGACCAGCGGCTCACCCGGAGCCTGCAACACAAAGCGAAGCACGGCAGCAGCCCTCTCCATCTCCGTTTATCCTCGTCTCCAAATGTTGTGTCCGAATAACGAGGAGGCAAGGTGATGTTTTATAAAGTTTATTAACAAGAACTGTGTATTCATGGGGAGACCCTACCGCAAGTACAGGAGTTGTAGCGAAGCGACGATATGTCTCCCGCTCCAGGCTTATATACTCCAGGTGATGCCACCCCCCAAAGGCAGGGCATCACCCCTCCCTAGCCTAGGGCACCGCCATACCAATATTATATATATACTGTATATATATTATGATTTGACAATACACTATGGCAGCCCCAAAAGGGAACAGCCAAAAGATGAAGAAGACTTGGAGAGTGTATTTTGAAACTGTACAGTAAATGGAAGAGTTGGAGACTTGACAGTTTTTTCATGTTTTCTATCGATCCATGGCAGCTGATAGCGTCCACTAGGACAGGCCAAACAGACATTACAACTATCACGATACTTGAGACACGATGCAATGCTATCACAATGCTTTGATTCCTTAAGGATTGTGATATCAGTATAGACTGAGTGTTGCAATACCATATATATATTATTTTTTCACCTTATTCAGCCTCAGATTGTGCCCCAAAGTAAAACCATCAACATCTGTTTCATCCATAAATATAACATCTGTCTGACAGATGTTATATTTATGAATCGGGCGTGCGCACAGGTTTATAAATCTGAAAGTTTTTGTGTGCACGTACTTTTCAAATTTTGTGAGTATGCCATCTTTCAGTATGAAAGCTGTGCAATCCTTTATACATGAGGTCCCGGGTCCCCACCCTCTTCTTCTCTCATTACCTGGCAGTATGTTATAGAGAGACTACACTGCCCCCTACTGACCGGTGAAATAAGTGTCCAAAACAGAACCTATGAACAGTAATCCATTATGCCCCCAACACTTCTGAAGAGCAATGCCCTGTACATTTCCCCCATATAAGACTCCATATTCACAGGTGCGCGGGACAGGAAGTCTGCATCTATGTTACTCTTCCCGGGGCGATATTTTAAAGTTATGTTGAAGTCAGCCAGCTCGGACACCCAGGGATGCTCTGTTGCGTTGAGTTTAGCTGTGCTCGTCATATGCTCAAGCATAAGTCAGGGGGTTGTTATCGCTATAGACCAGGGGTGTCCAACCATGTGCCATGAAGAGCCAAGACCCTGCAGGTTTTACCTCCAACCAGTGTCTTCAACAGCAGATTTCTGTGAACTTCTTCCCACTGAATGCTGATAAGTGAAAACACCTGCTGAAGAGACTGGGTAGAAGAGAAAACCTGCAGGGTCTTGGCTCTCCATGGCACATGGTTGGACACCCCAGCTATAGACTGTTCCAGAGGGGGCGTAAAATAAATAGTCTCTAAACCTATCTATAACAGCCCATTTGAGCGCTACAAACTCCAGCTTTCCTGCATGCAACCTATAGTTTTTCAGCTGGTATCAGAGTTCCTGAGCCAAACCCAATAACCCTGAGTTTGCCCTCCTGTCTCTGATACAAAACTGCCTCTAATCCCTCTTCTGAGGCATCTAGATGCAGAATAAATCAATCTTCAAACCTAGGGTAAGCCATTACCGGAGGGTTATGTTATGTATGAGGGAAGGAGTCGGAATCTTTCATGCAGAAAACCAACCACCACTTTATTGTGGAGATCAGAACTATATATACCATGGGCTGTGTCCGCCTGACTACACCACAATCCCCACCCCCTTACAAAAGTGCAAAACCACACACACAATCGAAACACTCCCCAACTTAGGACCCGAATCATGCACTAAGGAAACAAGGAATCCTGAACTGTAATATAATAACCTATCACATTCACACGACGCAACTGAAACAATCAGACCATGTCTCTCAAAAAATATAAAATAATCCAATATCATCCATATTCACATGCACACCAACAGAATATGAACATATTTACACTGTAATGTTTATGTGACACCAATGTCCATAGGTAGCCAGGGGTAAAACCGGCCTGGGGGCCCAGGGCAGCCCCAAAGCATCCACGCCCTTTGCCGCTGAAGATAAGACAGGCTCGGAGGCCCGGATAGCCCTACAACATGTGCGCCCCTGGCTGCTGTCTGCCTCCGGGATCAAAACCAATCTCTCCAGGGAGAGTGTCCCTCTTCACCATCGCCTGCTTCTTTCCTTGGGACCCGCAGTGCTGTTGTCTGGCATGCCGTCCCTCCGTGCTCGTCGGTCCGCCCCCGACCACTTTCAACATTGCCGCCGTGGCTTCAACCACTCCGGCCCCCTGTGGCCACACTCCGGGGAAAACCGAAGCCTGTTCATTGACGCCGCTCGCCGACCCGGGCACCTTGCCATAACACCCAGCACCCACATCCAGGGCGGCCTGATCTCCGACACTAAGACACTGCCTGACCTCCGTGGCGCACATCTGCTGTTGCTCACTTGAAGGGCTCACAGTATCACGTTTGTCGACGTCGTTCGCTTACCCAGTCACTTTGTCACTGCTGTCAGCACCCTTGCCCCAGGTGCTCCGCTGCGTCATCTCCATGCCTGGCTGCAGCTGCTCTTCCCCGGGGCTCTCGGCTTCGCTCTCGTCGGCGTCACTCTTCGACCCAGGCACTTCATCGCTGCTCCTAGCACCATTGTCCAAGGCACTCCGCTGTGTTGTCTCTGCGCCCAACTGCCGCTGCTGCCTCCCGGGGCTGTCAGCCTTCATGGTCCCGCTGTCCCACTGCCCAGCCTCCAGCTGCGGGGATGACTACTGATGCTGCTGTCCCTCTCCGCTGTCGTCGCACATCGCGCTGTCAAACTCACCAGCGCTGCAGTCCTGTACCTTTCTGGGCTTCTTGGCTGGCCTGCCGTCTTCAGTGACCTGGGACTCCCCCACTCGCAGCCCCAGTTCCACCTCGATGCCTAGCTGGTTGCCTGGAGCCCGCTTTTGGCGTGCAGTTAGTGTTGTGGCTAACTTGTCCATAGACACTGAATGTGCCGTTAGCTTCTCCAGGCTAACTAGCCTAGCCTCATTTGGCACCAACACTCCCTCCACCCACAGTGTCGTGGCCTTCGTCTGCCCGGCGAAGAATTCAGCCAGCCGCTCGACAGCATCCTCATAGCGCTCCGTCTCACCCAACGTACCAAGAATTCTTCGGCCCTCCACGCCGAGATGGTGAGCCAGAAGCACTCGTCGTCATCTCTCGTCAAGTCTACTTAGGCCCAGCGCCCCGATGTAATCCTCAAATGTGGCCCGCCACCGGCTCTCCCGTGTACTCCAGAAACAGTATTAGGGGTTGAGGTAGCCCATACGCTCCCATAATTTTCTTCTCTTCGCCAAATGTTATGTATGAGGGAAGGAGTCGGAGTCTCTCTCATGCAGTGAACCAACCACCACTTTAATGTGGAGAACAGAACTATATATGCCGTGGGTACGGCAACACACACTCACTACACCACAGGTTAGTCAGGAACATCAACCAAATAGTTCAAAGCTCTCTGGTGAACATCAGCCAAACTGTTTTCTGGTGAGGAGGAGGTTGTCACCCCTTAGCTATTCAGGACTTGGACTTTTGTTCGGTGTCTGTATTTGCATCCACTGAAAGCAAATCATACAGACATTTTGCATGACGAGAAAAGTCTTTGACTTCTGTAATAGCCCCCCAAAACCTACCAATTTCCGCAGTTCTTTTGTTTGTGGGGAGTTTTGTCTTCAGGGCCTGTACTGCTGCTGCCTCTCTTGTATCCGTGTTGTAGCTTTCCACAGAGATCACTTTTCCAACATAATGCTCCTCATTTCTGAATAATTCATATTTATCTGGCCTTAGCTTAATTCCCCAGGCCTGTCGCTGCTTGAGGACCGCTCTGCCATCCTCCACATGCAGGGCTGAAAGTTTTCCGGCACTGTGCCAGATTTCCGGTGTGTCCTGTTTGGCTGTGGGGAAAAATGATACTGTGGAAGATGTGAAAATGACGAGGCAGCGTTCTTTCTCAGAGTCAGCTTTATTCACATCTCCATCATTTCAACAGCAGAAAAAAGAGAGAGCATAAAACAGTAACTCTCGTCCTTAAATATCAGGGACTTCACACCTCATAGATCACATGTCCCACAGACCACCTTGCATAATAAAGACAGTCACAATGCATTTCCCCCCATGATATTACTTCCACTGTCTCCCACGCATCCTTTAATTGACCCCCCACAGTCTCCAGCCTTGCATAACAAGGCTAAGCTTCCTGCCTTTGTTCTGACCTGAAATGCGAGTCACAGAACCGGTCCAACAGGTCCATTGAGTGTTCACCACACAAGCCCCCCCAGCATTTTAGAAAAACAGAACAACAAGAAAATAACCACGTGCATGCCGTGATAGCATCAATACACATCAGTCCACATGCTGGATAGACTTCAGCCTCCTGCCGAATCTGCTGTAGCCGGGGTTCACCGTCTCTGCAGCGCTGTCCTGCTGGGGATTTGCCGTCTGGGGGCGGAAACCCTTTGTCAGTCTCTGCGGGTGTTCTGGGGAAACATTACTTTGGGAAACATTACTGTGTGAAACCCTCTGTGGTGGTCTACCTTGCCGCGGGGCCTTTGCCAACAGCACTTCCTCCTCTGCCACCACAAAAGCGGGTTTAAGTCTGTCTATGCCAATTTTCTCTTTCCTACCCCCCAAATCTAGCAAAAACTGCTTGTCCCCTGTTTCTAGCACTCTGAATGGTCCGTCATAAGGCGGTCGCAGCGGGGTTCGATGCGCATCATGTCTAACAAAAACAAACTCTGCGTTCTTCAAAGTTTTAGGTACAAAAACGTGCGGAAAACTGTGGTGCGCGGGGCCGGGCAGCGTGCTTGATTCTATGTTACTCCGCAACAGCTGAGACGGGGAGGCGTTTGGCGCAGGGTTATCTGGGAGAAACTCCCCAGGCAGCCAGAGTGGCTGCGCAAACACGAGCTCCGCTGGGGAGGCTTCTAGATCCTCTTTAGGTGCAGAACGCAACCCCAATAACACCCATGGTAACTTGTCAACCCAATTTGTATCCCTCAGTGACGCTCTGAGAGCCGCTTTCAATGACCTATGAAAGCGTTCGCATAACCCGTTAGCCTGCGGCTTGTACGCGGTTGTGCGGTGAATTGTGACACCCAGGCTGCGGGCCATTGTTGACCAAAGCTCGGAAACAAATTGAGGGCCTCTGTCGGACGTAATGTCCGACGGAACGCCGAAGCGCGCCACCCAAGCTGTTAAAAACACACGCGCCACTTCCTCGGCCGTGGTTGATGCCAGCGGGACCACTTCAGGCCAGCGGGTGGTGCGGTCCACCATTGTCAGAAGATGTGTGCACCCCTGTGACAGCGGGAGGGGTCCAACAAGGTCCACATGAACATGATCGAACCTCTTGGCCGGAATGTGAAACGGTTCCAAAGGAGCTCTCGTGTGCCTGTGTACTTTGGCTCGTTGACACGCCGTGCAGGCTGCTGCCCACTCTTTGACCTGTTTGCGGAGGCTTGGCCAAACAAATTTCTCTCCCACCATTTTGACCGACATGCGCACTCCAGGGTGCGCCAAAGAATGAACCGAGTCAAAAACGCGGCGGCGCCACGCGGCCGGTACTACTGGACACGGCCGTCCAGTGGAGACATCGCAGATTAGGTGGGGCATACCGTCTTGCAGCACCCTGCTCTCCAGCCTTAACCCTGTTGGTCCAGACTGGAGCGCGCGCACGTCCGCGTCATTAACCTGCTCTGCGGCCATGGCTGCATAATCTAACCCTGCGCTGACTGGGGCCGCCACAGCGCGCGAGAGGCAATCTGCCACTACATTGAGTTTGCCCGCCACATGCTGAATATCAGTGGTAAACTCTGATATCGCGGCCAGCTGTCTCTGCTGCCGGCCTGACCACGGTTCCGAGACCTTGGCCATCGCGAATGTTGGCGGTTTGTGATCAATGAACGCGGTGAAAGCGCGTCATTCCAGCCAGAACTGAAAGTGGCAGATGGCCAAATGGAGAGCGAGCAGCTCCCTGTCGAACGCGCTGTATTTACATTCGCTATCGCGCAAGGTCCTGCTGAAAAATGCGAGGGGCTGCCAAACCCCGGCTACATGTTGCTCCACTACCGCCCCTATGGCCACATCTGACGCGTCAGTGGTGAGCGCTATGCGGGCCGTTGGGTCTGGGTGTGCCAACAACGCAGCCTTTGCCAAGGCTGCTTTTACCTCCAAGAACGCTTGGTCCCGCTCCGGGGACCACTCGATCTTATCCACGGGTTTCTTTTTTTTGAGCGCGGCATACAGCGGCTGCATGAGCTGCGCCGCGCGGGGGACAAAACGGTTATAAAAATTCACCATTCCCAAAAATTCCTGCAACGCCCTGACTGTCTGCGGCCAGGGAAAATCTGCCACAGCGCGCATTTTGTTAGGCAGCGGAACTGCTCCTTTGGGGGAGACGCGGTGTCCTAAAAAATCGATCTGCGCCACCCCGAACTGACACTTCGCTGGGTTGATTATTAACCCGTGATCTCCCAACCTTCGGAAAACTGTGGCCAGGTGTTTTTCGTGTTCGTCTTCGGACGCGCTGGCTACTAAAATATCGTCCAGGTAGACGAACACGAAAGAGAGATCGCAAAGCACCGCGTCCATCATGCGTTGGAACGTCTGAGCAGCCCCTTTTAAGTCCGAATGGCATGCGTAAAAACTCGAATAAACCAAACGGAGTTATTACCGCTGTTTTGGGTATGTCCTCAGCGCGCACTGGGACTTGGTGGTAACCGCGGACCAAGTCTATTTTAGAAAAAATGCGCGCCCCTGCCAAATGAACCGAGAAATCTTGGATATGCGGGATTGGGTAGCGGTCATGCGCTGTAGCGTTGTTTAACCTGCGAAAATCCCCGCAAGGGCGCCATGATCCGTCAGCTTTCGGGAACATATGTAGGGGGGAAGCCCACGGGCTGTTTGAACGTCGGATAATGCCCAACCTCTCCAGGATGGCGAACTCCTTGTGCGCTATGGCCAGCTTAACTGCGTCCAAGCGCCGAGCTTTTGCAAAAACGGGCAGTCCGGTAGTGGTAATAAAATGCTGCACCCCGTGCTTAGCGACTGTTGCCGAAAATGTGGGGACCGTAAGTGCTGGAAACTGAGTGAGCAGTGTGTGGAACTTACCGCCTGCTGTTGTGACGTTGGCTTGTGCTGTAGGCGGGGCCACTCGCGCTGCACAGGGGACAGAATCAAAAGAAAATGCATTAACCAGGCGCCTGTTAGCGAGATCAACCAACAACCCATGTGAGCACAAAAAATCAGCCCCCAGCATATTGAAATTTACTGTTGCTACAACAAAAGTCCACTCATATGCACGGCCGTGTAGAGACAGAAGCAGAGACTTCTCACCAAAGGTCTTAATCTCCGAGCCGTTCGCCGCTGTCACCAGGGGACCTCCGGAACCCGCCAGTCTGTCCGCGTAGGAAGGAGTGATGAAACTCAACTGGGAGCCTGTGTCGACGAGGAACTGCCTCCCGGAGCGTGCGTCCGACAAGTAGAGCAGCTTGTTCTCTTCCCCGAGGGCCGCGGCTGCTACCGACCCCCGGTCTTGGCGTTTCCTGAACCCCCGAACTGGCACGGCGGTACACACTTGCGTGCCCTCTCTGCAAAGCGGCGATGGTAGAAACAAAAGACGTCCGGTCCACGTTTCCTGGCCCTTGCCGCCGCCGTCGTCGGTGAGTCTGGCACCGCTGTCTCTGGCCTCCTGTCGTCTGCGGTCGTCGCGCCGAGTTCCGCTGCAGCGGCCGTGGCTGCGCGCCACTTGGTGGCGTTAGTGACTTCCCCTTGGTGGCGTTGACAATCCGCTGCGCCTCTCGGCCCAGCGCGTGGTAGTCCCGTAGGGCCAACAGTGGCGAACTGGCCAGAGCCGCTCTCGCTGCTGACGGTAGCGTCCTGAGGAAGAGGTGGGTGAAAATGAAGTGATCATCGTCAGAGTCTTTCAACCTCAACAACTTCTCCATCAGGCTCGCGGGCATGTCGTTTTCCCCCTCCGTCAGCGCCAGGAGCCTCTCTGCTCGCTCCTCCGCCGAGGGGGTGAATTGCTGGATGAGTGCAGCCTTCAACGCGCCATATTTGTCGATCTCCGGCGGCTGGTCGATCAGGCTCTCCACATGCTGGGCCGTGTTGTTGCCCAGCTTTGCGACTACGTGGTAGAATTTCGTGACATCTACCGATATCCCCCGGAGGTTGAACTGCGCCTCGACTGCGTTGAACCAGGAGCGCGGATTGTTCTGCCAGAAGTCCGGTAGCTGGACTGTAGCGGCGTTCGCTTGGCTGGGGGCTCCTGACGCGGCTGGCCCGGGGGAATTTCTTTCTTCCATGATATGTCTCAGGGTCACCAGTGTGGAAGATGTGAAAATGATGAGGCAGCGTTCTTTCTGAGAGTCAGCTTTATTCACATCTCCATCATTTCAACAGCAGAAAAAAGAGAGAGCATGACACAGTAACTCTCGTCCTTAAATATCAGGGACTTCATACCTCATAGATCACGTGTCCCACAGACCACCTTGCATAATAAAGACAGTCACAATGCATTTCCCCCCATGATATCACTTCCACTGTCTCCCACACATCCTTTAATCGACCCCCCACAGTCTCCAGCCTTGCATAACAAGGCTAAGCTTCCTGCCTTTGTTCTGACCTGAAATGCGAGTCACAGAACCGGTCCAACAGGTCCGTTGAGTGTTCACCACCATACTCCGATAACAGCAGCCTGTGAACTCCCTATTTGTGGTCCCCGAACTGTGATTCCTTCACTACATGTTTTGGTTTGGTCAGCACCTGTAAACGTGGACTGTTTTCTCCATGCCAACGATGCACTGACAGCCTGTCAGTGTGCGAGAGGCTGCAGCCGAGCGGCATTTTACTTTCACTTTTGGAGCCTAGCTTGAATGAAAATGGCGTGCTCCAAGTTTGCTGCTAAAAGAAAAGTGGACAGTGAAAACTGGCAATTCAAAGATGAATGGACTGAGCAATTTGCATTTGTTCTCGCTCCTACCAGCACAAGACCACAGCTTGGTAAAGCTTGACAATTTGAAACGGCATTATGAGAGCAAGCATAGGAATTTTGAAGAAACATTTCCTCAAAATTCAGAGGTAAGAACAACAAAAATAAATGCACTGAAATTGTCATATCAAGCTGCAAGCAGGATTCTTGTTACATCTATGTCACAAAAAGCAGCAGAGTTATGAAAGTCTGTTCTAAAGTGGCTGCCTTCAGCAGCTCCTCCCACAGCAGAACAGCCTGGTGACATGGGCGCAAATCAAGGGGGTCCAGGGGACCATTTTTTTTTCTTTAAAATTTGCAGCTCTTGTCATAAACATGTAACTGTTTCTCATTAATTTACTACCCATTTGTAAATGTAAATGTTTTTGCATCTTAAATCTGTAATTTTTTTCTTGTAAATTTGTAATCTTTTATAATGACTTTTTTCTTGTAAATTTACATATTTTTTCCTCACTAAATTTGCAATTTTTTTCTAGTAAACTTGACTTTTTGTAAGTGTGCAATTGTTTTTTTAAATTTGCAGTTTTCTTTCTCATAAATTTATGACTTTTTTCTTGTAAATTTGCAGCGTTTTCCCCATCAGTGTACATTTGTACATTCTTTCTCATAAATTTGTGACTGACAGCAATAATACTTATAGTGTCCCCTCAATATTTACTCTGGAGAAAATGTTCTGTTTATTGTCCCTCCCAACATAAAAATGAAATATCCACCCATGCAGCAGGCTGCTCTAGACCTCTGGTCCACTGGAAAAAACAAATGCGGACCCCTGGCAAAAACATTTGAGGACCCCTGTCCTATAAAAACAAAAGATTTACGTCCTATTCCTATACGCAGAACTACTTTTTGTCCAAGCGTTGTTGCCATATGTAGCGTGACTGGAGGCGCGAGTGCAGGACCAGAGTGGCCCATATCCCAGTGGGCCGCTTCACTGATGGGCCGGTGTTCTAGTTGGTCTTAAGATTATTAGGTTATATTGATGTTAATTAATCTGTGGTAGGCATGTTGTGAACACTGTCTCGATGTTTAATAGCCCTAAATCTGCCTGACGGAGCTACACACCAGAGCATCCCTCACAATTTAGTGCCGGTAATGACTGGTCCGACTGAAAGACAGACTGACAGCATTCAACAGGGCGCGGGACTCCAGAAGGTGTGTTCACATTTTGGTGGTTAACAAATGGCAGAAATTGATAGAAGAGGTGATTTTCCCAAAGAAAAATGAGTCAGACGGCACAGGTGAGGGGAGAGGAGGCTGCAGAGGAGTGTGTTCTGCTACACGGAGAGGCCGTGAGATTTTCAGCACCTCAGGTTAGTGAAGTGGCTCTCAGAATAAATTCGATAATATTTAGATGCCATCAAATAGTTCACAATTCTCTGACTCCAATGTATTTTTCTCATAAACTGAAAAACTAATTAATTCCTCATTACAAAGATTTTTAAATAAAGTTCTAAATATCCAAGAAAAAATAGCTACATGAACCTAATAACCTAATAATATAAATATTTATAAGCAAAAGCTGCAATTTTTTTTGTTAAAAGGAAAAAATACATTCAAAAAGTTCTAAAATTAAAAGAACATGATTTTTTATGTGAATAAAATTTATAGAAAAAGCTGCGTATTTATAATAGCCTAAACATTCCTAGTAGTGATGGCCTTTTACCTATTATCTTGATTTTAAGATCAAATATGCAGATTTTTGTGGACACAGTTTGGTGAAAAAGCCTCTTTCCACAGCAGATGTTGCTGAATGAAGAATAAAAGACCTTGCTTGTTCTCAGGTGATTCATTATTTTTTAACAAGCTGGATGGTAGTGGTGCTGGACTCACAAATTTAGTGCAAGGTAAAGCCTATAAATGTAAGTTTAGCAAAAATGAGCTAGAATAAAGCTGTAAAATATGACAAAGGAGGCCAGTTTACAAGTAAAATAGAAAATTTGTGGGGAAAAAAGTTAGTTTTGTATGAAAAACTGAATGCAGGGGAGAAATGGCACATTTCTACAAAAAATAATTATAAATTCACTAGAATGAAGTCAAAAATAAAAAAACAAAACAAAAGTACAGATTCATATAAATATTTTAGTTTTGTCCATTTTTTTATGCAATTAATGAGGTTTTTCTTGTAAATATTCTTGGACATTTTTGACTTTTTTCTGGTAAATTTGTGACACAGACATGCACATATTGGAACAGGACAAAAAAAATCTATATGGGGAAATTACACAATGATATAATATTACTTGACTGGCATGACACTGTATATATTATGATTACATACTAGGTTAAAGTTGTCGAATGAATAGCTATTTTGTTTCTGTAGAATTTTTATGCCACTGAACTGAATTGATGTTCCCCTTTTGGATTTGTCTCTCAGTTTCTCATTAGTCAGCTGGTTCACTGAGGTGAACTAAGTTCTATATTCTTGTCAAAACATGTCTGCAATAAAAACTATTGGATAGAAATAGAACTTTTGCTCTTATTTCCTCCACTTGGCAAGAAGTGGGCTGGTCTTGGGTATGAAACTCCCAGGCTGAAAATTGGTCCCACTCCGGCCCTGCATGAGTGTTTCATCCTTCAATGTACACAAAACCTTTCATACATTCCGTAGGATAGAGAGTAAGTTTTTGAAGCCTAGGAATTATTTCTTTTGAACAAAACAGTTATAGAAATAATGTAATGTAGAGTATTATATAAAGTTCACTGTTGCTGTTTTATATGTGTCTGTATATATATATATATGTGGCGGTGCGGTGGCGGAGTGGTTAGCACTGCGGCAGCACAGCAACTCACCCATGGCCGGGGGATCCTGGGTTCGATCCCAGCCCCTGACCAACAGTGATCTGTGTGGAGTTTGCATGTTCTTCCCGTGTCTGCGTGGGTTTACTCCGGAATTTCTCCGGTTTCCTCCCACAGGCCAAAAACATGCAAGTTAGGTTAATTGACATCAAACTGGGGATTCTAAGTTGTCCTTAGGTATGACTGTGAGAGTGAATGGTTGTGTGTCTCTCTGTGTTGGCCCTGCGATGGACTGGCGATCTGTCCAGGGTGTACCCTGCCTCTTGCCCAAAGATGCTGGGATAGGCTCCAGCCTCCCCGCGACTCGAAAAGGATTAAGCAGAAGAAGATGAATGAATGAATGTATATATACTGCTCAAAAAAATAAAGGGAACACTTTGAAAACACATCAGATTTTACTGGGGGAAAAAATAAGCTGGATATCGAAATTTTTCAAAGTGTTCCTTTTATTTTTTTGAGCTCTGTGTGTGTGTGTGTGTGTGTGTGTGTGTGTGTGTAATATAATTTTATATATAATTTGTGCATGTCCACCCCGATGACCCTGCTCCCAGGAAAAAAAGTTCAGGCTCAGGAAATTTTTTTGCTTTAAAAAGGCAAAGCTACCTTGATGGTAAGCTTTGCCTTGGTCTAGCACGCTAAACCACATTTCCCTGAAGCCCATCAAGAATCTCCTGAATGTGTGGGATGGGGTGCCTATCTGGGATTGACTTTTTATTAAGACTCCTGTAATCACACAGTTTTAATCATCACAGTTTTAAACTGTATTTAAACTGGATTTGCATATGAAGCCTTTATTCAGTAGATCTTGAATGTGGTTCTTTACCTCATCATACAATGGTCGGGGTATGGCGTTATATATTTTGGCTACAGGGACATCATCACTAAGCTTAAGCCTTATTCATGCTGCATTTCCCCTCTAGTCCACTTTGGTCCGCGTGCATTTTGGATGAGCCCAGCATGCACGCGGCGCTGTACATCGTGCACAAAAACTCACCATTTTTTGCAGGGACCTCAAGACTGGCAAAAAATTTAATATTTTGGAGGAAATATGAATATCCCCACAAAAATGGCGCTACAGCGCCACCGAACGTGAAGTCTATGGGGAGTGGCACACTCTTACTGTCGCGTAGAAAGATGAAAATTGGGTGAGATGTTTGTCATGTCAAGACATGCAAAAAATTCCATAGAAGTGATGGTCTACACCCAGCAGGAAGTCGGCCATTTTGGCAGGAAGTGGCAGTGACCTGATATCCACCTCGCGCATTTGATCAAACTTGTCCTAGGGTTTTAGTCCAATTGAGCTCATTTGTGGTGACAATCATCTATACCCATGTGCCATTAAAAATTATTGAAAACTTTTCACGAAACTCGATGGTTTGGCCGAAGGGGCATGGCAATGTTTGATGCATCGCCATGATCATTCTATGACCATTCTGATGGCAATAACTCTGGTATGCATTGTCTGATATCAACCAAATTCACTATTATGGATATTAGTCCAATTCCAAACAGTTCTATAGAACAATATTCATAGAAATCTACAGCACCACCTATAGGAAACAGAAAGTTTTGCATCAGAAAGTTTGCATCATGTGGTTTTTTAATACCTCGGGAATGGAATGTCAGATTGGCATCAAGATAAGAATCATGTATATGGGTACGCCTCCGAACAGTTATAACTTTGAATATTCGTGAGTAGCAATAGCACCCTCTCTTGGAGACATGGAATGTTAGACCAAAGGTTTTCTTCAATATCTCTGAAATAAATAGTCTGATTGGTACCATTTATGGTGACAATAATCTATACCCACATGCCATCAAAAGCTGTTGAAAGCTTTTCCAAATGCCCAACAGTTTGGCGGAAGGGGCGTGGCCAAGTTTGCAGTATTGCCATCATCCTTCCAATGGCTTTAACTCTGGCATACATTGACTGATTTCAACCAGATTTTGTGTGGTGAATAGGTAGCCAATATTGATAATTTCTATAATAAAGAATGACACATAGCGACAGCGCCCCCTACCACCAATAGACAAGAAGTTGCTATAACTCACATGTAGAATTTCCGATTGCTGCTAAACTTTATATATATGATATTAGTCAGACCCAGAAAATATTTTTGTCATGATATCAAACATAGTTATAGCGCCTCCTAGGAAAAAAAACAAAGCTTTTTAACTCAGGCATACTTTGTCCAAATTCAACCAAATTTTGTGTGATGCATCAATAGCCTACATTGTACCTTTGTATAATGAAAAATGACACATAGCTGTAGCGCCCCCTAGCAGAAAAAAAACAAAGCCTTGTAACTCTGAAATAGTCCAAATTCAACCAAATTTTGTGTGGTGCATGGTTAACCAACACTGAACCTTTCTATAATGAACAATTACATATAGCTCTAGCGCCCCCTAGCAGAAAAACAAAGCTTAATAACTCTGGCATACTTTGTCCGAAGTCAACCAAATTTAGCGTCTTGAATAGGCAGCCAATGTTTTCTATAATATATACTGAGACGCAGCAGTAGTGCCCCCTACTACCAATGGACAGGAAGTTGTCATAACTCACATGTACATCATCCAAATGGACCCAAACTTGATATACATGGTACTAGTACCACTCAGAATAGATTAATGACCATACCATATATAGCTATAGTACCCCCTAGGTGAAAAAAAATAAATTATAGCAGTAGCATAGCTTGTCTAAATTCAAACAGTTTTCCTGGTGAAATTTTCACCAGAAGTGGCCTTTAGGTTGTGGATAAACATATTAGATTTTTCACGTAATCCACAAGCTTTTACAGTACCTCTGCCGAGGTGCTCTTTTGCAATGTACAGATGGACGGACTGATGATGGATGGTGGTATGGACTGTTGAACGGGCAAATGGATTGGCGGACGAATGGATGTCGGATGGGTGTATGGTACTATGGAAGGATGGCCGGACAAAAAGCAGGAGAGAGTTGGGGAGGGAGGAATGGAGCCTGCACGGAGTTACATGCTCTGAGTGGAAAGGCCAAGGTCTCGCGAGGACACGAGGGCCTTTTTATCTCTGCTCGAAGCTTTAATTGTGTAGTTGTTTCTATGTAAATAATATATAACTGGGAAAGAGTTTACAATGAAAGAGAACTGTGAGTTTGTCATTATTAAAGTTTAGCCTAGCTGATGAGAGGCATTTGGATGCAGCTCCACAGGTACTCTTTGTTGGTGCTGTGCAGTGGTTGTACATGATGCGAGTACCCGAATGTGCTGCAGCTGAATAGATCAGAGCAGAGAAACCCTGTGAGACTGTCTGTTGAAATGTCGACAGAGCATCAAAGACTCGTAAAGTTCATGAGTCATATTCAAAGAGTCCAGGGTTTCCTCTTGTAACATTTCCATGTGGCGGGCCACCATGCTTGAAGTTATGCTGCCATGCCAAGGAAATATAAATTGAAGAAAAAATATGAAGGAATGACGCTCTGTAAATGCGCACACGAACAACGCATGTGACCATCATCCATGCGAAGTACGAAAGCGCCCCGCCCATGTGTTCCAGTCGGTAGGCAGTGTGTCTTGCTACTAGTGTTGCTGTGTGAGAGAAGCATGAGCTTATTAAAGTGCTTTAAATGTGGAAAAAAGCAGAAGAGGTATGTAAGCAGTGGAGGCATTTATGGTGGTTTTAACCCACTGGTAACGGGAACAATAATGAAGAGTCCCTTAGCAAATAGGTGTGGTTAGGATTCATATGCAGCTGGCTTCATATGCAGGGAAAGGCAAGGGGGACTGATGAACTGCTGAGGATTTGTTTCACCAGTCACTACATTAACTAAGTTATGTTCACTATTATGTACCTGGCAAGTTAAGATGACCGAAATTCACAAAGTCAGTGACTTTAATCCGTCAACAGCCTTCGGACAAACTAAACGTGCCAACATTTGGATTTCGAAATAAGGGAGGTTTTTCCTGCTGTCTGGTTGGTGAGGAGAGTTCTAAAAAAAACCTATAAATATATAGAAATATTATAACAGAAATTACTGAATCTGGTAATTTAAGTTAATTTTTTTCATTAAATATAATCTTATTGATTTTTTTTCTTTGAAATCAGTTAAATTATTGTTTTGTTCTGACTCTGCAAAATTATGGTCAAAGGCGTAAATTGTATAAGGAAAAAAATGTCAAAATTTTACCACAGTTTCTTTCAAATTAATACAAAAAAGCAGTAATTTTATTTAAAAAAATAAACAAAAAATAGCCGTGAAATAATCCACAAATTTATAACGGTCTCAAATGTACAAGAAAAGTAAATTTTACAAGAGGAAATTACAAATTTGAGGAAGATGGTTCAAATTTAGATAAATTTACAGAGAAAAGTAGAAAACTGTGAGAAAATTGTTATACATTTGAGAAAAACTTCTAACCTTCAAGAGTGAAGTCATTACTGAAGTTTTGAAGTGGGTGCCTTTTGTATCCTTAACTAGAAATTTTTGGTTGTCTGCTTTTAATTATTAATTTCATAGCCCTGCTTTTACATGAGTAGAATTTCTGGCTACTATACCCACCTCTGATCATATGCACGAGTAAATTACTATTATTCATGTTTTTTTCCCTTCACTTTCTCATTCTTTCTCAATGGAGAAAGAAACACTAGAATAAAAATACAAAAAATACACGCATTTTTGTCATTTCATGTAAACCATGACAAAAAAAAAAAAAAAATCCTGGAGGACAAAATGTGACACTTGGTATTATTTTCTAACCAGTTTGTATACCACCATAGACAGAAAGAACCTGAATTAGAAAGGGCTCAGAGAGGGAAAGATGAGAAAGAAGAGAGGAGTCAAGGAGAGGAAAGTGTTCAGGCAGAGGGTCCAGGAGAGGTGAGAGCAGAGGAAGGAGAGGAGGATACTCCAGTAAAAAGTCCAAACACAGGATGTCTGGGTGGGACCCCAACTGACCAAATATTCCAACATTCAAGCCTTGGTTGTACAATACTTCAAATAATAAGTTCTATAGGCAGTTTCTGTGCAAAATAAAAAAAGAAATAAATAGTATAAAATTAACATGTTCTGGTAACAATAGTATCATGTGTTTTCTGTATTCCCCCCCCCCCCAAAAAAAAAAAAAAAAAATGTTGCCACCGCACCAAGCTCTTTAAGCCCGAGGAAACACTGGAGTCAGGTCTGAATGAAAAATGTTGAAGCCTGAAGTCACATTTTTAGTGACTTGAGTCAAACTCCAATCAGTCTCTGACTCAAGTCTCCATCTCTGTCAGATCATCAGATTTTAATATTAGACAGAGATAACCCAAGTAAATACAAAATGCAGTTTTTAAATGATCATTTAATTTATTAAAGGAAAAAAGCCAACCAATGTCTTTGATCCGAAACATTTAAGTGTGACAAATTTGCATATACTTTTTCACAACACTGTATGTTCACAGCCTCTTTTCTTTGTTGCTACAGGAAGATGACAAGAAAAATGGAGTGAAACCTCAGCATTGTCAGGAGGATGAAGATCCTCCAACTGCAGCAAACAAAGCTAAATCGCATCATGGCCAGAGTGGAAAAAGAAGACAGAAAAAACACCACACTGGGGATAAGCAATACTTTTGTGAAGAATGTGGGAAAGGTTTCATGCGGCTGGCTAACTTAAAAAGACATAAACTGATACACAGTGGAATTAAACAGTTTGTGTGTAGTCGGTGTGGAAAGGCCTTTACCGAAAATGGTAGCTTAAAGAAACATGAACTCATCCACACTGGAGTTAAACAGTTTGTGTGTGGTCAATGTGGAAAGGCCTTTACTCAGAGGGCGGGCTTATGGAACCATGAACTCATCCACACTGGAGTTAAACAGTTTGTGTGTGGTCAGTGTGGAAAAGCCTTTACTAAAAGGGGTAGCTTAAGGAGACATCAACTCATTCACACTGGAGTTAAGGAGTTTGTGTGTGGTCAGTGTGGAAAAGCCTTTACTCAGAGGAGTAAATTGAGACAACATGAACTCATCCACACTGGAGTTAAGCAGTTTGTGTGTGGTGAGTGTGGAAAGGCCTTTACTGACAGGGGTAGTTTCAGGAGACATCAACTCATTCACACTGGAGTTAAACAGTTTGTGTGTGGTCAGTGTGGAAAGGCCTTTACTTTGATGAGTCAGTTAAGAACACATGAACTCATCCACACTGGAGTTAAACAGTTTGTGTGTGGTCAGTGTGGAAAGGCCTTTACTCAGAGGGAGGGCTTATGGAACCATGAACTCATCCACACTGGAGTTAAGCAGTTTGTGTGTGGTCAGTGTGGAAAGGCCTTTACTAAAAGGGGTAACTTAAGGAGACATCAACTCATTCACACTGGAGTTAAACAGTTTGTGTGTAGTCAGTGTGGAAAGGCCTTTACTGAAAGCCGTACCTTAAAGAATCATGAACTCATCCACACTGGAGTGAAACAGTTTGTATGTGGTCAATGTGGAAAGGCCTTTACTCAGAGGGAGGGCTTAAGAAAACATGAACGCACCCACACTAGAGTTAAACAGTTTGTGTGTGATCAGTGTGGAAAAGCCTTTACTCGGATGAGTCACTTAAGACGACATGAACTCAGCCACACTGGAGTTAAGCAGTTTGTGTGAGATCATTGTGGAAAGGTCTTTACTTGAAGGGAGGGCTTAAGGAGCCATGAACTCATCCACACTGGAGTTCAGCAGTTTGTGTGTAGTCAGTGTGGAAAGGCCTTCACTTGGATGGGTACCTTACAACGACACAAACTGGCTCACAGTAAATTTAAATAAACCCATCTGCTGAATGTGGCAAGGCTTTTATGTGAGTGAATATCTTAAAATTACATGGAGTGATCCACACTAGGGGTAAAAGTGAGACACATACTTGAATCTTGTGTTCCTCTGGTTACAGGTTCATGTTTAGAAATCTTGAGATCAGCCTGCATGAGATTCAAGTCCCTTAAATTTCTAAACCAACATTTCATTTAGAAAGCAGAGATGGTCTATATTTTGAATATATGTCTGACTTTTTCTTCTTTCTTGTTGCTTGATCAATTCAGTCAGTTAATTTCATCTCAAATCACCTTCATTTGAATTGTGTCAAATCACAACCAGGGTTCCCACGGGTACCTGAAATCCTAAAATTGAATTTTAAGAACACTGAAGAAACTTGAATATGCCATCAAATCATTTTCAAATGTTAACATCGTTGCATGAGAAGATTCTAAGACAGAGTAACAGTGACATGCACAGACTGTTGGGGGTACTCCTAAATACTGAAAAAAGTCTCTGTGGAGAAAAATTTAAATCTATAGCTAATAAAAAAAAAAAACTGCTCTCCAGAAGGGTACTTCAAAGGTCAGAGAGTAAAGGGGCAGGTGTACCACTTGGGGGTCTATCTGTGCCATGCCTGCACAGTAAAATGTTCATTGTTATGCATTATCACTTATGAGCAAATACAGTGTTGAGAAATATTAACAGCTAATAAGGGCACAATCTTTTTGACCATCTCAAATCAAAAACTTTACAAGAGTTCCATTTTTTTTTTTCTTTTTGGGTGCAGTCTTTAGTAAATATTATTCCCTTTCATTCACCATCAGAATCAGTCTCCTGATAAATTTGCCTTATTGGCACAAGCCCCTCTACAGTCTGAACATCCCACGGAATAAACTATGCCATTCCTTCAGGAATAGTCTCTTGGTAGTGCATCCAGATTTGCAGGTACGTCAAATGATTTCCAAGAGTTCTTTGGGAGCAAGTTGGAGGTCTGTCATGATGGATGTAAATTTGCCTTCCTTTACCTTCCAACTCCATTCTTCACATGACACTGCTGGACCTGTTGGTGCACTCTCAGACTGTGATATTTCACTGTAATGGCTGTCAATGGTAAGGAGCATGGCTAAACTGGAACTGTGCACAATGAGGTTTTGGTGCAAAATTGTTGAAATCTGAGATTGATTCCTTGTCCAGGCTTTCCACTGTACAAGCACATCACAGCCATCTCTGCTGACTTGGCAATAGCATTTTGTCAAGCTCCACCTTTCATGAACGCCTATGCTTATACCTGAAATAAACACAAGCAACTTTCATCTTCATTCCTGATTAGAATAAAACTGCTTCATGTAAACATGCCAATCTGAATATTCTGACCCGATCACACTCATTCGGATCAAAATTTCATTCAGATTGAGATGGGTGGGTTATGCCGATTGTTAATTCGTTTGGTGTGCATATAAACACTTATTCCAAAGTTTGGGTAGAAAATATGCTAACTGCGCATATCTGTATGCCAGCCACACGTCAACGCAACGTATTTCTGCCTTTACAGCAGCTAACGGAAGACATGGCGGGAGTCAAACAAAATTGGTCTGTATCGTCCTGCTTTCTCCCTCTGTTCGTCACATGCAGAAGTATGTACTTGTAGCTTCATTACGGAGACCAGCAGAGGCAAAAGTACAGTCTGAATAACACAGTACAGGTCCATTTCAAAAAGAGACACGAAGAAGGGTTTGTTTACATCGGAAGTTGCTGCTTCTACTATTTCCAGAATGTTGGATAATTGTGCGCATGTCAAAATGATTTAGTCCGTTCAAATGTGTGACATATGGAAATGCACGTCCTACATCCAGGAGATTTTAGAGCACTTCATGCTTCCCTCTGCTGTCAAGCTTTATGGAGAAGCTGATTTCATTTTCCAGCAGGACTCGGTACCCCCCCCCCCCCCCACACACACACACACACACACTGCCAAAAGTGTCACAACCTGGTTAAATGACCATGGCATCACTGTACTTGATTGGCCAGCAAACTCTCCTGACCTAAACCCCATAGAGAATCTATGGAGTATTGTCAAGAGGAAGATGAGACACCAGACCCAACAATGCGCAGATAAGCTGAAGGTCACTATTAAAGAACCCTGGACCTTCATAACACCTCAGCAGTCACAGGGTGATCACCTCCATGCCATGCCACATTGATACAGTAATTTATCCAAAAGGAACCCCAACCAAGTATTGAGTGTGTACATGGACATACTTTTCAGTCAGTCTACATTTGTATTAAATTTTTTTTAATTAATTTTATGTAATATTCTAATTTTTTGAGAAACTGAATTTGGGGTTTCCATGGGCTGTAAGCCATAATCATCAAAATTAAATAAACACTTGAAATATATCAATCTCTGTGTAATGAAGCTATATAATATATGGGTTTCACTTTCTGAAATGAGTGACAAAAAATATTAAACTTTTTTGTGATATTCTAATTTTTTGAGATGTACCTGTATTGGGCTGCCTCAGATGGCCCTGGCAAGGCAGCAAGTTCTGGTGACCACAGTGCATCTCCTAGTGTGGATTCGTTGACTGGTCTCAGCATATTTATAGAGTCAAATGGGGCTGGTGGGTAGTGGCAAAGCTCCTAGTCAAATGCATCTGTCACATCATCTTTCCTGGTGCTTGCAGTTGCCAGCATTTGAAATAATAAAAATAAAGAAATATAAGAAACACATTAAAAACAAAATTGGAGACAGAAATGAGCTGTTTGACCTTACACAAACTTTCAGCACATTTTGATCTGCAATAAAATTACATGACATGAAAATAGTGTAGTAAATGGCTGTTTTAAAAGTTTAGCCAATGGGTCTAAAACGGTCAGACATACAAATGTAAACTGGAATGTTTTCCACTCAGTGTAACTTGATAAACTTTTTCAGTGTTATTTTTGCATGTTCCTGGATACAGGAAATGTAGATGCGAAAACTATTGCAATTTGTTTCGGGTATATCTACAGATTACCTGGGCTTCTTTAAAAGAGTGGGTTGACTCAGTGGTGAAAATACCATCCTAGCCACGTTACACAGATTAGAGGGGGGCATTGAAGACAATCCTAGGAATACTTTTGGAATCATATAAAGACTGATGGAGACCTCACATTGGATTCACCAGTGAGGATAACATAATTATGACACATTTCAGTTCCAGTCACTACTTGCTATGGACTTGTGTTTTTGAAATATGAACGTCTACATACTTACTTTGTTTCTCGTTGATTTTTGTAATAATTTGTTTTGCTTGTTAAAAGTAAAAAAATGCAATAAAAATTTTACTTAAAAAATGATTTTTTTTCTCAAGTGATAATGCAGTTAATTTTTTTTAAAAATATTTGTTCATAATGTGTCTTGGAAGTTTACCTTTTAAAAAAAATGTTAGTATAGGTTTAGTTTTCAACACCTAAACGTAGAAATTTAGATTTTAAGTGTCAGTTTTAAGCACTCCTTTTTTTTCTCTCCCAAAATCCTTCATATGACATAAAATGAGGGAAATATCTGCTCTGTACAACAGCAGTGGTAGTGAAATATATAGGTAGTACTTTAGTGGTAGTAGTAATAACTACTGTCTGAGCAGGTCATGAGGACATTTGCTCTTTAATTATTCAGAACAAAGTTTCACATGAACACAAAGGAGTATGGAGCTATTATTGTTGCAAAACTATTTGTAAGCGTACACACCGATCCACAGATATGGAAAACTATTTGCAAATGTGTGCACTGATTCACAAATAAGTAGAAAATATTTGCAAATGTGTACACAGACTCAAATACGTAAAAAGTTACTGACCAATTACTGCATGATTAAAGTAGTTACTTGGAAAAGTAACTCACATTACTTTTAAATACATACTTAAGTCATCTTGCACACAGATTTAGATTGAGATTCCTTTATTAGTCCCACAATGGGGAAATTACAGGGCATCCACATGAGTGGATGAGGCAGCCACTGGTGGGGCTCCCAACCCTTTCACCATTCACACACATTCACACCTGGGGCCACTTTATAGAGTCTCCAGTTAACCTAACTTGAATGTTTTTGGCATGTGGGAGGAAACCGGAGAAATCCTGGAGTAAACCCACGCAGACACGTGGAGAACATGCAACCTCCACACAGATCACTGTTGGTCAGGGGCTGGGATCAAACCCAGGATCCCCTGGCCAAGGGTGAGTTTCTGCGCTGCCGCAGTGCTAACCACTCTGCCACCCATAACAAGATAATTTAATTAATGGATTACATTATGGGCTTATCAATGTCAGGCTGAAAACACTTTCAGACAGAGCTTTTAGAACATGTTCAGTCTGCTTTATCCTTCCTTGAGAGCTCTTATTGTGGAAAAAATCTGAAGAAAATCAACATGAAATTGCCAGTAATTTCCTCATTTTAGAATGAGAAATAGGGTTTGTGGAATGAGAGAGAGGGAAAAAGAGTGAAAATCATTCCAAAAGAGTGAGTTGGCAACACTGCATAAACCTGTCAACATTTCTTACCTTCAATATTATGGATTTAATCCAATGTGCAGTGATCCAAAGAAAATGTCCATTATCCACAGTCCAAATGTCTGCTGTGACAGAAACGTGATCCAGTCTTTAAACAGTAATTTCGTTACACAGCACGTTACTGCAAAAGTAGTGGTGTTACAGTAACGCAGTAGGGAACCCACGCTGGGATAATCATCTCAGACTGGATGCAGAGGGGAGGTATATAGTCCCTCTGCCGGTAGAGCGTGGGGGTAAACAGATGAGGACAATAGGTATTGAGATGGGAGAAATTATGGTGATGTAGCAGGAAGGAGTAGCTGGGGGACAGTGGGGGGAGAATGGTTGAATGTATTGTGATGCAAGATTTCATGCAGCAGGGAGATGGAGGGATGATATAAAAGGAGAGACCCTGGTGTATTGAAAGAATGCTTTTCTGTGTATGACTGAAGTGAGAGTGAATAAAGTCGTCTGCTGTGCAAGTCTGGTTCCTTTATTTGCACTCTCCACAACGTGTTACTCCCAACACTGGTCTCAATTGGCTGTCAAAGTACACTTGACTTTTGCAACACTTCTGGCGTGTCTAATCCGCAAATGCGTAGACAAATCCACAAATGCCAGTAAAATGGTAAATGCCGTTCACTTATATAACGCTTTTTCTCATCTCTAGATGACCAAAGCGCTTTACAGATCATGCTACCCACCCATTCACACACTGATGGTGGCGCTTCCTGTGCTACAAATTGCTCTGATCTGTGTGAAAATCATGGAGAGACTTTTCAAACATCATGGGATGTACCTGCTCCAGCCGGTGGTGTCGTGGAAAAAAGTGATCAGCTGCCAAAAATCGCCAGGTGCCATATTATAGTTATGGGGTTATGGTAGCCATAAAATGTATATTTCAACAGGTAAACAGTACTGAGTTGGGTATAATAAAATACATTTAACAATTATGATGCATTTTTAACCCAAAACAAACTTCATCTAGGATTCATCGTTGGCCTCCGTCGGTCTATGATGACCATGGAAGAGAATCCTAAATGTCTACTCTGCTGGAACAGCACCGCCTGTGGCTGAACAGGCCGATGCGCGAATGGCAGTCCCTGTCACACAGGTCGCACTTGTGGGTGGTCTCCGTGCTGCTGGGTCTGTGGCGGTTCTTCCTGCGGGTCCTTTTTTCATCTGCTGCAGCAGTCAGTCTCTCTTCACCCGCCTTGAGCTGTCTGGTCAGGGTGCCTCTCCATTTGGAGCGGTCCGTTGCAAGGTCCTCCCAGCGCTCTGTGTTGATCTCCAGGGCCTTCATGTCTCTCTTGCAGACGTCTCTAAAGCGCAGCTGTGGGCGGCCAACGTCTTTCCTGCCAGTCGCCAGTTCTTCGTAGAGGACGTCTTTGGGGATTCTGCCATCCTCCATACGGTGAACGTGGCCTAGCCAGCGGAGCCTGCTCTGCCTGAGTAGAGTGAACATGGAGGGAAGGCCGGCGCGGGACAGAACTTCTGTGTTGGGGACTTTGTCCTGCCAGGATATGTCCAGGATGTGGCGAATGCAGCTCAAGTGGAAGGAGTTCAGTCTCTTTTCCTGCCGGGCGTATATTGTCCACGTCTCACTCCCATAGAGCAGTGTGCTGATGACGCAGGCGTTGTACACTGCCATCTTCGTCTTGACAGAGTTTGGGATTCTTCCACACTCATGTGGTGAGGCGAGCGAGTGTGAAGGCTGATTTTCCAATCCTCTTGTCGATCTCTGTATCAAGGGAGAGGTTGTTGCTGATCGTGGACCCCAGGTACGTGAACTGGTTCACGACCTCCAGCTCGTAGTCGTCGATAGTGATGGTTGGTGGTGCTTTCGTGCCTTGCGCCAAGACGTTAGTCTTCTTCAGGCTGATGGTAAGCCCGAAGTCCTTGCATGCCTGGGTGAAGCGGTCCATCAGGATCTGAAGCTCCTGCTGTGTGTGGGTTGCGACTGCAGCATCATCTGCGAACAGCATGTCTCTGATTAGAGCCTCGCGTACTTTGGTTCTGGTTTTCAGGCGGGCGAGGTTGAAAAGCCTGCCGTCAGATCTTGTGTGCAGGTAGATTCCCTCTGTTGCTGTGCTGAAGGCATGCCTCAGGAGCATAGCAAAGAAAATCCGAAAGAGGGTTGGCGCAAGTACACAGCCCTGTTTCACTCCGCTGCGTATGTTGAATGGCTCTGAGACGTTACCATCGTGCTGCACTATCCCCTGCATGTTGGTGTGAAACGATTTGATGAGGCTTTGCAACTTTGGTGGGCATCCTATCTTTGGCAGGATCTTGAAAAGGCCCTCTCTGCTGACCAGATCGAATGCTTTGGTGAGGTCGATGAAGGCAACGTACAGGTTCTGTTCTCTGCATTTCTCCTGGAGTTGGCGGATGGAGAATATCATGTCTAGCGTCGATCGCTCAGCGCGGAAGCCACACTGAGACTCGGGGTAGACACGTTCGGCAAGCTTCTGTAGGTGAACGAGAACAACTCGTGCGTAGACTTTGCCAACAACGCTGAGGAGGGAGATGCCCCTGTAGTTGTTGCAGTCACTTCTCTCCCCTTTGTTTTTGTAGAGGGTGATGATCTTGGCGTCCCTCATATCCTGTGGTATGGCACCTTCCTTCCAGCACTGGCAGAGGACGTCATGCAATGGCAGCAGTAGGGCGGTCTTGCAGTGCTTGATCAGGTCGGGGGGTAGGCCGTCGTTGCCGGGTGCCTTGCCAGCAGCCAAGCTATCAATGGCCTTGCTGAGTTCGTCGATGGTTGGCTCGGTGTCAAGTTCGTCCATGGATGGCAGGCAGTTGATGGCATCAAGGGCTGACGGTGTCACGGTGTTCTGTCTGGAGTAGAGGTCGGAGTAGTGTTCCACCCATCTCTCCATCTGCTTGTTCTTTTCTGTGATCATCTCCCCAGTGGAGGATTTGAGGGGGGCCGTCTTGCTCTGAGCCGGACCAAGTGCTTTCTTGATGCCATCGTACATACCACGGATGTTCCCTGTTATGTGAGCGGTTTGAATGTCTTGGCTGAGCTGAGTCCAGTACTTGTTGGCACAGTGCCAAGCAGTCTGCTGAACTTTGCTTCTCACAGCCCTGAGAATCTGGAGATTCTTCTCGTTTGGGTACTTCTTGTACTCAGCAAGTGCTGAGCACTTGGCTTCAATGACGAGGGTCATCTCGGTCAACTTGGCATCAAACCAGTCCTGTGACTTCGAGGTCTTCCTCCCAAAGGTAGCCAAGGCTGTGCGGTGGATGGTGTTTCGCAGCTCTTCCCACTTCTGCTTTGCAGATTCTCCTTCTTGTGGTACACCAAGTTCCTTTTCAAAGGTGGAGGCAAACTGCTCAACAAGTTCTGGTTGGGCCATCTTGCTGGTGTCAATCCATGCCTTTCCAGGCTGTCTAGCATGATGGAATTTCTTCAGCTGCAGCTTGACCTTGCAACACACGAATGAATGGTCTGTGTCGCAATCTGCACTCTGGAACGAACGGGTGATTAGCACGTTCTTCAGTGAGGTGCGCCTGGTCAGGAACAAGTCCAGCTGGTGCCAGTGCTTTGAGCGCGGATGTCGCCAGGAAACCTTGTGTTGGGGCTTGGTCTTGAAGAACGAGTTTGTGATGCACAGATCGTGATATGTGCAGAACTCGAGCAGCCGCTGTCCGTTGTCGTTCATTCTGCCCACACCAAATGGTCCAAGACAGGAGGGCCAGGAGTCGTGGTCAGCACCCACTCTGGTATTGAAGTCTCCAAGGAGAATGAGTTGTTCAGAGTTGGGGATGATCCTGACAGTTGTTGCAAGATTCTCGTAGAACTTGTCTTTTGCCTCTGGTGTGGCTGTCAGTGTTGGGGCATACACACTGACGAGGGTGACTGGGCCTTGAGTGGTGATGAGGCGGAGGGTGAGGAGTTGTGCAGAGCCATTGCTGCCCGGTTCCACCATCTTCAGCAAGGTGTTCTTCACTGCAAAGCCCATTCCGTGTTCCCTGTGTTCGTCACTGCCCTTTCCCTGCCAGTAGAACGTGTAGTCCTTCTCTCTCAGTGTGCCTGCGTCAGCCAACCGTGTTTCCTGGAGAGTGGCGATATCCACTCCCAGTCTCTTCAGCTCATTATTGATGATGCCAGTCTTCCTGGTGTGTCGTTGATGTCCTTGAGGTTAGCAGCGAGTCCTGTCATCATAGTGCCGACGTTCCAAGTTCCCAGTTTTAGAGTTGGTCTCTTTTGTTTTTTTGTCTTGCCTGGTGCGAAGGTTCTCAGCCTGCTGTTCGGACTTCTCCTCATCCCCATGCACCCAGTGAGGAAAGCAAGCTGTGGTGGAACAACCCTTATTGGCTGGGGGCTGCCCAGCTTGAGGCAGGCGGTAGCTGTCCAGTGAGATCCGATGATCCCTCCCACCGTCGGGAACAACCCCTGGCGCTGCGCTCTACGGCAATTGAGCGGTGGCTTATAACCGGTAACTGTCATTCCCCGTGTTTTGTCTACGCCAAAGGCGAAGCTGGAGTGTCCTCTCCAGTGATCCGGTGTTCTACCTTCCAGCGTTGGGCGTTGGTAGGATTCAAGCCTGGGCAGGAAGATATGGAGGACAAGATGTTGCCCATGCAGCATGTCCCCCCTCTCTACGTCACTGATGAATCCAAAGGAACAGCAGGGCTGCTACAGTTTGGCACCAGCGCCGTTGCAGGAGCTGCCAGAACGATGTTGAGCACAACAGAGAACTGCCTTAGGGGCTCCGACTCTGGATTTTTCCTCAGGGTTGACTCCCGAAGCCTTTCCTGTGACCGGGTGTGCCGCAAGGCAGCGGAGGTTTGAAATCAGGGTTTACCTTCCCCTAGATGGGCTACCTTCCCAAGTTGACGAGCCACCATCTACCCGAAGCATTTGGTTTTCAGGCACCAGAGATCCGCCCTCGCCCCTTCTCCTGTTAGTAAAAGCAGTTCCACCGGGCTTAGAGACTAAACCACACGGGCAGGCTAGGAGTTGGACTTAGTTGTCAGAGGCTTTTCAAGACGCACGCCGTAAGGAGCATTTTATGAGCACTGGGAGCTTAACCCCAGTGCCGCTCCTGGCTATGACAACCTTGGAACCATCTAGATCCATCTAGGATTAAAAGCAATTAAAATAATACAGCCACAAGGTTACATGGAAAATACATGGATTTCCTGGATATATACATGTACTGTATAAATATATATTCTATGTGTGAATAATGTACTATGTACTCCTTTTCTATTGCACTAGGAATTTTTACAATAAGCTTTTGTGCCTTTTGCAGCTCTGTCTCCACTTTTATGTTTTATTTGTGAAGGTTCCAAGATTTAGTGACATAAATTAAGTGCTAAAAGACTGGAAAAGCTATCTAAAGAAACCAGCAGTTTTAGAAATCACTTTTGATTTGGTGTAAGTCCGTCAACAGAATTGCGAACCATAAAGTTTGTGTTAAAACATGTTGAATCCCATTAAACCCTAACTCATTATTAGGAAATACAGATGCTAATATGGCCCAGAATTCCTCCATATACTGGAACTATCACTAAAGTGTGCAGTGTCTTCTGCACTCGCACATCCAACAATACAGTCTTCAGTAAATAAAATAATTGTTTTTGGTTACTTTTTCTAAACTAGAAAAGCACTCGGAGAGCGCAGACCTCCGCCAAGCGCCACAGTTCCCCCCATACAGTGTTTGTGTGTACGTTTTCAGATTCCTTGACCATGAAAACATATGACTAGCAATTGGATTCACAATGATAGGATTAGTGGTTGAGTAGTTATTCACGAAAATCGCATTTTCCGTAAGGGCAGTTTTCTTCTGGACGGTGATCCGGATCACCACCAAAATCTAATCTGTAGGATACCCCATTTCTGACAATCTGTTAAAATTTCATGAAAATCCGTCCATAACTTTTTGAGTTATCTTGCTAAAAAACAGACAGACAAACAGACAGACAGACAAACCAACGCCGATGAAAACATAACCTACTTGGCGGAGGTAAAAATGAGCCATTATTTTCAATGTCATTGAAAAATGTATGGTTTGTGCTGATGACTCTTCCCACCGGTGTCTTAACAGAAAAATAGAAAATTATGATGCAAATACATAAGTCACTAAATTGTTTATTACAATCACCAGCAAAATCCAGATTATTTAGAATGTGCAAAATTCAAAATTTAAACTGTAAAAAAAAAACTCAGAATGGATTACACACCCCGGCCACACACACCGACTCATCGCCTTCGTAAGGTGGCCCAGCACACCAAGGAACATTTGATTGAAGGCAGCTGACATAATGTCCGGCTCAGGAAACACGCACGCAGGCTCAGGGAAGATTTAACAGCTTTATTCAACAAGCAGGTGTGTATGAATGAATGTATGAGATATGTGTATGTGATGCGTGTGAACGCCGATGCACAGGAAACAGAGCAGAACGCCGTACAGCCAGGCAACCCTATGGAGAGAGCAGAGGACAAGGGTAAAGGGCACCACACCTAGACAGGTATAATGAGCAGAGTGCTGCTTACTTGTAGGTGACGGGTGGCTGGCGTAGGCCAAGGGAGAAGCCCGGGAGACAGCGTCCTGCTGAGCCAGTGACGACGATGAGGGAAGGGATGGCGATGACGGGGTTATCCGCCGTCAAGGAATCCACCTGTGCACAGGGGAGAAGACTTGCAAGAGGTAAGGGTGAAGATGCTTACGTAGAAGCGTAGCTCAGCTGACGTGGAGAGACAATCCAGCTGGGAGAGAGTGCCGATGCAAACAGACGGCTCCAGACCACTGCACAGGGCAGCGTGGGCTAAATAGCCCGTGGCTGACGAGGCACAGGTGTGCGCACAGCTGAGGCGGATGATGAGCGGCGAGTCGTGACAATACTCCCCCCCCGCCCCCCAGCAGTGCCTCATGGCGCTGGCTTGTCCGGGTGCGCCCGGTGGAACTCCGTGATGAAACTCCTGTCCAATACCAATGAAGAGCGCACCCAGGACCTCCACTCAGGACCAAATTCCTCCCAGTCCACCAAGTACTGTAGCCCGCGACCTCGGCGCCGGCAGTCCATGATGGAGGTGACTCTCCAGGCCGGATGGCCGTCAATCATCAGAGGCGCGGGCGGCGCCTTGGGCGGGGGACAGAGTGGATCGGAGACCACGGGCTTGATCTTCGAGACGTGGAAGGTGGAACATATACGGAGGGAGGGGGGGAGGGCCAGACGCACAGCCACTGGGTTGACAATTTTAGAGACGGTGAAAGGGCCAATGAAGCGCGGGGCCAGCTTCCTCTTCACAGCCTTGAGGTTAATGTCATGTGAGGACAACCAGACTCGTTGGCCCACCTGGTAGGCAGGGGCTGGTCTCCTGTGGCGGTTCGCCGTCGAGCTGTTGCGCGCCGCCGTGCGTAATAGCGCATTGCGCGCTCTGGTCCACAGACTCCGACAGCGTCTTAGGTGCACCTGGATGGAGGGAACGGCCAGCTCGCCCTCCTGCTCAGGGAACAAAGGTGGGTCGTACCCCAAGGACGCCTTAAAGGGGGACATCCCCGTAGCAGAAAACCATGTCGTGTTGTGGGCGTACTCCACCCAGGCCAGGTGCGCACTCCAGGACGACAGGTTGGAGGAGTTGACGCAGCGTAGGGCAGCTTCCAGTTCCTGGTTGGCACGTTCACACTGCCCGTTGGACTGCGGGTGGTGACCGTAGGTGAGGGTAGGAACATGGATTGACTGGTAAATCGACAGCTTTGCCTTAGAGCTCAGCTCCCTCTTCACCACAACAGACCGGTACAGCATCCGCATCACTGCAGATGCTGCTCCGATCCGTCTGTCGATCTCTCGCTCCATTCTCCCCTCACTCGTGAATAAGACCCAAGATACTTAAACTCCTCCACTTGGGGCAGGAGCTTGTCCCCAACCCAGAGAGGACAATCCACCTTTTTTTGGCTGAGTACCATGGACTTGGACTTGGAGGTGCTGATTCTCATCCCAGCCGCTTCACACTCAGCGGCAAACCGTCCCAGTAAGAACTGTAGGTCATTGCTGGATGAAGCCAGCAGGACAACATCATCTGCAAACAACAGAGATGAGATCCTGTGGTCACCAAGCATGACACCCTCCATTCCCTGGCTGCGCCTAGAAATCCTGTCCATAAAAATTATGAGCAGAATCGGTGACAAAGGGCAGCCCTGACGGAGTCCAGCTCTCACTGGGAATGAGTCTGATCGAGTGTTGGCAATATGAACCAAACTCTCACAATGGTCGTACAGAGACCGAATAGCTTGTAACAACAAGCCCGATACCCCATACTCCCGAAGCACCCCCCCCACACACACAAAAAACCACGAGGGATGCGGTCGAATGCCTTCTCCAAGTCGAATGCCTTCTACAAGTACCACAGGAAGCCCTGGCCCGAAGATGCTGCAGAGTCTTCGTCACCCCAAAGTGGCCCGCCCCCACCGCCCCGTGGACCAACTGGAGCATGTTGGGGCAGAGCCGCCGGGGAACCAGCAGCTGCCAGACGTGGCGCTGCCCAGCTGGAGCCTGCCACTGCCGATACACAACACCCTGATGATCGCGGAGATTGGCCCACTGGGAATGTAGGACCTTGGTCTCTGGGTCCAGTGTGGACACAGCCTCCCAGGTGGGTCACTGGCCCGCGTCCGGCCACTGCCAAACCCGGGAGATGACCGGATCTCTGTCCTGTTCACTCTGCAGCTGCTGCACGCCGAGGGCCTCTGTGACATAATTGCTGGGGAGAGCTGACTGATTATCCGAGGAGGAGCTGTGCGCCGCTGTGTTGTTCCTGCTCACAGTGGTCTGGAGAGCAGCAGCCCGTGGGACGGCTTGGTCTCGGTCCTCTGCCCGCTGGCAGCGCCAACAGTCCTCCGCAGCACAGGGACGACAAGACAGCGCATCAGCATTGAGCATGGAGGCAGCCTGCCTGATGCACAATCTGAAAATCATAATCCTGCAATGCCTCCAGCCATCTCGCCAACTGTCCATCTGGCTCTTTAAAGTTCAGTAGCCAGGTCAGGGAAGCATGATCTGTCCTGAGCTGAAATCTCCCCCTGTACACATACGAGCGAAAATGACGAAGCCCCTGGTTGACAGCCAACAGCTCTTGGCAAGTAACACAATAATTCCTTTCAGCTCTGCTGAGAGTGCGGCTGAAAAAAGCAACTGCCTGCTCTCCGTGTTCTCCCTCCTGGGATTACACCGCCCCGATGTCCTGGTTGCTGGCGTCTATGTCCACGATGAAAGGGTGGGTTGGGATACTGCAGGATGAGGGCTCCGATGAGCACCAAGTGAAGCTGGGAAAAAGCAGCAGCACAGTTCTCACCCCACTCAAATGTGTGGCCCTTCTGTGTCAGCTGATGCAGTGGGCTGGCAATGGTGGTGAAATCCTTCACAAATCTCCTATAATAGGAGGCCAGTCTGAGGAAACTCTGTAGCTCTCCCACATCCTGCGGCACCGGCCAGTTTTTCACCGCTGCCACTTTCTTTGGATTGGTGACAACTCCCGCTGTGCTGACAATGTGGCCCAGGAAGGTAGTTTCTCGCCGAAATAGGAGGTATTTCTGCGGGTGCAGCCACAGCCCGGCTTGTCGGATGGCATCTACTACTTCCCGGAGGTTGGACAGGGCACTATCAAAGTCAGCTGCATGAACCAGCAGGTCATCCAGGTAAACAATGCAGCAGCTCTGGGGCACATGAGCCAACACTCGCTCCGACAGATGTTCAAAGGTGGCCGGGGCGTTGCAAAGTCCAAATGGGATCACCTTGAACTGCCTCAGTCCCTGCCCAATGGAGAAGGCTGTTTTCTGGCGGGCCTCCGGTGACAGCGCTACCTGCCAATAGCCACTGCGGAGGTCCAGCGAGCTGAACCAGCTGGAGCCGGTGATGTAGTTCAGCGCATCATTGGTGCGGGGCAGAGGGTAGGAATCCTTGCGGGTGATGTGATTCAGGCGCCAGTAATCCACACAGAACCACCACGAACCGTCCTTCTTCTTAACCAGAACCACTGGTGCCACCCAGGGGCTGCTGGAGGGCTCGATAACATCCACCTCCAGCATTTCCCGTATTTTTTGTTCTGCCGCTGCCCGCCTTGAAAAAGGCAGATGGCGGGGACAGAGCCGGATCGGCCTGGTCTCACTGGTGTCGATCTGGTGCTGCACGATGTGTCCTGGCTCCCCGCAGCGGAAGTACCCTTCCTCGCGCTGCTGTTGCCGTCTTCTCCCTGGCCGCACTGCTGTGGTCCGGTGCAGTTCCTCCTCCTCTTCGCACTCAGCTGTGGCCTGGAAGGCTGTCTGCCTCGGCGCTGATGCATCAGCTGCATAATCCATTAACGGTCCCACCTGCTCCGCTTCTGCCACAGCCATCTTCCAGCTGCTCACGGTGTGAATCTGGATGTGGTTCTGGAGCTGAGCTGGGTGGAGCCCTCGGATGAAGTGTTGGAGGGCGAGCTTCTCCACTGCCCCCGGCTTGAAATCCGGGTAGCCACACCATATCAGCAGCCGTATGTCCACTGGGATAGGCTCCAGGCCCCCCGCGACCCGAAAAGGATTAAGCAGTAGAAGATGGATGAAATGTTCTTTAAACTGTTGAAGCTGTAATGTATATAAATCAGTAAATGTATATAATCCTACCCCTTTTACTCTTAAGTTTTTCAGTCAATATTTGTGTACATACTGTACATATATGCATACATAACCACACATACTTTCATGATACAATACAAAATTCACAACTCAACACAGCAATCTACATCAGTTATGAAAATATTTTCTTTCCTATCAGACAGTACAAAAGGTTGTTTTTACCTTAACATGTTTCAGCCACTTCTTGCAAACTTCCTCAGAAGGGTCAGGTGACAGTTGTGACAGTCAGCTGTTTCATCAGCTGTTTTATCCAGGTTTACCAGACAGCAGAGGATGACTACACCCCCTGTTGTCTGATTTCCTGTCGAGGACAGCATCCCAGCTTTGGGACAGGGTATAGGATCCCTCATCCTTGTTGATGGCTCTTGGGGTCCATTTCCTGATCGATATGGCTTCCCTGATCCTGTGGTGGTATTTGTTGCTTTCTGTGTGGATGATGTTTGCCTCTTCCCAGTCCATGATATGATTTTCTCTTTTGCAATTGTTGGATACGGAAGATTTCAGGTTCTGCTGTTCAGATGTTGCTTTTTGCACTCGTGTGTATCTTGCTAGTGTCTCTTGTTCACATTCTTTTGTGTGTTCCTTTTTTCTTGTTCAAAAGGTCAATTCAATTCAATTCAATTCAATTCAGCTTTATTTATAATGCGCCACATCACAACAAAAACCGTCTCGTGGCGCCACAGTGCAGATAAAAAAATCACACAGTCATAGAAAGACCCAGCAATCAGACGATCCCCTATGAGCAAGCACTAGGCGACAGTGGAGAGGAAAAACTCCCATTTGGAAGGAAGAAACCTCTAGCAGAACCAGGCTCAGGGAGGGGCAGTCGTCTGCTGCGACTGGCTGGGGATGAGGGGATAGGGAGGATGGAAAGGACAGACATAAAGAACATAGCAGTAAGATGCCAAGTACAATATTGGAGGTCAACCAGCAGTATGGATCAGATAACAATAGAACAAGAGTGGGGTTAAAAGACACAAATACCCTCCTTAAACAAAAGCTATATTAAAAAGGAAGGATTTTACCCTGTTCTTAAAGATAGAGACCGAGTCTGACTCCTGGACCCAGAGTAGTAACTGGTTCCGGAGAGAAGGGGCTTGGTAGCAGAAGGCTCTGCCTCCCTCCATACTTTTGGAGATTCTGGGCACCAGAAGTAAACCAGCATTTTGGGAGCGTAATGCTCTGTTAGGATGGTAAGGTAAT
Source organism: Pholidichthys leucotaenia (assembly GCA_020510985.1). Lineage (NCBI taxonomy): Eukaryota > Metazoa > Chordata > Actinopteri > Cichliformes > Pholidichthyidae > Pholidichthys > Pholidichthys leucotaenia. Next base: position 113,334,291 of record CM035841.1, on the reverse strand, counting down.
ATCAGATCTTTTATATATTGGGGGGCCAGATTGTTAAGAGCTTTGAAAGTAAGAAGAAGGATTTTAAACTTGATTCTGAATTCAATGGGAAGCCAATGGAGGGAGGACAGAACCGGGGAAATATGATCTCTTTTTCTAGAACCAGTTAAAACTCTAGCAGCAGCATTTTGAATCAACTGAAGACTTTTTAAAGATACTCTAGGACAACCAGATAATAGCGAATTACAATAATCTAATCGCGAACTGACAAAGGCGTGAATCAGTTTCTCAGCATCACCCAGAGACAAGATGCTCCTGATCTTAGCAATATTGCGCAGATGATATAAGGTGGTCCTAGAAACAGTTTTAATATGTGAATTAAAGGACAAATCCTGGTCAAAAATCACTCCAAGGTTCCTCACACAACTGTTCAGAGTGAGAGTGGCAGCATCTAAATTAAGGGCATAATCTGAAAAGGAATTTCTAAGATATTTTGGGCCAACAGCAATGATTTCAGTCTTATCAGAGTTCAATAGTAAAAAATTACAAGTCATCCAAGCTTTGATGTCCTTAAGACAGGCATCTAGCTTGGCCAACTGATCACAATCGTCGGGCTTCATTGACAGGTATAGTTGTGTGTCATCAGCATAACAATGAAAATGTATACAGTGCTTTCTGATGATATTGCCCAGCGGGAGCATATATAGACTAAAAAGAGTAGGGCCCAACACAGATCCCTGTGGAACTCCGTGAGTGAGCTTAGAGCTGGAAGAAAATCCATCATTGACATGGACAAACTGAAATCTATCAGACAAATAAGATCTAAACCACTGCAACGGAGTTCCACTGAGTCCAACAAAGTGTTCCAATCTATCAAGTAGAATGGCATGATCGATAGTGTCAAAGGCTGCACTGAGATCTAAAAGAACAAGAACAGAGACAAGTCCATTATCAGATGCAGTCAGGAGGTCATTAGAGACCTTCACTAAGGCAGTTTCAGTGCTGTGATGAGCTCTGAACCCAGATTGAAACACCTCAAACAAACCAACTCCCTGCAAATGGTCAGATAATTGCACAGCAACAACTCTTTCCAGGATTTTTGAAATGAAAGGCAAATTGGAGATTGGTCGATAATTGGCCAAAACTCCAGGATCGAGCGTCAGTTTTTTAAGTAAAGGCTTAATTACAGCAGTTTTAAAAGCCAGTGGAACATAACCCAGAGTTAAAGAAGAATTAATGATAAGAAGAATACGGCTACTAATAATTGGGAAAATAATTTTAAATAACCTGGAAGGAATAGGGTCCAGAAGGCAAGATGAAGGCTTAGAAGAAGAAACTACCCTATCCAACTCCAAGAGGTCGATTGGAGTAAATCTATCCAAGCAGATATCAATTGAGGGAGCTGCAGTAGTTAATGTACTAGAGTTTACAGTAGGAAGAATCTGACTAATTTCATCTCTAATAGATAAAATTTTAAGATTGAAATAGTTCAGAAAGTCCTGACTAGAAAGCTCAGGGGGGATGCGAGGATTGACCAAGTCATGGCTCTTTGTAAGCCTGGCTAGAAACAAAAACAGAAACAGGTCCTTCCTGTTTCTCCTATGTAGGTTTTGTTGCTTGATCGGCATGGCATTTCATAGATGACATTACTTTTGTTTTCTGTGGGTATTACGTCTTTGGATTGAATCAAGAGTTGTCTTAAAGTGGTGTGTGGTTTTACTGGGGTGTTGGTGTGGTATTTTTTTCATTGTCCGTCCTTTCAGTGATGCCTCTCGGGTATGGTAGTGTGACTGTTCCTGTGTTGTTTACTTTGTGTGTGTGTGGTCTTTCTTTCTCTTTGTTTTATGGCTTTCATCTCCCCTTGCTTCCTTCCCCTCTCTATGGCCCATTTGGGGTAGTGACAGTTTTGCAGAGCCTTTATTATGTGTGCCTCCTCCTCTTCTCTAGCCTGTAAGTTTGTAATGATGTTGGCCAAGTCATACATGTTCTAACAGCTGAGAGTTTGTGGGGTGTTCTGAAAGTTAGATATCCACATATTAACAGACAGGCAGCACGGACGTGAGAACTCAGGCATGGATGACTTCATCATGCCGTGCCCATAATAAGAGACTGACGGCGGGAACTTGGGGTCTTTGACGTTCCACCTCTGTGCCAGCTTTAGCCTGTATTAGCTTAAGGTTAGCTTGTGTGCTATTGACTGTAACATGTGCAGCTACAGTGTGTCTGGTAATAAAGTTCGAGTTTGGTACAACTCCTGCCACCACTGTCCTATTTCCAGACATAACAATGACGACGAGGATGACCACGCAAAACCGAGGATGAAGAACCCAATCATGAAACCACCGCCATTCCTGCTTTTCGAGCCATCAGCCATCTGGACAGCGGCTGGTCTCAGCTGCGTGGTGATCTTCATGGATGTCGGTGGCGGTGATGATGTTGATGCTGACTGCGGGTCGGTTGCTCAGTTCTGTGGACCTGAACCCAGTCCATCACTGCGAGTAGCGCTCTGTTTGGCTGCATTCAGCATTGTGGTTGTGATGGTGTGGCTCTCGCGTCTGCTGCAGGGCATCCACCAGGTTGTGGTGGTTTTGCTATATCCTGTTGGGTCACGGACTCTTCATCCGGTGGCTCAGCGGCGGCTCCTGGAGGCTGATGCCAGTCGTGGATTCGGAAGACATCCGGTAGCTCTGTTGTGTTTTGTTTGGTTGCGGACTCTTCATCCTGTGGCTCAGCGGCGGCTCCTGGAGGCTGGTGCCTGGCATGAATTCGGAAGCAGTCCGGTTTCTTCTCTCCCTCACCTGGTGCTGGTTGAGGTTGGGGTGATGTGTCATTGTTGTCAGTGACAGGACGCACGCCGGGCCATCTTCAGTCACCGGGGTCCCCTTTCTCCATGAACTCCCTCTCCTGCAGGTCCACAGCGGCTGCCTGAAGCTCATGATGAGGATCGGAGGGGAGTCCAGTTTGTTCTCCCCCTCTCCTGGGAGGTCTGGTTCTGGCAATATGTTGCTGTCGCCATTGGTAGGACCTGCGTTCGGTTGTTGTCTATCAGTAACCACGGGGGCCCTCCTGCAGCGGTCCCCTGAGGCTTACGCTGGGCGAGGATCTGAGGCGAGTCCAGTTGCTGCTCTCTCTCCAAGTGTTGCTTCTTCTGTGGGCACGGGATGACTGTACCCTCATCCTCGTCATCTGGGTATGTTGTGTCCCAGTCATCGCCATTGGCTAAACAGAGTCCATTACTGTTTGCGATGGAGAAGCCCAGTTGGTAGAACAGGTCACATCCTAGTACGTTGTCTCCATTCATGACCACTTGGAAAGCAAAGTCAGTAACGACTCTTGATGCATAGCAGACTGTTAGTGATGGTCCCTCTACATTGTTGACTCGGTAGCCACCATATCCATACAGCTTACTAAAGTCTATAGCTCACCACAGAGCATAGGCCATCAATGACACTTAGCCATCGCACTTGGTTCTGGGCTGCTCTCTCTACTCCCCTCCAGTTGGTTCCCTGCTGTTTCAGCTCCACCTCAGTGTCTCATCTCCAGCTGTTTCGAGGCCTGCCTCTCTTTCTCTTCCCCTGTGGGTTCCAGGTCAGGACTTGGCGTGTGATGCTGGATGCTGGTTTCCTGAAGGTGTGTCCAATCTAGTCCCACTTCCTCCACAGAATCTGTTCTGCCACTGGTTTCTGTCCTGCTCACTCCCACAGGTCTGCATTCCTGATCTTCTCCGGCCACCTGATGTTAAAGATGCACCTCAGGCATGTGTTAAAGAAAGTCTGGATCTTCTGCTGCATCATCTTTGTTGTCCTCCAGGTCTCACATCCGTAAAGTAGAACAGGCTTGACGTTAGAGCTGAAGATGCGAAGTTTTGTTCTAGTGCAGATCTCTTTTGGTGCCCAGATATTCTCCAGTATGACAAAAACTGCTCTTGCCGATCCTGGCTGTGACATCTTGGCCTGTGCCCCCCTGTCAATCCATCACACTTCCTAGGTAGACAAAGAGCTCCACCTGTCTGATGGGCTGTCCTCCAACTGTGACTGGTGTGTTGGCAGTGGTGTTAATCTTCATCAGCTTGGTCTTCTTCTTATTGTTCTGGAGTCCTGTCCTGGCTGATGTAGTCTCCAGACGAGTAGTCTTGTCCTGTATCTGCTGTGGTTATGTGACAGGAGCAAGCAAAGTTGAGGTCATGCAGCTGCATCCAGAGTGTCCACTGTATCCCATTTTTTCCTGCCTGTTGTCATGATCTTCATGATGTAATCGATGACCAAGAGGAAGAGGAATGGTGACAGCAAGCACCCCTGGCAATACCCAAACCGCACCACTGGTTTTTTTTTTTCTGATCTGGTGGTTGGGAAAGAACTTCTTCACCGTGGCCCAATTTAGCATTGATCTCACTTCAGCGGTGTCGAGCAGGAGTGGCAAGTTGACATCGTCCAGCCCTACCATGCAGAATGCATGTGCCACGCCTCCGGACCTCACCGTGTGAATGGTCGTTCCAGGCAAGTGACTTGAGTTGATCAGTGGGTTCAGCGGTGGTGCTGACCAGCAGACTTTGGCGAAGTGGTTGAATTTTCCACATTGCTTACATCATTGCCCCCTTGCTGGGCAGAAACGTGCTCTTTCTCGCTGGGTCGGGGAACCACAGTTGCCACATGAGAAGTGCCCGGTGGTGTTCTTTTGAGTCGCAGTGTTTACTTCGGCCTCTTCTCCCGTGTCACCAGGTTCTTCTGTGCTTACCATGTATGCAAATGGTGTGTGGCTCGGCTGTCGTTATTGTTGCTGCACACCTAGCTCTGATGCAAACCTGTCATTGGACTCCAGCTGAAATGCTAACTCGATGGTGTTCGCTAGCGTCATGTCGTTCAGTGTCATTAGCATCTTCATCTGCAGCTGCAGGCTGCTAGTGTGCTCGGCCAACTGGTCCCGCACCATTTCACCATCCAAACCAAATCTGCACATGCTAGCTAGGTGATGAAGGTCCGTGCTGAATGGTTGTGTCGTCTCTCCAGACTTTTGTTGGCGAAACCTAATGCGCTGTGCCAACATGTTGTCGGGTGTGGTGAAGTAGCTTGCTAGCAGTTTGACTGAATCAGCAAACAACTCCGTTGGTCCTAGCGTGTGGAAAATAAGTTGACCTTCTATGCCCAGATTGTGAATCAGTAGAGCTCGCTTCCATACCTTGTCCAGCTTGCCCAGGTCCAACACTGACACATAAGTCTCGAAAGCATTGAGCCAGCACGGCCATGGTACAGGTGGTTCACTGGGGTTCTCCAGAAATGGTCATAGTGGCCTCACGCATGCTTCCATGGTTTACTGTCATTGCCAAATGTTATGTCTGGGAACCGGGAATGACAACGGAGGGTGGTGTTTGCTTGGAACACAAACTTTATTACACAAAGCTATATAAACTTACAGTACTGGTCTGTTCACGGAAGGCTGAGTGCCACAGAGCCAAGAGAGAGAAGAGAGAGAGATCCCGTAAGATGGCTGACCCTCACATTATATGTTCTCAGTGTGGTAAAGTCACCGAACGGCTGTGTCCCCACGCTGATGCCAACTAAACTTGTGGTTACACCACAGTCAGCATGTTATGCTGACTTCAGGTAAGGGAATTACCTACAGTTCAGAGTGCCATGCTGGGGTATCTCAAAGGAAAGCTCCTGATTGGTTACCTGTTCATCACTGACCACACTTCACCGCTGCTCCACCCCACCAATAAATAAATAAAAATACTGCCTTGACAAGAATTTAAGATATTTGCCAAAATAAAAATACATGACATCAAGACTTCAAGTTTATGCTTTATTACACACCATTTAAGCATTTTAATAAAATTTTTGGTTAATTATGCAGTTTGAAAAACGATAGTTTAATTGATTGCAACTGTAATCAATTAAATCATTTTAAGATGCTGCAGCACATTTAATACAGTTCATTGCTGAAGAAAGGAGTAAGTCTCAAATAAAAAGTCTGAGACCCACAATAGTTGGTCAATGTTTCCATATCACACAATTTAAGAGTGGTTAAATTCAATAGGTTAAAAAGATATATTTTTTCTTAAAATGGTAACACTGAAAATGAAATAAGACATACAGTAGTGTGAAAAAGTGTTTGCCCCCTACCCTATTTCTCATTTTTTGTGTGTGTGTTTGTCACACTTAAATGTTTCAGATCATTAAACAAAGTTAAATATTAGACAAAGATAACACAAGTAAACACAAAATGCAGTTTTTAAATGAAGGTGTTTAGTATGAAGGGGAAAAAAATCCAAACCTACATGGCCCTGAGTGGAAAAAATGATTGCCCCCTAAACCTAATAACTGGTTGAACCACCCTTAGCAGCAACAACTGCAATCAAGTGTTTGTGATAACTGGCAATGAGTTTTACAGCACTGTGGAGAAATTCTGGCCCACTCATTTTTACAGAAATGTTGTAATTCAGCCACATTGGAGTGTTTTCAAGCATGAACTGCTTTTTTAAGGTCATGCCACCGCATCTCAATCAGATTCAGGTCAGGACTTTGACTAGGCCACTCCAAAGTCTTCATTTTGTTTTTCTTAAGCCATTCAGAGGTGGACTTGCTGGTGTGTTTTGGATCATTGTCCTGCTGCAGAACCGAAATTCACTTCAGCTTGAGGTCACGAACAGATGGCCGGACATTCTCCTTTAGGATTTTTTGGTAGACAGCAGAAATCATGGTTCCATTTACCACAGCAAGTCTTCCAGGTCCTGAAGCAGCAAAACAGCCCCAGACCATCACACTACCACCACCATATTTTACTGTTGGTATGATGTTCCTTTTCTGAAATGCTGTTTCTTTTATGCCACATGTAATGGGACACACACCTTCCAAAAAGTTCAACTTTTGTCTCATCGGTCCACAGAGTCCATCCATCCATCCATCTTCTACCGCTTTTCCAGAGGTCCGGGTCGCAGAGGCAGCAGTTCAAGCAGAGAAGCCCAGACTTCCCTCTCCCCAGCCACCTGCTCCAGCTCTTCAGAGAGGATACCAAGGCGTTCCCAGACCAGCTGGGAGACATAGTCTCTCCACCGAGTCCTGGGTCTGCCCCGGGGTCTCCTCCCAGTGGGGCTTGCCTGAAACACCTCAAGTGGGAGGCGTCTACTGAGTCCACAGAGTATTTTTCCAAAAGTCTTAGGGATCATAAAGATTTTTTCTGGCAAAACTGAGATGAGCCTTTATGTTCTTTTTGCTCAGCAGTGGTTTTCATCTTGGAACTCTGCCAAGCAGGCCATCTGTGCCCAGTCTCTTTCTTATGGTAGAATCATGAACACTGACCTTAACTGAGGCAAGTGAGGCCTGCAGTTCTTTGGATGTTGTTGTGGGGTCTTTTGTGACCTCTTGGATGAGTCATCGCTGCACTCTTGGGGTAATTTTGGTCAACTGGCCACTCCTGGGAAGGTTTACCACTGTTCCATGTTTTCACCATTTGTGGATAATGGCTCTCACTGTGGTTCACTGGAGTCCCAAAGGTTTAGAAATGGCTTTATACCCTTTCCCAGACTGATAGATCTCAGTTACTTTGTTTCTCATTTGTTTCTGAATTTCTTTGGATCGCAGCGTGATGTCTAGCTTTTGAGGATCGTTTGGTCTACTTCACTTTGTCAGGCAGGTCCTATTTAAGTGATTTCTTGACTGAGAATAGGTGTGGCAGTAATCAGGCCTGGGTGTGGCTAGAGAAATTGAACTCAGCTTTCCAAAGATGTGATAAACCACAGTTAATTTATGTTTTGTTTTGTTTTGTTTTTTTTGGGGGGGGGGTTTAAATCACTTTTTTTCCACAGGGCCATGTAGGTTTGGATTTTTTTATCCTTAATAATAAACACCTTCATTTAAAAACAGCATTTTGTGTTTACTTGTGTTAATTTTGTCTAATATTTAAATTTATTTGATCTGAAACATTTAAGTGTGACAAACACACACACACAAAAAAATGAGAACTCAGGAAGGGGGCAAACACTTTTTCACATCACTGCAAATCTTAGTGCCATTTACTCCTTTCTGTATTTGTCAAAGTCTAACATGTGATTGCCTACATACGTATAGCCTACACCTCTTTGTATTCCACTTTCAAATACAGCCTACATTTGGGCCTGTAAAGCCTGAGTGGGATACCTGTTTCAGAAAGGAATTCTTGCTTTCTATGGGCAATGCACTAGATTCTAATAATGAATTTGTTTTTACTTCAAAAATTTGTGGTAAATTGTGACCTTTTCACACATATCTGAACAATAATTTGCAGAGCCAGAACAAAACAATGAGTTTACCTGTTTTTGATTCAAGATTCAAAGGCTTTATTATCATGTGCACAGTTAAGAAATGCTACATTTCCTGAACAATGAAATTCTTACTTTGCTCTCCGAACGAATGCCAAGATTAATAGGTACACAACAATTCTAATAAGGTAATAACACACTAACACAGTAATTCAATCCTACTACTAATGGATGCTAATAACACACACACACCAACACACAGTTAAGCACACCTTGATACTAAATACTAAAACTAATGAGTACTAATACACACTGGGCAATTTGGACAGTTAAAGCCGTCAAAAAGAGGAATGAAACTGAAAATTCACTGGATGACTAAAGTGACTGTGGTATATTGATATCAGAGATGATGTGAACCTGTGATGGCATAAACCTATGTACAGTGTGCAAATGAGCATTGTGCAACCTGATGTAAACCTCAGATGGCATAAACCTATGTACAGTGTGCAAATGAGCACCCCCCCCTCAAAAAGGTCCAAAACACACATACAATCAAGACCGTCCCCAATTTGGAACCCGAATCACGCACTAACGGTAAACAGAAATATATGAGGGCCTACAACATTTGCACAAAACAACTAAGGCTAGGGGGAAACAGGAGGACTACTGTTCCACCCTCACACGGCCAGACGGATTATTCTGCCGTCTCTGCTAGAATATAGTCCATTAAACATAAAATAGCCGTGCTCCTAAAATAAGAAAAATCCAAAACAATCCCCTTCACAGAACATATATACAAACAGGTTATACGTCCATTCACTAACTCAATAAACAACATGAATAATACTGATTTCAACATCATGCATAGTTATGTAAACCTGGGCAATTTATACCAACAACATGTATTAAAATCATTGCCCCCCCCCATTAACAGTCAGTCACAGTGGAGAGCCCACCCCCCCGGAGACCTGTCAGGCGAGTCCCAACCAGAGCATCTTCTTCTCTTGGCGCCCGGAGACGACCCACGTCGGTGCCAAGACACCTCTCTCTCTCATCATAGACGTGCCGCAGCTTGTTGGGATGTCTCCATGTACCATCAGACAGCTGAAGGTAGCCGTCCTCCCAAACAGCCACCACCTGCAGCTGCCCCTGGTCCTCCTGGTGTTTCCACTTCTTGCGAGCTCCTCTCGACCAGGCCTCCTCGGCTTCCAGTGTTCCTGAGTGGCACGTCGTTTCACCGTGCCAGCCGGTCCTGCCCCGTTCACTTTCATTTGAGATGCTGGCGAAGCCGTTGTGACCCCGTTTCTCAGTACCTCCCAGCCGAAGTCCGGAAACAGGGTGGGCCATCCACTCGGCTCCATCCGCCATCACGGGCGTCCCACTGCGCTGTCCAGTTCCCTCAGCTAGGGTAACTCGGGCTCTGGTGCAGAAACCCTCCCGGCCCCGGATGGGGTTGGTCCTGCTCACCTCCCAGCATACTAGGCCAAGGTTCATCCCACACTGCATCGTCCACCACTCATGGCACCGGTCGGTCCCACAAACCACGGCCTGACCACTCCTCTCCAACACCACTGGTGATGGTGAAACCTAATCCATAAAAGAGATCACAGTCCATCACATTCTCGCCACTGTCAGTCACTATAAACTTCATGTTGGCGACCACCTCTGATTTGTATCTAGTTGTCAGCTCCACCGAACTCACAATGGGCATCCTTTTTCCTCCATAACCACATAATGGCACCGAATGACCTCTCACTCGATAGTACAGGAAGAAACTCCTCACGGTTGGTCAACTCATCACAGACCTCACTGCACTCATGTCAGTCAGCAATGGTACTTCCACTCCGTCCAACTTCACCATACAATACGTACGGCCATTGGTGTCTGGAGAGACGGTGTAAATAACCGTGGGAGATGGAGCAGGGGTGTCTGCTTCATGTCACCGTCCCCCTTGCTCGAATCTATAACAGGCCCTGGCAAAGAGATGCAGAAGTCCGCACTTGCTGCAGCGTTTACCTCTTGCCGGACACTTTCTAGCCTTATACCGGTGCTTAGTGGACCTGCAACCCGAACACCTGGGCAATCCTGGGGCAGACCTCATCTTCACACATCTTCACAGCTGTAGCGCATTCCTCTTGTTCACTATCTTCACTGTCCAGGTCCACAGCCTGCGCCGTAGATTGTGAGTCAGAGCGGTGTAGCACAGCTCTCTTACCGAGGTCACGTGATAATTTGTCCGCTGTCTCGCATTGTTGAGTTATCTCCATAGCCGTGGCTAATGTCAGTTCACCGGAGTACGTTAGGCATTTCGACCGTGCTGACGAGCAAAGCGTATGCTCTGCCAGCTGGTCGCGGACCATCTCTTCCTCTAATTCACCAAACTGGCAGTCTCTGGCCAGCTGCCGCAGGTCTACAACATAATGTTGCACTGACTTGCCGATCCGCTGGTGGCGCTACCAAAACTGGATCATCCGGACGATGATGTTTGCAGGCGCGTGAAAACGTTGCACCATTAGCTCAGCCACGTTGTTGAAGCTATCGCTAGCACCCAAGGTAGCAAGGGTACACTGTCCTTCCATACCTAAATTGTGGACCAAAATTGTTCTTCCCTGTACCTTCGTCAGTTCACCAAGGTCTAGTGCCTCCAAGTAATTTTGAAATGCTGTCATGTCCGCTGTGTAACTTGCAGCGAACATACGAATGAATACGAGCCCAACGTACAGTTATGTAACGTGTTTAATACAGGGAGAAAAATTTACACAAAATGTCCATTCATTCAGTTGTCAAGCTGTTTAAGGTCACTGGCATGCTTTGACTCCTGTCTGACCTCTCCATCCCACTGTTGCACTTGTAAGGTCACTTGTCCCTGTTGGGAATGGGTAAGACAACTGGCTACAAACTTCATTGGCTTGGATGAAATGCTAAACACGCTCGAGGCAAGCAGGAGTGGAGAGAAAAGGCACAAAAAGAAGACTTACAAATATGTTAGAGCAGAAAGGCTCTGAAGTACAACATGGTGAAGTCCAAAAGGAAAGGAGCCAATACTCAATGAGCCAGGATGTCCAATGTAGACTTAAGCTGCCACACTGACTGGTCACACTGCCTCCCTATAAGTATACAATACACTAACGAAGGCAAATGGACACAGCCGTGTGGCAAGCAGGTGAGTGAATGATTGGATGTGTGCATGTGTGAGTGTGTGTGCATGCATGTGGTGATGGAATACAGCCGGTGAATGTCTGGCAAGAGGAGGAGGAGTAGCCGTAGGGCTGGTAGAGAGCAAGGCTCAATCTGCCAGCTGGAATTAATAAGCAATGATCAAAACCCACAGCCACGGGTCATGGACGGGGTTGAAAACAATCCCGAACATGACAAATGCTGCGAACCACCCCACCCAAGCGACCGGAGGTTCTCCTGGAGACTCCAAAAATGGCCGAAATGAAGGCACGCCAGCATCCATAACTTTATCCTCATCACTAAATGTTATGTCTGTAAAACATGGAACAATGATGAGGCCAATGGTGAACCACACAGGACTTTATTATGGACTCACTGTACATACAGAGACGCTCCTGCTAGGCTGAGAGGCGGTCGAACAGACCGTCCCTCTACTGCACCGCCCTCTTATACTCTGGGTGACGTCACCACCCGTGTTACACCATAATGAGTCCTAAGAACAACACTACAGGCAGGGGCTCAAACCCTGAAAGCTCCCCTCTCTGCACATGTATGCTATTCACAGCAGCTCAAAAAGATCAGCAGAGGTGGACATTTACAGTGGAGAAAATAAGCATTGAACACTGTTAGGTAGTCCCCAATACTAACAAATAGGCAGCCCGGACATGACATCAGATGCGTGGGTGATGTCAGCATGCCGTGCCCATTTAAGGGGACTGTTGGCAGGAGCTGGGGTCTTTGGCGCACCGCCTCTGTAATAACAACAGCCTATGTCAGTTCAGCATTAGCTTGTATGATACTTGATGCACACATGTATCATCCTTGTGTGTTTGTAATAAAGTTTGTGTTTCAGTTCAACTTCTGCTTCCACTGTCCTATTTGCAGAGATAACATTGGTGACAAGAATAAACTGAAGTGAACTGGTATGCCGCGAATCCAATGATATGGTACATGGCTGCACAAGGAGCCATAAGACCACTACCTAGTGGCAGTCATGGTGAAGTAGCTGCAGGAGGCGGTGTTGAGGACGCTGCACCTCCTACCGGAGACTGAGGCGATGGAATTAATGGCCCAGCTGGAGATAACGGCCCAGGTAGCATTGCTTCTGTGACCTCATCAAACACTTGCCATATGGACCATGCTGTCTTTTTCTCCCAGCAAATGCTGAAGTCTGGTCAGAACCATGGAATGCTGACAGAATTTTACTGGGCCCATGGCACTTAACAATTTCATGAACTATGTACCTAAATTCCACACATAGCTTGTTTATTTTAAGCTCAATTTATTTGCCTACTGCTATAACAAGAATGCCTTGAATACTTAAGGCAGCCTACACCTATAAATCATCAATCCCAGTCCGAATACCTCTCATTAATTGATCATATTTTTACAGTTTAGACAATAATGCCATGAATGGATTACTAATAAATGATTTCAGTGATGACCTGACAATATTTAGAGTTTGGCAGATATTTTTAAAAAGCTATAAATGGATTAAAACAGGGCAAAAGATGCATTAAAAAGGCTCCAATAAAATATGACTGGGAATCAATATATAATGAAAAATGACAATAAAGCTTACGGTGAATTCTTAATGACATTTACATTATTGTATGACAAAAATTGTCCCATCAAATAATATAGTAGAAATCATAAATGCTATGATAATCAGTGGATGTTTAGGGATTACAAAATGTTTCTAAAAGAAAAATACATTATAGAGAAAATTTATACTGTAGTTGGATGGAATTGCTGCAGGATCCATGTGCCTTTAAGTGGCAGATGCTCATGGGTGATTAACTATAAAGGCAGGTGGTGTGCCTGGTTTGCTCTCTCTCTGATACTCAGTGTGCACTGCGCTTCCTGCGCTTAGGCATCGTTGTCATTACTGCTGCAGGTAAGCGTGTCAGTGGGATTCTGATTCATTAATTTGGCAGTTTGTTAGATTGTTTGGTTTTTCTTTAGGCTGTTTCCTAGTGATGGCCAAATGAGGCTTTCTGGAGGACGAGGTCTTTCATCAAAATGACTCATATAGACAAGGCCTCATGTGGGACTTCATTTTCTCTACCAGGCCATCTAGTGGACAAAATGTATACAACATGATGATTTTTACAAGGGTATTGTTGGTTCAATGTTTTTTTTTTTTTCTCATTTTAATAAATACACTGTCTTTTAAGAAATATCAATGATCATAAGGAAAAAAAAAACTGGGGTGACTCCAGTGAATGTGTCCGTGTTACTTTGTGTGCTTGTACTACTTATCCGTTTTTATTAAGAAATAAATTTTCAACAGTCTTATACTGTTCCAGTATATTCAACTCTGGCCTTATTCTCATGCAGAGCACAATAGCAATAGTGCCTCAGCGTAATGATGCATAATAATGATCCAAGCTCTTTGAAACACAACAGAAACTTCACCTTGCAAATAAAAATAAAATGACAAGAATGACACAGCTAGGATTTGAACCCAGGTCTCCCGCGTGTAGTACAAATGCTTTACTGCTAAACCCTCACCTCAGCAGCATTAAATATCCACTATCTGTGGAAAATACATTAATGGAAGAAATGCACTCAAAATGTTCCCAAACAGGAGAAGTCCCATCTTTTTGCTGCTGCCTCCATGTGAAAATTGGCAGTGACAAATCCCTTACACAGGCAAACATGACAACACAAAACGTGAGGGATGGGGATTTCCATTGGGTATCGCTGCTCACTTTATTTCATGTTGCGTGCAAAATCATGAACGGCTTCCTGACCCAGTCACGTTGTCCAGCATCAACACATACGTCATGATGCATGCCTCAAAACGCGCCTCGCCAAATATTTCCTGCATAAGCTCGGAGCACCACTCGGAGCTCTGGAGCCTGCCTTCCCATTACTACTGTTGCCCCCGATCTGCTCTTTCTGCTATTTGGCATGCATTGCACTTCCTGGTCAGGCGTTGCTGTTGTTACTGCTGCAGGTAAGCGTGTCAACGGGATTTTGATTCTTTTGTCAATTTAGCAGTTTGACACGAGCATATAGTGATGACATAGAGTGAAGTACGTGGCGGTAATGCACATGTAAGCTGGTTGCCAACCGCCAATCAAATCTAGAAGAAGAAGAAGAATTTAGCAGTTAGATTGTTTGGTCTCTCTTTAGGCTGTTGCTCCCTGGTCTGCTCTCTGAGGCTCAGTTCTGCACTTCCCAGTTAAATGTTGTTACCACTACTGCTGCAGGTCAGCGTGTTGGCGAGGTTTTGATTTCCTTGCCAATTTAGCCATTTGTCGTTTGTTACTTAGCTTGTTTGGTCTTTCTCTTTTTTTTTTTTTTTTTAGGCTGTTGTTTTCTGTTGCTGCCCTTCTGACTCTACTGGGTCAGCACTGTAACAAACCTGCTGCTCTCTGCTCTCTCTGAGGCTCAGTGTGCGCTACACTTCCCAGTTAAATGTTGTTACCACTACTGCTGCAGGTAAGCGTGTCAGTGGGATTTTGATTCTTTTGTCAATTTAGCAGTTTGTTAGATTGTTTGGTCTCTCTTTAGGCTGTCTCCCCCTGGTCTGCTCTCTCTGAGGCTCAGTGTGCGCTGCACTTCCCAGTTAAATGTTGTTACTGTAAAAATTAATTTTCTGGACATTTAGCAGTATCTTTTCAGTTAACCAACCAATAATCACAGAAGAAATACTATTTCTCAGCTTAACTTTATTGAAACACGCAAGGAATGAACATGGCCACGGATCCTCCCAGCTTTGTCCTGGGAAGACCCCGAACAAAGGAAGTCCCACCTACATACAGCTTCTGAGTTGATGGGCGTTACTTTCCAGCAATACATGTCCATTGTTTCAAAGTAGGTGAGCTCTTTTTATGACTTCCCTCCTGTCCAGATGTCTTTTCTCTCCTGTTCCTGCCTTTGTGGCTTTAAGAGAAAGGAGTAGATGTAGTAGGATGGAATTGCTGCAGGGTCCCTGTGCCTTTAAGTGGCAGATGCTCATGGGTGATTTACTATAAAGGCAGGTGCATGTGCCTGGTTTGCTCTCTGGTCTGCGTGATAGTTTGGCGCCAGCAAATTTTGCTGTAACACCAGCAGGAGCCAAAGCAGAAAAGTACAAAGGAGAAGTAGAAGTACGGACAATAACGTCGGACATCAGTGTTAAGACTTGGAATTTTTTGGTCCACAGCATCGGATGGTTAGATCTCCGAGAGAGGGCCAGAGAAATTTGTTGGTCGGTTTGGCAAGGAGGTCGGGTGACGGGACTGGAGTTTGCGGGCATGGGAAAATGAGCAGGAGAAGCGTGGTAAAGGAAGGTGTGGTGGGTCGGTGCAGCGGCGTTGTGAATGGGCCAGACTGGGGAGATTCTGATTTGTGGGATAGTGAAGACAGTATGGATTCTGGGCAGGGAAGCGGGAAAGGGGGCATGAGAAGGGAGAATAACTTTCCTGAAACTAATGCAAAGAAGGCTAGAAGTAGTGGAAGTGGTGGTGGTGGTGCGGAGGGAGGAGGGCAGGAAGGAGCCGAATTCAAAATTATTGTAAGGTTCGAGGATGAAAAAGGGATATCTACAATAAGCCCAGTTAAATTGACAACAATATTGAAAAACCAGGTTGGAGAAATACTCATGGCAAAGGTACTGAGGGATGGAAAGGAATGAGGAGCAAAGGGAAAGGGCTGACAAAATGAGGGAGATTGGGCAGTTCAAAGTGAAAAGTACAAGCTTTATTGATAACGGATCTAAGTGGAACAAGGGTGTAATTTGGGGGGTGCCAATAGGAGTCTCAATGGAAGAAATTAAAGCTAATTTAAAAGGGGGGTAGTAAAAGCAGCTCGTAGACTACAGGCCACTTGGGAAGGACAGAGGAGAGACACTGAGGGTGTGGTGATTGAGTTTGAAGGAGAAGTGCTCCCCAAAAGTGTAAATTTGGGTTTTTTGAGGTACGGGGTAAGAGAATTTGTTCCTAATCCAGTCCGGTGTTATAATTGCCAAAGATTTGGACACACAGCTAATACATGTAGATGGAGAAGAAGGTGTGCAAGGTGTGGGGGCAACCATCAGTATGGAGAATGTGACCAAGAAGCGCCAAGGTGTTGTAATTGTGGCGGGAGTCATAGTGTGGCCTACGGAGGCTGTGAAAGAATGATGAGAGAAAGGGAAATTCAGCGAGTCAGAGTACAGAATAAAGTCTCCTATGCCGAAGCAGTGAAAAGGATGGACCAGAGAGGAGGGAATGGGCAAAGGACTGGGGGGAGGCTGCTTGTAGGGGAAAGAGAACTGGGACGGAATGGGGAAATCCAGGTTGATCTGAAGAAACTGGTTATTTTTATAGCAGGAGTTGTGAATGCCACAATGGAAGTCAAGTCTAAAACTGAGAGAATTCAAATAATAGTGAAAGCAGCAGCTAATTGTCTTGGTTTCAGTGGTTTAACTTGGGAGGAGGTGAGGAATGGGCTTAGTAACCAGACAAGTCAGGATCAAGCATCGATTGGATAGGAATTGTGATAATGGTCATTTTGATTCATTGGAATGCAAGAAGCTTCCTGGCAAATGGACAGGAATTCAAAAAGTATACTGAGGAACTTTCAGACAAACCAGATGTTATCTGTGTCCAGAAGACATGGCTGAAACCCAGTCTGGATTTTAAAATGGTGGGATATGTTTCTATTCGGAATGATAGAGGGGAGGGAATGGGAGGTGGGTGTGCAACATTTGTGAGGGAGGGAATTCAGTTCAGAGAGGTAGGTAAAGGGGCTGAACTGGAGTATGTGGTAGTTGAAATTTTGGACAAAAGAGGGGGAATTAGTAGTTGTTAATTTGTATAATCCCTGTAAGAGGTTGATATTGAATCAATTATCTCAGATGGAGGGGATAGATGGGAGCAGACTTTTATCAGTATGTCTCCTGCCCAACCAGGCGAAAAAAGACATTGGACCTGTGCTATGGATCCATAGAGAGGGCCTATAAATCACTCCCCCTTCCTCCTTTAGAATCCTCAGATCACAACTGTGTACATTTGCTGCCCACATATAAAACTGCTCTCAGAAGAGGCAAGGTGGAGACGAGAGACATTGATGTGTGGACAGAAGATTCAGAGCACAGCCTCCAGGAATGCTTTGACTGTACAGACTGGGAGGTGTTCACACTGGCCTGCGGGGATGATTTGGACTCTGTGGTTGACCTCACATGCTCATACATGTCTTTCTGTAAAAATAAGATTGTTCCACGTAAACGTGTCAAAATATATCCCAACAACAAACCATGGGTTACAAAATCAGTTAAATCCTGCTTAAAGAGGAAAGCACTTGCCTTTAAACAGGGGTCTGTTTCTGAGCTACAGGTTGCCACAAAGGAGCTGAAGGCCGAAATTTTAAGAGCGAAACAGAATTATAAATCAGAGTTGGAAAGCAAGATGGCAACAAAAAAATTTGGTTCAGCCTGGGCCTGTATGAAAACTATTACAGGCCTTCAGAGCACAGAACACAGCAATCGTGTGTTTTTCGATGGTTTTAGTTCAGACACAGAGCTGGCTAATGCTCTTAATTGTTTTTATGGTCGTTTTGACTCCTTTGATTTCAGCACAGAAATCCAAGATTTGAAACAGAAACTCAAAGACAATCAGCACTTTAATATTGAGGTGCAGGATGTTAAAAGGGAGTTCTGAGCTGTAAAAGTGAACAAAAGTCAGGGCCCTGATAATATATGTGGGTGCTTGGTAAGGTCCTGTGCACATGAACTGAGTCCTATATTTCATTACATTTTCAATAAGTCCTTACAGACACAACATGTGCCTAAGATCTGGAAAGATGCCGTGGTTGTTCCCGTTCCAAAATCCAGCAGTCCTAAAATGGTAAACGACTTTAGACCAGTTGCTTTGACTTCAATTTTAATGAAAATTTTTGAAAAACTGGTCAGATGTGAGGTCCTAAGGCAGACTGAACATGCATTGGATCCTCTGCAGTTTGCCTATAGGCCTCACAGAGGAGTGGAGGATGCCACTGTCAGTATGTTTAACATGCTTTTTAAACATCTGGATTTTAATGGGACACATGCCAGGCTTTTATTTGTGGACTTTTCTTCTGCCTTTAATACAATCCAACCTCATATTTTAGTTGAAAGGCTCCTGCAACAATTGGACTTGAGCAATAATCTGGTGGGTTGGATTCTGGATTTCTTAACCAACAGGACGCAGAGAGTAAGGGTCAATGGTACATTGTCTGACCTAAAGTGCTCTTCTACTGGCTCTCGTCAGAGGTGTGTGTTGTCACCACTACTCTTCATCCTGTACACAAACATGTGTCGGCGCAGACATGACAACAGACACATTATAAAGTATGCTGATGATTCAGTCATTGTCAGTCTCCTCCAGGATGGTGAGAGTGGCCACGGCCCAGTAGTTGATGATTTTGTTCACTGGTTTGAGGATTCCTACCTGCAGCTGAATACGACAAAAACTAAAGATATGATTATTGACTTTAGGAGGAAAAATCCCAGGCACAAAGTCACCGTACTAAAAGGCCAGACCACCGAATGTGTACAATCGTACAAATATCTTGGGACGATTATTGATAGTAATTTAAACTTTGAAGTGAACTGTGAAAGGGTGTGCAAAAAGGGTCAGCAACATTTGCATTGCTTGAGGAAACTTGCACGCTTCCAAGTTGACCGAACCATAATGACAATGTTTTATCGGGCTTTTATTGAATCTGTTTTATCCTTTTCTTTAGTGTCATGGTTTGGTCAGATAAAACTGAAACAGAGGAAATCCTTGGATCAGGTAGTTAGATGGTCCAGTCGTTTGCTTGATGAGTCACAGCTGAGCCTGACATCCCTGTACACCAGATAAGTACAGAGGATGGCTACCTCCATTTTAAATGATGACTCCCACCCTTTGCACTGCAACTTTCAGCTTCTTCCCTCAAGACGGAGGTTTGCTGTCCCAAAAAGTAGAACCCAGCGCTACAAAAACAGCTTTGTCCCTGCTGCTGTCAAAGAGTTGAACAAGCTGTAAAAATATATTGTACATAATTTAGGTACCTATTTATTAACTTCATTTTATATTTACTTATTTTTGTAGGATGTCACTTCAGTTCTAAATATTTTATTGGGTTTTAGACCTTTGAGTTTTTTAACCTCTTTGCCTAGTTTTTAACCTTTAATATGACCCTTCTCTCTTACCTCTGGTTTCTCCCTCATCTCTTTGTCTTTTTATACCCTGATTGATGGAGCCTTGAGTATTTTTATCATGTTTATAGTCAGCTTCATGTGTGCCTGTGTTTGTGTCTATGTTGAATGTAATTAGTGGCTTGTAAATATGGTTGTCACCAGACTGCAAAACAAATCTACCTACGGGTACAAATAAAGTAACCTGAACCTGAACCTGAACCAGGGTGGTAATTTGTGGTGACTTTAATGCCCATAATGTGTTATGAGGGCAAATCATGCAGACATAAATGGTGAGACTATTGAAGAACTTTTGGAAGAGAAGAATCTAGTATGTTTAAACGATGGTAGAGCAACTAGAATTGATATACATACGGGGAGTGGTTCAGTTCTTGACTTAACTTTGGTGACTAATAATATTGCAAGTGTGTGTGAGTGGGAGGTTTTAGAGGAGTCCTCGGTGGGAAGTGAACATTTCCCAGTGTACTGTAATATTTTCATTTCAGTGAATATGGTAAGTGGTCATAAAAAAGGGAGATGGGTTTTTAGCGCTGCTAACTGGAAGCTATTTAAGTTTATCTGTGAGAGAGACCTTCCCCTAGTAGAGCTCAGTGAAGACACTGAGAGTATGGAGAAAAATATTAAAACTATTTTTCTTGAAGCAGCCAATCAGTCAGTCTCTAAAAGTAAAGGTAAAAGGTTAAAGAAAGCAGTGCCTTGGTGGACAGATGAGTGCACTAAAGCTATTAAAGAGAGGAATAAGACACTTAAGGTCTTAAGAAGAACTCATAATTGGCAAAACTTGGTTAATTATAAGAGGGCACTAGCAAAAGCCAGAAAAACTATCCGGAGAGCTAAGAGAAAGCTGGCAGAGATACTGTAGCACTGTAGGTAGATCAACAGCCGTGGGGGATGTGTGGAGTATGATCAAGGCAATGAATTAAATTAAATCACCCTTATTGTCATTCAACCGTACAACCAATCATGCACAGTAGAACGAGATTGTGCTTTACCTATCTACAGTGTCAATCACACACACCCCAAGTGCAGAATCAGAGGGCCACTGCCATGCAAGGCGCCGCCACAGATTTCCCTCCTCCATTCCATTACTGCTGAGCATCAAGCTGGATGGCAGGAAGTTCCACTTTTTTTTTTTTAGAACTTATATTTTATTAAAATTTTTAACAACAGAGTCATTACAGATATAATTACCATATGTAGTCAAGATTATTTAATACACAAATTCCACATCAATATAAGAGAAACAGCCTCTGTCAAAAAAAAAAAAACCAAGCGCTTAATAGCCACTTTGAGCAACTACAATAAAGAGACTTCTGCTGGATACCATCTTGATTTAAAAGTAGGTAATTGGAGTCTCAGTGCGTAAGTAATCTTCTCCATGTGATAAAGTTCTTGTACTTTTTGAAGCCATGCACTGAAGGAGGGTGGGTCTGTTTTCATCCAAGAGGCAGTGACACATTTCAAGGCTGCTACAAAAAGTATGTTTAGGAGGTATGCTGGTGCTCTCCCGTGCACTTCCGGAGGGGTGATGCCAAGAACTGCTACTGCCAAGTCCCTTGGTATTGTAACTTGAAACATATGTTTTATTGCCTTGTACACCTCATCCCAAAATGTTTGTATTTTAGGGCACGACCAGAAAATGTGTGTGTGATTAGGCACTTCTGTACCACAATTTCTCCAACACAGGCTTGGAACATTTGGTGTCATCTTGGCCACAATATCTGGTGTTCTGAAATATCTACTAAATATCTTCCATTTAAATTCCCTCCATGTATTTGAATTTGTGGTCTTATGCGCCACTGTACATACCTCTTCCCACATTTGATCAGAGAAAATTTGACCCGCCTCTGCCTCCCATCTTTGTTTTGCCAGAATAGGTTTATTTTGAGCCATTAAACCAAATATTTTGTATAACTTTGAGATCACTTTTTTATCCTCTTTGTGTTTTTGAGTTTGAATTAAAAAATGTTCAATGAGTGATGGGTCTAGCACTTTATCCCACTCTTTATGAGAAACCAAAAAAGATTGTATTTGCAGATATCTGAAAAAATCATTTTTTTGGAGTTGGAAGCGTCTTCTCAAATATTCAAACGATACAAAACCATCCTTATCGATTAACTGATGTATGTAAATAAGCCCATGATCAGCCCACTTGAGAAAGTTCGTATCCAATCTTCTTGGTATAAAGGATTTTAAATGCCCAATACTGTCACCATGGGTTGAGATGCCGTCTCGGCACTGAGCCCATGTTTTCCCTCATCCCTGCCTCCCATTGAGCGGCGTCTCAGCTGGCCCCAGCTGGCAGCATTATGGACGGCTGGGGCCAATTAGTCTTCATCAGCTGGGGCGCTGCCAATGAGGATAAATAGGAGCAGCCTCGATGACTCGGGGCTGCGACATAAGCACTGCTAGGCTGAAGCCCCTTCGTCTGGTGTCAGCCTCAACTCCTCTTGCAGCATTCCTGTGTTTGTATCCCGCTGTGAGGATGTACGTCTTGCTACCCCCACGTCCGGTACGAGCTGCTTACCTCTGCGCTGTGCAACCTGTGAGTGTACCTCTGCATGAGTATCTGTGCTCTCCTCATCCCTTATCCCTTACCCTGAATAAAATATCACGACTCACTGGCTTGCCCCTGGCTCTGATTGCCCGGCTCCCTAGAGCCGGATATGACAGTATGTCGCAGCCAGAAGAGTTGCCGGCGGCCGTGAGTCGCTGTGGAAATGTACCTTTCTGTCCGGGTGTCAGCGCTGCTAGCATGCCGTTTCCCAGGAGTCACTTCCGGCGCCAGGGCGACGGGCTGAGGTCCATCTCGGAGGCAGTCGACGGGACGTTCTTCACCCTGCACGACGCCTCCAACGCGAGACGCTGGCATCCGGGCCGTGCTGAGGAACTCCTGGACTGTCACCCTCACTCTCTGTACCATCTGGAGGACAGTGCCAGGATAGACGCTGCAGGTACACAGCGAGAGAAGCTCCACGGGGTGGATGGAAATCCCGGCAGGGAGTCGAAGTGGGCGACGTCTTTCCCCGCTTCGGAGTCCCGTTCCTGCCGCTATTCCAGTCCGGGAGTTCGCGCCAACCAGAGGACTTCCCCCGACCTGCGCCACGTCACTCGGGATTCCCTTCAAGGAGCCGCAGCTGACAGCAGTTATGTCCGGGGTCGAGTGGCTGTCGCGAGCTCTACTGTGTTTCCTGTCACCACCTTCAGGCATGTGGCGGCGGCAGTGAGATTGATGGTGAGGACTTCAGGGCTACGAAGCCTTCCCGTGCTCGACGCCTTCCTCGTCTCGATCTCCGATCTGGAGCGGCGAATCCTGGGTTTCCCCCTCGCTTCGTCCCCTGGGAGTAGTCGTCATCACATCGCCGAGTCACCTCTGCACGAACCTCGTCCGGATCCAGTTCTGGGTCATCGTCAGGACCGTTCCTCCCACGCAGCTGTCATCCCTTCGCCTCGTCAGTGTGGAGATTCTACAGCCTCGTCCCCTGAGCCTCGTTCCCCCGCTGTCATTCCTGGACATTCGGGCTGGCTCACCCCGGCTGTTTCCCCCTCCTCCTCGACGCGCTTCCTGACCGCTGTGTGTGCCTGGAATCCCGGCCTGGTGAGCTCTCTGCTGGAGACAACGCGAGCGATCCTCAGACGAATTCCCGGGGGGTCCTCCGTTATCGCCGGGCGGGGAGAGGAAGAAGCAGATTCCACTACAGCAGGCGATACTCAACCTCCAGGGGGCAGGCAAGTCATTGTTTTTTCACACCTGCTTAATGATTTGCTCTGTCACATCCCTGGAGGAGAAGTTCAGGGTTCGCAGCTCCCTGAACTCTCCCCACCTGCTGTAACCTGTATTCCTAATCCCGCATCCTCTGTGTCTCTCTCCGCCGAGCGGTCCCCGGCTCCGGGTCAACGTGGTGGGATATGGAGAGGGCCTGTGGTTCCGCAGCTACATTGCGGACGGAGGAGGGGGACTGACTGCTGCGTGGAGTCTACGCTGACGACTGAGCGTCCCTGGGTCTCCACGGAGGAGCGGTTCGGTCCAGCGGGACGAGATTCTTCTGGCTTCACGCCGAGTGGGTCGTCGGCGGGGTTACCTGAGCTGGAGGAATCTCAAGCTGCGCTGACCATCGTGCTGGCTGCGGGGCCCGACGCGGCTAGATGGGAGCCTGACAACGACCTCCTGACGACGGATCCTGGATCTTCGCAGTCCTGGACGGCGTCAGAACCCGAGATCAGGCGAGTGCTCTCCTTTCTTTTCTCTCTTTTTATCTTTGAGCACTTCAGCCTATCTCCAGGGGAGACGAGCAGGGTGCAGCCGCCCGCTGCGTCTGAGCTCGTCTCGCCGGGTTCTGGCGCTGCCGGTGATCCTGATCCCGGTTCTGTTTTCTCTTCTGAGCCTTCTTCCAGGGTCACCGGCGAGGAGTTGCTGTTCCTCGTGGTGCTGGAGGGTCCGGGTTCAACGTTGGAGGTCGGTTCTGGTGCAGTGTCCAACGTGGGTTCGCCCGAGACCCAATCGGGGTCCAACGTGGGTTCGCCTGAGGCCCGATCGGGGTCCGACGTGGGTGCTGCCCCAGTGTTGTCCAGGTCCGGTGAGGAGGTGGCCGTTTCCCTGAGGCCCGCCGCCCTCGTCATCGGCTCTCCCCTGAGCCTCTTCCACCGGGATCCGCTCTGACCCTTCGTCCGTCTCAACGGTCCTGGTGGTTGAGTGATGCGGGTCGACGACCCGACCCGCAAAACTTTCGGTTCGGTGATCTGGTTCCCCCCACTGGTCTGTGTTTCCCTCTGGGCAGCCTGGTTCGGCTGCCGGTGGACTGGATTCCTGGGATCTGGGTCCAGAGTTCGCCGTCCGAACATTTCTCTTCCCCTGATTCGCCAGCTGGACAATGGGCGGGGAGATCTCCGGAGCCATCTCGGCTATTTTTGGACTCTGCCTGCCATACACCTCGGGTGTCACTTTT
Source organism: Pholidichthys leucotaenia (assembly GCA_020510985.1). Taxonomy (NCBI): domain Eukaryota; kingdom Metazoa; phylum Chordata; class Actinopteri; order Cichliformes; family Pholidichthyidae; genus Pholidichthys; species Pholidichthys leucotaenia. The sequence goes on along the minus strand of CM035841.1, from coordinate 113,309,804 downwards.
TCTTTTATCGTTATTAAGGTCACTTGGGTGTAATGTCTGTCCTGTTGGTGGATGTGTATTTATAGTGCTGTGCGTTTTCCTTCCCTCGTACCCAGCATTTTATTTTTTGTACCATGTTTTTAGTCTCGTTTTTGCATTGTAGAGTTATGTTTTGTTCCCTTTCAGACCATACTCTGCAGTTGCCCATTCATTCCAGTCACTTTCATTTCTTTAGGTGACTGTGGGTATTTATATATTCATGTGTGTGGGTTTTTCTTTGCCTGCACTCAGTATTTCTTTTTTATGCCCTGTTGGTTCATTATAGAGTCATGTGCCTTGTTTTCCGTAACACCATGCTCTGTAATTGTCCATTTGTTCCAGTCACTTTTCTTGGTGACTGTGTGTATGTACTTATATTGGTGCTGTGTATTGTGTTTTCCCTTTATTTGACCATACTCAGCATTTTTTGCCCTGTACCTTTTTGGTGGTTCTTTTTTTTTTTTCTTGCTCTGGGTCACGCATGGTTGGTACTCTCTGGGTAGTATGTAACCGGCGTGTTGACCCAGTTCTTCTCCCCATCTGTACCTGGGTTAATTATTCAGTTTTGTCAGTATTGTATTTGGGTTTTTCTTTCCCGCTACCCTACATTGCCCCATTGGTGTTGTCCTTCCCTTGGCTTCTTCCCCTCCGGTCCGCCTCCCTTCCTCCCACCCTAGGTGGGGGGGGGGGGGGGCTGGGATGTTCCTGGTCGTTCAGGAGCCCGACCTTGAGGGAGGGGCTCTGTCACCATGGGTTGAGATGCCGTCTCGGCACTGAGCCCATGTTTTCCCTCATCCCTGCCTCCCATTGAGCGGCGTCTCAGCTGGCCCCAGCTGGCAGCATTATGGACGGCTGGGGCCAATTAGTCTTCATCAGCTGGGGCGCTGCCAATGAGGATAAATAGGAGCAGCCTCGATGACTCGGGGCTGCGACATAAGCACTGCTAGGCTGAAGCCCCTTCGTCTGGTGTCAGCCTCAACTCCTCTTGCAGCATTCCTGTGTTTGTATCCCGCTGTGAGGATGTACGTCTTGCTACCCCCACGTCCGGTACGAGCTGCTTACCTCTGCGCTGTGCAACCTGTGAGTGTACCTCTGCATGAGTATCTGTGCTCTCCTCATCCCTTATCCCTTACCCTGAATAAAATATCACGACTCACTGGCTTGCCCCTGGCTCTGATTGCCCGGCTCCCTAGAGCCGGATATGACAAATACTAGACAAGGCAGATAGACTAGTTGGTAACTTAAAGGCAATTCCAACCCTCTTCCAGATATCAAGTGTGGTTTTAGTCCACCTTGATAAGCCCACTACTGGAATATTAGCAAAAGGCAAAGCTTGTAGTGGTTTGAGGCTCAGGTTTTGTTCAATGTCCACCCATCTCGTATGAATGTCATTCTGTATCCATGAAATCAATGGTTTTAATTGTGAAGCCCAAAAATAATATTTCAAGTTTGGCAGGTTAAGCCCCCCTTCTTCCTTAAGTCTTTGAAGTGTTTTATATTTTATCCGAGGGCGCTTGCCCTGCCATATAAATTTTGAGAATGTTTTGTCCATTTCTTCAAATGTTGACTTAGGTATTAGTATTGGTAACATTTGAAACAGATATAAAAGCCTAGGCAGAACATTCATACGAATGGCTTCTATGCGACCTAGGAGAGACAAAGGCAATGATGACCAACGGTTTAGGTCATTTTTTATAGTACTAATTATCCTACCATAATTTGCATCAAATATCTTGTCTAATGAAAGGGGAACATAGATACCCAAATACTTTATACCTTCTTTAGGCCAACAAAAGCCACTTTGTTGTTTAAACTCTGGTGAAATATTGTCCAAAATGTCCATTGCCTCAGTTTTATCAACATTAATTTTATATCCTGAGAAATATCCATATGTTGATATAATTTTCATTAAACATGGAATTGTACAGGATGGCTCTGTCAGATACAGTAGGACATCATCCACGTACAGTGATATTTTATGTACTTCTTTGCCAATCAGCACCCCTTTAATATTATTGTCATCTCTAATGAGTTGGGCCATTGGTTCTATACTTAAAGCAAAGAGCAAGGGTGACAGAGGACACCCTTGTCTGCAACCACGCTCCAAGTTAAACCTTGTAGATCGAAATCCATTAACTCTCACAGCTGCTTGAGGTGAAGAGTATATGGTTTCAATCCAGTCGATAAATTTAGGGCCAAAATTAAATCTTTTTAATGTTTGAATAAGATATTTCCATGACACTCTATCAAAAGCCTTTTGGGCATCCAGTGATAATACAACTGTCTTGGTTTTGCTTTGTTTTTGGTATGATAAGATATTAAACAAACGATGTAAATTATTTGCATAATGTCTCCCGACAATAAACCCAGTCTGGTCTGGATGAATAATGTTAGTTATTATGTCATTTAGTTGCCGTGCCAATACACCCATCAAGATACGAACATCTCCATTTAACATAGACAATGGCCTGTAAGAGCGGCAATCAGTGGGATCTTTACCTTCCTTCTGTAATACCACTATAGTAGCTTCTGTCCATGACACAGCCATTGTTTTTGTTTCTAATGAATGGTGATAAGCTTTTAAGAGGAGTGGAATAAGTTCTTCATGGAAACATTTATAAAACTCATTGATAAATCCGTCTGGACCAGGACATTTATTATTTTTGAGAGATAAAATACATTGTTTTATTTTCCAATCTTGGATTGGTTCATCCAAATTTACAGCAATTTCGCCAGATAACTGAGGTATATTAATATCCTGTAAGAATTGAGCAATATTGGACTCATCGAGGCATGTATCAGTATCTTGGTAGAGAGATTTATAAAATTCTCCGAATGTTTCAGCTATTTCCTTAGGCTTTACTATATATTTGTGTCCAGATTTTATTTTATGTACAATATTAGAAGATTGTTGTTTACGTAATTTGAAAGCCAGAAGCCTGCTCGCTCTATTTCCATGTTCATAATGCTGATGCTTGGCAAAACGTAAAGTTCCCTCGATCTTCTCTGATAGTAGCTCTTGTAGCTCTGAACGGGCTGCTTTGAGTTCACTTAAGAGATTAGACGCCATCCCTTGTTTATGCTTATGTTCGAGCTCCCTAATTTTATGCTCCAATTCTGTTTGTTTAGCCATTTTTTGCCTCCTTTTTGCAGTAGCATAAGAAATTATACAGCCTCTTAAATAGGCTTTTGCACAGTCCCAAAGTACAAGAGGAGACATGCCAGGTGTATCATTTATATCAAGATAGTTCTTGAGCTCTGTTTTAATGAGAGTAATGAAATCTTTATCATTAAGAAGAGAGGCGTTCAATCTCCATTGTTTATAAGTTGGTGTCAATCCCATGTCCCACTGAAGAACCACTGGGGCATGATCAGAGATTGTAATGGGCATGATGGTTATGTCTTCAACTCTGTGGAGTTCAGCTTTAGAAGTGAAACAATAATCAATCCTTGAATAGGATGCATGACTGTTAGAGTAAAATGTAAAATTTCTTTCTTTTGGAAATTTTGATCGCCATACATCAACCATTCCTGCTTCAGCAGTCAAATATTTAAGCATCTTGCCCATCTTGGATATGGATGCTTTAGGTGGAGGTTGTCTATCTTGTTGTGACATTACACAATTAAAGTCTCCCCCCATGAGTAAAAGACCAACACTATACTCCGTGATTCTGTTAAATAGTAATTTGATGAAGCCTGGTTGGTCCTCATTTGGGGCATACACATTAATTAGGGAGACAGGTATGCCATCAAGCACTTTATAACTGAGAGAATATGGTTCCAGTAAGTAACATATAGTGACTCTGTTGCTCTTTTAAATAATATGTGATCCCCGGCGAACAAAGGGATCAGAACGCAAGAAACACAAAAACAAAATGTATATCGAACAAGCGAAATACTAAAGGGTGGGATTAAGTCCCTAGCCACTGTATATTAGCAGCTAAATACACAACCTGCTATGGTAGGCTGTGTCCACAGCAAAAAAAAAAGGAGCAGAAATTAAATCGGCAAAACAAATTTACTAAAGGAGCTCAGGCCCCTGCAGACTAAGTTACAATAAGAAACAACATTAAATGAAAATTTTCAAAATACTCAACACAATACACTATAACAATACAGGATAGGAAAAAAAAAAGTATTATTCTCGTCACCATAAAAAAAAAAAAAACATATTTTAACAGATTACGCACCCACTGCAATCATAACCTGCGGACTCACGCTATATAATCCAAACATGGTACCTCAAGGATCATCAGCTTCGGGCAGGATATTGTTCTTTATGTAGTCCATGGCCTTTGTTGGATCATGAAAGTCCTGACTCTCATTCCCGAAAGTGATCCAGAATCTTGCGGGGTAAAAAAGACCAAAGCGCACATCACGTCGGCCTCGTAGCGCCTTCCGTGCATCTGAAAAGGCAGCCCGGGCTTTAGCAACACCTGCCGTGTAGTCAGGGAAGATGCTGATCCTGTTACCGTTATACATCAAAGGTGCCTTTTCCCTGGCTCTTCTCAAAATATCCGCTGCATCTCCATCATAGTGCATCTTGGCGATTATCACTCGGGGTCTGTCTGCTCCCGCGGTCCGTGGTGCTGGTGTACGATGAGATCGATCAACTTTCACTTCTTGGTCCATGTATAAGGCTTGTTTAATAATTTTAGCCACCTCGTTTGGATTGCAGGGGTTTTGCTCATTGACACCGACAATGCAGATATTTCCACGTCTCATTCTCCCCTCCAGATCCTCACATTTGCTCCGCAGTGACTTCACTTCACTTTGGAGCTCTTTCACCGAGCTCTGAAGCCCAGTTATATCATCTGACCAAGTAGACAAGCCGTCTTTCACGTCTTGAATGTTAGCTTCAATTGTGCCAAATCGTGCGCTAACGGAGGTGGCGCTGCTAGCTATTTCCGAACGTACAGCCTGGACTTCAGCTTTGAGAGAGGCAAAATCGTTAGCTAGGGCATTCTTAAATTCTTCCCGTATAATTTGTGTGATGTCTTCTCTTAAGGATGCCAAAATCTGAGTTTTAAAGCCTTCGTCTGTGGTCAACGTTGGCACTGCGCTCTGTGGTTCGTCATTCTTTTCCAGCTCGGCTTGCAGCCTCGTGTTGGGCCTATTGGGTTTGTCGGTAGCGTCGAATTTAAACTTCTGAAGTTTATCCATCATGACGATAAAAGTGGGCAGGAGAGTCCGACAATGATAGGTGACGAGTCTGTATTGAGCTTTACCAAAGAAACTTCGTTTTTAAAAGTAAAATGTCCAAAAGTCTGCGGGAGCACTGAGGGACACGTCTTTACTCCAGCATGGCTCACTAGCGCCCCCTGGAAGTTCCACTTTTATATGGTCTTCGGCATGACCCAGCCGGGATTTGAACCCCTGCCTCCCAGGTGTAAGGCAGATGCTCTACCAACTGAGCCACCACTCTGGTATGAGGGGAGTTAGGAGGGAATAGCAGTATCCAATACTAAAAAGTGGGGGAGTGATTACAATAACTGATGAGGAAAAAGCAACAATGATAGCAAAGAGTCTGACTCAAATTCATAGCTCAAGCAATTTGACTGAAGAAGGTAAAAAAGGAAGAAATAGGACGAGTTTAGCACACCCTGGGGCTCTGGAGGAAAGGTTTGACTTTAGTAGTTCTTTGGACTCTCCTTTCACTCTAGATGAAATGGAAAGAGCAGTAAACAAATCAGGATTAACATCCCCTGGGAAAGACAATGTCTGTTACATCATGGTGAAACACTTAGGGGCTTTGGCAAGGAGGAAGCTATTGGAAGTCTACAACAAAGTGTGGGAAAAGGGAAAGCTCCCAACTGCATGGAAAGAGGCAGTGATTTTTCCTGTAAGAAAACCTGGAAAGGATCCCTCAGACCCAGCGAGCTACAGGCTTATAGCTCTAACATCACATTTGGGAAAAATTATGGAGAGAATGATTACAGACAGAATTGCTTTTTATCTCAAAAGTAGAGGAATTTTGTCACCACATCAGAGTGGATTTAGAAAAGGAAGGGGAACTATGGAGCCTGTTGTGTGTTTGGAGACAGAGATACGGAAGGCTCAAGTAAATAGAGAGTCGGTAATTGCAGTGTTCTTTGATGTGGAAAAGGGATATAACATGTTGTGGAAGGAGGGGCTAATGATTAAGCTAAGTATGATAGGAATTTCTGGGAGAACATTCAACTGGATAAAAGATTTTTTTGTTTAATAGGTACATTCAAGTTAGAGTGGGCAGAGCCTTGTCAGATAGGTACTTGGGGGAAAATGGCACCCCCCAGGGTAGTGTTATAAGCCCAGTACTTTTTTCTATTATGATAAATGATGTTTTTTCTGTTGTGAAGAATGACATTGGCCGCTCTTTATTTGCTGATGATGGGGCATTATGGAAAAGAGGGAGTAATTTTAATTATATAAGAGGGAAAATACAAGAGGCAATACGTGCAGTGGAAGGGTGGTCATACTCTTGGGGATTTAAATTCTCTGTTGAGAAAACAAAGGTCGTAGTATTCACAAGGAAAAGGGTAGCTGATGCCCAGTTAACAATGTATGCTCAGGAAATAGAACAAGTCAAAGTGTTCAGATTTCTGGGTGTCTGGTTTGATGTTAATCTAACTTGGAGGGAACATATTCAAAAGGTGTCAGTTAAATGCAAAAAGGTACTGAACGTAATGAGGTGTTTGATAGGGACTGAGTGAAGTGCTAGTAGAGCGGCTATGAAAAACATTTATGTTGTGTTAATTAGGTCTGTATTGGACTATGGGTGTATTGTGTATGGATCTGCTTCCAAAACCATCTTGAACAAGTTAGGTGTCATCCAGGCTCAAGCACTGAGGATCTGCTGTGGTGCACTTAAAACAACTCCTGTTACTGCTCTTCAGGTGGAAATGGGGGAAATGCCATTAAGTGTCAGGCGTAAACAGGTGATGATGAACTATTGGGTCAGTCTGCAAGGGCACACTCAAGATAAACATCCTACAGTTAGAGTTTTGATGCCTTGTTGGGAAGGGGAAAGGGTTAAAAAGCTGGTGGTGGACTGCCGCAGGCATGGGCAGCCCCTCACAGTACCAGTAAATATACAGGGAACAGACATCGAGATGGTGACATCCTATAAGTACCTGGGTATTCATCCGAACAATAAACTAGACTGGTCACACAATACTGATGCACTCTACAAGAAGGGACAGCGCAGGCTGTTCCTGCTGAGGAGACTCAGGTCTTTTGGTGTACAAGGGGCGCTGCTGAAGTCATTCTATGACACGGTGGTGGCATCAGCCATCACTTTTGGAGTGGTCTGCTGGGGCAGTGGCATTACTGCAGCCGATAGGAAGAGACTGAACAAACTGATTAAGAAAGCTAGCTCTGTCCTGGGGCAACGCCTTGATCCGATGGAGGAGATAGGAGAGAGAAGGACGGTGGCTAAACTGTCATCTCTGCTGGAGTCCGAGTTCCACCCTATGCAGGACATACTGAATGCACTGAGGAGCTCATTTAGCAGCAGACTACATCATCCCAGGTGCACAACCGAGAGGTTTCGTAGGTCCTTCCTACCAACGGCTGTCAGACTGTACAACCTAAGCAGGGCTGCTCGCAGAGATAGCAAAAAGACGTAACAAACTAATAGTTTTTTGAATGCAAAAGATGCAATAGACTTACACAATGGTCCCCTCCGGCATACAACTAGGAACTTACCGGTCGCTATGGAGGGTGAGAATATGTATGGGCACATAATCATACCATGTAGGATAACTAAGTAGACGGTTATGCTGTTTCATTCCATCTAGCAACAATGCTCTGCACTGTGTGTGTTTATATATTTACATATTTATTCCATCTAGCTACAATGCTCAGCACTGGGTGTGTTTATATATTTATATATCTACATATTATTCCATCTAGCTACATTGCTCCGCACTGTGTGTGTTTATATACTTGCATATTTATTCCACCTAGCTGCAATGCTCCGTACTGTGGGTGTTTATATATTTACATATTTATTCCATCTAGCTACAATGCTCTGCACTGTGTGTTCATATATTCATATATTTATTCCATCCAGCTACAATGCTCTGCACTGTGTGTCTGTGTGTGTGTGTATATATATATATTTTATAGTAATACGTACATATGTATATTAGCTGCTCTTGCTTGCTTGTTTTTTTTTTTTTTTTTTTTTTTTTTTTTTTTCTCTTGCCTTCTGATTGTTGCTCTGAGTGTTGCTATCCCTGTGCTGTTGCAATCCTGGAATTTCCCCGTTGTGGGACTAATAAAGGCTTATCTTATCTTATCTTATCTTATCTAAAAGGAGAGTTTTGCATTTTATGCTGGGAGGATAGCCAGAGACATGAAACTATGTGACAGAACATATACAGTATTCCATTAGTTCCTTTGCCAGTCACGCCTCCATGGTTTTTCTATCCAGTTTCTGTTGATTTGTATTTTTTGGAAAAGATGCGAAGGTATAGAGAATTTGGAAACACTGCAGTTTTAGTAGAGGATCGTTTGGGAACAATATATCACTCCTTTACCCCAGTATTCACTGATGGATCAAAAGATCCTGACACTGGTTGCACTGGCTTTGCTTTCTATATTCCTGCCTTGGAAATGTCTGTTAACAGAAGAACATCTTCCCATCTGTCTGTGTATACAGTCGAAATGTTGGCTTTGGTGACTGCATTGCAGAGGACTGAGGAGCTGATGATCAAGGATGTTGTCCTTTGTTTGGACTCCAGTGCAGCCTTGCTGTCAGTAAAATCAGGGTCATCTGACAGCAGACAGGACATGGTCTATGAAATGTATGAGACTCTGTATAGACTCAGAAATAAAGAGGTGGCTGTGTCGTTCATGTGGATTCCAGCTCACAGGGGGGTAAAGGGCAACAAGGTCGCAGATAAATTGGCTAAACGGGCTCTGGGGCACCGGGAGGTGTGGGATATTTCACTGAGTAAATCTGAAGCAAAAACATTGATTAAAGAGTATACTAGGCAGGAGTGGCAGTATAGGTGGGACACAGGAGGTACAGGGCGACACTTGTATGCTATCCAGAGTGCGGTTGGAGTGAAGGGCAGGATGGGAACGAGAAATACAAAGGAAGAGAATATTTTATCTAGGCTAAGGATGGAGCGCACTAGGTTAAACAGAACTTTGCATTTGGTAGGTAAGCACCCGACAGGGATGTACAATTATTGTGAGAGAAAGGAAGAAAATGTGGAGCATGTCATTCTGCACTGCCAGAAGTATACCCAGGAGAGAGACAGATTAGTGGAGGGAATTAGAGAATTAGGGGTGGGTGACGCTAACTTAAGCGTGATGGTGGGGGTTGGGGTAAGGAAGTTGTTTGTTTACCTCAAAGATACAGGTCTAATTAATAGGATATAGGGGTGTTTTTTTTGGGGGGGGGGGGTTGGAGGGTGTTTGGGGTACAACGTCTGGTCCACATTCCAACGCTGGATGGCGGTAATGCGCCTTTAAGTTGGGTGCCCCCGCCAAAAAATAGAAGAAGAAGATGGTTTGCTCTCTCTGATACTCTGTGCACACTGCGCTTCCTGTCTAGACATTGTTGTCATTACTGCTGCAGGTAAGCGTGTCAGTGGGACTCTTGATTCTTTCATTAATTTGGCAGTTTGTTGGATTGTTTGGCCTTTCTTTAGGCTGTTGCCCCCTGATCTGCTCTTTCTGCTATTTGGCGTGCATTGCACTTCCTGGTCAGGCCTTGCTGTTGTTACTGCTGCAGGTAAGCTTGTCAGTGGTATTTTTATTTTATTTTTTTTTGAACCCAGATTTATTGAAAAAAACATTTTTTTTTTTTAATTTAAGTTTTTGTAAAGGGTATACAGGTCGTTACAGCAATGCATTGTTTACATTTTCATCACGTTCCCTTATTTTCTGATATCTGACAACATTGGAAGAATAATTATTACAACACCCCTTTTTTTTAAAGTGAAAGAAAAAGTGAAATTAAAGAAAATAAAATAAAACAAACAAACAATCAAACAAAACAGCAAAAAACAAACAAAAAGAAAAATAAGTAAATAAAGGTAAAAGAGCATCTGAGTAGCGTTGGAACAAAGAGCGGAACCATTATTGAAATGGTATTTGTCAAAGATTAGATCTAATGGAAGACACATATGCGATCCAGGGTTGCCAAAAGTTCATGAACCCATCCATGTCCTGTCTCAGTGCGAATGTCAACTTTTCCATTGAGTAAATGTCTTGGATCACGATAATCCAATCTTCAGGTGTAGGACAGTCCTTCAACATCCATTTTTTAGTTAGGGCTTTTTTACTTGCCAATATTAAAACATTGAATAAGTATTTTTCTCCTCGTCTTTCCAGTGAGTCCGGTAGTAAACCCAAATACAAAGTTACAAAAGAAAAGGGAACTGTAATTTTGAATATTTTCCCCAATATTGTCTGTACATTGGTCCAATATTGGTGGATAACTGGGCATGACCAAAACACATGAAAATGATTTGCAGTCTTTTCACCACACAAGCGCCAATAGTTCAACCCCTTATGGGTAAATTTGTTTTGTGCAGGTGTTCTGAAAAATCTTGCCAAGTTTTTCCATCCAAATTCTCTCCACTGCAGGGATGAGGTACTTTTCCATTGCTGTTTATTTAGCTTTTCCCATATTTCCAGTTGTAAAGTGAAATTCCCCTCTTTTTCCCATCTCTCTTTTATATATGATGTGTTGTCTCCTTTTAAGTCTTGAAGACCTTGGTATATTTTAGAAATGTATCTGATCCCTGGGATCCCTTTATATGCCATTAAGAAGACCTTCAGAACACCTGACTGGGCCCTTTCCAAATCCTCCTTTTTAAGTATATTGTTTATGTGGTGTCTAAGCTGGAAGAACCTGTAAAAGTCTTAATTTATTAGACCTTGTTTTTTCAAATCTTCAAAACTTCTTAAAATTTGCCCTTTAAAAAAATCGTAATATTTTATCAACCCTTTCTCCTTCCACTTTTTAAATCTGGTGTCTGTTTTATTAGGAGTAAAGTCTTGATCATAGGCAATCCATTGCAGAAGTCGATAGGGCTCTTTAGTTTGATTCTCTCTGACTATCTTAAACCAAGTTTTTAGCGGGGTCTCTATCCACGGGTTAGTGTTATTCAAAAGTTTAGGTAAGGCATTGTTCCCTATTATCGCCTGTAGGGGGATGTCACTTGTTATTTGGCATTCCATCTCCTTCCATTGTGCAGTGTAGACTGGGTTACATATCTCTACTAAAGTTTTAATTTGTGCGGCTTTAAAGTAGTCCCTGATATTTGGCAGCGCAAGCCCACCTTTGTCTTTGTTTAGCTGTAAGGTTCTATATCTGATTCTAGGTCTCTTGCCCTGCCATAAGAATCTTGAGATCTTTCTGTCCAGCTCCTGCCATGTTTTTTTGGGAGGTTCTACCGGTATTGTTTGGAAAAGGTATAGAAGACGTGGAAGTATATTCATTTTGACTGCTTCAATTCTTTGTGCAGTACCCAAGAATGGTATCATATTCCATCTTGCTAGGTCAGATTTTATTTTTGTCACCAGTGGATCATAGTTTAGTGATATAATTTTGTTGAGTTGTTTCGGGATATTGACCCCCAGATATTTCATAGATTCCGTCTCCCAGTTAGTTTTGAGTTTGCTGAGTGAATAATGATTTGGGTCATAGTTGAATGTTAAAACTTGGGTTTTATGCATGTTTAATTTGTACCCCGATAAATCTCCATACTCTGAAAAAACTGAGATTAGTTCTGGTAAAGAAGTGTCCGGCTGCCCTAGGTATATTAAAATGTCATCAGCAAAGAGTGCTATTTTATGTTCCTTCTGACCAAGTGTAATACCTTGAATTTTTTGATTTTGTCTTATCCATTGGCTCAGAGGTTCTATGAAGAGCAGTGGAGACAGGGGGCAGCCCTGACGACATCCTCTTTCCAGCTCGAAAGATGATGATAAATTACCGTTAATCCTTATTTTAGCTGTTGGTTTTTTATATAATGCCTGTATAGTTCTAATGAAGTTGTTATGAAAATTGAAACTGGATAAGATTCTATATAGAAAAGACCAGTCAACCGAATTGAATGCTTTTTCAGCATCTAATCCCAATATGACTGCATTTAAGTTATATTTTTTTATATGATGAATTATGTGTAAAGTGCGTCTAATGTTGTCTTGTGTCTGTCTTTGTCTTATAAAACCTGTTTGGTCTGAATGAATTAGGTCTGTCAGTATATGTTGCAATCCTGGAATTTCCCCGTTGTGGGACTAATAAAGGCTTATCTTATCTTATATTTTCTAACCTTTTGGCAAGGATGATGGTAAAAAGCTTATAGTCCTGATTTAATACACTGATTGGTCTGTAGTTGGAGCACTCTAGTTTATCCTTTTCAGGTTTAGGTATAACTGCAATGACCCCTTCTCTCCAGGAGGGGGGGATTTCCCCTGTGTGGAAGACATAGTTAAATGTTTTCAGGAGGAGAGCAGATAGTTGCTGTTTAAAGGTTTTGTACCACTCTGCTGTATAGCCATCTGCTCCTGGGGATTTGTTAGCTTTAAGTTTCATAATTGCTTTTTCCAATTCTTTAGGTTGTATTTCTGACAGTAGTGTTTTATTTTGTGACTCCGTAAGCTGGGGAAGGTTTAATGTGTTTAGGAATGCCTCGGATGCGTTTTTATGTTTTTTGTGGGAGTATAAGTTCTTATAGTAATTCCCGAAGCTTTTAAGAATATCCTGAATTCTGAATTTTATTTCCTTTGATACTGGATATCTGATTTTGTAGATTGCTCTTTCTGTTTGTTGTTTCCTCAATTTATAGGCTAGCAATTTTGCCGATTTACTGCCTGCTTCATAGTATTTTTGTTTCAAAAATGTGAGTTTCTTCTGGATTTCTATTGTGTAGATCTCATTTATTTGGTTTTTAATTTCCTTAATCTTGAGCGAGTCAATAGAATGAGTGTTGCCTTTGTGTTCTTTTTCTAGGTTCTTAAGTTCTGACTCTAATGTGGATAGTTTTTCTTGTCTTAGTTTCTTTTGGGTTGCCAGTTTTGCAATAATCTTTCCCCTTATTACAGCTTTGCATGCATCCCACAGTATTAAAGGGGATACTTCTCCATTATCGTTTTCTTCCAAATATCTGAGAATATCTGATTCCAATTCATCTTTCAGTGGTCCTTTCAGGACATTTGAATTCAACCTCCAAGAAAATGTATTATTTGTGTATTTTTGGATATTTAAGTCCATATAGATCGGACTGTGGTCAGAGAGATCCATCAGTCCAATTTTACATGTTTCTACTCTTCCTATGTCTCTATTAAATATAAAAAAATAGTCAATCCTTGAGTAAGATGAATGTGGCGTTGAGTAAAATGTATAGTCTTTTACACTGGGGTTGAGTTCCCTCCACACATCACAGATTCCCATTTCTTTTAGTAGCATCCGAGTCTTCCTGCTTTGGGTGTTATTTTGATGTGGAGAATTACCAGAAGCATCCCAGTATGGATTCAGTCTTAGATTGAAGTCCCCACCACATATCACTAAACCTTGAGCTTTAGTTATCATTAGGTCAAATACATTTTTATAAAATTTCCAGTTAGCCCCTGGGGGTGCATATACATTCAGCAGGATGATATCTTCTCCCTCTAGCCGCCCAGTTACCAAACTGTATCTCCCTTCTTTATCTTCTTTACCTTCTTTATCTGTGTGGTGTCCTAAAAATGACGTGGGCTACATTGACAATTGGAGCTTTTTTTGGGGAAAACCTGGTCTTATGAGACGAGACAGCATTCATCCCACTTTGGATGGTGCTTCTCATTTATCTAACAATCTGGCATCTTTTTTATCCAAATTTCCAAAACCATGACTACTCAGAGTTGGGACCAGGAAGCAGAGTCGCAGTCTTACACGCCTCTCTGCAGCTCCTCTTCATCCGCCACCCCTCAGCTTAGCCCCTGACTTCCCCATCAGAGAATCGTTGTCTGCTCCCTCCAAAGTAAATAAAAATATAATGTATAAGCATCCCAAAGTGATAAAGCAAAATATTGGTAAAACTCAAATTAAACATAAAGCCTCTAAATTGAATGATTTGGCCTCTGTTCCTCCTCATAATTTAAAAATTAAATGTGGTTTATTAAATATTAGGTCTCTAACTCCCAAGTCTCTGTTAGTCCATGATCTGTTAATTGATCATCAGATTGATTTAATTTCCCTTACAGAGACTTGGTTAGGGCAAGAGGATTATGTTGGTTTAAATGAATCAACTCCCTCTGGTTATTTAAACTGTCAAAATCCCAGAAGTTCTGGTCATGGAGGAGGAGTAGCAACAATTTACCATTCCAAATTACTAGTTAATGTAAAGCAAAAAACATGTTATAATTCCTTTGAGGGCCTGGTCCTCAGTGTTGGGCACTTTAGCAATTTCAGGTTAAACCCAATTTTATTTGCCATAGTTTATCGTCCCCCATCAACCTATTCAGAATTTTTATCCGAATTTGCTGATTTCTTAGCTGATTTAGTGCTGAAATCTGATAGAATAATTATAGTAGGGGACTTTAATATACATGTGGACGTAGATAGTGACTGCCTTAATGTGGCTTTTAATTCAATATTAGACTCGATTGGGTTTTCTCAGAAAGTAGGAAATTCTACTCATTACCTCCACCATACATTGGACCTTGTTCTGACATATGGCATAGAAATAGAAAATCTTGTAGTGTCTCCTCATAACCCTGTACTGTCAGACCATTGTCTGTTAACCTATGATTTTACTATTTCTGACTATTTGGCTCCTAAAGAAAAAATTATCACAGTAGATGCCTCTCAGATGATGCTGTTTCCAAATTTATGCAGATTGTTTCCTCTATGCCATGTGTCAACACAACGGAAATAAGCTATAGACAGCTTGCTCCTTCTGTAATTGATAACATGGTGGATAGTGTTTCAGCTTCTCTGCATCAGGCTCTAGACTTGGTGGCCCCCTTAAAAAAGAAAAAGTCTAATCAGAGATTTTTAACTCCTTGGTTCAACACAGAAACTCGTAGCTTAAAACAGAAGACTCGTCAATTAGAAAGAAAATAGCGCTCTACTAATTTAGATGAAATCTATTTAGCTTGGAGAAATCATCTTTTAATTTATAAAAAATCTCTTAGAAAAGCTAGAACGAGTTATTACTCTGCATTAATAGAAGAGAACAAGAATAATCCCAGGTTTCTTTTCAGTACTGTAGCCAGGTTGACAAAGAGTCAGGACTCTGTCAATCCTAGCATCCCCTTAGAGCTTACTAGTCAGGACTTTATGAACTTTTTCAATAATAAAATTTCATCCATCAGAGATAAAATCAATCAGATTCTTCCCACAGTTAACTTAAATACTGTAACTATTACAACTCCTTCTATTGATGTCTGTCTTGATGAGTTTACTCCAATCGACCTTTGTGAGTTGGACAAAATAGTTTCCTCATCCAAACCTTCAACTTGTCTTTTAGACCCTATTCCTACCAGGTTATTTAAAGAAGTCTTCCCACTTATTGGTAGCTTTATTCTTCATATAATCAATTCTTCATTAACTTTAGGCCATGTACCGCAGGCTTTTAAAACGGCTGTAATTAAACCCTTACTCAAAAAGCCAACGCGAGATCCAGGAGCTTTAGCTAACTATAGACCAATCTCTAATCTCCCTTTCATTTCAAAAATCTTAGAAAGAGTTGTTGCTACGCAATTATTTGACCACCTGCAGGGAAATGGTTTACTTGAAGAGTTTCAATCTGGGTTTAGAATCCATCATAGTACTGAAACAGCCTTAGCGAAGGTCACTAACGACCTCCTCATTGCATCTGATAATGGACTAGTTTCTGTACTTGTCCTTTTAGATCTTAGTGCAGCTTTTGATACTATTGATCATAATATTCTACTTGATAGATTAGAACACTATGTTGGACTTAATGGAACTTCGTTGCAGTGGTTTAGATCTTATTTATCTGATAGGTTCCAGTTTGTTCATGTAAATGATGAGTTTTCTTTTAGCTCAAAGCTTAGTCATGGAGTTCCACAGGGATCTGTGCTAGGCCCTACTCTTTTTAGTTTATATATGCTTCCGTTAGGCAACATTATTAGAAAGCACTGTATACATTTTCATTGTTATGCAGATGACACACAATTATACCTGTCAATGAAGCCAGATGATACTAATCAATTAGCCAAGTTAGAAGCCTGTCTTAAGGAAATTAAAGCTTGGATGACTTGTAATTTCCTGCTATTAAATTCAGATAAGACTGAAATCATTCTTGTTGGTCCAAAAAACCTTAGAAATTCCTTTCCAAATCAAACTTTCAGTTTGGATGCAGTTACTCTTTCTCTTAATAGCTCTGTGAGGAACCTTGGAGTTATTTTTGATCAGGATTTGTCCTTCAATTCACATATTAAATTTGTTTCTAAGACTGCCTTCTATCATTTGCGTAATATTGCCAAGATTAGGAGCATCTTGTCTCAGAGTGATGCTGAGAAGCTGATCCACGCTTTTGTTAGCTCGAGATTAGATTATTGTAATTCTTTATTATCAGGCTGTCCTAAAACATCTTTAAAAAGTCTTCAGCTGATCCAAAATGCTGCAGCAAGAGTTTTAACAGGTACTAGAAAGAGAGATCATATCTCTCCGGTTCTGGCCTCCCTTCATTGGCTTCCCATAGAGTTTAGAATTAAGTTTAAAATCCTTCTTCTTACTTACAAAGCTTTAAACAATCAGGCTCCTTTTTATTTAAAAGATCTGATACTACCGTATCATCCTAACAGAGCACTATGCTCCCAAAATGCAGGATTACTTGTAATACCTAGAATCTCCAAAAGTACAATGGGAGGCAGAGCCTTCAGTTATCAAGCTCCTCTCCTGTGGAATCAGCTGCCAATCTGGATTCGGGAGTCAGACTCGATCTCTGTTTTTAAGAATAGGGCTAAAACCTACCTTTTTGATATAGCCTACAATTAGGGAGGGATCATGTGTTTCTGAACCCTCCCTTAGTTATGCTGCTAATAGGTTTAGTCAGCCGGGGGACCTCCAGTAATGCACTGGGCCTCACTCCTTTCCTCACTCTCTATGAAATATTTTTTTTTTTGCTGGTCATTAACATTTGTTTGTTCTCTCCCATAGATTGAGTCCCCATCGTGCTGTTTGCTCTCTACATGTCTGTTCTTTTCTTCTTCTCTATCCCCTCACCCCCCAGCCAGTCGCAGCAGATGACTGCCCCTCCCTGAGCCTGGTTCTGCTGGAGGTTTCTTCCTGTTAAAAGGGAGTTTTTCCTCTCCACCGTCGCCAAGTGCTTGCTCACAGGGGATCGCCTGATTGCTGGGGTCTTTCTGCAACTGTGGGGGTCCCCCCTACAGTTGATAGTGCTATGAGATGACTGTTGTTGTGAAATGGCGCTATATAAATAAAGTTGAATTGAATTGAATTGAATCTTTGTGTTCTGATTTTTTTTCAAATGTAATTTTGGTAGATATCAATGTCGCTACTCCCCTCCTCCTCCCTGACTTATATGAAGATGAAGAGATCATTTTAAACCCTTGTCTACTGAGTTTAGTGTGCTCCACGTCTGTTAGGTGGGTTTCTTGTAAAAATATTATTCCTGCTTTGTCTTTTTTCATTTTGCCTAGAATCTTGGATCTTTTAACTGGATTCAGGATTCCTTTTACATTATATGAAATTATTTTGGTTACACCCTGTTTCTCCATTGTGTTGTTTTGTTTAGTATAACCGTGTGGTGGCCCTCTTTTGTGCTACTCAGAAACTGAAAGAACATTAAGAACAAGAAAAACATTAAGAACATAGTGTATAAAATTTTAAAACAAAAAACTGTCAAAAGAACTTCCTGAGCTGAGGTCTTTTTAAAGACCCTGGAAGAGCCTTGATGGAGTGTAGGCTCTGAGGGGAATTCCTCAAACTCTGTTACGTGTTGAGGGCCCTCTCTTACCCCTGTAAGTTGACCCATGTTTTTAACGTGAGTTTCAGAACCAAATCCGAACTTGTAATGATTTTTTTTTCCCTTTATGCCTATACCCTGTGAAATTGTGTGCACCCTCCCACCCCCATCACAGCAAACATTCACGCAAAAACTGTATTTGTTAGTGTGGGGAGAACATGTGGATTATTGTCACATTTCTATTTTAACAAGTTGTTTTTTTTTTGTTTTTTTTTAAAAAGACTTACTTGTTTCAGATATTATGACTGTTCCATGAAATGTTTTACCACATGCTGAATATGCATCTCCTTTAATGTTTGTTACCTTGTATGAGGGGGGTTGGATGTGCAGATTGACTCAAAAAAAAAAATGGTCGCTATTCCAACCTGAAAACGGCCAGTTTATCCGTGACGCTCTGGCGCTGGGTTTCCCGCTGCTGGCCCGTGGATTTTGAAGGTCTCTGTGTGGTCCATGTTTGAGCTTTGATCTTATCACTCGGGTCTGCTGCGGGTTTAAATACCGTTACCGGGAGCCCTCTTCTCGCCATGTCAGCTGTTGCTTCTTCCGCCGAATTATAGAGACATGTTTCTTCACCGTAGAAGACCCTTAACTTCGCAGGAAATGGCATCTGAAAGCGCAGTTTCTTCTCACGTAGTACCTTTTTGGCGTCATTGTATTCCCTGCGCTTTTTAAGGACCTCCGGGGCGTAATCGTGTTCCACGAAGACTTTCCTCTCCTGGTGCATAAATCCTTTTTTCTGCCAAGCCAGTCTTACAACCTCTTGTTTTATTTTGAAATTGGAAAATCTTACCAACACTGAACGTGGGGGCGCTTCCGCCGCTGGCTTAGCGACTAATGAACGATGTGCCTTTTCTATCTTCAAGTCGGTGGTTTGTGGAATATCCAATTTCTCTCTTAGTAAAGATTCCACGCATTCTGCCATTGAATTAAAACCATCTTCGGCTCCTTCTATCAGACCATGAATTCTTATGTTGTCTCTTCTTTGTCTTCCTTCTTGGTCGGTTAGCTTAGCCTCTATAGATGCTTGTCTTTTGCGTAGGTCCAGCACAGAATCTTCAAGCACTTTTAAGCCTGTTTTCCACTAGCCCAGCACACCTGGGTACGGCTCGATTCACTTCAGTACGGCTCGGAATGCTTCTGTCTCCATTAGCACGCTGTTGTGCTTGTGCTGTGATGGTTTGTGTTAGGAGGTTTTAGAAGCGGGGCGGCGGCAGATTCCCAGCGAGGCGGGGCCACACTCCCGTGACGTTACGCACCCGACTGAGTCCTTATTTACACGAGACAAAAAATGGAGGATCCAAGGATTATTGCCTTGCTCGCTCTGTGGTTTTATCTCACAATTAATTTTATCTCATAATTAAGCTGCAACAACACAAGTCACTTTTGTTTTGAATTAACTGCCAAATGACCTAGAAATAATGAGCTGAAACTTGTTTTTATTCGTATTAAATGATGAGACGGTGGCACACTGTCCAACACCAAATTGTATTATTTTTTACATCCTAGGGCATTTTGGATGTACTGAATTAAAAAAATTCATGTTTTTCACCTTCAGGTCAACGTTTGGAACAACAGTATTATTATTTTCCGTTTAGATGATGCTACACTCCTTCTAAATTATTGTAAATCTCTGAATTTGGAATGCCGATAGAACATTCAATTTACATATACTTGTACCTACTTTGACTTGGTGCTAATTTTTTATGATATTTCAATAAAAAGAACAGAAAGCTTACAAAAAGATTTCTTTTTTGGTCTAGTTAAAAATTACATTACCTTTACAATGGTTGACCCGTGACAGGAAGATCAGCATCATTTTGATCAGACTAGGCAATGGAATTTCTATGTAATTATACTGTTTTATAATTCAGTGTTATAACAGACAAACCACACTTTCCAAAACAATTCCATTTTATTATATACAAAATATTAAAATAAAAAAAAACTTTGCAACACAACATGAAGGTTAATCGACATTTTATACACGCCGACCACTGAGTTCCTCTACACCAGCTTCCCAAACTGGGTCACGAAGACTCGGTTAAATGAAGCCGTCTCTGCCAGCTGTGGGTCAGGAAGGCTCGGTTGAATAATCCGGACGGGCTGTCGCGGCGGACGCGTGGGATGATTCTACAAGGAAAATGCACACAAAAAAATACAGCACGATAGTGCAATATATACAGAAAAGACAATAGTTTTTAACAAGAATACATAAGCTTATTTCAGCGTATTGTTCACATGAATAATTAAAATAAAAGCTTTAGTCCGCAGTGTGCTGCAATAAAGCAGTGATCTATCCACAAATGTACAGCTTTTTTATTGCATAAATAAACTGAGCGTCTTACCGAATATATTTGCGAAAAAACGCACAATAAAAAAAATTAAAACTCACCGTTAAAGGACTCCCATGTCGAGACCTCCCGGTATATTTTTTCATTCCGGGCGGCTCCGTCTAACTCGCGCTGAATACGTTCGTCTGACGATGCAGTGAGCAGACACTGCACCTCCTTATTGGTCCATGGAACACCCTTATTACGCGAAGCCATTTTTGATAGAGAATAAATGAAAATAGCACAGCAATACACTGAAAAGAAACCGCCAACAGTGGTTGCGTGCTGAGTAAAGGCGGTCGTGAAGATTCTTTTTTTTTTTTTTTTTCAAAAACTTTATTGAGAAGGTCGTGAAGATTTGGTAGATGAGGAGGAGGAGAGGGGCGGTTACAACCTGACCAATCAGCGCCGGTTACGACCTGACCAATCAGCGGCGACCAGTCTGTTAACGTCACAACACGGCACAGCTCAGCACTGCTGTACCCTGCCCTTCAGCGGGGCTGAGAATCACGGCTGTTAAACCGTGTTGGGGCTTGTGGAAAAGCGTACAAAGCGTGCTGAGCAGTCCCGTGTCGCGCTAAAGCATGCTAGTGGAAAAGGCCCTTTATTCGTTCCTCTGCTTCCAAGATTCGGTTCTCGGCCTGGTCCACTCTGCTGTTTGTCCTTTTTAATTCGTCTCTGAATTCACGAAATTCGGCCGAAACCTCTCGGCGAAATCGTCGTAGTTCTTCAAATAGCGTTTTCAAGCTAACCTTCTTGTTAGCTACAACCAGTTCCTCGTCTTCTGAACGGAAATCTTCCAGTTCAGATTCTCCGGCCGATACGTGTCCTGGCCTGGAAAATTTCAGTTTCTTCTGTTTTCCTTTAGACATGATGATTTTGTCTTTTGATTTTCACTCCTCCAAAAATCCGTTAAGTTTGATTTTCAAGGTATTTTCTTGGATTGGGTCTGAGAGCTTCAGCGTTAAGCTGCAGTCGCCATGGCGTCCAGACCGAAAGTCCGTCAGTGGTATTTTGATTCTTTTTCCGTTTAGCAGTTTGTTAGATTGTTTGGTCTGTCTTTAGGCTGTCACCCCCTAGTCTGCTCTCTCTGAGGCTCAGTGTGCATTGCACTTCCCAGTTAAATGTTGTTACCAAGTGGTAACAACATTACCAGCAGTAGTGCTACTGCAGCAGGTCACCGTGTCGGAGGGGTTTTGATTTCCTTGCCAATTTAACCGTTTGTCACTTGTTACTTAGCTTGTTTGGCCTCTTTTTTTTAAGTCTGTTGTTTTCTGTTGCTGCCCGTCGTGACTCACTACTGGGTCAGCACAGTAACAAACCGCTGGTGGATTTGCACTGTCTCGTTGGTGCAGTAATTCTACCGCTCATTGGAGCTGTGGGTAGTCACCTATTGCGCTCTCCTTCACTGCGTACCCATTCACCAGAGGCTCGCATTAACACTGCTGTTTTACCTCTTGGAGATTAATACTTGATTAATATTTTTAATATTTATCCATGTGAGACCATGTGAGGTTTTATCCATGTGAGGTTTTATATTATTAATTGAGGTCATTTTTATTTTGGAACTTGTTGGAAGAAATATTTTTGAGAGTGCTTATTGCCTTTGTGGCTCTTTTTAAGAGGCCTTAGTTTGTTTTTAATATATTCTGAAAACTGTATGCCTCTTTCAAGAGCAGATTTCTCCAAATGGTATGTGAGCAAGTTGATGTTTTTCTGTATTGGAGAAATTTAATTAACTTGCTCAATTGTTTATGGTTTGATTTTGTTTATTTGTAATTTCATTGTTATTTATTTTAAGTTATTATTTACTTGTTCTTTTTTGTTTAAACAGTTTTTTATGCCTTCTCAGTGATTTTATGTCTCTTCTTTTTAGGGCTGAAGCTTACAGTGGTGGGGTTAGTTGCCATTGGGGGTCACATCCCTTTGTACTGTGTGTTGCATCTTGGGCTTCGGCCATCAGTGTGTGTGTGTGCACGTGTGTGTTATGTGATTTAGGCTGCCTTATTTGATGCTCCTCTCCTTCTTGGCACTTGCTCACTGCCGGTAGGCCACAGTTCATTTTATTGATATTATTACTGGGTGGCCCAATTAAGGTTTTTATATTTATTGTGCTAATAAATATTTCTGTAAACTTTGGAACATGTCTCTTGCCTCCTCAGTATAACGAACCTGTGTGCCCAAAGTTAAGGTTTGGGGAATAATTCTGTGGGTGAAATTCCCAGGGTGGTGGTGCTGGGTTTTTATTTTGTGATTTTAAGGTCAGTACTTCGTATATCACCCCTTATTTGGGGGATCTCTCTGTGCTGCAACAATACAATATAGAAATAAAGAAGCAGAAAAACAAAAGAAAAACAAAAATATTGATACTGATTCTGGATATCGGTAAGAAGGAATTTTACAGTAAAATCTTAGAAAACAGTAAAATAATATTAAAGGTACATGCAGTATATTAAAAAAATATGCTTAGCCTGAACATTTTTAAAATGAATGTAATAGTTCAACAAATATTTTGGAAGTGTTGGGATGAATTCCAACAAAAACTGATAGTGACATTCACAGATAACATTGATTTTAAAGTATGAAATTTGAATGAAATCTTTAATAAAATAGCTGAAGAACGATAAAATAGAGACTGATAATTTTTTTTTTTTAAATGTTAAAGGGGTCCTTGAGTGCATTTTTTCCACATTTTAATAGCTCACACATCTTACTGAAGTGTATGACATATTTTGTTCACATTTTCTTACATTTTTAATAATGGAAGCAAATTCGTTTTTTAAAAAAATATTTTTCCTGGCTTTCTTGAAATGCTCTGATTTAAAGCCTATCACTTTAAGAAACATCCTTCAGTTGTTCAACTCCGCCTTCCCTCTTACGTCAGTTAGCCATTGTAGCTGTCACAGTGAAAAGGTTTATGTATCTTTGGTTCTTTTTCTGAAATAATGTTTGTTTATGGGTGTGTGCGCCAGTGTTGCGGACGTTAGCGGTGTCCTTTTCTCCGCCTTCAGTCCCTCCATATCGCGGCGCATATGTGCTCGTGTTGCCGAGCTCGCGGGTGAGTCGGAGAGCTCATGAAGGGGGCTCGTGCAGGCGTCTCGCCCCGCCTATCAACGCCATTGTGTGAGCGAGTGTCGGGAGAGAGGACAGAGGTTTTTTTCCTGCAGGCAGCCGGACTGTTAAATGTTCTCCATGTTTGTGAGGAAACCAGCGGCGGACCTGGACCTGATATGGTGCAAAAATGGGTGGTAGGCATGCGCTGTTCACATGCCTGATTAGAAGAGTCACATGGCTGCTGGAGGCTGTCCACAATCAGATGCGGAGAGAGGACTTTGTTTGGGAAATTTGAGACATGACTAACAACTCCTAAATTCTAGGCAGAAGGCGCACACGGTATGTGATTATTTTTGTTTATGAACATTTGTTAAGTGTTATAATTCATTTGTATTCATGTTTCTTATGTCTGTATTTTTAGTTTTTCAAGGTGTTTAAGGGCGAAGATTTGCTGTGGCAAAATAAACAAAAAATTTGTCAACATCAGTTGGAGCGTGGTTTTCTGACCTGGAAGAAGACTTTGGGAGCGGTTACAGTGAAAAACGTGCCTAATCCAGGAGCAAGCAGCAAGATTCCTGCAGGGCCATGCTTCAAGGACTTTGTTTGCTGCCCAAATAAAAGACGTGCATGCTTCTTCCCACATCCGCTGGACATTCAGCCGGACAGAAGAGGTACCAGAGCGACATTTATGGACAATGCAGTTTGCAAAAGGTCACAGCACCTTTAAGGTACCAGGTTAGATGGTATATTTTCAGTTTGGAACCTTTTAATTCCTAAGTTAAATTGAGAAAAGAAACAGAAGTAAAAGCTATTCTTGAAGTGTTGTAAATTACTGAAGAGTGTCACTTGTTTCCTATTGTATGTTCTCCTAGCAGTTTTCTAACTTTCCTTTCACTGTAAAATTCCGAAAGTGTTAGTTCAAATCATTTTTGAAAATGGAGCAGAGCACAAGTGAGTTTCGTACATTAGAGGAAATACTTGCAGCTCTAGAAGATGAGAAAGTAAAGTTGGAAGAGAAATTAAAAACTGAATCTGTCGACTTAAAAAGACAAGAAATTGAGACATGGATAGGAGAAATAATTGGAGATCTTGAAATACACAAGATAGGGTTACCATCATCATCTCAAGTCGAAACGCAAGTGAGACGATCAGAAAGGGAGAGACGCCCTACAGAAAAAATCGTTGAGTTTAAAAGAGAGGAAATAACAGAGAGAGAAAGAAAGTTTATGTCGACGTATCTTAACTTTAAAGCAGAGATTCAACTAACAAGATCTAAACTTAAGGAAGAGAGCTCTAAAACTGAGTTGGGTGGAATGATCCATTCAATACAAAAGTGTGAGTCAGAACTAAAGCAAAGGTATGAGAGTTTATGTGCACTTACTTTACCATCTCAAGATATGAGAAGGAAGATTGATAGCTGCACTTCAGTTACAACTGAAATAATCCTACTCCTGCAAAAACTGTATGCAGATGTTGATACTAAGGAATTTGATGCAGTAGCTGTGAAGGAATCTCTCTTTCAGTTACTCCAAAGAGAAGATGCAAGGTCAATTTATGGATCAACTGTGTCTAGAACTAGTCAAAGCAGTCAGTCAAGTCATAGTCAGCAGGGAAGTCATGTATCGGTGAAAAAAGCAGATGCAGCTGCACGTTTGGCATCAAAACGGGCTGAAATAAATAGGGAGATGGAAATATCTGCCCAGAGAAAGGAGATTTTGGCTCAGCAAGAAAAACTAAAATGGCTGGAAGATCAAAGGGATCTTGAAGTCATAGAGGCTGAATACAATGTATATGCTGAAGAGGAATCAAGGTTTAATGCTGAAATAAGGGATGTTGAAGTAAAAAGTACTTTGCCTCCAAGTCAGCTTCCAAAGCAGCATAGTATCCCTCCATGCACTCAAGTTCCACAAAATGTATCGGCCCCTCCTTACTCTGAGAGTAAACGCATCAATTTTCCCCACAGTGCATCAGTCCCACACAACTCTGGCAGGATATCTGAGCCCAGAGAGAGCGAAGTCTCACTAGTCCAAGCGTTCAAGGAATCCCTTGCTATGACAAGACTTCCGGAACCAGAGCCTTTCGTGTTTACAGGAGACCCACTTAAATTCACAGAGTGGAGCACTTGCTTCAAGGCTTTGATAGAAACAAGCTGTACAGATCCAGCGCATAAGCTGTTCTATTTGAAAAAGTACATAAGTGGTGAGGGGCTTTCAGTGTTAGAAGGAACCTTTTATTGTAGTGATGAAGAAGCATACACACAGGCTTGGGATGCCTTAAACAAGCGCTATGGCCACCCCTTTGTAGTCCAAAGAGCTTTCAGGGGAAAACTGAGTTCCTGGCCAAAGATTGGACCAAAAGACTCCCTTAAACTAAGAGTTCAGTGATTTCCTCATCTCTTGTAAAAATGCCATGCCCCATGTGCAAGGACTTGGAGTTTTGGATGATTGTGAGGAAAATCAGAAATTACTGCTGAAACTTCCAGACTGGGCAACAACTCGCTGGAACAGACATGTCACTAAAACACTGGATGAAGGGGAGGCATATCCAGGTTTCGAAGAGTTTGCACACTTTGTGGCAGAAGAAGCACGCATACCATGCAATCCTATTTCTTCCCTTTATGCGCTAAAGCATACAAGTGAAAAACTAGAGAAGGAACAAAAACGTGTCAAGGCCAGTGTCCTGGTAGCTTCAACAAATGTACCCAATTATCCAAAACAAACCTCAAAGGCCACATCCCAAAGTGGCAAAGGTTCCAAGCCCAGCTCTTTAGTATCTCAGAATAAGAAGCAGATTAAGTGTATTTGCTGTCAGAAAGATCACTTTATAAGTGTGACAAGTTTGCAGCAATGCCTCTCAAAGACAGGAAAAAATTTGTCATTGATAATAACATGTGTTTTGCTTGCCTTAGCGTTTGTCACATCTCCAAAAACTGTCGATGGAAGGTCACTTGTAATATTTGCAGGCGAAGCCACCCCTCTCCACTTCACGAGGAACGTCCTCAAGGAGAAAAGCCAGAAATGCCACCACAAGAGGAAAGCACTTCCACAGTTGCATGTAGTGTAAAGGTGGGCAACAGTGATTGCACTTCAATGATTGTTCCAGTATGGCTCTCTTGTGCAGCAGAAAACAGTCCAGAGACCTTGGTGTATGCGCTTCTGGACACTCAAAGCAGCAATACATTCATTGATCAAGACATTTGTGAGAAAATTCATGCAAAAACAGAACCTGTTAAGTTAAGGTTGACAACAATGACTGACCGGGGTTCAACTGTACATTGCCAAAGAGTAGATGGGCTCAAAGTAAGAGGTTACCATTCACAAGAGTATGTTGTCTTGCCACCTACTTATACACGAGAATACATTCCACTTGAGAAAAACAGTATCCCAACTCGTGAGACAGCAAAAGAGTGGACTCACCTTCTAAGCATTGCAGAAGAGATGCCAGATCTGTTAGACTGTCCCACAGGGCTCCTGATTGGCTATGACTGTGCAAGAGCATTAAAACCAAGGAAGGTCATACCAGGAAATGATTATGATCCATATGCTGTCAAAACAGACTTAGACTGGACTATCGTGGGTTCCATCAAACCATGGACTGGTCTAATGGAGGTAACAGGAGTCTGCAATTGTGTCTCTGTAAAGGAGTTTCCATCCATCACACCTTCCTCTGTGATCAAAGTCCTGGAACGAGATTTCTTGGACACAAATCCAAGAGAAGGAAATATATCCCAAGAGGACATTCAGTTTCTCCAATTCTTGAACAGAAACATTCACCACAACAAGGAAGGACATTTGGAAATGCCCCTACCCTTTAGAGAGTATCCACAGCTTCCGAACAACAAGCAGCTTGCTACAGTTCGATTGAGGCATTTAAAGGGGAAAATGGAAAAAAATCCCAAGTACAAAGAGGTCCTGGAGGTGATACCAGAAACAGAACACGCAAGTGAGAAGAAAGATGTAAATCTGAATTACACTGAGGTTCCAATGCAGAGTGTACTAGGGATAAAGTGGAATGTGGAAGCTGATGTGTTCTCATTCAGTATTATCCTCAAAGAAAAACCAGCCACAAGAAGAGGAATTCTAGCAACAGTTGCGAGTGTGTATGACCCACTAGGATTTCTCTCTCCTTACATCTTGACTGGCAAACAACTGCTGCAAGACATGTGCAGGCGGGGTGTTAGATGGGATGAGCCTGTTTCCCCTCAAATCCAGGCCAAGTGGGAAATATGGCTCCAGGATTTGGAAAATCTTCAAAACATTAAAATACCAAGATGCCTCGTTCCTGAATACCTCGGCACAATCCAAAAAACTGAGTTGCATCACTTTTCAGATGGTAGTAGCAGTGGTTATGGACAGTGTTCCTACATCAGGATTGTTTCTGATGTGCAAGTTCATTGTGCTCTTGTCATGGGTAAGGTCCGAGTGGCACCCACAAGCATAGTCACCATCCCACGTCTTGAGCTGACTGCTGCAGCAGTTTCAGCTGGTGTGAGTAACTTTCTCAGAGCAGAGCTCAAGCTGAAGATCGACGAAGAGTTTTTCTGGACAGACTCTCAAGTGGTGCTTGGGTACATCAAGAATGAAGCCCGGCGCTTCCATGTGTTTGTTGTCAATCGCGTCCAGAAAATAAGAAACACTACAGATCCAAAGCAATGGTTCTACGTTGAAACCAATCAAAATCCAGCAGACCATGCTTCTAGAGGTCTCAAGGTGGCAGAGCTGATTGACTCAAACTGGCTCACTGGGCCTGAGTTTTTATGGGAACGTGAAATTGTCACAGTTCAACATTCACCAGAGCTTCTCGTAGGTGACCCTGAAGTAAAGGTTTTGAAGACAGATGCTGTTGAAAGAGACAACTTTCTTAAAAGGGTTTCAAGATTTTCTGACTGGAATACAGCCATCAATGTTGTAGCAAGCCATAGAGGAGGCGTTTGGGAACGTCAGATCCGTACAGTCAGGAGTGTAATGAGCTCAGTCCTGGCACAAACTCAAGGAAGGCTAGATGATACATCACTGAGAACATTCTTCTATGAGGCAATGTCGATTGTCAGTAGTCGTCCACTTACCATAGATACCATCAGTGACCCCAAAAGTGTTGAGCCTTTGACTCCTAACCATTTGCTCACAATGAAAACATCTCTGCCACTTCTTCCTCCTGGAAGTTTTGTCAGAGAAGATTTGTATGCCAGGAAAAGATGGCGGAGAGTGCAATTTCTGACAGAACAATTCTGGAGCAAATGGCGCAAAGAATACCTGACTAACATAAGCCTAAGACAACAGTGGCATGCACCCAAAAGAAATGTGCAAGTTGGAGATGTGGTAATTGTCAAAGAAGGCAACACTCCCAGAAATGAGTGGAAACTAGCCAGAGTAGTTGAGGCGAGTAAAGATGATGATGGTTTAGTACGAAAGGTTAAAGTTCAAGTTGGAACAAGAGATCTAGGGAAAAGAAGGTGAACGCTTAAAGCAAGTCTCAGTTTTGGAGAGACCTGTTCAGAAACAAATAGTTCTAGTTGAAAATGAGTCCTAGACTACAAAGGGAGGACATAATAAAACTAAAGTCAGATGATACAGTAATGGCAAAGAAACGCTTAAGTCTAGAAAGTAAATAATATCAATGCTATTAAAGCAACATGTGATTTGAAGGTTTACATTTATTTCAAGGAAAATTACAAGATTTAATTTTGTTTGTTAAAAGTTGAGTGAATATAAATCTTTGTAATTTTGGTGGCAGTGTAGCTGTCACAGTGAAAAGGTTTATGTATCTTTGGTTCTTTTTCTGAAATAATGTTTGTTTATGGGTGTGTGCGCCAGTGTTGCGGACGTTAGTGGTGTCCTTTTCTCCGCCTTCAGTTCCTCCATATCGCGGCGCATATGCGCTCGTGCTGCCGAGCTCGCGGGTGAGTCGGAGAGCTCGTGAAGGGGACTCGTGCAGGCGTCTCGCCCCACCTGTCAGCGCCATTGTGTGAGCGAGTGTCGGGAGAGAGGACAGAGTTTTTTTTCCTGCAGGCAGCCGGACTGTTAAATGTTCTCCATGTTTGTGAGGAAACCAGCGGCGGACCTGGACCTGATATGGTGCAAAAATGGGTGGTAGGCATGCGCTGTTCACATGCCTGATTAGAAGAGTCACATGGCTGCTGGAGGCTATCCACAATCAGATGCGGAGAGAGGACTTTGTTTGGGAAATTTGAGACATGACTAACAACTCCTAAATTCTAGGCAGAAGGCGCACACGGTATGTGATTATTTTTGTTTATGAACATTTGTTAAGTGTTATAATTCATTTGTATTCATGTTTCTTATGTCTGTATTTTTAGTTTTTCAAGGTGTTTAAGGGCGAAGATTTGCTGTGGCAAAATAAACAAAAAATTTGTCAACATCAGTTGGAGCGTGGTTTTCTGACCTAGAAGAAGACTTTGGGAGCGGTTACAGCCATTAGCTGAATAGCTTCTAGCCTCCTTCTAGCTTGGATGAGCAGTGCTGGTTCACTGATCGACCGTCTGTTGTGTATTTCACATCATTCCAGACCATCTCCCAACAACCTCACCCGGATGCCACAAGAAATTGCCAGCACCGCGTGCTGGGTGACCCACTGATTGCTGCAACCCGAGGCCACTGGTTGAGTTGAGCTGCTGGATCTTAAAATGCAGTGTCTCGCTCCACGGGACTCTGCTCCTCTCTCACGGCCAGCTGGGGGATGCGCCATTACAAAGTGGCTCCCCAGTGTTGCCTGCGAGAATAAAGCGGAGTCACAGAGGATGGTAGGGGCGCTCGGAGGGGAGCAGCCTCGGGTTGCACCATAGATGGTTGCTGCAGCTGGTACGCCGGCTGTGGAATCATGGCAAAACTGCTGGGAGATGGGCCGTAGCGACATGAGGTATATTGTGGACTGTGGACCAGTGAACCAGGTGGTAACAGGGATGGTTTTAAGGTGACTAAGATCTGAAGAAAATAATATAAGCTGTGCTTGGTTCAAGCTTCCTGGTATTAGCTTGGGGGCTAATAGGCTACCTTTAGCACTACTTCCATCTACATGACAGCCAGCTAGGCCAATAATAGAGCAGTGGGTGGGCTTTTTGAACACTTGACATAGGAGAATTACCAGGAAGAATCAAACGTTTTGGGGAGTTTCTCTAAGAGAAAAACGAAATAAAGGCAGTGTGCTTTTTCTCAGATCGTTGACTGAAAATTTTTTGACTAATTACGTGACCAGTTGACACATTTGAGACAGTTAAAAGCTACAAACACACCATTTTTCAGTCAATGGCCCCTTTAATATTAAAACAAAACAACTGATTGTGATGACACAGATTTGAAAACAGTGAAATAGGTAACTGGGGGAATTTACAAACTGCTAACTGACATCTTCAACTTATCATTCCAAATGGGACAATTTCTTAGTAAAATTTAAACTGCAAAAGTCATTCTATTAAATAAATCTGGTGACAAGTAACACTTCACAGATTTCTCTTCTGACAGAGACAAAAATTCTAGAAAAACTCTTCAGTGATGGATGAGAAAAGTTTATAGAGCAACACAAACTACTCTGACAGTCAATATGGATTTAGAGCAAACTGGTCTACATCATTAGCATTAACAGAACTCATAGAAGAAATCACTACTTCCACAGATAAAGACCGTGACAGCTGGGGTATTTCTTGATCTAAAAATAAGTTTAGTTTTCAGATGACCAGGAGAAGTTTTATGTTTTTGTTGAGGAAAAATGTGGAATAGATGACTAGATGATTACTGATTTATATTTACATTATAGCTTCATCAATTTAAAGAACATTTCATTCACACAAAAGACACTTAAACCTGAAAATAAAAATTTACAGATGTTGCTGGATCCTGTTCATAATTTTTATGGACAGGATTTCAAGGCGCAGCCACGGAACGGAGGGTGTCATGTTCGTTGACCACAGGATCTCATCTCTGCTGTTTGCAGATGATGACGTCCTGTTGGCTTCATCGACCAATGACCTACGGCAGGCCTATTCAATTAGCGGCCCACGGGCCACATACGGCCCAGAAGCAACCTCCAAGTGGCCCGTGGGCCCAGGCCATGCCAGGGAAATATAAATTTAAGAAAAAAATATGAAGGAATGACGGTAAGCAAGCGCACACATGAACAACATGTGTGACCATCATCCACGCAGAATTCAGAAACACCCCGTCCACGTGAGCATTCCAGTCAGCAGGCACATTGGTTTTCTAGTGTTTCTGTCCGAGAGAAGCATGAGCTTATTAAAAGTACTTTAAATGAGTGGGAAAAAAAAAAAGCAAAACAAGGTACGTAATCAGTGGAGGAATTTATGGTGGTTTTAACCCGCTGGTAACGGGAACAATAATAGAAGAGACGCTTAGCAAACGTGTGGTTAGGCTTCACGCTGTATACAGGAAAAGGCAAGAGTGACTGAATCCTTGAGGACTGACTTCACCAGCTACTACAATATCCATCCCGATGGATGGATATTGTAGTGGCTGGCAAGTTAAGATGACTGAAATTCATGAAGTCAATGACTTTAATCCGTCAGCAGCCTTCAGACAAACTAAACGTGCCAACATTTGGATTTCAAAATAAAGGTTTTTCCTGCTGTCTGGCTGGAGAGTTCTAAAAAACTATAACTATATAAAATATTTTAACTGAAATAACTGCATCTGGTCACTTAAGTTAATTTATTTCATTAAATATAATTTTATTAATATTTTTTCTTTGAAATCAGAGTTAAATTATTATTCTGGCTCTGAAAAATTGTGGTCAAAAGTGTAAATTGTATAAAGAAAAAAAGTCAAAATTTTACCACAATGTTTCAAATTTATTAAAAAATCAGTAATTATATTTTTTTTAAAAATTAGCCATAAAAAATACGCAAATTTATAATAAAGTGTCAAATGTATAAGAAAAGTCAATTTTAAAAGAGGAAATAACAAATTTGAGGAAAATGGTTTCAAATTTAGATAAATTTACAGAGAAGTTGAAAATTATAAGAAAATTGTTGTAAATTTTGGAGAAAAACCTCAAACCTTCAAGACTGAAGTCATTACTTTTAGGTGGGTGCTCTTTGCATCTTTAACTCTACTAGAAATTTTTGGTTGACTGGTGTGTGTGTGTGTAATGGAATGTGTAGTTGTAAAAAGAGGTTCCTACTCACACGTGGTGATTTAAAACAAAACAAACCACAATGGTGGATGTGCAATGTTTGTTAATGTTCTCAATTTTTTTCTTGGTTTGTGCACTTAAGTGTTTGACAGTTCATTTTTTATTCAGCTACATGCACTTTGTGATGTGCCAAGGTCAGTTATGACCAGGACGTAGTATATTTTATTTCAAAAGGGAAACAAATGTTAATGCTACTAACAGTGCACATTGAGTTTTTATGCACTTTGAGATATGTCTGAGTAAGATGTGACCAAAATGGTTATTTACAGAATTTTTCATTCTATTTAATTGTTGTTCAAGAGGAAAAATATTTCTACTACTTCAAGTTCTGCTCAACCCCTGCATTGCTATTGTGTTTTTATGCACTTTTGATGTGCACTTGGCACATGACAAAGGCACA
Source organism: Pholidichthys leucotaenia (assembly GCA_020510985.1). Lineage (NCBI taxonomy): Eukaryota > Metazoa > Chordata > Actinopteri > Cichliformes > Pholidichthyidae > Pholidichthys > Pholidichthys leucotaenia. The sequence continues at coordinate 113,276,895 of CM035841.1, read as the reverse complement.
TTTAAAACCAAGACAATGAATAAAAAGTGCATATTTTTCATCATATTGATCTGTGTTGGTTTGAAATTTGTCATATTCAACAGCTCATTGAACATGTGCGGCCCAGTTACATGTCTTGATTTCAAATTGTGGCCCAATTGATTTTGGTAATTGAATAGCCCTGACCTACAGGTCTTACTGGGACAGTTTGCTACTGAGTGTGAAGTGGCTGGGATGAGAATAAGCACCTCTAAGTCCGAGTCCATGGTCCTCAGCCAGAAAAGGGTGGATTGTCCTCTCCAGGTTGGGGATGAGCTCCTGCCTCAAGTGGAGGAGTTTAAGTATCTTGGGGTCTTTTTTGGAGAATGGAGCGGGAGATCGATAAATGAATAGGAGCAGCATCTGCAGTGATGCAGATGTTGTACCGGTCTGTCGTAGAGAAGAGGGAGCTGAGCTCTAACGCAAAGCTCTGGATTTACCATTCAATCTATGTTCCTACCCTCACCTATGGTCATGAGCTTTTGATAGTGATTTAAAGAATGAGATCGTGGATAAAAGCGGAAGAAATGAGCTTTTTCCGTAGGAATGCTGGACTCATTCTTAGAGATAGGGTGAGGAGCTCAGTCATCTGGGAGAGGCTCACAGTAGAACCGCTGCTCCTCCATAGCGAAAGGAGCCAGTTGAGGTGGTTTGGGCATCTGATTAGGATGCCTCCTGGACGCCTCCCACTTGAGGTGTTCCGGGCACGTCCCACTGGGAGGAGACCCCGGGCTGACCCAGGACACACTAGAGAGACTATGTTTCCCAGATTGCCTGGCAACATCTTGGTATCCTCTCTGAAGAACTGGAGTAGGTAGCTGGGGAGAGGGAAGTCTGACTTATCTGCTTGAACTGCTGCCTCCGCGACCCGGCTCTCCAGAAAAGCAGTAGAAGATGGATGGGTGGATCTTGCTGGACTACAGTAGCTTATCTGAGTTTCCATGTTGGAAATTAAACCAGAACCTTGAGTGAGGCATTTCCCACCTATTTTACAGGACTACTGCTTCTTACCAGTGTGACTTCTCATGTGGGTTTTCAACTGAACATGAAACCTAAAATGTTGTCCACATGATTCACAAGAAAATGGCTTCTCACCTGTGTGAATTTTCATGTGTCTTTTCAAATGATAATGTTGATTAAATCTTTGCCCACATGATTCACAAGAAAATGGCTTCTCACCTGTGTGAATTCTCATGTGTTTTTTCCAAGCACAACGTACATTAAATCTTTTCCCACATGTTTCACAAGAAAATGGCTTCTCACCTGTGTGAATTCTCATGTGAATTTTCAAATGACAACGCTGATTAAAACTCTGCCCACATGTTTCACAAGAAAATGGCTTCTCACCTGTGTGAATTCTCTTATGACGTGATAACTTACTGAATCTTTTCCCACAAGTATTGCAAACATGTGACTTAACAGAGTGACGTTTCTTCTTCTGGGACTCATTTTTACATTCTTTGTCATTTACAGGACATTTTACAGACTCTTCCTCTATGTCAGTATCAGACTGATTCTCTGACATGGAGGAGTTGTCTAAATTGTTACTGTCACTTCTGTTTCTGTGAAGTCTCTTCTTTGTCTTTGAATCTTCATGTTTACTTGATCCTGGGTTTGCATTCTTAACTGCTCCCTGGTCTTGGCTCTCAGTGTCAGGAGAGCTGTGCGAAAGGAGCTGCTCACTGATTGGTTCAGTTTCACTGTTATCAGTAGAAATTGCCATTAAGGTAACAGTCTCTTGTTTCAGTCCAAAGTGTTCTTCCTCCTGACTGGTACAGAGTTCTTCTTCTTCCTCTTTAACCTGTGCAGCAGCTTGTTCCTCCTGGTCCAGACTGGAGTTCCTTTCATGGTTACAGAGCTGGTGGACAGTGAGAACCACCTCCTCCTTACAGTCATGTCGCTGTGGAGCATCTAGAGGGAAAAAGAGACACAGAAAATGCTAGTGCTAGTCCTAGAAAACCAGAAAGAATAAATACACTGACTGGCCAAAAAAATCACCACCTGGTAACAAATAGTTCTTATCCTTACACGTGATAATTACAGCAGTGATGAATCCGTTTCAGATTATTTAAAGGTGACAAAAGTAGTTTTCCACATGATGACATGTAGGGGTGGGAGAAATAGAAACTAGAAAAAAAAATCATTTTCTGATGCATCTTGATGCACAAGTGAACGATGATGAATCGATCGAAAGAGTATAGATTTGAAAATTATTGACGGCACCTTGCACCCCCCCCCCCCGGGCAACCCGAAAAGGATTAAGCGGAAGAAGATGGATGGATGGATGACAGTACCTTCCTTTGAAAACTCCCTAAGCACAGCAGCCCCCAACCACTCTGTTCCAAGCGCAGAGGAAAAAAGAAATTATTTATTGTATTGTTCTGTATTGTCTATTTGAAGTCTGTTTTTCTGAAAAAAAAAAAAGATTATTCGCTCTCTTTCTGTGCCTGACATCAGACACTCTTCTTTCCTTTACCGGGAGGAGGGTTCTCCTTGGTGGTTTGCCAAGGGTGCGTGTTTGTCCGTGTCCAGACCAGAGAGTCACAGATTTAAAGCTCATTGATAAGATGTAGTAATGATTTTACCCCTAAACATGTATAAAATGTTCAAACAAAGGCTGTAGTGTTATATTTGCTAGTTTGTTCATGGTTTTACGGCGCCTCTCCTCAGGCGTGCTCCTGTGTAGGGTACTTTCAGGCAGGCAGACTTTTATTCAACACAAACCCAGTACTTTGTACACGCGGTCAGGATGGACACGGGGAGAAACGTCCACCGCCGGGCCGGGGGAGAAGGAGGAAGGGACGATATGGGAAAACTCACGGGTGAGTGTGTGTGGGTTTTTTTTTTTTTGTTTTGTTTTAAATCACACAGTTTTTTGCTGATGTGTTCTATTAATACTCACTGTAAACACGGAAGTGAGTGTGGTGCAGCGACATATTTGATTGGCTAGACTGAGCATTTGAGCACTACTCAGGGACAAATTTGACTGACGAAACTGGTGGAAGTTGACGATGATTTGCCAAAATTAGGCTAAAGTTACGGTGATTGGACAAAGTTGTAAGATCGTACAGAAGATGCGGCCAGTGATTTCGCATGAATTTGTGTGATCGCAACATTGCAAAATCCTGGAGGGAGTGACAAAAGCACTCTGAGGTGACAAAAGTATCATATGCCTCTGTTTTCTTTGAAGATCCCAATATGTTACTTAGGAAGAGGAGTTTTCAACTTTTCTCACAATTACTGAAGCAGAACCAAATTATGGTAAGTCTATCATCCATGAATATACAGCAAAAATACTTTCATATAACCCACAGATGTGAAGAACCAACATCATTTCTTTTGGTAGTTATTGTGTTTACAAGATTTAAGCTGGATTCATGCTGCACCTCCACTGTCCACGTACATGCAACCGGAAACCTCGTGTGATGAAATTTACGTTATTGTCTCCACTCCGTGAGTATACGTGGGGCTCTACTGCAGCCCAGCTTTTGTGACCGCATGGCCTGTCCACAATCTGAACACACTGACAGAGCATGACTGAACATCCCATTCACAAGATGGTGCTAGCAACACAGCATACAAAGACAAAGTAGACAAGGAAGACAATGAGGAGGTGGAAGACAAAAATAAACATACATGAATCCTTTTGCAGCAGCAGCAGCTTGAGCGGAGAAGAGAACTAGAAAACGGTAATTGCTCCTTTTCCTTGAAACAATGCCAATGTTGTTGCTACAAAAAAAAATGTGCGTCACTCTCATGTTTTATAGCCAGTGAACAAACTGGCAGGTTAGCGCATTTGCACTACCCATAGGGCTGGGGCGAAACTACAAATAACAGTTGTGTGCATGCGTCAATTGCTTGGCCTGGTAAATGAAAAAAGTGAGCATGTACAATGCCGCGTGCGCGCCGGGCTCATCCAAAGCACACGTGGACCTAAGCGGACTAGAGGGGAAATGCAGCATGAATAAGGCTTTAGAGAAAAACTGACCTCTGACCCTGACCTCAAAATCTGTAATTCCTGCAAAAATCATCCGATCAGAGTCAAATATCAATATTCACATCATCAGTGTATATCAAAGCATGGTACCACGTTTCAAAACATTTGGAACAAAACTGTAGGAGGAGTTGATTTCACATGACAGTCACTTTCTATTAACAGGTGAAATAGGACATCATAAGTCAGGGCCTATACAGTGGATATAAAAAGTCTACACACCCCTGTTCAAATGCCATGTTTTTGTGATGTAAAAAAATGAGACCATTTCAAAAATTTTCCACCATTAATGTGACCTATAACCTGTACAACCCAATAGAAAAACAAACTGAAATCTTTTAAGGGAAAAAATAAAAAACTTATAATAACCTGTTTGTATGAATATGCACACCATTAAACTCATACTTTGATTGATTGATTGATTGATTGATTTTTATTTGAACATTGTTAAAGAAAGAGAAAAAGAGAGTTCAAAACACAACAAAAAAACAAACCAAAAATAAAATGTTCAAAAGGAGTGGGAAGAAGCCAACGCTTATACAGCCCCACCCCTTCTCCACACCAAACAAATTACAGTATTACTCATAATCATCATTATCCCACAACCACATTCACCATAATACACCCATAGTCAAATTATACAACAAAAATGACACAACAATGACAGACCATATCCAACAATATTACAACAACAATAAACATACAATTCTGGCATGTTCAATGCAAACACAAACAACACTATCACCTTCACAATCACCATAACACACAACAACCTTCCCTCACTGAAGACACAATGTAACATCACTGCCCTTCATTCTCATACTGCTCAAAAATCATTTCTTTATATGTTGATTTAAATATATGGATGTTGGGACATTGCCTGTGTTTCTCCCCCAGCCCATTCCACAATTTTACCCCACACACAGACACACAAAAACTCTTCCGTGTAGATCTTATTAAGTGAATTTTAAATTTTGTATTCCCCCGTAAATTATATTTTCCTTCTCTCTCCCTGAATAGATTCTGTATATTGTGTGGCAAGACGTTTTTACTAACTTTAAACATTAATTGTGCTGTGTAATAATGAACCAGATCCCATAATTTCAATAACTTCGAATGTAAAAACAATAAATTAGTATGTTTGAGGTACCCGACTTTGTGTATAACACGGACTGCCCTTTTTTGTAATATTAACAATGAATTAAGTTTACTTTTATAACTGTTACCCCAAACTTCTATACAATAAGTCAAGTATGGAAGTACTAATGAACAATACAAAATATGAAGTGATTTATAATCTAGGACCTGCTTAATTTTATTTATAATTGCAATATTTTTTGCAACTTTATTTTGTATGTATCTGACATGTGGTTTCCAACTAATTTTATCATCCAGTACTACACCCAAAAACTTGATCTCCTTAACTTTTTCAATAACTACATTATCTATATGAATGTGTATATCTTCTTTATTTTTACAATTACCAAATATCATTACCTTAGTTTTATCTATATTTAGTGATAGTTTATTACAATCCATCCATTTTTTTAACTTATTTAATTCATTATTTATAGTATGGATTAGTTGATTATAATTATTTCCAGAATAAAATAAATTAGTATCATCAGCAAATAATATTATTTTTAATAATTTAGAAACTTGGAATATATCATTTATATATATGTTAAATAATTTGGGGCCCAATACTGACCCTTGGGGGACCCCACAGGCAATTCCCATACACCCAGACAGATATTCTCCCATTTTCACAAATTGTTGTCTCTCAGATAGATAACTTGTAACCCATTTCAGAGCAATTCTCCTAATACCATACATTTGCAATTTATTAAGAAGTATTGAATGATTTATTGTATCAAATGCTTTTCTAAAATCTATAAACACACCAACTGCATATTTTCCTCGATCTAATGCATTTATTATTTCCTCTGTTGCATCCATTATCGCCAACGATGTTGTACTCTTGGCTCTAAACCCATATTGGTTCTGATTCAGCACATCCTGTTTATTTAAAAAGTTTTCTAATCTGTTGTTGAAAAGTTTTTCCAGAATTTTTGAAAATTGTGGGAGAAGTGATACTGGTCTGTAGTTTGTGTATTGGTGTTTATTTCCTTGCTTAAATAATGGAATTACTTTTGCTATTTTCATTTTCTGCGGGAATGAACCAGTTTGAAATGATAAATTACAAATATATGTGAATGGTTTTAATATACCATCAACAGTTCTTTTTATTAGTGCCATATCAATACCATCACAGTCAGTAGATAATTTATTTTTACACTTTTCAACAACAGATTTTACCTCTAGTTCATCCACCGCTGTAAGGAAAATTGACCGAGGGTTACTTCCAATTAAAGTCTCACTCACAGTGTCTTTTCCTTGATTTGGAATCTTTGCTGCCAACTCTGGCCCAACACTTACGAAAAATTTATTCATTTTATTTACTACCATATTCTTATCATAAATATCACCACAATTATCAGTAAAATACTCTGGATATATCATTTTCTTTGTTCCATTTTTCCTTAATTTGTTTAATATATCCCAGACTCCTTTTATATTATTTTTATTTTCATTTAACATTTTCCTATAATATAATTTTTTACTAGTTCGTATTATATCAGTTAATTTATTTTTATATGTTTTATATCTTTTTTCAGATTCTTTAGTTCTTAATTTAATAAAATTTTTATAGAGATAATTTTTCTTTTTACAAGCATTTTGTAACCCTTTAGTTAACCATGGGCAATTTTTGTATATGTGTTTTTTATTAATTTCTTTAATTGGACAGTTTTTATCATATAATAATTTAAATATATCAATAAATTTATCATATGCCAAGTCCACATTTTTCTCTCTATAGACAGCATCCCAATTCTGTAACATTAAGTCTTCTTTTAAATCACTGATTCTATGTTCTGTTCGTATTCTTTTATAGATAATCTTTTTACATAGTTTATTATTATTCTTACTCTCATTAGCCCCATAATTAACATCTAAAGAAACAATACAGGCAAGTGGTCACTAATATCATTTATTATTATACCACTCACCATATTATATTCAATAACATTGGTAAAAATGTTGTCTATCAGGGTAGCACAGTGTGTCGTTATTCTTGTAGGTTTTGTAATCTTTGGAAATAAGGTTAAGCTATACATTGTATCTAAGAAATCTTCAGTTGGTTTGTGTTGTTTTGTTTTCATCAAATGTATATTAAAGTCACCACAAATAAAGATATCCTTTTGTCTTATTTTTGCATACATCTTTTCCATCCCATTTTTAAATTTTTCCATATCAGATCCCGGTGCTCTATATATACAACTTACTATTATATTTTTTTCTTTTTTCCATCGTAATCTCAATTGTTAAACATTCCATACTTTCATTCACTGCTGATGTCATACTGTCTACTTTTTTACTTTTTAATTTTCTATCAACATACAGTGCTACCCCACCACCACTTTTACATTTCCTATTTTGTGTGTACATCTCATATCCATCTAGTTCAAAATTTACATCTTTTTCTTCATTAATCCATGTTTCACTTATTGCAATAATCCTAAATGATGTATTAAATTGATTCAAAAACTCCTTAATACTATCAAAGTTTGCATAGAGACTCCTACTATTAATATGTATTATTGTTAATGTTTGATCCAAATTCATAATTCCATTTAATTGTTGTTCTTCATAATAAACACACTTATTATTAATATGACCAAAATAATTGTTGTCTGGGTCAACACCTCCCAAAACGTCCTGTGGTTGCTGTTCAGCACTAACAAAATTTCCAGCTTCAATTTGCCCCACTACACCTCCATCATCAAATGAGGAAGAATGATTGACTAAAGTACTAAACATAATGTATGACAACCATGTACACCAAGAAGAAAAAAGGAACACAAAATTTCCACTCATGATTACTGCATCGTTATCCCTGAATCAGGGCTAAGGTTTAAATCTGTCCAATTCCTCCATTTCTCTAATCATCATTACTTTAGCGTCTTCTGGAGTGCCAAGCAGTTTTATCCACACCTTACAGTTTCTTGTCCATGTCGACTGTATTTTTCCTTGTTTTCTGAGGGCCCTGGCTTGTCTAGCTATTTCGAAGTTCTTTTTTGTTAAATGTTCATTTATGTAGACAGCCGTTCCTCTGTTTTTTTGCTTGTCGCAGAAGATCAATTTTTGCTTTCCTACTGACGAATCGGATGAAAATCACTGGTTTTCCTTTACTGTTTTTATTGGGTAATGTGTGGCAAGCCAAAATAGTCTCATTGTCCACAACAATGTTATTAGAATTGAAAAAGGTCAATACCTGCTGCTCAAGAGTGTGCGACTCAGCCAGTGTCTCATCCTGCCCATCCTGATCACCAACTCCAGCTGCCACACGTGCATAGGAGCGGTGTCTGGTGTTCAGACCGCTCACAATGACGTCATCCATTCTTGTATATTGTTCAAGTTCATCCACACATTTTTCTAAGGATTTAATTTTCTTGTCCTTGTCCACAATTTCAGCCTTTAGCTCGCGCACTTGTTCCATAAGGTTAACAAGCAGCGTTTGTTGTTTAGCTATTTTTGATATTTCCTCAGACATAAAGTTTAGGGAGAGTTTAATCTCCTCCAGCTCCTCTCCATGTGTCTGACTCTTTTTTGGAGGCATAATGACTAGTTGATTTTGATTTGATTTGATTAGGATCAAGGGAGAGGCTCACCTGTTGACTAGCAATTAAATAACTGGATCCACCGGTGAAGCCGAGGAGGCCAATGCTCCCTTGGTTGCTAGTGGAGGCCTCCAGCTAGCGCTGTTCCACCAGGCGGCGAATCCGAAGCTCTCCCGGTGGCCAACAGAGACCGCTAGCCTGGGTCGCAGCCCGGCAGCAGGTATCAGCCAGCAAAGCCAAAGCTCTCCCGGTGTATCCCGCAGCCGATGACAGCAGGACAATCTCCGGTGCTACCAGTATCTGGTCCAGCCGACCTCGGATTCAGCCGAAGCCTCAGCCAGCTCCTCCACTGAGCTCTGCCGCCGCAGCCGCCGTCCGATCAGGCCAGAATCCCGGTCAGCTTCTCCACCGTCAGCTCCGCCACCCACCACCGCACGATGAAGGCGTCCCGCAGCCCAGACGATCCGCCGGCCGATGCAGAAGAAGGGGGCCGCGCGAGTGCGCCACCACACACCACCAACGGAGGTGCCGCTTGGTCTCCCACAACAGGTGCAGAGCAGACGACCCCACACCTGCCAGGCTGGTTGGTGAAGCCCCACCGCCGCTGGTCCGGTTGCAGGATTTGCTGGTAATCAACCAAAGTCTTTTTCACAGATTTAGCAGCAAATCTCGGTTCGGGGTTGGAAGTTTCATCCGCTTGTCGCCATCTTCAATCGAGGTGATGAACTTTGTTGCAGCACCTTTGGCTTTTATTACAGCACTCAGTCTTTTTGGGTAGGAGTCTATCAGCGTGGCACATCTTGATGTGGCAATATTTGCCCACTCTTCTTTGCAAAAACGCTCCAAATCTGTCAGATTGCGAGGGCACCTCCTGTGCACAGCCCTCTTCAGATCACCCCACAGATGTTTGATCGGATTCAGGTCTGGACTCTGGCTGGGCTATTACAAAACCTTAATCTTCTTCCAGTGAAGCCATTCTTTTGTTGATTTGAATGTGTGCTTTGGGTCATTGTCGTGCTGAAAGATGAAGTTCCTCTTTATCTTCAGCTTTCTAAAAGAAGCATGAAGGTTTTGTGCCAACACTGACTAGTATTTGGAACTGTTCATAATTACCTCCACCTTGACTAATGCCCCAGTTCTAGCTGAAGAAAAATGGCCCCAAAGCATGATGGTGCCCCCACCATGCTTCACTGTAGGTATGATGTTCTTTTGGTGATGAGCAGCGTTGTGTTTGCATCAAATATACACTACCGTTCAAAAGTTTGGGGTCACCCAGACAATTATTTTGTGTTTTCCATGAAAAGTCACACTTATTTACCACCATGAGTTGTAAAATGAATAGAAAATATAGTCAAGACATTGACAAGGTTAGAAATAATGATTTGTATTCGAAATAATAATTTTTTTCCAGATACTCAACCTGCTCAAAGGAAGGTCAGTTTTATAGCTTCTCTAACCAGCTAAACTGTTTTCAGCTGTGCTAACATGATTGCACAAGGGTTTTCTAATCATCCATTAGCCTTCTGACGCAATGGGCAAACACATTGTACCATTAGAACACTGGAGTGATAGTTGCTGGAAATGGGCCTCTATACACCTATGTAGATATTGCACCAAAAACCAGACATTTGCAGCTAGAATAGTCATTTACCACATTAGCAATGTATATTAGATATTAGAGTGTATTTCTGATTAGTTTAAAGTTATCTTCATTGAAAAAACAGCGCTTTTCTTTCAAAAATAAGGAAATTTTTAAGTGACCCCAAACTTTTGAACGGTAGTGTACCTTTTGGAATTATGGCCAAAAAGTTCAACCTTGGTTTCATCAGACCATAACACATATTCCCACATGCGTTCGGGAGCTTTCAGATGTGTTTTTGCAAACTGTAGCCATGCTTGGATGTTTTTCTTCATAAGATATGGCTTCCGTCTTGCCACCCTAGACAGGAGATTGTTGTCACATGTACTAAACAGCCAGTACTTGCCAGAAATTCCTGCAGCTCCTTTGATGTTGCGGTCAGCCTCTTGGCAGCCTCCCTGACCAGTTTTCTTCTCATCAATTTTGGAGGGATGTCCAGTTCTTGGTAATATCACTGTTGTGCTATAATTTCTCCACTTGATGATGATTGCCTTTACTGTGTTCCATGGTGAATTTAATGTCTTGGAAACTCTTTTGTTCTTTGAACAATAAGATCCCTCTGATGCTTTAGAAGCTCTCTGCGGACCATGGCTTGTGCTGTAAGATGTGACTACAAAAATGTCAGCAAAAGCCTACTAGAACAGCTGAACTTTATTTGGGGTTAATCAGAGGCACTTTAAATGGTGGCAGGTGTGCTGACTCCCATTGAACATGAGTTTGAATGTGATTGGCTAATTCTGAACACAGCCACATCCCCAGTTATAACAGGGTGTGTATATTTATGCAAACAGGTTATTGTAAGTTTTTTATTTTTCCCCTTATTTCAGTTTGTTTTTCAATTGGGTTGTACAGGTTATAGGTCACATTAATTGTGGAAAAAGTGTTGTAATGATTTATCTTGGTCTCATTTTTTGACACCACAAAAATCTGGCATTTGAACAGGGGTGTGTAGACTTTCTATATCCACTGTAACTCCTGCAAAAATCATCCGATCAGAGCCAAATTACAATATGCACATCAACAGTGTATATCAAACCCCGATACCAAGTTTCAAAACAATTGGAACAAAACTGTAGGAGGAGTTGATTTCACAAAAGTGGGACAGACGGCTGGATGGACGGACCGCCCCATACCATATGCCCTCTTCACTCTTCAAGCCCTTTGGTCTTTGACCAGCGGGGGATAATTAAAAAAAAAAACAAAAAACAATAACATGGTTGTAGAAGCCTTGGAGCTGTTGATGGTCACTGATTCTGAACATTTTTATTTTGATCATTTTAAATCTAATCTATCTGAAGGAAAAGAAACTGACAAGTCATCAACATCACAAAACTAGAAGAGGAAGATGAACACTGTGTACTTTTATTTTGATTCAGCTGATGATAACATCTGGACAAGAAAAGAAACAAGAAAAAGACAGAATTAAGCTAGAATAAAATGTTTATGTAGGTGAAAACATAATTTCTTTTCTTTGTTTTGATGCATTCACTGTATTTTTATTTAACAAAATATTATGGAGATCTTGAAAAGTAAGCAAATTTACTAAAAAAAAAACAAAAAACAAAGAACCATTGGTGCTGACTGAAACCTTAAAAGGAACTCTGATTATAATGACTTATAGATTTAAAAATACAAACACTGGCCTCCACTATTAAAATACATTGTTAGAACTATATAAACATTTATTGTAGTTATAAAAATCGTTTTTGTTTACAATGTAAATTGATACATGGCGGCCGCCATGTTTTCAGGTGCGCAATGCATTCTGGGGGCGATGACGTAGTATGGTTGCAGCCGTTTTTTCTGTCTTATACAAGCCAAGACGCAAAGCTACGAACTACTGCCATTTGTAGTGAAAATGCCACATTGCGTGGCTTTTGGATGTAATTTCCAATCAAAGGGAAATAAAGAGAGCGAGGTAAGCCTCCATAGCTTTCCTAAAGAGGGAAAGTTGAGGAAAAAGTGGGGCGGCAGCGGCTCAGGAGGTAGAGCAGGTCGTCTAATAACCCGATGGTTGGTGGTTCGAATCACACTCTCCCCAGATATCCTGCCATTGTGTCCCTGGGCAAGACACTTCACCCGCATTGCCTCCAGTGCCCATAACACTGGGTATGAATGTGTAAAAATGTTTAAATGTTCAGTGGTGGCCGGAGAGGCCATTGGCGCAGATTGGCCGCCACGTTTCCGTCACTCTTTGAGTGTCTATGATAAAGCGCTATATCGCTCAAAGCACATGCTTGAGTGCACACTTGAGCGTGTGCTTTGAGCACTTTGAGTGTCTATGATAAAGCGCTATATAAATCTGATGCATTATTATTATTATTATTAAAAGTGGGAGGATGCGGTTGGAAGAGTCCAACTTCCCAAAGACCCGCAGCTGTGCTCTCATCACTTTAGCCCTGAGGATTTTGAGGATTTTCGTCGCCCCCAGCTCATGAAAGAGCTCACAGGTGTGTCTGGCTACAAACGACGGCTTAATGCAAACGGCATCAAAGCTTTGATGTGCTGTGATACAGGACAGATCTGTAAAGCAGGCATGCATCCTGTTATATCAGTTTAACAAGTGACTGAACAAGATACATTTATAGCATCAGGTACCATGGACAGTGGCAGAAATGAAGTGGAGCTCTTTGTAACAGATGCTCACAAAAACACCATCCAACATGACCAGCTCTAGCTTCCTCGCGGCTGCTGTCTTCATTCTCAAGTCCATTTTCACTTTGTGTGTCTTCATCATTGTCTTTATTGCTTTGGCTTCGCACCGGTTCGAACTGAAAAGGCTGTTTACAGACCGCTGCTGCTACAACCAATCTACGTCACTACCCAGAATGCATTGCGATGTAAACAAAATGGCGATTTACATCGTAATAAAGTTTTTTAAAAATATATAAAACTGGGAATTATTTTCAAAAAAATTATATTATAGTTATGCTACTAACATCAAAATAAAGCATATAGAGCTAACATGCCAATATAATCAGAGTTCCTTTTAACACAACACCCTGGTAGGGAAAGGGTTAAAAGTTAACGCATTCTGGCTTTTTGTTATATGTTGAAACATGCTTTAGTGCAATGTGAGTGAACTGTAGCAAAAAAAACCATTTCAGCAGTCTGGAGAACAAAGATATTCTCCATGAAATTCTGACAGTGTCAGAAACTTCACTGCTGCTATGACTAAGATAATAGAGATGTAGCATGAAATGACGCTCTGATCTACAGTATGTGACAGTGGAACCATATAAAGAAAACAATATAAAACAAACCGAAACACATCAGATGGAGACAAACATCAAAAAAGTGTGGGATTCCCACAAGAAGAAAGTCTAGCTGAACTGTGGCAGCAGACGTTTGTATAATGAGTCCTCCGGCTGTTAGCATGTGGCATGTTTGCCTCTAGAGAAGCACAGATGGAAGATGCACACAGATTACATTTTACAATTGTACACTGACCAGCACTGTTGTCTAGGTAATTTCCAGTCTACACGCATGAGTCATTGAGTGTGTCTCAATGACTGGTGTGATGCACAAGAAGTGTGGTGGCCCTGTGCCCCTACAGCTGACTAGCACCGCCACTTGCAGCTCCGCTGCCTGCGGCACTGCAAAAAGGAGAGCCGTGTGTATAAGTCTCTCTCTGTCAGTTCAGCCTCTCCACCAGTAAGCCCTATGTAGTACCTCCTCGTGGTGACACATGGTAATTGGGTACCTCACGGCCCCAAGCGAACCTACAAGGGACTCGGAGGAGACCTGGCCCCTAGACGTGCAGCATGTAGGCCCACCGGTGTGTGGACATACCCTGTTGCTCACGAACCAGATCCCCAACTATGGGTTAAATAGTTACACTGCCTTGTGTATGGCCTGGGAGAGTCCAACGCTAAGGGAGTAAACCCCGTCAGAAAATCCGGAGTGGAGCCCCGCAGGCGGTTGGTTGAGCTTTGCGACACCTTCCGGCAACTCCTGCAGTCGCGCTGACACCGACTGTATCGGCTTGCCTTTCCATCGGACTCTGTCAGCAACACCGAGAGGGGGATCCTGGCAACTGGGCACTCCAGGAGCTCCTTATCACCCGCCCAGGCCTGCACCTGGAGAGGTCACTCCAGCGCCGCTGTTCTAGCGGCTAAGCCAACACGGGAAACGGCAGTCACGAGTGATAAGCCCAGAGCATATTGGCGTAAGCTTGGGCACTACGGGTTGTCTCCGACGGTGGGAGGGATCATCGTATCTCACTAGTCAACTACCGCCTGCCTTAAGCTGGGCAGCCCCCAGCCAGTTAGGTGTTGACTCGCCACAGTCTGCCTGCTCCAATGGGTGCTTGGGGCTTAGGGCAAAACCCGAAAAGCAGACTGCAAACCTCACACCAGGTAAACATAATATCAAGAAACCGCCAGCCCTACGGCTGGTGACCTGGAACATCAGAACAATGTGTCCTGGCCTCTCTGACGATCTCCAGTTAGTTGACAATGCCAGGAAAACCGCCATCATCGATCGCAAGCTTTCTAAGCTCAACATCGACATCGCAGCCCTTCAGGAGACACGTCTTCCCTCCAGCGGCAGGCTTAAGGAGGAGGAGTACACCTTCTTCTGGCAGGGACTGGAGCTAGACGAGCGCCATCTACATGGGACTGGCTTCGCAGTGCGCAACTCCCTCCTCTCGTCAGTAGAGCCTCCTTCCCGAGGGACTGAGCACATCCTCTCTCACCGCCTCATGACCTCCATGGAACCAGCAAACATCTTTAGCATTTACGCCCCCACACTCTGCTCCACAGCAGAGGCCAAAGACGAATTCTACAGTGAGCTCGAGGCTAGGATCAGAGAGATTCCATCTAATGAAAATCTGCTCCTGCTCGGTGACTTGAATGCCCGGGTGGGTGCAGACCACAACTCCTGGCCACATTGCTTGGGGCATTTTGGAGTCGGCAAGCTCAATGAAAACGGTCAGCGTCTACTTGAGATGTGCTCCTTTCACAACCTGTGCATCACCAACACCTTCTTCTCCACTAAGCTCCACCACAAAGTGTCTTGGAGACACCCCAGGTCCAAGCACTGGCACCTACTGGACTTTGTCATCGCCAGGAGAACCTTGCTTAACATCATCCTTATCACTCGCATTTACCATAGTGCTGACTGTGACACTGACCACTCTCTGGTCAGCTGTAAGGTACGTCTTCGGCCCAAACGAATCCATCGTGCAAAGCAGAAGGGTCGTCTTCGGATCAATGCAGCCAGTGCGTCAAAACCAGGATTGCCCTACAGGCAGTGCTACGGCTCGCTGGGACTTCATCCGTGATGCTGTGTACGAAGTTGCATTGGACACCTTCGGGAAGAGAGCGATGAAGAGTGAGGACTGGTTTGAGGCCGGGATAGAGGAGATGGAGCCTGTCATTACCGCAAAGCGTGCCGCACTACTTGAGTACAAGAGGCAGCCTTCTGAGAAGACACTGGCCGCCTACAGAGAAGCCAGAAACAGTGCCAAGCGGATTGCTCGTAAGTGCGCAAATGACTACTGGCTGAAGCTGTGCAGCAACATCCAGACCTCTGCTGACTGTGGTAACACCCGTGCCATGTACGAGGGTATGAAGAAAGCTTTTGGTCCTAGTGCCATCAAGATCACTCCCCTAAAGTCCACCTCGGGCGATACCATCACGGATCGCAGCAAGCAGATGGAGAGATGGGCCGAGCACTATCAAGAGCTGTACGCAAGAGAGAACGTCGTTACCAACATAGCGATTGAGAGCATCACTCCTCTGCCCATCATGGAGGAGCTCGATACACCACCTACCATCGGCAAACTCAGGAAGGCCATCGACACCCTGGCCTGTGGGAAAGCACCAGGTAATGACGGTATTCCACCAGAGGTCATCAAGGTGGGGAAGGAGAGCGCCCTCCTGGGTCACCTCCATGATCTCCTGCTACAATGCTGGGAAGAGGGCACCATTCCCCAAGACATGCGGGACGCAAAGATAATCACTCTACAAAAATAAAGGCGACCGTTGTGACTGCAATAACTATCGGGGAATCTCCCTCCTAAACATTGTGGGGAAAGCTTTTGCTTGTGTCATCCTCAATTGTCTCCAACTATTGGCCGAGTGTGTCTACCCAGAGTCCCAATGCGGGTTTCGAGTAAAGCGGTCGACGATCAACATGGTGTTCTCTCTCAGGCAGCTGCAGGAGAAGTGCCGCGAGCAGAGACGTCCCTTGTATCTGGCCTTCATCGACTTGACCAAGGCCTTTGACCTGGTCAGTTGGTCGGGCCTCTTCACCCTCTTACACAGGATTGGTTGCCCCCACCCCCCAAGCTCCTGAGGATGATCACTTCCTTTCATGACAACATGACTGGCACAGTTCAGCATGACGGATCATCTTCGGACCCCTTCCCAATCAAAAGCGGTGTGAAATAAGGCTATGTCCTGGCCCCAACACTCTTTGGCATCTTCTTCTCCCTGCTCTTGCGCTACGCCTTCCATGAGTCAGACGATGGTGTCTTCCTCCACACCCGGAGCGATGGGAACTTGTTTAACCTCGCCCGCCTCAAACCCAAGACAAAGGTGCGTAGAGTCCTGATCAGGGAGATACTCTTCGCAGATGACACCGCCCTTATCGCTCACACTGAGAATGCCCTGCAGCGACTCATCACCAGCTTCGTGGAGGCATGCAATGAGTTTGGCCTCACCATCAGCCTCAAAAAGACAAACATCATGGAACAGGATGTCAGCATCATCCCTGCAATCACCATTGGTGACCACACTCTGGAGGTGGTTGAAAACTTTACTTACTTGGGCTCCACCATCTCCAGCAACCTTTCCTTGGATGCTGAACTTAACACGAGGATAGGCAAAGCAGCAACCACCATGGCTTGCCTTGCAAAGAGAGTGTGGGACAACAACTTGCTGACACTCAACACCAAGATAAAGGTGTACTAAGCATGTGTGCTGAGTACCTTACTGTACGGCAGTGAAGCCTGGACTCTTTACTCCCGCCAAGAGCAAAGACTGAATGCCTTTCACCTGCGCTGCCTCAGACAACTTCTGGGCATCACCTGGCGTGATCGCGTCACAAACAAAAGCGTGCTCTCCCAGGCAGAGGCGCCTGCGATGGATTGGCCATGTGTGCAGGATGGACGATGGGCGCATCCCCAAAGACGTCCTATATGGGGAGCTCGCCACAGGAAAGTGACCGACCGGAAGGCCGGTTCTGCGCTTCAAGGACACCTGCAAACATGACCTGAAGGCCTGTGGCATCAACCCAGCAAACCTCGAGCAAGAAACCTCAAACCGCACACAGTGGCATTCCACTATCAAGGCTGGAGTCCAGCCTTGATAGTGGAATGCCACTATCAAGGCTGGAGGAGGAGAGAGGGGTTCTACATGAGGAGAAGAGGACCCGCAGGCAGCAGAAGCTCCAGTCCGTCCCCACTGTCCCCATTGTCCCCACTGCCCCCACTACCGATTATATCTGCAGCAAGTGTCAGCGAAGCTGCCGATCCCGCATCGGACTTTACAGCCACAGCCAGCGCTGCAAAACAACTACTGACTGACATGTGTGCAGATTCCATTGTCTCCCGAGACAAAAGGATGCCAACCAACATGTATGAAGACTTCATGTCCCACAGTGTGGCTGGTAAAGAACTGATAAGACAGCTGAAGTCACACAGTGTGTCAGAGGTGTTAAAGACATTAGAACCTGGATGACTTTTAATTTCTTACTGATAAATTCAAACAAGACAATGAAAATGTAAGTGTAAAGCAGTATAAGAGCTCTGATCTTGCAGTGTGTTTTTTTATCTCTCCACTGTTGCCAAGAACATGGTCACAAGGTAATGTTTTCTATATAAAAAGTTGTCAAAGATTTACTTCATAATATCAAACACCTTTAGTTAGCATTGAGGTTCAACAAAATTGGAGGAAAAGGTTTTCCAATGGAAATTCATTCAGTCATAGGTGTATAACATGTATTTAAAAAGTCCCACAAAATCTGAGCCTGGGAAATGCCTTAAAATGATGTGACTTCCGGCGCCACACGAGTAGGCTGCCTTTTTGCAACAGCGGATCAATTTCTTCCCATTTCTTATTTACTATCTGGCTCTCTTGCTAATCTTTCTGATCCAGCGACACCTTATCCATCACAGACACGTAGATTGCCCAAATGTCTCCTGAGCCAGCGGACCGAGCCACTGTTTATTGCAGGAGGCAGTACAATAGAGACCAGCTGTTGGCACTTAACCGGCCCACGATGCTAATGCAAAAACTCGACATACCAGGAGAAATGAGACGGAAACGGCATGCTTGTCGAGTTGGAGTAAGACGGCGGGCGAGGAATATAAGGTACAGACCCGTCCTCCCATCCGTTATTATGGGGAATGTACGATCGCTACTCAATAAGACTGACGAGCTAGCGGCTATCTCCCGCTACGAGAGCGTCTTCAGAGAGAGTAGCTTGATGTTGTTTACTGAGATGTGGCTAACAGAACTAGCAACAGATGCTAACATTGAACTGGAGGGTTTCCATGCAATACGGGCAGACTGAACACCAGACAGTGGGAAGGCAAGGGGCGGAGGAGTGATAATGTATGTCAATAACAGCTGGTGCAGACCGGGACATATCACGGTTAAACAACAACACTGCAACAAAGATATTGAGTTGCTAGCTGTTAGCATGCGGCCTACCTATCTCCCGAGGTAATACTCACATGTGATCTGCATTGCTATTTATGCAAATCCGATGGCGAACGCGGTGACAGCACATGACGCCGTTCACTTAGTAATTGGCAGGCTGCTAATAGAACACCCAGATGCTCTCCTACTCATCTCAGGTGATTTCAACCATATTTCACTGTCCCCCATTCTGCCCACGTTCACCCAGTATGTCACATGCCACAGTAGAGACAATAAAACACCGGACTTATTCTATGCAAACACTAAGGAGGCGTACACCTCATCACCACTCCCCCCACTTGGGAGATCGGATGACAACTTGGTTCATCTCCTGCCGGTGTACAAACCCCTAGTACACAGACAACCTCCGGTCATGCGCACAGTGAAGTTATGGTCTGAGGAGGCAATGGATGCTCTAAAGGACTGTTTTGAAACCACTGCCTGGGAGCAGCTCTGCGATCCACATGGTGAGGACATCGATGGCCTCACTCACACCATCACGGACTACATCAACTTCTGTGTGGACAACACCGTACCCACCAAGACCATATGGTGTTGCTCGAACAACAAACCCTGGATCAACCCTGAGATAAAAACACTTCTGAGAGAGAAGAAGAGGATCTTCAGGTCGGGGAACAGGGAGATACTGAAGTCCGTACAGAGGGAGCTGAGGAGGAAGATCAGAGAAGGCAAGGACAGCTTCAGGAAGAAGATGGAGGGCAAGCTGCAACAGAGCGACATCGGCGGGGTCTGGAGAAACCTTAAAACCATCTCTGGGCTCCAGAATACCTCCTCCCAGGCCATGGGGGGCAGGGAGTGGGCGAACAATCTGAACCCGTTTGTTAATAGGTTTGACCAACCGCCCTTCCCCCCAACTGCACAACAACCACTGCTGCCTCTAAAGTCATCGAGACCTGCTGTCCACACCCCACTCCACCAACACCCCCCCACTCCCAGCACACAGCCCCCCAACCTGACCCTCACTAAGACCCAGGTGAGGACGGAGCTGAGGAAGATCAAGGTGAGGAAGGCCTCGGGACCGGACGGCATCAGCGCGAAGCTCCTCAAGTCCTGCACAGACCAGCTGTGTGGGATTGTGGAGCACATCTTCAACCTGAGCCTGAAGCTGGGGAGGGTGCCACAGTTGTGGAAAACACCTTGTGTGGTACCTGTACCAAAGACTTCCCACCCCAAAGACCTGAACAGCTACAGACCAGTGGCCCTGACGTCTCACATGATGAAGACCCTGGAGAGACTGCTCCTTGCTCACCTCCGGCCCCTGGTGGGACCAGCGATGGATCCACTCCAGTTCGCCTACCAAGCATGGCATTGGGGTGGAGGATGCAGTGATCTTCCTCCTTCACCGTTCCCTGTCCCACCTGGAGAAGCCCGGGAACGTGGTGAGGATCATGTTCTTTGACTTCTCCAGTGCTTTCAACACCATCCAACCGATGATCCTGAAGGACAAGCTGCTGTGCGCAGGGGTGGACCAGCATCTGTCACCATGGATCCTGGACTACCTCACTAACCGGCCAGAGTTTGTGAGAACCCGGGATTGTGTGTCCGACACGATCATCGGTAGCACAGGGGCCCCCCAGGGAATGGTTTTGGCTCCCTTCCTGTTCACCCTCTAAACTGCAGACTTCTCACACAACACAACACACTGCCATCTACAGAAGTTCTCTGATGACTCTGCGATTGTTGGCCTCATCTCCAACGGAGATGAAGCTGAGTACAGAGGACTTATCCAGGGCTTCGTGCACTGGTGCCATCGAAACTACCTCCAGATCAACGTGAGGAAAACTAAGGAGCTGGTGGTGGACTGCCGCAGGCAAGGACAACCCCTCACAGCACCAGTAAACATACAGGGAACAGACATTGAGATGATGACATCCTACAAGTACCTGGGTGTTCATCTGAACAATAAACTAGACTGGTCACACAATACCGACGCACTCTACAAGAAGGGACAGCGCAGGCTGTTCCTACTGAGGAGGCTCAGGTCTTTTGGTGTACAAGGGGCGCTGCTGAAGACATTCTACGACACGGTGGTGGCATCAGCCATCACTTTTGGAGTGGTCTGCTGGGGCAATGGCATTACAGCAGCAGATAAGAAGAGACTGAACAAACTAATCAAGAAAGCTAGCTCTGTCCTGGGGCAACGCCTTATGACCCAGTGGAGGAGATAGGAGAGAGAAGGATGGTGGCTAAGCTGTCATCTCTGCTGGAGTCCGAGTCCCACCCTATGCAGGACATACTGAATGCACTGAGGAGCTCATTTAGCAGTAGACTACATCATCCTAGGTGCGCGACCGAGAGGTTTTGTAGGTCCTTCCTACCTACGGCTGTCAGACTGTATAACCTAAGCAGGGCTGCTCGCAGAGATAGCAAAAAAACGTGACGACCTGATAGTATTGAATGCAAAAGACGCAACAGACTTACACAAATGGTCCCCTCCAGCATACAACTAGGACAATATCAGTCGCTACGGAAGGTGACAATATGTATGGGTACTTATTCATACCATGTAGGGTAACTAAATAGACGGTTATGCTGTTTATTCCATCTAGCTACTGTACAATGCTCTGCGTATATACATTTATGTGTACATATGTATATTCACTGCTCTTATTTTTCTTATCTTAATTATTGCTCTGAGTGCTGCTATCCCTGTGCTGTTGCAATCCTGGAATTTCCCCATTGTGGGACTAATAAAGGCTTATCTTATCTTAAAATTGGTGAAATCCAAGATGGCCACCAACAGATTAGCAGAAATGTGAAAGTCATCACAATTATTTTACTAATCATGCTAAATTCATGTGTAATATGTCTGTTTGTACCAACTTTTCAAGACACATCTAATGGATGCAGGAATCAAGTGGTCTCATGTCCCTACCTCCTTCGTAGGCTTAGGGGCAAGTTGTCAATGTGTGATGCAAAATGAATGGGGTGAAAAATTTGTTGAAATTCCCATGTAAATGTATTGGAAGTTGACAGTCTCAAATCTCAGTCAAAAAATGTGCCAGAAAGGTCAAACTTTTACTGTGTATATTTACTACCATGACGAACAAGAATGTGGAGTTGCAGATTCCTAGCATAACTCCGGGGCTAGTGCCTTACAGGACCATTGTAGGCACACAATCCTAATGACACTGCGATCAGAGCATTGTGGAAGTCAACCACTGTTAATTTGGTGCTTGAACTCTTTGGAGAAGCCTTCGCTATAGACTTAATTGGGCGAAGGTTAAAAGGTCAAGTCCACTTCCAATGTCTAATGTTAATTTGCAATATCCTAAGTTGTCAAGTGGCAGTACCCTAACATGGGGAGTCAGGGTTTTGGAAATGTCAATGTTGTCATGACTTGGACTGAGTTGTATAAGTTCTCAATCCTGGAAAGAGGTTGAGAAATGGGACCAATTGATTTGTGCTTCCTGGGGACTGTGAATACACATACTTTGAGCTCAAGCCCCTGGGACAACAAAAGTCCCACAGTTGTGCACACACACCTACGGGAGTCTCGATGCACATAATCTGATATCAGGCCTCTAGGACTTCAGAAAAATCTTTTATCCCCAATAAAGCTGAGACCTTTAATAAACCCCTGTTGGCATTTCCAATACCCTAAGCACCCATGTAAAGGTATTGCCACTTGACAGCTTATGGTATACCAAATGGCCATAGCCTGATAACTTCATATACCCCAGTTGGCAATTCCAATACCCTAAACTGTCAAGTGGCCAATACCTTAACATGGGAAGTTAATGGTATTGGAAATTCCAATGGTGCATTTGGTAAAGCTGATCATACACCAGGGATCAGCTCACTGATGTCCGAGGACGACAACATTCACAGGGTTTAAACCTCACATGGGCTGGATGGCTCACCAAAAAATTTCAAAGCTTCAGACCCCTTTCTAAAGGGAGATGAGGCCCACTTATTTTTCAAAGGCCTTCTCATGTGAACTGCCTTCCCGAAGGGGTTGGGATGATGCTCGAGACTCAACATTTGGTGTGCCCAGTTCTCACGGAGTCTAGTATCAGCACGTAAAATTTGATGGCTCTAGGTTAGGGATGGGCAACTGGTGGCCCCCAACATCATCCACTCCAGCCCGCCAGTCCATTTCCAAAAATAAATCATTTATTTATATCCCGTTTGAACGTATTTGGAACTGCTTTCTTAAATACAGTTATAAAGTCCGCCAGCAGAGGGAGCTCTAACTGAAACCTAGGTGCTGCTCTGTGAGTGGTTGAGCAAGAGTGAGGGAAGAGTTGAGAGCAGTGTGTTCCGGAAGTGTGTATGTGTTGGATGCTGAGACCGCATTAATAGGCTGTGAACAGCAATAAATGTACAGAGTAGGCTGATTTTAATTAAACAACAATAAATGCTACAGCTCCTCACTGAGGAGTATTTACAGAAACAAGTTTCAAACTGAAAGGCAAATTAATATAAGAAACGGCAAACTTCCGACAGAGAAACACTGATTTAGGAAAAAAACGGAGTACAACTAAAGTTATAAATTTTTAAATAAAATGATGCAAATTTATCAGTCGAAGCTTGCACATCTCATACCAAAATAAAATATAGATTTGTAAAAAAAAAAAGGCTAATTTAAACCAGAAATGTAGCATATTTATCAATAAAACTTTACTTTGATCATATTCACTTTTCCTTTTCTTCTTGGCTTTTTTGTTACCATCCAGAATTTCTCTCTGCTCATCATTTTGATGGGCAGAGTTTTAAAAATCAGGTCATGATATAATTTTATCAGTAATTTTAATTCTAATATGATAAAACACTGAGTAGCTTTTATTTTTCTTTGCATTTTAAGTTTTAATTGTGAAACTTTTGACTTGGGGGGTAAGAATATTACCCCTCCCCCAAAAAAGGTTTACATGTAAATCTGGCCCTCGGGAAGTGAGGAAAAAAATTTGTGGCCCTCACTACCACGCAAAGTTGCCCATCCCTGCTCTAGGTGGTCTAGAAAGTCTTCATCCCCGATAAGGCCCAGACTTGGCAGGCTTGTTTGAGTCTTGGCCTCCAACACCCCTGCGAAGCCTTGCCTGGATTGGGACTGAGCTCACAGTATGTGTATCTACAGTACCGAAGGAGCATAAATCCAGTGGTCTCATGTTTCTTCCCAAACCAAATGGGCAATGCCAAAAGCACTGATACTCATACAACTCAGTCCAAGTCATGATAACAGTAGTCCAGTGCACTAGAAATTGTGGAAAGAACACTTGCTCTTGCAGGAGAAATGGGCTCCAATGTACGCTTGCATGTGTTTAATGCAAAGATATAACATGCACAAATCGGCAGTGTCTTGATGCTGATTCTAACTGTGATGATTAGTGACCTAAGTGATGCAAAATGTGTGATCCAAAGTGAATACATTGTGCATATACAGTATATACACATGATTATATATGATGTGCAAATGCTGAAAATATATCATGAAGAATTTGTATTTTCTTTCATTCACTTATGGGATTTAATATCCATGACATGTCCAAAACTCAACTTTTTCAGTCCTGTGAGGTCGCCATTTTGTTTGTTTTTGAAGCTACAATTTCCAAACTGCACCCATCACATGTGACTTGAAAAGTTGGTACAAATAGACATACTGTATTTCACATGAATTTAGCATGATTAGTAAAATAATTATGACGACTTTCACATTTCTGCTAATCTGTTAGCAGCCATCTTGGACTCCACCAATTTTAAGGCATTTCCCATGCTTGGATTTTGTGGGACTTTTTTAATACACATTAAAGACCTACCACTGAACTGATTTCCACTGGAAAACCTTTTCCTCCAATTTTGTTGAACCAATACACTTTAGGGCCTTTTCCACTAGCCTCGCTTAGCACTACACCGCACCACTCAGCCCGCGTTTGAGCATTTTCCATTAGCCCCAGCACCGGTTAGCAGGCGCTATTTTAGTACCTGATCCAGGGCAGGGTCTAACCGAGCTGAGTAGGGCTGAGTATGGCTGTGATGTGACTTTAACAGACTGGTCGCCGCTGATTGGTCAGGTCGTAACGTCACGAAAGCGACTTTTTCTGCTGAATTTACTACACGACCGCCATTTGCAGTTGTTCAGCCAGTGAACACAGTGCGCGGCTTTAATACAGTATATTTTCACACTCTGAAGATGTCTTCTCGTAAGGCTATCCCCTGGTCAAACGAGGAGGTGCGCAATTTTCTTTCTATATTAGCCGACGATCGCATCCAGCACGAGTTGGACGGATCTACTCGAAATGAAAAAATATACCAGCAGGTGTCCGAGCAGATGGGTTCCCAAGGGCACATCCGTACTGCCAAACAGTGTCGGGAGAAGCTGAAAAAGCTGAAAAGCGATTACCGAGCAGTGAAGGACCACAATGGTCGAAGTGGAGCGGATCGGAAGGAGTGGAAGTGGTTCGCTGAGATGGACGCGATCTATGGACATAGGCAGAGACATTGGGCTCGACACGGCCACAGTCACGGCCTTGGAAACCGTGGATGGTGAGTGTTGTTTTGATATTGCGCGTCTTTTCGCCAATTTATCCTTTCTGTGCCAAGCTCACTGTTTTTAAGAAATAGGAAGGTTGTTAGATTGTGGGTAATGGTTGTTACTGAGGCTTGCCTATTGTTTTGCAGCCAACTGCAGATTCACGCTTGCTTTGTGTTAAGTATTAGCGCGAACAAAACGCTGAATTACGCTTATTGTATTCCGGTTAAAAACTTTAGAGTGTTGTGTACATGTTGCACTTTGGTGTTAAGTTTTAAATTGCGTGCATTTTCTTTCTAGAATCGCAGTTCATATCACAGGGGACCACCTCAGTGGACATGGACACACCGGACTCTCCTGCGTCTGCCTCTGCCTCTGGCGGAGCGCCAGCTGGATCGACTCCGATGTCAGCCACATCACCAGCTCCATCTGGATCACGTTCAAGTGCCGGTAAGGCACAATAACCATGATTTTTTTTTTTTTGTTGAAACAGGTCCAGCGGAAACCAGGGTCGGAAATCCATCCATCCATCCATCCATCTTCTACCGCTTAATCCTTTACGGGTCGCGGGGGGGGCTGGAGCCTAACAAGTTATGTACCAAATTGATTAATGCAATTTCCTGTAGCTGCATATTAATTAATTGAAAATGTCTTTTTAAATGTACAAAAAGGTTATTCTTTGGTCTTCACTTATTATCGGTGTTCCACAACCCAGTCCCATTTTTAGGTGTGGTGATTGAAGTGCTGTTGTAACTCCTGTTTTAGAAAAACAAATAAAGCTCATGAACTGCCGTTGAAATCAACATGCTTCATTGAAATGCTTCGCGTCAGCTGACTGTATTAACCCATTCAGATTTCTGCGGCCACACTACAAGCAACTATTTTAAACATTACCCATCCATCCATCCATATTCTTAATCCTTTTTAGTTTTGCAGGGGGGCTGCAGCCGAAGACAGCACCCTGCGTGTTGCAAAATCTGCTCTACTGAGGGGCAGCAACATGACAGTTCAGCTTATATACAGCAATGAAGCATAATATAATAGTGACATTCCACCACAGACTTTCACCAGTGTAATTCCATAATATATGTAGTGATCCAGCTTTAACAACCATGCCTTTCTGTCTTTCAATGTAGCCAAGAGGAAAAGGAACAGCTCCATCGCTGACCTTACATCAGCAATGGTCAACATGCATGACGAGGAGATGCGGCTCTTGGAACGGCAACATGACCAGCGGCAAGAACACCATCAAGAGTACATGCAGCATTTGCGACAGGTGGCCGCAGATGTGCGGGCAGATGCGCGTGAAGCCCTGGAGCAGGATGCTGTGTTACGAAGGGAAGAGCTCGCAGAGATGTCAACATTCAACAGAGATTTCCTGACCCTATTTGGCAGGCTTGTGGACGCATTTAGCAGTCGGAGTGTCTAACCATGTCTCCCCACGCCCAGTCTGTTTTTTGGTTTGTAAATTTTGCTTCTGGAATAAAATTGTATTGTTTGCATCAAAAGTCTGGTTTATCTGTTATGACACCGTATGAGAAAAACCAATAATTACATACACATTCCATTCTCTGTTCACTCCACATGCTGCTGTTCATCAGGTCAGGTGTATAGCCTTCTAATGGTAATTTAATTTTTAACAACACAACGAAACGTAATGTCTTGGTAGGTTTTTTTTTTTATTTTAAACAAATTTGCAATGCTGAATCCATTTCTCTCGAACGGGTACATTTTTTATGTTATAAGCAGTTGTACAGGTGTACTTTAACTTGTACAGTAGACACTGATAAAGGTAAGTACATGTAAATTGAATGTTGATGAGATGATGAGATGAGATTCAACTTTATTGTCATTACACATGTATGAATACAAGGTAACGAAACGTGACTTGGCATTTGGGCACGCTCTGCAGAGCGCATTCAAGGCTGGGGCAGCCGCTAGGCGCCAGTCATAAAGAAGAAAGGAAAAAAAAAGAAAAAGAGTGGATATCACACAGTAGGCGAGAGAAAAAAACATGTTTTATCAAATTGACACTTAAGTAGTAAGCGAAATTTTGATTGCAGGCAAAAAAACCCTCAATGCTTATTTAGCAGACATTTAGTAGACAAATCACACAGCAGTGAGAGAGCAGTGTATGTATATCAGTATGATGATATCAGTGTGTGTGCAGTGTTGAGTGTATCAGTTACTGGAGCACAACAAATAGTCTCCTAGGCAACGACAGATGTTATAGTTCATGAACGCTGTCCCTGAAGAGTTCTGTTTATTGCACAGCAGCGGTGTTTGGGTTAGCGAGCCAGCTGACACATCCGCTTATCTCAACTCTGGAGGAGTGAGTTATCCAGGGGCGCCGATCAAGGCCGAATCTGCTCAGACAGAGTATAGGAGTATAGGATTTCCCTATTGTCATATTCTGAGCTTACAATTCAAATTAACATTCACTGGCTTTAAATTCATATCATTCCCTGGAGAGCACGAAGCGACTCCAGATGTTTCCCCTTCTAAACACAGATGAACATGTCCGATAGAGTCCATCTCTCTACAATGCATGCAGATGGTAAATTCCATGTTGGTCATTTGCCGCTACTTCGTGCACTCCCCATCTGGTCGAATTATTGAGAAGCAGCTCCGCCGGGTCCACATTTTGATTAGCTCCTCCAGTTAAATTTTCGATACACCAGGAGAACTCCAAAGCCCAATCGGCAGAAATCCTGTGATCGTAGCCAAAACAGGTAGATGTTTTTCCACATCCTCAGTCAAATCACACAGACACATGAGTTCCAATCCATGGGTCTCTCCACATTTGGGCTCCCCCGGGCCCAATTTTCTGTTTGAAAAGGTGGTGTCAATTGCGTTTAAAGCCCAGCTTATATCCATTTTCCGTATTTTCCATTTGGGTTGAGATCAGCAAGATGGTGAGACGGCACAGACACTCACTCAGACGCAGCAAGCTGGGATTAGGTCAGGAAGGCAGGATAGGAGGAGGGAGGGAAAAAAATGCGACTGCTCTCACTGAAGGCAAAAGGAAGAAAGGAAAAAAGGACTGCATCACCAGTCAAAATTTAATAAATTAAGAAGGAATCTAGCAAAAATTTGGCACTAATAACAGTAGACAAATCGGACAAGGAGGCACAACTGTGTTTTTGTTGCACACAACTATTGTTACCAACAAGCTGTGCAAAATTTATATTCCCTTTTCCCAAAAATTAAAAATCAATTTGTAAGTAAAAGTGGGAGACCTTTACATGGGAATATGACATGTATCAGCACATGATTTATAGTTCAATTTGCATTTCCACCTAAGCAAAAGTGGCTTGTCGAGCTGGATTTTTGTGAAGATGGCCTGTGCGGTGTTTCTGCATGTAATTACATACCTGTCAAGTGATACGGTTTCGCCGTATTTTAATACGGGGAAAATGCAATTTTAGCAAATACGGGCGTATTGCCATTTCTGTACGCCAAAAAGAAAAATATACGGGAAAAAAAATTATTGAGAGTGTGGAGGAACACGTCATGTGTGTGACCCCCACAGCGTACGGGGCTGGCAGAGCGCTCAGCATGAGCAATTATCACAACAGTGAGAGGTGTGGACTGATCATTATGCTGATGGCCTCGCACCTTCTGTTGTCCTGCGGCTCCGGAACAGAAAGGAATCGCTGGATGGATAAAGGCTTCTCCAGAGGGCCCTACACACTCCTTCTGTGTTCCATGTAGGAGGAGCATAAAAGTGACTGCATCGGGGATTTTCGACCTGAAGTCGCACTTCACTACACAGGGCCACAAAAACTGTGTAGCCAAATCGAAAACGTATCGATCGATGGATGAACATTTTCAGCCAGTGAGAGAACCGACGCCTTCCAAATCCAATGCATCACTAGCAGAAGTGATGGTTTGTCATTTTGTGGCAGAGCACAATCTACCCCCATTGGTGGCAGATCACTTCTGATCTGCCACCTGATCTGATCTGCCACTTCAGAAATGCTAGAGTCAGCAAAGGCTGCTACTTGGAACTATAACAAGCAGCATCAGTGAACATTTTCTTGTTTCAAGTTCATCCAAGTGCATTAGTGTAACAAAGCTGACAATTAAAAACTCTTTAATTCCAAGTGTACAGTGATCCCTCGCTACTTCGCGCTTCACCTTTCGCACCCTCAGTGCATCGCGGATTTTTCAAAAATATTCATCAAAAATTCAAAATTGAGAAATAATGGGCGGGCGCTAGCAGAAGGCAGGGAGACTACATTAGAACATCAGGTATCAACACGGAGAGCCCGCACAACTCAAAATCCACCTCTCTGTTCGCTGTTCTCGTGTTGGCTCGGCTCGGGAATCTCGCAAGCTGATTGGCCGAGACGTTTCACCCAGCTTCTCTCCCTGCCGAGCGCCCACCCAGCGAAGGAAGACCGCATTCATTGCTCTTTATCGCGCGTGTTGCTTAGTCTTGCCGCATGGAACTTTTTGCTGTTCTCTTGTGCCATTTTGTGCGAAATAGTCTTCCCGTCGAGCCACTACGCCGCCTCCTGCAGCTTCTCCAGCTCTATCGGAAGCTGCCCTCGACGATCCTGCGCCTCTAGCACCTGACGATGAGGCATCACCTGAGGAGCAGTAAAGCTCTCATTAACCTGTGCAGTAAATCATCTTCATCTTGAGTTACGTATCTTGTTATAAGAATAAAAGAGTTCTAAAAACATTTATGTACACTTTATTTACATCTACGTATGTATGTACACTTACACACACACACACGTATCATATGAGAGAGAGAGTGAGAGAATGAACGTACGTATTATTTATGGGTGACGTCATTAGGGGTGACGCTACTTCGTGGTTTTTCACTTTTCGCGGTCGGTTCTGGAACCCATTAACCGTGATAAGTGAGGGATCACTGTATATACAGTATCTAGCTGACAGTTAAGAACTATATTCAGAATAATTCTTATTGTGTACTTTTAAATTAAGCAATCTACCTTGTGCTAATGTAAATTTGAAAAATATTTTTTTTATTTATTTTTATTTATTTATTATTAATATTTATTTTTTATTTATTCATTTTTTATTTTATTTTTTTTTGTGCTACTTGGCTTATTATTTTCACATTACCAAAAAGTTATGGCTCAAGATTGTGTCCATATAAGTGTACATTTGAATAAATATGTTTGAAATAGTTCATGTTGCAGTTGCTGTTTGTTTAGTTTGTTGTTGTTTTTTTTGCTTCAGTTTTCTTTCATCTGCCGATAAATACAGTTTTTAAGTACTCAGTACAGGTGTGAAAGCCCCCCCAATAAGGGAGGCATGAGGTATGCCTTGACAGGTATGTAATTACCCGTACCTTAACAGATAAGCGTTATGAACAACAGAGGACAGGTAGATGGAACATGCACAACATTTTATTTACAAAAAACATTTTTGAAATATGTATGCACATAAATGTGGACGAAATTACATTTCTACCTATTGCTAGACAAGTGCTGCATCACAGCATCTCGTATATCGCCACCCTGCTCCTCTGCTCCCTGGGTCGCTGCCACCACTGGCTCATCTACTACATCATCCAATGTAGTGTCATACGTCTCTCCATGACTCTCACACAGATTATGCAGAGCACAACAAGTCAGCACCATAGATTTAACCAGTTTCATGTCACAGTCATTCCTCTCTCCTTCCTCCTTCCTTCTCTCCTCGTCATCAGCCATTTTCTTTGTTGTGGAGGATTCGGTCGCGTGTTTCACGTCACGAGAGTGTGGCGCCGCCTGCTGTTCAACAAATCCCACCCACCGCAGGTGTGCCAGCAGGTGTGCCAGCAGTAATGTCGAAAAGCAACCGAGGCAGAACCGAATCGAAGTGAGTCGAGTCGGGTTTTCTAATCAGGGCTAATGGAAAAGCGCCTTATGATGACTGGACTATTGAGATGATAACTGATCCGTTCTCAGGGAGACTTCATCCCTGTCACAGTCACAAGTTCAGCTGTGACCTTCACTAATTCCAGCTGAGATTCTCACTCCTCATGTTATTTATTTTCACTGTTTCAGGAAACCTGGGGACACCTGTGGGATCAACCTCTCCGTCTCTTCTCAGCATGGAAGCCATGACTATCTTTTTTTCAAATAAACCTTGTTTAAGTTGTGCTAGAGGGTTGGACTCCTTTATATTGATCCCTTCAATCCAGGGTGGATTTATGGCACGTCACTGAATATTTAGGTACTTTAGCCATTTTCTTATATTACATATTCATTTTTATAATTTAACTATCCATGTCACTAAGTCTACAGAGTTTCATTTCTATTTTACCACATCATTTTTGCCTTTTTTGTTGAACTTTTTGATCTACAACTATTTTGTCTTTCCTCATGTTGGCTGCTCTTATGTCATTTTTCAGTTCACTTCATATGCCTCATCAATCACTGAGTGGGACCTTGACCTGCACCGACCTTCATCAAAGGTTTGGGTCTCCTGTTTCAGTCCAAACTGCACTCCCTTTTTCTTGATGCAGATGTCCTCCTGTTCTTCTTTAATCTGGGAACAATCCGCTCCCAGCGGAACAACAGTAAAGTTTCTCTCCTGGTTTAGAAGCTGCTGCTCATCCAGAACCTCCTCCTGGTTAAAGTCATTTTGCTGTGGGACATCTGGAGGGACAAAGAGACACAAGAAAGGTGTTGGAATATGGTTCTGACACAGAGATAAAGTTCATTCTATGAAGCCTCTTAGATAAAAGTGTCTTCAGCAGCAGAGACTCACTGCACCTCTAGTGGGAACACTATATCAGTGTGCTGTGAAACACTGCAGTCAGCTAGAGTTGTGATAGAAAAATGTATATTCACTGAAAACATTTTCTCATTTAAACATTAATGTTAAATGAAGTTGAAAGTCGAAACTGTGAATCTCTGCAGGTGCTTTGAAGACCACTGGGAGAATTGAGTGATAAGGAATGGGAGTGAACCGTGCCTGCATGTACCAAGATCCCAGGCTGTTATCAGAGGTCAAATAGGAACAAACTCTTCTGCAGAGGGCAGAAAAAGGAAACTCTGAAGCGACTGGTCAAACTCCTACTTCACAAGACTATAACATGCTGTTACTGTTGTGTGAATCCTTTGTACAAAATCTGACGTGTATGGTTTTGTACCTCTTTGCAAAGATATTAAAGCTTATTTCTGACAGCATCTAATCCTCATGTTTTTATTGTGTCAGTGGCTAAAATTTATTATTTTTATCTACCTAACAGACTGGGACCTCACCCAGGATCTCAAATAGCTTCTTACCCCCCTCACCAGGTTTTGAATCCTGATACCGTGCACGGTGGAGCCATAGGAGTCCTGGAGGAAAGACCTCACAACCCCTCAAATACAGAGTTTTGCTGATGAGGCCAGGAGTCTGCTGAAGGGGGCGACAGGTGACGAGATCCTAAACCCTTCTAAAAAGCCATGTAAGTGAACTTTCTCTCATCAAAATTTTGGGAAAATAGTTGAGGTATGAGTTCACGAGAGAGAGGTGGAGTAAGAAAAGAGATGGAGTAAGTAAGACTCTTTGACATGATTTCTGGCCCAGGAAACACGCACACAGGCTCGGGTAAGATTTAAGAGTTTATTAACAGCAGGTGTATGGATGAGTGAGTGGGAAATGTGAATGTAGTCTTGGGGACAGGAGAGCACCGAGGGCAGAACAGACACCGTACAGCCAGGCACCCTGAGGACAGAACAGAGAGCAGGGGATAAGCAATTGTCACGGCAAGGCGGTGAAAGTTAAAATGTGGCTTACTTGCAGATGTACTGGTGGCTGGCGTTGACAAGAAGAGCTCCCGCCTGGGAGACAGCGCCCAGCTGCGCTCGATGCAGGGGAGATGAGAGGAAAGGCGATGAAAGGAAATTCCGCCGCCAGGAGGGTCCACCTGTGTACAGGGGAATAACTGAAGACAACAGGTAAGAATACCTTACATGAGGGCGAAGAGTAGCGGCGTTGGCCGAGAGGAGTAGGCGAACGCAGAGCTTGAGCGTGGAGAAGAGCTGATGGCTCCAGACCGAGGCTGCGGGCAGAGCAGGTTAAATAGTAGCAGCCTGATGAAGCCCAGGTGTGTGCACGGCTGGAGCGGATGACAGGCGGGAGCGAGTTGTGACAGTACTCCCCCCCGAGCAGCGCCTCCTGGCGCTGGCTTGTCGGGATGCGCCCGATGAAACACCTCAATAAGCTGCTTGTCCAGCACGAAGGATGGGCGCACCCAGCGTCGGTGCTCAGGACCATAACCCTCCCAGTCCACCAAATACTGCAACCCCCGGCCCCGGCGTCGGGAGTCCAAGATGGCAGTGACGCTCCATGCCGGGTGTCCATCGATCATCCTGGGGGGGGGCGGCACTCTGGGGGGGACAGAGGGGGTTAGAAACCACAGGTTTAACCTGAGACACATGAAATGTGGGATGAACACGGAGGGAGGGGGGAGCTCCAAACGCACAGCCACCGGGTTACCACCTTCATGACCGGGTAAGGTCCCACGAAGGGCTGAGCCAATTTCTTCTTCTCCTCCTTCAAATTAATGTTCTGAGCAGACAACCAAACTTGTTGACCCACCTGGTAGCGTGGCGCAGGCCTCCTGTGGCGATTCGCAGACTTGGCGTTGCGTGATGCGGCACGAACCAGGGCCTGACGCGTCTTGGCCCACAGCCGACGACACCGTCTCACGTGGGCCTGAACGGATGGAACTGCCACCTCACCTTCTTCCTCAGGGAACAGCGGGGGGTCGTAGCCTAAAGACGCCCGAAAGGGGGACATCCCAATGGCCGAAGACAAAGTGGAGTTATGGGCATACTCCACCCAGGGAAGATGAATGCTCCAGGAAGAGGGGTTAGAGGAGGTGACGCAGCGCAGAGCAGCCTCCAGCTCCTGGTTGGTGCGTTCGCACTGTCCATTAGATTGGGGATGGTGTCCAGAAGTCAGACTAACAGTGGCCCCCAGCGCGGTGCAGAAGCTCCTCCAGACTTTGGACACAAATTGTGGCTCCCTATCAGAGACAATGTCAGAGGGGATGCCATGCAGCCTGACCACATGCTGCACCAACAAATTGGCGGTCTCGCGCGCCGAGGGAAGCCCAGGGAGAGCCACGAAGTGGGCCGCCTTGGAGAACCAGTCTACAATAGTTAAGATGGTGTTGAAAGAGTTGGAGACCGGCAGACCGGTGACGAAGTCCAAAGCGATGTGTGACCAGGGCCTCCCGGGAACCGGCAAGGGATGGAGAAGACCCGCAGGAGGAGTGTTGGATGACTTATTCATGGCACACTGTGGGCATGCACGCACATAGTTGGAAACATCCTCCCGGAGTCCGGGCCACCAAAAGGACCGCTGGAGAAGATCAACCGACCGGGAGACACCAGGGTGGCAGGCGAGCCTAGAAGTGTGAGCCCAGTGAATGACGTCGCCCCGGACTGACGAGGGCACAAACAATCTTCCCGCTGGGCCGCCGCCAGGATCAGGCTCGGACTCCAAAGCCTTAAGGACTTTATCTCTGATGGCCCAGGAAACAGCCCCCACGACGCACGAAGCAGGAACGACAGTATGGACCTCATCCTCTGGGGCTTCAGGGGCGTACAGCCTGGACAGAGCATCAGACTTCTTATTTTTGGAAGCTGGGCGGTAAGTGATGGTGAATTTGAACCTGGCGAAGAACAGCGACCAACGCGCCTGGCGGACATTCAGGCGCTTGGCCGTCCTGATGTATTCCAAGTTCTTATGGTCGGTCCAAACCACGAAAGGTTGAGCCGCCCCTTCCAACCAGTGATGCCACTCCTGCAGCGCGAGCTTCACAGCCAGGAGCTCTCTGTCGCCAATGTCATAATTGCGCTCGGACGAGGAGAGACGCTTGGAGAAGAAAGTGCAGGGGCACAGCGCGCCGTCAGTCGGGGAGCGCTGAGACAAGACCGCCCCGACCCCAGTGTCAGATGCGTCCACCTCGACAAAACACTGGCGCTCAGGATCCACAAGAGACAGGACCCGGGAGGATGCGAATTCCTTCTTAAGGGTTTCAAAGGCTGTCTCCGCTTCCATCGTCCACTGAAAACGCACCTTCGGTGAGGTGAGGCGGGTCAAAGGGGGGGTGATGGCACTGTAACCAGGGACAAAGCGGCGGTAAAAATTAGCGAACCCCAAAAATTGCTCCACCTGCTTCTTAGAGGAGGGAGTAGGCCACTCGACCACAGCTTTAACCTTGGCGGGGTCGGGGAGGAGCTGATTGTGCGAGACAATAAACCCCAGGAAAGAGGTGGTTTTAGTAAAAAACTCGCACTTCTCGGCTTTGACATAAAGCTTGTTCTCCAACAGGCGTTGCAGGACCCGCCTCACATGGACCAGATGCTCCTCCCGAGACCGGGAGAAGATCAATATGTCGTCCAGGTAGACAAAAACGAAGACCCCCAGGAAGTCACGAAGCACGTCATTTATCAGGCGTTGGAAGACAGCAGGAGCGTTGGTGAGCCCAAACGGCATAACAAGGTATTCAAAGTGGCCGCTGGGCGTTGGGAAGGCCGTCTTCCACTCGTCACCCTCCCGGATCCGGACAAGATGATACGCACTGCGGAGGTCCAATTTGGAGAACCAGGACGCCTCCTGGAGGGAATTGAAGGCTGAGTCCATAAGCGGCAGAGTATAGCGATCCTTAACAGTGATGTCATTAAGGGCCCTGAAATCGATACAAGGCCTCAAGGAACCATCCTTCTTCGCTACAAAAAAGAACCCAGCCCCCAGGGAGGATGAAGAGGGGCGGATAATCCCGGCACTGAGGGATTCCCGGATATAGGTGTCCATGGCCTCACGTTCTGGGGCAGAAAGGCTATACAGGCAACCAGAAGGGAGGGGCGCCTCCTGCAGGAGGTCGATGGCACAGTCATATGGGCGATGGGGTGGGAGGGATAACGCCTTCGACTTGCTGAAAACCCAGCCCAGGTCGTGAAACTCCGATGGCACAGCGGAAAGGTCCGGCGGGGTGGAGTCCAGGGTGGGTGCGGGCACAGATGGGGCACAGGCCGCAGACTGGAGACAGGTTCCCAAAACAGAAGGTGCTCCACGATAGGATGCAACTGGTCTGCCAATCAAACACTGGGTTGTGGAGGTGTAGCCAAGAATAGCCAAGGATGATGAGTGCTGCCGAGGTGGGAAGGACATAGAAACTGAGGTCCTCACGATGGTTGCCAGAGATAATGACGGAGATGGGTTTGGTAATGTGAGAGACCTTTTCCAGGGGACAACTGGTCAGGGCGACGAGATGGAGGGGAGTGGGCAAGGCTTGGCAATGGATGCCCAGGCGGATTGCCAGGCTCTTAGAAATAAAACTCTGTTCTGCCCCCGAGTCCACCAGTGCATGAGATGTATGACCAATGGAGTTGTGGCAGAGTCTGATTTGAACCTGACATTTGGAGAGGGGATTAGACTGGGAAGC
This sequence comes from Pholidichthys leucotaenia, assembly GCA_020510985.1. Lineage (NCBI taxonomy): Eukaryota > Metazoa > Chordata > Actinopteri > Cichliformes > Pholidichthyidae > Pholidichthys > Pholidichthys leucotaenia. The sequence goes on along the minus strand of CM035841.1, from coordinate 113,240,011 downwards.
GTCCGCGAGGCCCCCTACCTTGACTCGCGGACCTCCCCTTTTGGCTTCACCGGGCAGACCTCCACGGGATGTTGGTCATCTCCGCAATACATGCAGAGACCCAACTCCCGGCGGCGCTGTTTCTCCGCTAAGGAAAGTCTAGCCCGCCCGATGATCATAGCATCGGGGTCGGCGGCGGCCTCCGGAGGAGATAATGCCAGGGGGCGATACTGAGGAGCGCGGGAAAGGGCTCTGCGCGAGCGGCTGAATGGCTTCCGCTCGGCGGCCCGCTCCCTCAGCCTGTTATCCAAACTGATGGCTAAAGAAATTAACTCTGGCAGCCGATCCGGCTGGTCCCGGCTGGCCAGCTCATCCCGCAAATCAGAATTTAGACTACAGACAAATAAGCTGCAAAGGGCAGCATCACACCAGCCAACCTCTTCCGCCGCCACCCGGAAGTCGACAGCGTAGTCGGCCGCTAAGCGGCTACCCTGGCAAAGGCTAAGAAGCCGCTCGGCCAACACGCTATCACGATCCGAATGATCAAAGACCTCCAGAAAGTCTTGCACGAACTGGGCATAGGTCAGGGTCGCGTAGCTGGCCTTCGCCATAACGGCGTAAGCCCAGGCTAATGCTCGCCCTTCCAGAAGATTGGAAACATGCCCAATTCGGCTTTGGTCTGACGGGAAATCCCCGGGCACGCGCTGAAAAACCGTCTCACACTGTAGGATAAACCCACGCGCTCTGTCGAGTTTTCCGCTAAAGCGCGCGGGAGTGGGAATTGGGGTGAGACGGGTCGGCGGACCCGGGGCAGAGGGGCTGGGCTGAGGAGTGGGAGGAGCTGACCCACCGAGCTGAGATGGAGGAAGCGCCTGCGGAGGATCAAGACGATCCAACTGGCTATTAATGGAGGTAAGCTGGTTGAGAATTACCTGCTGTTGATGAACAATTAAGTCCACCTGAGCCTCAAGATTGGAGAGTCGGCGTACATACCCGCTGTTCGCTGGGCCGCTGTGTTGGAGCCGTACTGACATGATTTCTGGCCCAGGAAACAGGCACACAGGCTCGGGTAAGATTTAAGAGTTTATTAACAGCAAGTGTATGGATGAGTGAGTGGGAAATGTGAATGTAGGCTTGGGGACAGGAGAGCACCGAGGGCAGAACAGACACCGTACAGCCAGGCAACCCTGAGGACAGAACAGAGAGCAGAGGATGAGCAATTGTCACGGCAAGGCGGTGAAAGTTAAAATGTGGCTTACTTGCAGATGTACTGGTGGCTGGCGTTGACAAGAAAAGCTCCCGCCTGGGAGACAGCGCCCAGCTGCGCTCGATGCAGGGGAGATGAGAGGAAAGGCGATGAAGGGAAATTCCGCCGCCAGGAGGGTCCACCTGTGCACAGCGGAATAACTGAAGACAACAGGTAAGAATACCTTACGTGAGGGCGAAGAGTAGCGGCGCTGGCCGAGAGGAGTAGGCGAATGCAGAGCTTGAGCGTGGAGAAGAGCTGACGACTCCAGACAGAGGCTGCGGGCAGAGCAGGTTAAATAGTAGCAGCCTGATGAAGCCCAGGTGTGCGCACGGCTGGAGCGGATGACAGGCGGGAGCGAGTTGTGACACTCTTCCCTTGGCAATGAGGCCATAAAAGGCATAAAATACCTGAACTCATAGGTGAATAAAATTACCGGCATGTATTTTATTCAGGAAAACAGGTGGAGTAAGCAAGACTCTTCCTCTGGCTTGCAGTGACGAGGCCATAAAAGACATAAACTGGGGCGACGTCTCCGTAGGTTGAAATACCTACAAATAGACAGGTACGTACCGTGAGCTCCTATTCTTCCACAACTGACAAGAGAAAAAGTGATGAGGATGAGATGCATAATTGGTGTAAAATGAGATTTCCCAACCAAATTTTAAAATTAAAGAAACAATGTGGGAGAAAAAAAAACAAAGACTTTTTGAGGAACTAATAAAAACACACACAAAAAAAAAGAAAAAAAGGCAGTTTCATGTAAAAAAAAAAAAAAAAGTTTCGAAGCAACACAGAAGAGTTTTTAAACAAAAAAGAGAGTTCAAGAACAAAAACAATTTCAAGCAACAAAAAACTAAATATGTCTAAGTAGCTACATAAAAAATGTTATGATAAAATGATAAATAAAAGAGAGCTCCTATTTTCCATCTGAATAAGTTATGACATGTACATGAAAAGCAAATCAAAGACTGAAACAAACAAACACTGTTATTAAACAAATTAAATGCTGGACTCCAGAGGCTGAAAGCACCCTGCAAGACTGTTTTGCCCTGACAGACTGGGATGTGTTTAAAGCTGCAGCCACCAGGGAGGAATCTTCTGTAAACATACAGGACTATGCTGAGTATGTGACTGGGTACATTAGTACCTGTGTTGATATCATTGTACCCACCATACAAGTCAGGAAGTTCCCCAACCAGAAGCCCCACTGGATCAACAGTCAGGTACGTCAGATGTTGCGTGCTCGCTCTCTTGCATTTAAATCAGGCAATGAGGCAGAGTACAAAGCTGCAAAGTATGGACTGAGGAAGGCTATAACAACAGCCAAGAGGCAGTACAGAGAAAAGCTGGACAGCCTCTACTCCACTCCTGACCCTGGGCGCATATGGCAAGGCCTACAGCACATCACAGACTACAAGAGAACCACCAGCAACACCACTAGCTCCACAGAGAGCCTGCCGGATGATCTCAACATCTTTTACACCTGCTTTGAGACCTCCAGTTAAAGTGCAGAGAGGAGACACACAGACACACACCCCACTCCACTAAAAGTCTCATCAGGCCAGGTAAACAAAGTACTGAGGAATATCAACCCCCGCAAGGCAGCAGGACCAGATAACATCTCTGGGTGGGCTCTCAGAGCATGTGCTGCTGAGATGACTGATGTTCTCACATCCATCTTTAACTTCTCCCTCAACCAGAACATTGTCCCCTCCTGCTTCAAAACCATAACCATCGTCCCCCTCCCCAGAAAGAGCCCGCCGACCTGCCTGAATGATTACATGCCGGTAGCATTCACTCCAATCATCATGAAGTGCTTCGAGAGAGTGGTGCTGGTGCAGTATGCCTACCAGCTCAACAGGTCCACCTCAGATGCCATTGCTGCTGCACTCCATTATTCTCTCTTCCACCTGGAAGATAAAGACTCTTACATTAGGATGCTCTTTCTCGACTGCAGCTCCACCTTCAACACAATCATCCCCCACAAACTCACCGACAAACTGTCTTCACTTGGCCTGCACCCCACCCTCTGTGACTGGCTACTGGACTTTCTGACTGGCAGGCCTCAGTCTATCAGGATGGGTAACAGGACCTCAGCCAGCATCATCACAAACACAGGTGTCCCACAGGGTTGTGTTCTCAGCCCCATCCTCTACAGCCTCATCACCCATGACTATGTTGCCTCCTACAAGGACAATGTCATCTTAAAGTCTGAAATCTTAAAGCAGTGATAGGACGCATCACTGGTGGTGATGAAGCATCCTACAGGAGGGAGGTGGCCAACCTGGCATCATGGTGTGAGGACAACAACCTCACCCTCAACACAGACAAGATGAAGGAGATGATACTGGACATAGTGGATATGAAGAAGGGGAGGAGACCTCATCGGCCACTGTTCATCTGGGAGCTTGAGGTGGAGAGGGTGAGCATCTTTAAATACCTGGGCATCCACATCAGCGAGGACCTTACGTGGGCACTTAACACCACAGAGCTGGTTAAGAGAGCTCAAAAGCGGCTGTACTTTCTGAGGAGGCTGAGGAAGTTTGGCATGTCCCCCAAGATCCTCAACAACTTCTACAGCTGCATCATCGAGAACATCTTCACCAACTGCATCACTGCGTGGTATGGCAGCACTACTGCTTTGGACTGCAAATGCCTGCAGAAAGTGGTGAAGACAGCTGAGAAGATCATCAGGACTCCACTCCCCTCTCTGCAGAGCACCTCTCACCGCAGAGTCCAAAGGAGAGCTGCCTCCATCCTCCAACACCCCACCCCCAGCACAGAATGTTCAAACTTCTACCCTCAGGCTGGAGGTACAGAAGTATGAAATGCAGGACATCTAGATTAAAAAACTCCTTCTTTCCCACTGCCATCAGATTCCTGAATAACTAACTCCGGACACAGCTTTGCAAATAGGAATTCACACACTGGATGCTAAATTTGCACATTGCTCATTTGCACATTGTACATTGTCTCACCCCGTCTCATGTCCATATCATCTCTGCTGCTAAATTATCATTGTACAGTCTACTGGATATTATCAGGGCACATGACTTTACACAGAGGAATTCTCACACTGGGTGCTAATTTGTACATTGCTCATTTGCACATTATACATCCCACGACATCTCAGGTTCATATCATCTCTGACATTAAAACACCATTGTCCATTATAGTCATCCAGTGAATTTTCAATTTTCATTCTTCTTGTTTCCTCTAGTTCAACGGTTTTAACTGTCCTAATTGTGAAAAATGTGTATTTATTAGTACTAGTGCATACCCGTGCATGCCCGTAGAAACCCGTGCATACCCGTAGAGGGGATGCATTGGAACAGAATTCTTGCCAGTTACAGGACAGTTAGTATAGCAACACAGCACTAAGTGGCAATCACATGTGATGGCTTTTGTATGCAGCAAAACATAAAAATCACACAAAATATGTCCTGCCATCTGGGGCTGTTTGCCCCTGCTTGTTACTTCTTCTCCTGCCTGTCACTGTTCTGTGTTATGTTGCTTACCTGTGTCTATATATATGTCTTGTAGGGAGTCATGTGCTCTGTCTATGTGCCGTCATGTAGACATCATCTGGTGGTCTTCTTCTTCTTCGTTCAGACCACTGAAGGGTCTCCTCCTGTCTCAGATGGCTGTGTTGTTCACAGTCATGCCTGCGACGTACTGGTGGAACCTGAGGTGTTTCATGTTCACGGCATCCTTTCTGATGTGCAGCAGTTCTCCTCATTCTACATACCTGCCAACTACTCCGGTTTTGCCGTAATGGTTACGGTTTTCAAGACCCCATTCCGGGTTACGGCTTTATTAATCAAAATTACGGTTTTTCACTAAAAATTCAGTCAAAAATTTTAAATCGTAAAAAAAAAAACACGAAAGTAATTCCAAACACGAGATCGCTAGGAATCGTATCTAAATTTACCTGAAGCGTTTGCTAAGCTAACGCTATCGCTATAGCTAACGCCATAGCTAGTAGTAGCACCTAACACCGATACAAAGAAACGACTCCGTCCCCGGTGATTGGGGCTCGCCGGAGGACCAACCGAGGCAACAGTTGGACAGGAGCAGGATCGGAACTCGACTACAGCGGCGGTGGGCTGCGGGACTCGGTGGAGGAGCTGCTGGTACCCCGGCTGGACAGGAGCTCAATTGCAGTGGCGGTAAGCAGCGGGACTAGCAGCGGAGGGGGCTAGCTGAGGCCCAGCTGGATTCAAGGTCGGTCGGATCGGATATCAGCGTCACCAGCAGAGATTGTTTTACTATCAACAGGTCAGTAAAAATGCCACCAAAGAAGGAGGAAATGGAAGAGATCAAAAAATCTCTGAACTAAGTTCAGAGATTTTATCTTCTTGGAACATAAGTCAATATTATACAGTAATAAGTGGCATTCAGCTGTTTGTTTTATGTCATTTAAGCACAGTTCTGGTACTTAAAAATCATAAAAACCCAGGAGCTTCGGGGGGCTTTGCCCACCTTGCCCCCCCCCCACAGGTGCTCTGCCCCGGATCCCGCTGGGGGACTGCGTCCCCCAGACCCCCTGCTAAATTTTCAGATAATTTCCCCAACCCCAAATCACATCCCTGGGTAAAGAATGACATACTGAGGCAGGCCAGAAGGCTACGGGAAACAGAAGTTTACCTAAATGAACATCTAACAAAAACTAATGCTGAAATAGCATGGCAAGCACGGATGCTGAAAAGACAAAATAAGATACAGGCAACATGGACAAGAAATTGTAGAGTTTGGATCAAACTAAATGGAACACCTGAGGACGCAAAAGAGTATAATAATCAGAGATCTTACTGACTTAAATTAATATATATGAACACTGATTAAGAAAATTAAGAGACTATGATAATCCATATCCACACACATGGCAAGTCTTTTCGTGAGGAATACTCCAAAGCATTTCCAGGAATTATTACTGCGGACTGTGAGCGCATATTCAGCCATGTGAACAAGAACAAAACTGAGTTCAGGTCCAGTCTGTCAACTAAAGTTCTGGGCAACCTCATGACCAGGAAAATGATGATGACAGCTTCGGGTAACAAGTGCCACTGTGTTCCATTCAAAAGACCAACTGAAGAAAGCTAAGAGGTGCACCATGGAAAACAACAATGCTTGAGAGTTACCATAGAGTTTGTCCTTGATCTTTTCCATCAGCATATCTGCATTGACAATTTAAGGAAAATAGAAACATGATTGTTGAAGAAATATGAGGTTGTTAGCCACAGTTTAACTTGATTTAATGCTCATATTTGTTTGCTGTCAGGGGGCTTTGCCCCCCTGAACACCCCGCCAGGACTTTGTCCTGGACCTACCGGGGCCTGCGGCCCCTGGACCCCGGCTAGCTACTAGGCTTTTCAGGTTTTAAAAGTTGGCAGGTATGATTCTATTGCTTTCCATCTGGTGGGTCTTCTTCTTCTTCGTTCAGACCACTGGTTGAGGGATAGGTCCGTCGTAATTCCAGTTCATGGGCACGATCCTTAAAAAGTGGCTTTCAACCCTGTTCAGGAAGGCCCGTACATCCCCGTAGGAACCAAGAAACCGGAGCACCCGGAGAAAATCAGCGCTTTGCTTGGCTTTACACAGTTGTAGTGTAGACTGGCATACGTCAAGGTTTCACATTTGCCGTCATGTAGGCATGGCGAGTCGTCCTATGATGCCTGAGTTCATAGGACGCACTATGATGATGAGGCAGAGATCATATGCCGTCCTACGATGTCCTAGAAATGTGCTTTAAAGTCTGTCGTACCCTATGCTGGTGAAGGGTGTCCTCCTGTCTCAGACAGGTGCGATATACTGCTGGAACTTCAGGTGTTTCATCTTCATGGTATCTTTTCTGACATGCAGCAATTGTCGTCATTCTATTGCTCTCCATCTGGTGGGACTTCTTCTTCTTCGTTGAGACCACTGGTTGAGGGATAGGTGCGTCATAATTCTAGTTCATGGACAGGATCATGAAAATACTGTAGATCTCAATGACTTTGTTCCTCATTTGTTCCTGAATTTCTTTGGCTCATAGCATGATATCTGGCTTTGGAGGATCTTTTGGTCTACTTCACTTTGTCAGGCAGGTCTTATTTAAGTGATTTCTTGATTGAGAACAGGTGTGGCAGTAATCAGGCCTCAGTGTGGCTACAGAAATTGAACTTGGCTTTCCAAAGATGTGATAAACCACAGTTAATTTATGTTTTAGCGGGGGGGGGGGGTGTGTGTGACTTTTTCACACAAGGCCATGAAGGTTTTGATTTTTTTTACCCTTAATAATAAACACCTTCATTTAAAAAATGCATTTTGTGTTCACTTGTGTTATCTTTGTCTAATATTTAAATTTGTTTGATGATCTGAAACATTTAAGTGTGACAAACATACAAAAAAAATGAGAAATCACGAAGGAGGCAAACACTTTTTCACATCACTGTATATGTGCTGTTTTTTCCTTAAAAATCTTCTTGCCTGCCTGAGGGACTACAGATGGAAATTAGTCAGAATGCTATAATCTGGTACAGAGCATCTTTACCCTGTGTTTAATGTTTTTCTGTACATGGTCCCTGACAAATAAACCAATAAACTATAAACTGGCCAGGGCAGACAATTCCCCCACCTGGTACACTGAACAGAAAGGAAAAACTAATTTGAAGTGCAAACCAGTACAAGTACATCAGATTTATGTAGTTACTGTAAATATTATTTTATATTAGGACAGTTTCTCAAAGACTCAACCTGAACATTTTCTAACTTTTTACCTGTTTCATTCTCACAGAGAGTCTTTGAGGTCAGACAGTTGTCATCACTGTTACTGCGACTTCTTGTTTTCAGTCGTCTCTTCTTTGGTTTGAGTTCTTCTCCTTCTTCTTTAGTTGATTCTGAGTCCGCATGCCGGCTTCCTGCTTCATCTTGGATCTCAGTTCCAGCAGAGTTGTGAGAGCGGAGCTGCTCACTCTTTGGTTCTGCTACACTCTGCTGCTTTTCCTCAGAAATAAGAGTCACCATAAAGGTATCAGCCTCGAGCTTCACTAGCAGCTGTTCTCCCTCCTGATTGATGCAGAGGTCCTCCTGTTCCTCTTTAACCTGTAGAGGTTTTGGTCCCACCTGGTCCAGAACAGAGTTCCTGTCCTGGTTCCAGAGTGGCTGGTCACCCAGAACGTCCTCCTCTTTACATTCAGGTTGCTGTGGGAAATCTGGAGGGGAAAAAAGGGTTTCACTTTACAAATTCATGAGGACACAAACATGATTGAAAAACAAATTCAGAGTTCTTGAAACCCTCATTCAGTTGATTATAGTCCCACATACCTATTCTGTGGATTTTTATGTGGGAGCACCAGCGCATATTCAGCAGTCTGTTCTGACGATCGATCGCTTTCTTGTACTGGTTGGTGATTTGTTCAAACTCTGTTATTATTTCTTCAGCAGCAGCAGCTAGCCGCTCTCTGACCAACTCTCTCAAACGTCGACCTGAAAACATCTTTATGGTTTGTTTACTTCCTCCAGATGCTGTGATGTGGCTGCTGATGGTCAGAGCTAGCAGGATGAGGCTAGTTCAGTTAGCGTGAGGGTCCATGAAAGTCCTCAGACTCAGAATGTGGACTTCTAAGGTTGTTTTTTTTATTTCCCAGCTCTCAGCACAGACCATCGATGGCAGGTCTCCACAGAGCTACATCAGATATTTATCCATGAGCAGCAGAACAGAAGCCGAGCCACTGACATCGACCAGCTAAATGTTCTCACCAACCAGTTCCTGCAACAATCAGAAAACAAATGAATTCTTCATTATGATCAGCCTGGCAGGTACCAAAGACAATTTCATTTATGCTTCCTTTTTCTTCAGAATACTGTGAATATAATCCAATTAAAAAAGGTTCAAACTTTCTAATTTTCTATATTCATGAGTGGAAAATAAACCACATGCTCAAAATGATGAGGTTCTTGAAATCAGCGTCTCTTTATTCAAGCGGTCCACAGAATCTCACACAATACAAAGTCATGGAGAGGAGCTCCCCGAACAGAGAGACACACCAACATTTAACGCTCATAATGTCCTCTCAATTATCTAACACCTTTTGTCCTCTAGGGTCAAAAATGAGCCCGCCTGGTTTGACTGTCATTTTAAAGCATAAATTGTTAATCAATTCTGTGTTAAACCTTCAGTCCAACTGGTTACCACAAATTTTCCCCTTTGTTTTGGGGTTTAGGGCCAATAGACCTTGTTTACATAAAGGTACGCCCTGTTTTTGAGTTGACCCTCATGTTGTTCTGGGGTCATTCTGAGGGTTAAACACATACTGATTACATTACACTGCCTAGCAACAGGTAAGTTATCTCTTTTCTGGCATGGGAGAGACTCTCAGTTGAAACTTTGCCCCTCTATCTTCAAGCCCACCTGAGGGCTGTACTACGAAGCTCGTTCAACTTATGCAGGTGCTGTGCTTGTAACTTCGCTGCACAAAACTGAAAGCTGTGACCAGAGGTTTTTTTTTTTTTGTGACAGTTGTTTGTAATTGCAGCTCCTTGTTCAGCATGGAGCCACCATTGCTGAATACAACTCATTTCCTTCAAAGCAGTCTTATTGTGACTACCACTGTAATTATTATCATTTTTGATAACCGTTAATCTTGCCAGATGAAACATACAGTATATACAGTGCTAAAGTGTTGGGACAGTTACAACATACACATGAAGCACATACAATGTGTGTGTGTGTGTGTGTGTGTGTCTATGTGAGCGTATGGGGAGAACACAGGGGGAAACCAGCAGACAACCCTAGCACACAGTACACACTATACGGCACAAGAGTTTGTTAAACTACAAAAAATAACATTGCGGCCAAAACAATGCAACTGCTGCAATAAATCATTGACAAATATGATGTGTATTTTTTATTCAGTATATCAAAAATGATAATTAGCTTTTTATGTTATAGATCAGGGGACATCATCTAAAACTGCAAGAGGTCTGATAAGTCAGTCCTCCTCCCCAGCTGATGTCCGAACTAGCTGTGGGAATCTTTAGGCACCTCGTGAATCAATTATGATTCAGGGGCTCCGATTTGATTCTAAAACAATTCTCGATGCATCTTGATGCATTTTTTTTCTATTCAGGATTTTCCCCTCCCACTGTGTGACAACTTGGCACTGAAGAAAAGTGTTTGCAGTGACTTATGAATTTACTTCCAATATCTCATAATTTCTAGGCGCAGCCAGGGAATGGAGGATGTCATGCTTGGTGACCACAGGATCTCATCTCTGTTGTTTGCAGATGATGTTGTCCTGTTGGCTTCATCCAGCAATGACCTACAGTTCTTGCTGGGACGGTTTGCCGCTGAGTGTGAAGCGGCTGGGATGAGAATCAGCACCTCCAAGTCCGAGTCCACGGTCCTCAGCCGGAAAAAGGTGGACTGTCCTCTCCGGGTTGGGGACAGGCTCCTGCCCCAAGTGGAGGAGTTTAAGTATCTTGGGGTCTTATTCACAAGTGAGGGGAGAATGGAGCGAGAGATTGACAGACGGATTGGAGCAGCATCTGCAGTGATGCGGACGTTGGACCGGTCTGTTGTGGTGAAGAGGGAGCAGAGTTCTAAGGCAAAGCTGTCGATTTACCAGTCAATCTACGTTCCTACTCTCGCCTATGGTCATGAGCTTTGGGTAATGACCGAAAGAACAAGATCGCGGATACAAGCGGCTGAAATGAGCTTTCTCCGTAGGATTGCTGGACTCACCCTCAGACATAGGGTGAGGAGCTCAGTCATCCAGGAGAGGCTCAGAGTAGAATTGCTTCTCCTCCACATTGAAAGAAGCCAGTTGAGGTGGTATGGGCATCTGATCAGGATGCCTCCTGGACGCCTTCCACTTGAGGTGTTTCAGGCACATCCCACTGGGAGGAGACCCCGGGGCAGATCCAGGACTTGCTGGAGAGACTACGTCTCCCACTTGGTCTGGGAACGTCTTGGTATCCTCTCTGAAGAGCTGGAGCAGGTGGCTGGGGAGATGGAAGTCTGGGCTTCTCTGCTTGAACTGCTGCCTCCGTGACCTGGACCTCTGGAAAAGCGGTAGAAGATGGATGGATGGATTTCATGTCTGTTTAAAAAAACAGGCAGTGCTAGAGTTTGATATTGTGTCAATTAACAAACCACAATAACTTTGTTGTAGGGCTGGGTGATAAAACTATAACAATAATTACTGCGAAATAACTTTTCCTCAATAAAGACATAGATTGGTCTCACATTTTCTATAGAACATAGAACAACAGAACTCATCCATTCTGTGTTTTGACAGACAGCACAAAAAGCAAGTGAAAATAAGAATACACCGCACCGAACCAATCATGTGGTTGGAAGTCACATTGGATTGAACAGCATGCGTAGGCGTGTGGGACCAGCTGTCATGGTTTGCCCCTGTGGGGCATAATGACAGACCTACACGCCAGACAGAAGTCTGCAGTATTTATTGCTGAATAAACAGCCCGGGGGCTGGAAAATACAAACGCCAATAACAGCGGACACTTACAATAACTGGATTCACCAAAGCAGTGGTGTGGAGCAAAACTTGACGTGGGTGAAACAATTAAGGATGCCGCAAGGAAGGACTGAAGGTGACAGAATAAATAGATTGACTACTGATTAACAAATAAAGCACAGCTGTGATGAATTATCAATGTAAGAGAGAACCGAGTCAGAACAGAAAATGCATTATGCTAGAAATGGAAGTAAACAAAGAGTGCTGTCAAAATAAAAGCTAACTCAGAAATGATGATAACGAGAGAGACAACAAAATATAAACCTTACCAACATATGGATTGAGCCGTCGCTAACAACGGATCTCCCACCTTCTGTCTGCATTAAATTGTAAGGGGATGCTTGTGACGGAGATGACTGATGAGGCCGATGCGTGAAGCACATGGCATATCGCAATTGGAACAGATGTAGTACATAATTGGCTGAGTGGGTGACACTGACTGCTGTAGACGTCTCTGTTGCTTAGCGGCACCGTCACGTGCTTCGTGGCGGGCATCCAAATGGGCAGTTCTATCTCTCTCAAAGAGGTCAACACCTTCATGGCAGATCTTTCACCAAAGGGGGCGGTTCTTGACTTCCATTTCCCATGTCATAGGATCAATCCCACACGACTTGAGTAAGCCTTTGAGAACGTCTTTATACCGCTTCCATTGACCGCCCCGTGACCTCCGCCCTTCGTCCAACTGGAGAAATAACAGGATTTTAGGAATGCGCTGATCTGTCATCTAAACAACATGGCCGGTCCAGCGCAACTGGGCACGTATAATGAATGACTTGATGCTGGTGATATTGCAGCAATGGAGGACTTCAGTATTGGCAACTTTGTCTTGCTACGTGATTCCACACAGCTTCCTTAAACACAGCATGTGAAGGGGATGATAGGTTGTCCATGACTCGCACCCAAAGAGGAGTGTAGATAGATCAACGGTGTGATAGACCTTGATCTTGGTGCTTAGATGAATGCCACGCTTCAACCACAGACGATGCTGTAGGTGTCCATAAGATGTGCTAGCCTTGCTGATGCGGTGGGTAACTTCATCATCAATCTTAGCGTTCTGCGAGATCCCCCCCCCCCCCCAAGTAGCAGAACTTGTCAACTGCCTTGAGGGGTTTGCCACCGATGGTAATAAGAGGATTTATCGGGAGTGTACCAGGACGAGGTTGATATAGAACCTCTGTCTTCTTGATACTTATAGTGAGTCCATAATGATTCGTTGATCTAGCAAATTGGTCAACGATGAACTGCGCGTCTTCAAGAGTGTGAGTGATGAGCGCGCAGTCGTTGGCATAGAGAAGATCTCGCAGCATCATGCATGACGTCTTTGTGTTAGCCTTTAAACGTTGCAAGTTGAATACATTGCCGTCAGTGTGAAACCGGATCCTTACACCCCTGTCGCAGTCCTTGAAAGCATCAAGGAGCATTGCGGCAAAGACGATACTAAAGAGCAGCGGGGTCATAACACACCCCTGCTTAGTGCTGTTGATGATAGGGAATGGATCAGAGATTAAATCACTCTCAACCACCCACCCAACTATGCCATCGTGGAATGAGCGGATGATACTGACGATCTTAGGAGGGCACTCGACCCTGGTGAGCAGCTTCCACAGGCCCTCTCTCCCAACAGAGTCAAAGGCCTTAGTCAGGTCTACGAACACTATGAACAAATCACAATTTTGTTCTCAGCACTTCTCTTGTATTTGCCTGGCTGCAAACATCATGTCAATGGTGCCTCGTCCTGCTCGAAAGCCACACTGACTCTCGGGAATGATGTTGTCGACAACATAGTGATTGAGGTGGTTTATGATCACACGTGCTAGAATCTTATCAGCGATGGCGAGGATTGATATTCCTCTGTGGTTATTGCAGCAGTGGCGGTTTCCCTTATGCTTGTACAGGTGAATAATCATTGCATCCTTGAAGTCTTGTGGAACCGCCTCCTGCTCCCATATGATGGCAAATAACTGGGCGAGACGGGCGACGACGATGTTACCGCCACACTTATAGACCTCCGGCGGGATACCATCTCCACCAACTGCCCTACCACTAGACGTCTGTTTGATGGTATCTTTAATCTCAGTAACCGTCAGTGGGACATTCAGCTCCTCTATGATAGGTCTCTGAGGAAGCTGAGGGATGGCTTCATCAGAGATCACAGATTGGCAATTCAGGACACCATTAAAGTGTTCTACCCAACACTCCAGGATGAGAGCCGGCTCCCTAATGAGCGTCTGACCGTCCAAAGAGTATGCTGGCGTACTGCCTTTTGATGTTGGACCGTAGACCGCCTTCAGGCCGTCGTAGAACGCTTTCATGTCGTTCTTGTCGGCAGCTTCCTGGAGGTCCTCAGCTCTAGCAATCCACCACTGGTCCATCATACTACGCAGCGAGACCTGCACTGTCTGCCGGACATGGTGGTAGGTGTCCTTCTTTGCAATCGAGCTCTTATCATTCACATACTCAAGATGGGCACAGCGAAGATAGTCCAACAATTGGAAGGCTACTACATCGTTTTCATCGAACCAATCCCGATGCTTGCATTTGATGAAGCCGAGAACTTCCTCCGCCGCTTCATAGATATCATCACAAAGAAAAGTCCAGTGGCTGTCAACGGTTTCAAAAAGGGCATCATCAAAGTCAGTAAGTTTCGTGACAAGTTGCTGCTTCAGTTGGGTCCTGGCCTCCAGTAAGCCGAGCTTGGCCATGTTGAGCTTCTTCATGGGTGTCTTCCGAACGCTGTGCCGTGGGGGCTTGAAGGAAAACGCAACTCTTGACCGCAACAACTGGTGGTCTGAGAGACATGTCGTTCCCTTCATTGCTCTGGTAAGGTGCACATCCTTGATGTTCCACTGTTGTGTAATGACAACGTCAATCTGGTGCCAATGGCCTGAATGCGGGTGCATCCATGTGGATTTCAGTTTGTTCGCTGTTGGAAAAATGTGTTGGTAATGGATAATTGATGCTGGGCGCACAAGGAGTGGAGCAAGGTGCCACTGAAATTCTCCTTTCCAACACTGTGGTGGCCAATAACGTTCTCCCAGGTGGTCCAAGCGGCTCCCACGTGAGCACTGAAGTCCCCTAGGACCACCAACTTGTCAGTATGAGGAGTGGCTTGAATAACACGGTCTAGTTCCTCATAGAACCGTTCCTTGCTCTTGTCTGTGTGTGTCATAGTTGGTGCATACGCACTAATACATGCTATGTACCCAGTATCGAGCTTCAGGCGGAGCACCATAAGTCGATCACTGACCCCATGTGGTAGAGAGTCAAGCAGGTTGACGCAACATGTCTTGAGGGCGACGCCGACTCCTGATTGTCGTGCCTCGTCAATCTAGTGCCCACTGCAACAGAATGTGTAGCCAGACCCATGCTCAGTGATCTGTGTTGAGTCAGGCAACAGAGTCTCACTAAGGGCAGCTATTGCGATGTTGTAGTGGAGTAATTCTTGAGCCACAATGGCTGTCCGACGTCGCATGCTGTTGTCACTGTCTTGGAGGGTACGGACATTCCAAGCAGCTATGTTTATTGTGTTTTTCACTTTCTTCATTTCTTTCATTTTTCGACCACAGATGTGGATGACCAGCCCGCCACGGCTAGCGAGCAAGCTATCTTTAGGGGTCCTTTTCTTTCCCTCTCTCCATCTGGAGAAGGCAGTGCTATCCCTAAAAAGGACTGCCTTGTCATCAGAGCAGGATACGAACTGGGCCATTGCTCCGGGTAGACACCAGAGCGACCATCACACCTGGACCGCCATGCGTGGGGAGACGTGACTAGAGGTTCCCAGAAGCATCCTCTTCCTGCCCCCGTTGCCACCTCATTCCTCGCCGCAGAACTTTGATGCATGTGATAATGATACTGATGGTAAGTAATGCAGCAGCCAAAAGAAGACCCCTGCACCTGATGATTATGGTGGCGGTGGAGTGTGCAAGCCCAAGGCCACCCTCTCTTCCTGACACCCAGCTTCGGCAGTAGGGGCGGAAACCGCAACATGCAGCCACTGGGGCAGGCGCAGCAACCGACCAGGATCCTCATTCCAAGGACTGCCCTCACAGCTGTTACAAAAGCTGATCATTTAACCCATGACTGGGGAGTACAAGAGGGGGAGGACAGATGTTCCTCCATTCCCCAGCGAGGTCCTCTATGCTGGGTACCCGTACGTAGTTTAGTTGGCGAGGCGACGCCGTTGCCCGAGCTGTGGTCACTACTGTACCCACGGCAGCTACAAGGACCCATACGTACGAGCTGGGGTGGGTGTGGGGACCACGGTATTTGAACCACCTGAGGAGATGGGGCGCCTGTCCTCCTACCAAGGTACTACCCCTCTGCCACAACCCCCCAACATAACTGATAATAATAACAATAAAGAAAGTCAAAAAACAACCAAAAGCGAGAACATGGTCAGAGCTATGTCCCGACCATGACACCAGCAGCTAGTAGGGTTCACTACTACATCAGATTTGTGGTCAAGTTGCACATGTGAACCATATATGAGCCTCACTGCCCACTTACTGGAATGTGAAAAGCAAATGTCTTCAAACTTTCCTGAAGACCATACCAGTGAAGCCATTGCTTTAGGACTGACCAAAGTACTTGCATCCTGGACACTGAGTGAAGACAAACAAATCTGCATCACGACAGACAGCGGGACAAATATAGGGAAGGCCACATCACTAAACAAGTGGACAGGGCTGCAGTGCTTTGGGCATGTACTTCACTCAGCTATGGATAAATTGGTGAGCAGAATATTATAAAATATTTATATTTTATGCTTTATAATTATTTGAAATACTGTTGTATAATGTTCTAGACTACATTTGTCAAGTTCAACTTCTGACAGAAAATATTTAAAATTAATCTTGCTATAGCTTCACATCTCAGGAGTAAAAAGGAACTTTTAAGCTTGACAGAAATAGTGATTTGATGTATATCAAAATATATACACTGATATCGATCAATATGAAAAAAATTTATTGTGACTGGAATTTTTTCATATCGCCCAGCCCTACTTTGTGGTGATGGACTCTGTTTCATCTGAAAATGCAAAAAAGTGAGCAAAATGTGCTAAATCGCTAGCATGTGCTAAATTGCTAACATGCTAACTACGAGCTTCTGGCAACTGGTATTGGATATGTTTTGATCTAGGATTTTCTGAAGTATCAACTTAACAGGTATGCTTTATAAACACATTTGACAA